>OY757012.1:29066385-29666385 GCA_963580285.1 Lucinisca nassula | reverse complement strand
TAGTAAATGTTGTTGCGTTTTATTTCTCATTTCCACATTTAACCCATATATGCCAAGCGCCCATTTGTGGGACAGCGGTAAAAAGTTTAGACTCAGATCGGATGCCCCGTCAACACTATTTATGTTATTTTGAAATGGACCACTCCAAACTTATAAAGTAGAAGATTCCACTGTCATATATGGGTTAAAGAAAGGTAATATCGAATATCACAAGCTTGGGCACATACATGTAACTTAATACAACTTAATACTGTAGAAACTTATGCGTGGACAGTGAAGAATCAGATCACGGTGTTTTTTTTTTTTTTTTTTTTTTTTTGTTTGTTTGTTTTACTTGAAATCTAACGTCCCTGTCAACACTATGTCATTTTGGAGACGCTGCTTCCAATTTTATGGGGCTATTACCAGACATTCATATGAAATGACACTTTACCTGGGCATGCTTAGTCCTTCTATATTTACATTAGAAAATTTGGCTCTGAAAATATTTTAAATATTCTAGAAAACAGATACACAGTTTCAACCAATGTGGAGAAATCCTGAACTCAAAAGAAATATAGAAAAGATGGTTGATAAATTATAGAATCATTACAAAAACACGCCTGTTCAAATACTTTGTAAAGTTTACCCACGAAAAAAAAAAAAATGTTTTCAGATAAAACAAAAGATATTTGTCTTATTTCTGCACAAAATATAGATTGTGGGTACTCGACAGAACCGCCTCATTAAGGGGGTTGTAACGAGTACCCACAATCTATGTTTTTAAGCAGAAATACGAAAAAAAAAATGGTTTATCAACGTAAAACCCAGTTTTAAAAGTGGGGTTTGAGGGGTCAGAATTATAAAGGCATTTTCTTTTGTAATGGGATATGAACTTTTATTACAGTGTGTAGGTATTGTGGGTTTTATATCTCCTGAATTCATCACCTGAAATGAACACCCCTAAATTCCACTTTATATTGAGAAATTTGGGGTTTATGGGGGTATACATTATTTTTTCTTATTTCTGTTCCACGAGATATGTTGTGGGTACTCATTAGAACCGGTTCAAACGAGTACCTACAACCTATATTCGAAGTATAAATAAGAAAAATATCACTGATTTTCACCAGAAAAGTAGCCATTTTGAAGATATAAAAGATTGTACTATGACGCACTGATGTGTTATCGTAATGTATCAGAATTTTGTTTTCAAGCACAGTAAATCAGATTCTGTATACACCGGGTAAACTGATTCAATATGCCCTTCGTTGTAATAAAACACCAGAGTAATATTACTCAAGGCAATTTATTAATAAGATGTTAATATGCAGCACATGTCCCATGTTAGTTTAACAATAAACACTTAACGGTACACTTACCTGTTGATTTAACAGGATTAACACATAAGGCGCCAATCACAACAATTATCGTCTGCTTTGTCGTCTGCTGTTAACTTTGACATTCATTTTTGCAAACAATGTGGACCCAGATCAGACTGCTCCTCCAGGAGCTGTATGATCAGGGTCCACTCTGTTTTTGCCTGCAAGAAGGTGCAGCAGACAACATAAAGAGACAACATTTTTTTTAAAACATTTCTTGGCATCTTAAGAGTTAATTCATGACATTCATCAATGCCAACTATTGTTTTAAGGTTAGGGCCCCCTCAAGATGATTTCACTTATTTCTAGGCGATTCATTATGTTAACAAGTGAACACCCCATAAACTCCACTTTATATGCAGGAAACTGGGCTTTAGAGAGGTTTATACTGTTTTTTATTTCTGCTCCAAGACATGTTGTGGGTTCTCGTTGAGGCAGTTCTAACAAGCACCCACAACCTGTATGTCATACAGATGTTTTATTTTAATTGTTAATTAGAGGTGGACGAAAACTGGAGTAACCGGAAAAAAATGCTTGACCTATTACAGAGAAATAGATAGATAACAAACTAGATGTGTAAATGTATTAACAAGAAAGCAAAGTAAAAGGAATTCGCTTTATAAAAAACATGCGCATGAAATATAAATCAACTGATTTTTTTTTTAAAAAATGATTTGTATTTCATCTTGTGAAATTTCTGAAAGGTTTCACATTCTTGCTCCAAAACATTTTTAGATATTTTTTATCTGTTATTAAGACAATCTTTTATTAAGACCACATCTGGTCAGCCAAAAATGTGGTCTTAATATAGCAAATTAGATGTACATTTAATAAATTACTCATTTGATAGTAGAAACCATGCATATCTTAATTTTCAGTTATGAAATTATATGCAAATCAAATCTCAGATAAGAGTTTGATGACAGGACAAAGGATTAGTTAACTCCATGTTAACTCCCTAGTGAACTATAGTTAACTAGGGAGTGAACTTGTAGTCAACTCTAGGGTCCAAATGTAGTCTGAATGTAGTCAACTCCTAGTTAACTTGGTGTAAAGATTCGTCTGAATGGTACTGTATCCCCATTCTAATGCACTTATTCAGTTGTTTTGTAAAAAACTGTACTATTTTGCACAAAGCGGCAGGCGTTGTGAGCTGCGTAAAACCAAATGTAAGCCAATGAAAAACGACGTTACGTGGTGACGTCGGATTTCCGACAGTATATCGTGGAATATACTGTCGCAAATTTTTGACGTTATCCAATCAGACGTCGCGTTACATACGTAAGTGCATTAGAATAGTGTTTATATGCATGTTCGTTCCGACTCGCAACACTTTGCCTGGTCAGGCTTAGACCTTCTAAGCTGTTTACAAGTACTCATGTGCTGTCCGTTTCAGCTCTGTGTGGAAGCATCATGCAGCCCAATCTATTTCTCAAAGCCCTGATGTGTGGGGGTCATTTAGGAGAAGGTGAAAATGATGTGAAACAACAACAACAACAACAAAACTTTGTAATGCCATCTGATACACCTCTGGGGTGCCCCCAGCCTTAACCCTCTCTGGGATGCCCCGAGCCATAACCCTTCAAGACGTTAATCAAATGTAACAGACAACATTTTCAAAGTATCTAAAAAGTTTCTTATTTTTAACCTCTCCGGAGACTCCTTCTTTTTTCATCTGTTCAATTTCATCTCTTGATAATTTCTGGTTGCTGTCAGAATCATGTAGGTTCCTGTTGTCTTTATCAGAGGGCATTTCTGTAATTATAGAATGGCATTTTTTCAGATTAAGGGGAATGGGAACACCTTCAGCAGAGGCAACTCCTGCAAAAGTATTTTTGTCTCCCATGTTGTCTTTATCAGAGGGCATTTCTGTAAGTACCGGTATAGAATGGCATTTTTTTCTGATTAACCCTTTTTGTACCAAATGGAATCTTCGTCCATATATACAGCATGAGTCCATTTTAAAATTAAGGGGTGTCAGGTTATGTTTTCCTCAAAATTTATTAGGAAAATGGCTTAATTTTCACGCAAACAGTGTAGGCCCTGATCAGACGCTGTGTTCTGCGGCATCTGATCTGGGCTTGCACTGTTTGCCAGGGTACCCGTTTTGGGGTTCCTGGTACAAAATGGGTTAAGGGGAATGGGAACACCTTCTGGGGAGACAACTCCTGCAAAAGTATTTTTGTCTTTCATGTCAATAGGGGTCAACTCTTAAAGGAAAGAATTTGCTCCTGAGGAGCAAATTCTTACCTTTAAGAGTAGATCCCTTTTTCAGAGGAACAGGGCTTATAGGAACGTGAATAGGAAGTCCCGAAAGTTGTCTCCCTTTGAAAAATGGCAGAAAAATATGTCAGGTGTTCCCATTCCCCTTACATTATCACATTAACAAGCCTATGTAATAAGCACACCTGTTAACCCCATTTTACATGTATATAGAGAAAATGTGGGTCAAAAAGAGGCATATACTATTTTTCTAATTTCTGCTCCAAGACAAAGGTTGTGGGTACTCATTAGAACTGCCTCAATGAGGTGGTTCTAATGAGCACCCACAGCCTCCACAGCCTATGTTAGGAGTATGAATAAGAAAATTATCACAAATTTTCATCAGAAAAATACCCTTCTAGTGTTATAGAAGAAAGCACTTACCGTATTTGACCTATTTACCGCACATGCTCCTATAAGCGCACACCCAAGCTTTTTTTGGAAAAAAATACACAAGCGCTCACTTTACAGTAACCTCCCAACAAATTCATATTGAGTTTTGCTGCATCTTTGACCCTGACAATCATATGTATATGTGGTGAATCCCTATGCTGAAATTCAACTCTATAAAATAATCATATCGGAAGCTTTTTTTATCGTATTTTTTTCGTACAGAGTGTGCGCTTATTATGTAGATTTTTCACCACAATATTTTCATACAATTTTGAAAAAACTAAGCGCACGGTGCGGCAAATATGTCGAATACGGTAGTCATAGTGTTATCACAATGTTTTATGAACTAGTTTTATTCCTGCTCATAAATATAGATCGCCCCCTGTCCATCAGGGCTTGAAGAAATACATGTAGATTGGGCTGATTGATGCTTCCACGCAGTGCTGAAACCAACAGCATATGAGTACTGGTAAACTGCTTAGGGGTCTAAGCCTGGGTCTCCTCTAATTGCAATGAATCATTTTGGTTTTACAGCCCTTTCAAGAATATTTCACTTCTTCCAAGCCAATCATTAAGCAGAGGCAGGTGAAAACAGGAGTACTGTTAGAAAAATTGTGTGACCCGCCATTGCAGAACTTAATATCTCGAATGTGACCCAAGCGAGGTTAAAACCCATAGGGGTGAAAAAAAGGAAGAATTTGCTCCTACAGGAGTGACAACGTAAACTAGAACTGTTAAGCCCCCCCCCCCCCCCCCTCCAAATTTGGTGCAATCACGGCTTGACGAAATAGATGGGCTGAATGATGCTTCCACGCAGAGCTGAAACCGACCCGCACACGAATACTGGTAAACCGCATAGAGGATCTAAGCCTGCCCAGACAATGTTGTGCGAGTCGGTTCGTCCATGCTTATAAACCCTGTTGGTTTCATTGGGCGGCAGGGCTTGAGATGACATTTCGTCTCAAATGTCAGGTAAAAGTCTCACAAAATTGAAAGCAACGTCTCCAAAATGACCTTTACAGTGTTGACGGGGATGTTAAACCTCAAATCAAACAAACAAACTAGAACTGTCAGAGGATCTGACTTTAGCCCCGCTATAGCGCTATCAGACAAGAAAATACAAGAAAAAAAAAATGTTTCAGCTTTCAGCATCTAATTAAAGGTGGTAAAAAGGACTGAAATTGGTATTATAGAATTATCTTAGGAGTGCCATTTTTCAATGTTCAAAGGGCAATAACTCCAAATGTAGGCAATCTAGAGCTGTGGTTCATGTGCTCTGCACATCGTCTTATAGTGCTTTACATTTGTGTGAAGTGCCATTCCATTTGCTTTGTTTGATTTGAGGTTTAACGTCCCCGTCAACACAGTATAGGTCATTTTGGAGATGTTGCTTCCAATTTTGTGGGACTCATACCCGACATTGAGGTGAAATAACATCTCAAGCACTGTCGCCCAATGAAACCAATGTTTATAAACATTGACAGTCAGCATCGCACCGCGGTTCCTGGACAGGCTTAGATCCTCCAAGCGGTTTACCAGTACTAGTGTGTGGATCGTTTCAGCTCTGCGTAGAAGCATCATGCAGCCCATCTATTTCTTCAAGCCCCAATGGGCGGGAGTGGGCCATTCCATTTGCACTTCTTGGACTCCTTGCTGGATAGTGAAACAAGTTTATTAAAATTTTAGGAGAATTACAGCAAGTCCTTCAAGTGTCCTAATTCTCAGGATTTTTACAGAAATATATACAAGTCACATGGTTTCTGGTCAGAATGAAGCAAATTGATCCCTTAATTATCCTCATTTCAGCTATGTTTATGTTTTCCCCTTCATAGTTACCCTTATCCTGTTGAATACATTAATTCAGCCACACCCATTTCTGACTATCCACCAACTAAATCATTTGATATACAGAAATGGTCCTAAGTTTTGGGACAGAAATGCCTAAGCATTGAGTGCAAACCCAGATAAGACTGTCCTCAAGGAGCAGTCTGATCATGGTCTGCGCTGTTTCCTATTCTGTTAGCACCTGTTGGACTCGTTGCAGGATTCAGAAACAAAGTTGTCAAATTTTTGGGAGAATCAAGCCCACAAGTTGTCCGATTTTTTGCGATTTTTACAATAATGAATTTCTTCAATTCACAAACTGCATGACAAACAGTGTAGATCCAGATCAGATGGCTTCTGAAGAAGCCATCTGATCTGGATCTTCACTGTTTGCAATGGTTGGGGTTGCCATTGGTTGTCTTGTTCAGCAGGATAAGGATTGTCTCGAGGCATTGTTGTGAAACCAACCTTTGCTGGTCTGTTCTGATTCTGCAATCACTTTTCTGTCAACTTTCACCATCTGGCCATCTTTTACTTCAAAAGTTGTTCCATAAGGGTGCCCAATAACACCATCTAGCGTGAACTTGATTTTATCCAAGAATATCTGTCTGTAATATACAACATACAGTATACATTCTATATGTACCATATTCCCAATAATAAGTGTGCATTCTCGCACAAGTGCACACAAATATTTTTCGAAGGAGTATAGTTAGGGGATAACTGTATTCGAAATTGTAATCTGGGGAGGTAAATTGGCAGTTTTATGGTCGAAATTTTTTTTTACGGTGACGCGTCAGCAACCGTAAAACTGACCATTTACTTCCCCAAGTGCACACAAATATTTTTCCAAGAAGTATAGTTAGGGGATAACTGTATTCGAATAGCGGCCATTTTAGTCATGTGACCCAGTCCTTACAAACAAACTTTTGTTCCCCCTTCCCATTGAGGCTCGGCATGTAATTTGGTTTCAAACTACCCAGCAGTTTAAGTTAAGAAGATAGCAATACTGAATCTGAGCATTCCAGGATAAAGGTCAGTAAATGACCTTGACCTTTGGAATTGATAAACTTCTATTCAAATGATTGCAAATATCATTTCTGATGCCACACGCTACCATGCAATCAGAAAAATCCACTGTTTTGCCCTTTTTCCATATAAATGCCAAAGTGACCAAATATGACCTTGACGTAAAACAGGTCAAGGTAAACCGAAGGTCATCATTTGAACAAACTTGGTAGAGCCAGAGTCCCCGATGCTGCATACCATGTTTCAAGGTCATCGGCCATTTGGTTCCTGAGAAGAAGATTTTTAAATGTTTTTACCATATATGGGCATGGTGGCCATATTGGTCATGTGACCCAGTCCTTAGGAACAAACTTTCATTCCACCTTCCCATAGAAGCTCTACATGTAATTTGGTTTCAAACTACCGAGCAGTTTAAGTTGAGAAGAAGATAAAATTACTGAATCTGAGCCTTCCAGGACAAAAGTCAGTAAATGACCTTGACCTTTGGAATTGATAAACTTTCATTCAGCTGATTGCAAATATCATTTCTGATGCCACAGGTTACTATGCAATCAGAAAAATCCACTGTTTTGCCCTTTTTCCATACAAATGTCAAAGTGACCATTTGACCTTGACGTAAAACAGGCCATGGTCAACTAAAGGTCATCATTTGAACAAATTTGGTAGAGCCAGAGTCCCCGATGCTGCATACCAGGTTTCAAGGTCATCTGCCATTTGGTTCCTGAGAAGGAGATTTTTAAAGGTTTTTACCATATATGGGCATGGCGGCCATCTTGGTCATGTGACCAAGATCCCATGAACAAACTTTCTTTCCCCCAACCCAAGGAGAACCCACATGTAATTTGGTTTCAATTGGCCCAGCAGTTTCTGAGGAGAAGTTGTTTCAAAATGTTGACGCGGACGGCGGATCACTACCTATTCTATAAGCTACCCCGAAGCCTTCGGCTCTGGTGAGCTAAAAATTCAGATGACAATTGTTGTGATTGGCAATTTATGGGTTAATACAATTATCTGCTTCTTATGCCAACTTTAGACATGCTTAGTTTAACCAATCGTGTCCAAACTTTGCATCACTTGATAACGAGCATAAGGCTGAGAATGACGGTGTGCTTAATACCCTAAAAATTTGACAGCTTTAGGACTTGCTGTAATTCTCCTAAAATTTTAACAAATATGTTTCAGGAGTCCAAAAATTGCACAGGAATGGCATACAGTGTAGATGCTCTTTCAGGAGCAGTCTGATCTGGGTCTACATTGTTTGCTCAGACCTATCTGTCCCAGAACTTAGGATCATTATGGTAGAACTTTCTGTAATATGCAAAATACATGTACCACATTATGTATATTCTTGAAATTTTAAAACATTTGTGGGTCAATGATGATTCCAATTTGGCCAAAAATAGCTCATCTGGGCCAGAAACAACTTGTCTACAGTTTTCAGTTCTGTTCTGTAGTCCTTGCTTCTGTTTAGGATCAGAATCAGAATTGTTACCGGTGACACGTCAAATGACATTCATCTGTTCATACACCTTTTTACAAAACATATTTAACCATAACTGGTGTTCAAGCATTGTGTGGTGGCCATAAAAATTCTTCCTGCCCTTCATCATAGTGTGGGTTATGTTTTCAAGTCCTTTGGGATAAAGGGTTCAATTATTTCGACAGCTGAAGGTGCTGAGGATTGTGTTGCTAAATTTACCTCTTTGGTGACAGCTAGAGGCTAACTTCCCAATCACAGGTCCTGGTGTATGAATGTCATTTGATGTGTCACCAGTATCAATTCCGATTTTGACCAAAATAATCACCGACATCGGAGATCGAACTGGGGGCCTCTAGCATCAGGGGCATTCCACAAGTGCACTAAACCACTGAGCTATCACACTCCATATAATTTGATTGGCTGATAATCAGAAACAGGTGAGGCTGGATATCTATTCTATCTATCTATCTATCTTCTGATACTACGTCAGTCACATTTGGCCATTACCGCAGGTGTATATTACATACACTCCAGGTTTTGCAGGATGAAAGCCTACACAGTAAACATGTAACGACGGTAGGGATCTTTAACCTGCACAGGGGATGGTTCTCCCTGCACAGGGGGCCTCCAGTTAACGTCCTGATCTGAAGGACGGTGCACTTTATGACATTCATCTCTGCAAATGATGCCAATGGAGGGTCTCGGGTCGTTTCTCCCTTAAGTCGTTTTGTCCATAGGTCGTTTTGCCCTGGGTCGTTTCGCCCCGGGTCGTTTCGCCCTGATTAGGTGGGTCGTTTCTCACTTATATTTTTCAAGCCCTAATGATTGAGGTTATGTTTGTTTTGTTATGTAAAGGGATTGATGGGGGTAATGGGAATTCCGGAAAACATGGTTTTGCCTCGTGTGGTGCAGCTGGACGACCTTCTGACAGCTTCTACGTCAGGTTTGTGCAACTGAGCTACCACCTTTTTGAGAAAGATATTCGAGCTCACATAAGGTTAACAAGTCTTTGCAATAAAATGGGATTTATGGCTATGTGAAAATGACTGTTTATATTTAAAAATGTGACATATTTTTCCTTCGGCTCAAAACATAGATTTTGGATTTGAACCGTCTAATTGTCTATGGTCTAGAATCAGAAATAAGAGAAATAAAGTATATGCGAAAACCCATTTTTCACTGTATAAAGTTGGGTTTAGAGGGGATGTTATTGCATAGACTTGCTGACATGATTTTTTTTATTTACTTATCAGTTGTTCTTTCTGCACAAATAGTGGCATGATATAACTGGTTACATTATTACTTTAATTGTGTTGACGGGGACGTTAAACCTCAATTCCAACAAGCAAAATATTTTCAAACAGTGGTGTCTGAATAAAAGTTTACAAAAATGTCACTTAAAGAGAAATAATCAATATTACACCTAAAGCCCCATGTGTAAAATGTTGGTTTAACTTTTATACAGACTCTACTGTAGCTCAACCTGGGTAGGAATAGAAACATAACGTTTTATACTTTCTTTTCATTTTTTCCCCATAATTTTATGCATAACAAAACACATATTTTACATTATAAATATATAACAAAGCATAACATTGAAATCATAGCATCAAATGAACAAGTCCATGGAATGAACACCCCCTAAACCCCACCTTATATGAAGAAAACTGGGGTTTACTGGGGTATACATTATTTTTGTTATTTCTGTTACAAGACCAAGGTTGTGGGTACTCGTTAGAACCGCCTCAACCTGTGTTCGCAGTATAGATAAGAAAAAATACCTCAGATTTTCAAATTAAAAATAGTCACTTTAGAGATGTGAAAACATGCACTATGTCGCACGGCTGTTTTATCGTACTGGTCTGTTTAATAGTTTGCATTACGAAAACATGCTTATTCAAATACTGGAAAATTGTACCACCAAATAAAAAAAACTCAAAATTGTTCTGATCAAAGATTCTAATATTTTTCATATTTCTGCTAGGGTGCTCGTTAGAAACGCCCCGGCGAAGCGGTTCTAACGATCACCAACGGTCCGTGTGTTTTGGGGCGGAAATATGAAAAACAATGTGTTGCATGTTCGTTGTGTGTTTTGTGGGTAGTACCCATAGTCTGCTATTTCTGCTACAGGCATTGAATATGGGTGGTCGTTAGAACCGCCTCGGCAAAGCGATTCTAACGAGTACCCATATATCACATACTTAACACATTTTGACACTGTTGTTTGGATTTGTGAAGTTCACTTACACATTTTATAATGTTTTTTTTTTTTTATTTTTTATCTCTCTATCCGAACTCTGAAACGAGCCCGTCCATACATCGCCCATCCGTAGGTGTCATTTGACGTGTCACCATGAACAGCTCAGATCCATTCGTCCGTCCGTCCATCTACAGAAGCATCACTTCATTCATTTCCGATAGTCCATCTACCAATACTCTTCATTCATTCATTAACTTTATCTATCTCCGTATATTCAAAATGCCGTCCATTCATCCGTACGTCCGTCCATCTACCAACGCACAACTCCATTCACCCATTTATTCATCTGTCCATTTACTCATCAATTCCGTTTGTCACTCCCTTAAAATAAAATTGCGGCGAAATGACCCATGGGCGAAACGACTCACGGGCGAAACGACCTACAGGGCTTCCATTAACTCCCAAATTCAGGAAGTCCCAGACTTCCTACCCTTGAAATTTGGAAGTCCCACTGGAAAATTCAGGAAGTCCCAATTTTGAAGCAAGGTGTTTGCAAATCGTAAAATTGTTTTGGTGAAGAAATATATATTATTTAATCTATGAATCTCTTGTTTGCACTTTTAATCACCTGTATATTCTTTTAGATGGCTAGTAAAGTGTTGTTAGGTAAACTGACCGGCTAAAAAATGACTTGAATAGTGTTGACTGGGGCGTTAAACTCAAATCAATCATGCAAAGCTCTGTGAGGAAGTTAAAACTACTTACAACTATGTGACATACATGCAGTCAGTACAGTGCAGAGGAGTGCATACAAAAAAAGAAAAATATTTTTGCTTGGCCTGTATAAATTTTATAACTTTCCAAGTAATACTCCCTCCCCTTCACTGTACTCTAAACCCCCGGAACTGCTTCAGACAAACATGTAGAAACATGTGCAACTTTGGTCAATTGGAGCAGACTTAGACGAGTCAGCGGTAGTTTTTTTTTTTTTTTTTTTTTGCTTTTTGGGTAACAGACAGATCAGACTGCAGCTCAGGCCCCCGACGAACCGGCCTGATCACATTCGCCGGTTTTACGTATTTTCGGGGCGCCAAAATCAAACAGCATCGCGGCGACATTTTGCGATTTTATAAATTATTTTCGTCATTTCACCTAGTGAACACCTGCTATTTACTCAAGAAAAAAATGCGTATCTATCTTTGAAACTACATGTATTGTCACATTTTTGCATCGCTAACGATAATCTCACTTCCAAACACCTAAATTACGACCCACTTTAATTTAAACAACACTTATGGTCAATGAAATAATTAGTTTATCCTAAAATACTAATCCGTTTATGCAAACACCGAACAATCACCTTGACACGTTTTTCACACACCGATGACGATCAAAGGTGTGTCGACACACGTGATTCTGTCAATATAATACCGCGCAGGCAGAAAATGGGACGTCCTTAGTACTCAATAAACACAGTAAGCGGCTTCAGCTAAGAAGGCGGAGCAAACTTTTTACAAACCGCTAAAAGTGGGCGGGTTTATACGTCTCGGTAAAGATTTTTGGCCGTACAGAGAAATTTTCGGGAGTCCGCGGGACACCTTTGATGTTTAATTTGGGCGTCCGGAAGCAATTTCAGGACGTAATATACGCCGTACGCCCGCCTAATGGAAGCCCTGGACCTACCAGGTAAGGGCCAAACGACCCACACCCAAAATCAGGGCAAAACGACTCTGGGCTAAACGACCCGGGGAAACAACCTACGGGTGAAACGATCCGGAACCCCAATGGAGCGTGTTGGGACACCGAAATTATATCACTGCTGCCGGGATCGAACCCAGGAAAGCTAGCATCAGAGGCAAGTGCACTAACCACTGAGCTATCACACTCCACCCAGCGGGCTGTCAAATTGTGTTTGTAGGGACCTAGTTAGTTAGTTGTGGAGCGTGATAACTCAGTGGTTAGTGCACTTGCCTCTGATGCTAGAGGTCCCGGGTTCGATCCCCGGCAGCGGCGATAAAATTTAGGTGTCCGAACACGCTCCATTGGCATCATTTGCAGGGATGAATGTCATAAAGTGCGCCTTCCTTCGAATCGGGACGTTAACTGGAGGCCCCCTGTGCAGGGAGAACCATCCCCTGTGCAGGTTAAAGATCCCTACCGTAATTACATGATTACTGTGTAGGCTTTCATCCTGCAAAACCTATAGTGTATGTAATAGCGAGCACAGCTCGCGATGCGCGAAGCGCATCGCGAACGAAGTGAGCTCTACGGTAGAGAATCTGACCAAGAAAATTAACATATAGCTCTACATACTTTAAAGCTTAGATCGATCTGACCATTTTTCTTCCATCTGTCTTCCGGAAGTTGCTTAATGGGGCGAAAACGATGTTGTGTCGTGAGCTTTCCAGAAACGCCGACCGGAAGGTGATGGGTTTTACCCACTTGCATAAACAATGGTACCTGGGAAGCGAGAAAAGCATGCAGAAGAGACCACGCTTCTCAGTCTAGCTGAGCCACTCTAACCAACAAGACCAGAGCCTCTGCCAGGGAGATTATCAACCATTTACCCAGGTAAGACTTTTTCCTGTCCCGTCCCCAGTCCTGGTCCCACATACGGGCTATCAAAAATACATTATTTGGCGACGAGCGATAAAACGGAAGGGGGGAATTCTCCGGTCATTTCGTTAGAGGTGTATTACTACTTCACGAGTTATCCTCGGATTCGTGAGGGACGGTGAACATGATACGCGGTCCACTTCGTTATTTATTTAACGTTGGGGATTGTGAAGGGTTCAAATTTACTTCACGTTTTCGGACGTGGAGGACGGTGAACATGATACGCGGTTCCTTTTGTTTACAGAGGGAACTGTGAAGGGTTCAACTCTTGATAGCCTGACAGGTTGAAATTGTAGGCAGGTGAAGTTCTGAGGCATTTAGCTTCTTGGTTTGGCCTGTTTATTTTTTCAACAACGTGGAGCCAGTCAGTTTTGGGGACAACCGGTGAGTTTGGCATTTAGCTGAATGAACCAATTCTTAAGGCAGTCTTAAATTAATTTAAAATTAGCTAATTGGATTGATTTTGGCTTGTCTTCTGCCAGTTTTTCTTGGGGTAATTTTCAATTTGGAAAGATTCTAAATTGTCCCTTGTCAGTTGGGGTTTAGTTTTGCCTGGTTGGGTGGCTGATTTTCTCCGTGGAATGGCAGAGGAATACCTGGTTGTCAAGAAAGAAGAAAAGGTAATCTCTGTGTTTTCTAAACCAAGATTTACATGTACTTTTCTTCGATTGTTCGCTGTATTTTATACGCGACCATTATTATAAAAGAAATCCCTAACCTGTATCATTGTGGTATTAATTCAAGAAACCTACGTAAAATCTTTGGCGTATTCTATACACAAAGTACTTTCTTGAATAAAATTGGTGACAAATAACTGTCTGCATTTTTGAAGAAAGGGTTGGTTGGTTGGTTGCAGACGAGAAAGGGTTGTTTTCTTGAGTTTTCTAAACCGAAAATAGTCCTTTTTCTTTTATTTTGTTGTATTGAAAAGTATCGGCAAACAGCCATATATTGAAAAAGCATAGTTCTTACATTTTAGGAGTATTCTATACCCAAAATAGTTAAAGAGAACTGCTTATTACTTAAAAGAAGCCAGCCATCCATTAAAAAGCATTGTTCTAACGTTTTAGAAGTACGGTGCGGTCCGGTAACATTGCGCATATAAAGTTTATATAGCTATGTGTGACTTTGTTCAAGCCACCACTCAATTTTCAGTCAACAACATTGCAGCATTTCCCTATCGACCAGCTGCAATGAAAATTGGCCTCTGAAGTTATTAATATACAGGACAAAGAATACTATGAAAAGGGATGCCCCCTTGAAATTGAACTACCAATTTTGTCGCCTAACATTGCGCACAATATGTTTGTTGAACAGTTTGAACATGAGGGTTGACTCATAAGTTGTTGATTCGTTCTTCTGCAATGTTGTCAGAAGCAGTAAGTTTAGAATCAAGGGAATAGTGACTTTGGCTAGTTTTAAACTCAGTCTTGACTTTTAAGAGTTCGTATTTTGAGAAAAATTGGGGGGTTCTGCGAGGCTATATCATCTGCACGTGCAGGACATCTTTTTCGGGTTAAAGTTAAACTTAATGCCGATGCACTGAATATAGTGGAATTGGATACAGTTTGTGAAAATGCGAATGCAGGGTGAGCAAAATAAACGGCCATGCAAAGTTACCGGACTCGACTAATATATTCTCAAAATTATTAATAAATAACTGCTTATCACTTAAAAGACAGACTTTTCTAGGGTTTTCGCAGTATTCTATACGCGAAAATTATTGAAAGGTGTCTTGCCTGTCGAAAAGCCAGAAAACAAAGGATAAATATTTTGGGAGAGAATCTCTGGAGTATTCTATACACGGAGGTTATTCTTGAAATATTTATATTACACTTCACACAAGTTTGTATTTGTCACTCCTTGCACAAATGTTGAGGCTAAGATTATTGACCAGACAGATGGCTGGATGGAGCATTAGTCGTCTTCTAGATACACAGGCGCCGGACGACACCATCAGTCAAAGGATGAAGAAATGCTTTCACGTGAACAGAATTGATAGAAGAATGTAGTGGGCATGGCGTTGATTTCTAATCCCCATGACCAAGAACAGTAGTAGAGCAGTCATGCAGTTGATTTCTAATCCTCATGGCTAGGAAGAGTAGAGCTAATTGGGTTGATTTCTAATCCCCATTGCCAAGAACAGTAGAGCAGTCATGGAGTTGATTTCTAATCCTCATGGCTAGGAAGGAACAGAAGAGGACATGCATTGGATCTCAGAAAGAGTTTAAAAATGAACAGAAAGAAGTGACTGATCAGCCAGATGGTTCACCGGAGTGCTTGGAGTCTTCTAGACACATGCGCTTTGGTCGACATCATCATACAAGAATAAAAAAAATAGTTTCATGTGAAAAAATAGTCTTTGGTCTCGCCGAAAGCAGATATGAAAATGGACTTGATAAGAAAAAAGATAGGCCTCATGCCAGTGAATATGATTCCTACAGCAGTAAAAGACATTCATGGTCAAGATCACATGGTAGGAAGTGCGAAGAGTCCAGCAGTTTATGGTCATTGTCAAGAAGGCAAACCAGACCAGGGTTAAACTCCAGAGGTTAAAGGTCAAAACCAACCACTAGATGGCAGATTAAGCCAAGATTGGAGACACCTTCTAGAAGGCATAGATGGTCCAGCTCACCTTCAGGAAGACAGAAATTGTCAAGGTCACCTAGGAGGGAAGGTCAAGCTCACCTTCAGGAGGACAGGAATTGTCAAGGGCACCTAGGAGGCATGGAAGGTTAAGCTCTCCTTCAAGCAGACAGGAATTGTGAAGGTCACCTTCTAGAGGGCAAGAAAGGCCAAGAACGCCTTCAAGAAGGCATGTTGAGGAAATCACCTTCAAGGTCATGATGTAAAGGTCACCTTCAGGAGGGTAAGGAAGGTCAGTCACCTTCAAGAGGACGTAAAGCGTCAAGGTCCCCTTCAAGAAGGCATGGAATGTCAAGGACATCTAGAAGGCATAACATGTCAAGGACACATAGAAGGCATGACAGGTTGACTCTTCAAGAAGGCATGGCAGGCCAAGGTCACCATCAAGAAAGTATGACAGGTCAAGGTCACCAAGAAAGCATGAGAAGCCAAGGTCATGCTCCAGATATGCAAGGGCAGGGTCGCATACAAGATCATACGCTCGAAACCGGATGTCAAGGTCACAAAGGACATATTCAAGGTAGAGCGTGTCAGGACACTTATGCTAGTACTTCTAGGTCAAGGTCACCATGGCATACCGCACTGATGTGGGAAAAAGCGAGTGATAACATATCTCCTGAGGAGTCTTCTAGACACTCATGGAGAGAGAGGCGTGGTGATCTGAAACAGCTTCCAAAGAACATGAATTTGATGGAAATGTGTGCTGGATGTTTTTCTGACAGACACAAGTTTGAAAGCTGCTGGTCAGTTTTAAAATGGTTCGACAGAGAATGTTGTGATTACCTATATTGGTCTTTCGAGGGCAAAGCTTTGGATTTCTTCGCAATCACTGCAGGACTGGGAAGAGATTTGAGGATAGATTGGGATACAGCAAGAATGAAATTCCAGCAATCATTTCAAGATGGGAAAGATCTTTGGAAGAACAGCTGACCAAGTTCTGACCCTTGCCACTGCCACATTTAGAGACCCGCCTGAAAAGCATCGGATTTGGGAAGCTATTTCAAAATACTGCTAGGGATATGCTGATAGACAGCCAAGCATGTTTCAGTATGAAAGCTGTTCTTAAGAGTACAACACCAGTGCAAATTCCAAGCTGTGGAAGGAAAGAGACATTCCAATGGGGAAAGAAAAGGTGTTTTCCATTAACAGTCAGCTCACTAACAGAATCCCGGGTACAACGACTGACTGCTAATGGGATTGATGGACAAGATCTGAACGACAGAAGAATGAAACATCAAATGGAATGATCCACATTGATATTTTCAGATCATTGGTGGAAGAACCAGTTGTCTAATGACTTCTACACTAAATTTTGAAATGGCGTGATGAAAACAGTTTCTTAAGTAGGCTTCTAGTCACTAAGAAAAGCTTCCACTTAAGTGCAAGGCAAGAAAATAGCAAGTAATTTGACAAGTGCAAACTATGACAGGCAAAACTAGTCAAAATAATGATGGCAAATAAGGCTTTTAAAACAGCAAAGAAAATTTGTCCAAACCTAATGATACAGGTCCCTTTATTTTGATATGTGAATGCTTCCAAACATTTGCAAGTTTAAAATGGAGTAGAAAAAGTATAGGCTTATAAAATAGCAGTTTCTCTTTGCCTCCAAATTAAAGATAGACACATATGAATGAAAAAAAGATTTTAAAATGGAGTAGAAAGAGTATAGGCTTATACATAGCAGTTTCTCTTTGCCTCCATAAGAAAGATACAGTTGAATGAACAAAAATAGATTTTAGCTGGAGTTGAAAGAGTATAGGCTTATAAATAGCAGTTTCTCTTTGCCTCCGTTAAAAACACATTTGAATGAACAGGAATGAGATTTTAGCAGGGTTCTCCCCAGGGTTTTTAAAATTGGAGTAAAAATGCAGTATTCCAGAAAAAGTTGGAGTTTTACCATACTTTTCAAAAAGTTGGGAGTCAGAAATGAAAAAGTTGGAGTAAATTACTCCTAATTTGGAATTAACTAGAACTCTGTAAATTAGCCACAGTATTGTTTACCAGTTATCTTGGGTACTATCTTCTAGGCAAGATTTTGAAAAGGCTCATTCAAGTTTAACATGGTTTTTATTGTTCAGGGAGCTTCAAGGGTCAGCTAGCTCAATGGGTTGAGGGATTATCCCAATAAAGCTTAATATTAAAATACAGACAGTCAAGGAATTCAGATCCTCTGATGCCATGTGCAGCATACCGCACATGAGTACTAGTAATCTACTTAGGGGGTCCGGGCCTGCCCGGACGGGGTAGTGCAAGTCTGACTGTCCATGCATATAGGCTATGCTGGTTTCCTTGGGCGGCAGGAATTGAGATGTCATTTCATCTCTGGTAAGGATTGCGCAGGGTTAGGGACGGTGTCTCCGGGTTGGCCTAGGCGGTGTTGATTGGGACGTTGGGTCTCGGGGTCAGGTAAACAGAAAATGTATCTATCTGACACACAAGCTGTAGTTTTGCCCTGCGGTGGTTGTCATTACTGCACCAGGCCAGATGTTGAATGGGTCAGGTTCACGGTAAATGTGGGTGGCTCCATTCAGGTACAATTAGCTGGGCAGGGAGGAAAAATAATGGGATATGCCATAAGGAGACAACCACAGAGATGAAAGACAAATTGTTACTAGAAGATGCACACGGATAAAGAATTACCCGGTAACCATTAGGTTTACTGATTACTTAAGTTCACTGGTTAACAAACTGTGCTGATGTTTTGGAAGTATCCACTAAGAATGAAGGAAAGATTGATTTTCTAGATCGCACAAATCCAGAAATGTGTCTTCTAGACGGCAGTCTATCCGCGGATTTCTGTAATAGTCCACTAAATGACATTGAGCTTCTAGTTCTGTCACGATTTCTGGACTTCTAGTTCGAAATCTGTTGGACTTAACGAGATGGCCAGACAGCAAATTGAGTGTGTCTTCTTTGTCCGCTCAAGCTGTCAAATAACAAGCTAGACTCAACACAGCAGCTTGCAAGTGAGGCTTCTTCGTCTCCTTCAAGCCAGACAATAGACTGAGACTTCTAGTCTCGTCCAAGCCCGAAGTGACAGTGGGACATCAGTCCCACTCAAGGATGAACCTGGCAGCTGGTGACAAGGCCTTCAAGATAAAGTGGGGAGGAGTGTTGTGTCGTGAGCTTTCCAGAAACGCCGACCGGAAGGTGATGGGTTTTACCCACTTGCATAAACAATGGTACCTGGGAAGCGAGAAAAGCATGCAGAAGAGACCACGCTTCTCAGTCTAGCTGAGCCACTCTAACCAACAAGACCAGAGCCTCTGCCAGGGAGATTATCAACCATTTACCCAGGTAAGACTTCTTTCCTGTCCCGTCCCCAGTCCTGGTCCCACATACGGGCTATTAAAAAATACATTAACGAGGCTGACAGTCTGGTATACCGTGTTTTCAGAACATTCGGATGATGTTCAGAGTTTTACCGAAGACAAGTCTAGCGTATGACAACAAATGAACAGAATCGGACCTAATAAACAGAACGGACTTGCAAAAACAACAAAAATCCCGAAGTGCTTGTTTTTCATTATTTATCCGACCTTTGAATGTTTAATCCAGCTGGGCACCGCCATATTGAAAGTACTTTTATTGTACTATAAAATACTGTACATAATGAGGTGTACCTAAAACAAGCAGCTAGCAAAATGTACTTACAGAAGTATCTGAACAGAATAGAATAGAATAGAGCTTACAACATCATAGGTAATAAAATGGCTAAATGTGACCAAATCAGTGTATGAACATAGATAGATAATACCCACAATAATGCTGATCTATCTCTCTATCTATCCATCTATCTATCTGTCTGATTTGTTTGATTTGAGGTTTTACGTCCCCATCAACACTGTAAAGGTCATTTTGGAGATGTTGTTTCCAATTTTGTGGGACTTTTACCCGACATTGAGATGAAATGACATCTCAAGCCCTGACGCCCAATGAAACCAATAGGGTTTATAAGCATGCACGGGCCGACTCGCACCACTTTGCCTGGGCAGGCTTACATGTAGATCCCCTAAGCGGTTTACCACCAGTACTCGTGTGCGGGTCGGTTTCAGCTCTGCATGGAAGCATCATGCAGCCTATCTTTTTCTTCAAGCTCCGATGGGCGGGGGCCGGCTGTCTGTCTGTCTGTCTGTCTATCTATCTGTCTGTCTAATCTTATCTTATCCTATCTATCGAAGGGTGTTAGCTGAAATAAAGGGAAAGATGAGTTTGTACAGTGTTAGTATAGTTAAAAGATAAAAATAGAGATTGGTCTTTAAAGGAGAAGCATGAACCCCCAGGCAAACAGCACTACTAAACTGGATTTTTATTAACATGCGGGTACAGGGGCAACACCAAATAAATGAGCCCTTTTCCAGGTAACTGGCTTGATGCACGCATGGTAGATCTCACACCAGATCTCGAGGTTTGTCTATGATAAGGGTCGGTAGCAGAGAGCTTCCACTCTCTGCAATCTCTCCGTCAGCTGCTTCAATATCGTCTTAGGGCCCCCAAGGCCCTTGCTTTTCATCTACCTGTATGTCACAGCCAGCCTCAAATGCACTGTTGGAGTGTTTCACATGTCCATACCAGCGGAGCCTTCTCTCATTCAGGATAAGGTCAGGTCCTCAATGGACATTGCAGATCTGTCTGATCATTGACATGTCATTCCGCTGCAGAGACGCTGGAGGTTTGGCTTTATCAATGGCCAAGTGTCACTAGCATGGAACACCGCACTCGCACAAGAGCTTTACACACGGCAACGTGTCTTGAACGAGACGTGATGGGAAGAGAGAACTGGTAGCCGTTCCTTGATTTTCTTCCAGGCTGTTTCACGTGATGTGGTCAAAAGATCACAGCCATCCGTTGTTGAGAGTATGTCTCCTAGGTAGCAAAAGGAAGCTACCTCACCTCTAGCTTGCCAGGTCCACCTTGGACTTCCCTATACGGTATCAGACCCAAAAATATTCTGCAAATTTTAGCATACCCAAAAAATATTCCCAAACTATACTGGTATAGACTTGTCTTCTGTGAAGAAAACGTGTTTTCACTAATTTTTGCCTATAATGATTGTATTTGGTAACAAAAGAGCTTAAAACAGTTCATAACAGTATAGCTCTGTAATAACTATAACGCAACTGAATGTTTGTGCAGCAAGGAAAACAAAAACATAATTAAATCAGCTTCTGAGATGGGTGATATAATGTGTCAACAACACGCATTAAGCATTTAAAGCCATATATACCAAAGATATTTGATAGTCCCCCTACAAAAAAATATCTGCTAAATGGCCAGACCCATAAAAATACCAGGTTCTTCCTACCCCCAAAACCCCCACACAAAAAAATGCTAAAATATACAATTGTGACCCCCACCAACCCACCGAAAAAAATACTCCCAGCCTATGTAGCAGGCAACGTTCATAGTACCCCCTGGGTCTGCCGTCTAAGGGGCGTGTAGTTCTTTGGCACTGTGTACACCGATAATCAGGGTTCTCTGTCAAGCCCATTAGCCCACTGTATTTCTCGTGCTCCCAGAACATGCAGCCATTGCGAAATGTATTGCCCACTCCAGTGTGACATACAACAGATGGGAACTCACCTGGCCTCTGCAGTGGGTCTAGGCCAGTACCACAGATGCAGGGGGTCTAGGCCAGTACCATAGACCATGATTTTCATCTTTCCGACATTATCTCTCAGCCCTTTCTCCTCCATTGCTTCTTTCCAAGTGAAGTGCCTCCTGGCACTTTCCTCAAGCGATTCAGCTATGATGACAAGGTCATCAGCATACAGGTCCTCCCAGGGGACTCCAGAGTGGAACTTGTGTGTCATTGCCTTCACTTCTGTTTTTCAAGCACACTGATGAAAAGCAGTGGGCTGAGAACAGAGCCTTGATGAACACGGACACGGTTCCCCACATTAGCATACATGTACACCCCCTCGACCGGTTGCAAAATCCAGTTGTCCACTCCAAGTTTGCAGTGCCAACCAGATAATCTTCCAGGGTACTTGATTAAATGCCTTCTCCTGGTCTATGAAAGCCATGTAGAGTCTCTTGTTGGCACATTATTGCAGTTGGAAAACTTTATTGAGGAGACTAGGAGATTTGGGTCTTCCAAAACAAAGGAAAACTAAAAATCAGCACATTTTTTTCTGCATCCCAGTATCTAATATGTTCTTAATTCGTTTGTTTGTTGTTGTTGTTATTTTTTTTTTTCAGAAAATACATTTGAAAACAAACCATTTGTGGGAATATACAGGAGATGCATTTACCTCTTTCTAGCCTGTAACGGCTTAAAATCAGTGCCCTGATCCAAAATATTCCATACTTTTTTGGTTACCACAGCAGACTGAACGTAAATCAGAATTAAAAATGTCAGAAAGCCAAAAATTCAAAGACAACGTCTCCTACCATATTCTTTACGGGCCTCCATGGCCTAGTGGTTAAGAGCGCTGACTCTTGATCATTAGGTCTCTCACCGCTGTGGTTTGAGCCTCGCTTGGGTTACATGTGAGATGCCAAGTTCTGCAACGGAAGGTCGGGTGGTTTTTCTCCAGGTACCCCGGTTTTCGCCCACCTCTGATTAACGATCAACTCGATATAAGTGAAATAATCTTGAAAGGGCCATAAAACCTAAACAAAAAAAAAAACTACCATATTCTAGTTCTGATGTAACTGTGGTGTTACCAGCTTTGATGGCTCAGTGGTGGAGTGTCCGCTTTGGGATGAGGTTGTAGGTCTCGATCCCCGGCTATGTCATGCATTTGATGTTACTTGTTTCTGAAAGATATCAGAATCAGATATCTTTCAGATATGTTAAGTTAAATAAAGTTTTTATCCTTATCACTGTTTATGAGCTACTATGCTTTGTTATTACAGCATCAGTTTCGTGGAATTATTTAGTTGCATAGACTCGTGTATACTATGCTGTGCTCGCTCTTAGGCTAAGCCTATTTACATATTATACACCTGCGGTAATGGTCAAATGTGACCGACGCAGTATCAGAAGATAGATAGATAGATAGATAGATAGATAGATAGATAGATAGATAGATAGATAGATAGGGGCCGAGTTTGTTATGGGCCGAGTTTGTCAGGGGCCGAGACGTCCCTTGAAGATAAACAGAGAAAGTATATGCTGTACTACAGTTTACACCTTTTCAGTTTCACTTTGAATACTTTCAGTTTATCTTCCCTCTTCAAAATGACAAAGTCATTGTCTTTTATGATATTCTTTTCCACTGAAGCCATAATTTCCATCCAATTTTCGGTCTAAAATTTCCCCATGTGTACCGGAAGTAAGCTACCGGAAGCCTCAGAAAAAAAACACCTACAGGCACGCTCAAAAGTTCCTTCCCTACTCTATTTTCGTCAAAAAATGAAACGTTGAAATGAAAAGTCATCAGTTATAGATGAAGTGAGTATACCTACAGCTGTCGTGCTGGAAGAGTTTTATCTATTGGGAAACAGATGCGACCGATCAGTCGATCGATCTATGACAGATGCGACCGATCAGTCGATCGATCTATCTATCTATCTATCTATCTATCTATCTATCTATCTATCTATCTATCTATCTATCTATCTATCTATCTATCTATCTATCTATCTATCTATCTATCTATCTATCTATCTATCTATCTATCTATCTATCTATCAGTCTTTCTGCCCGCCTGCCTGCCTGCCTCCATGATCTATCTATCTATCTATCTATCTTCTGATACTGCGTCGGTCACATTTGACCATTACCGCAGGTGTATATTACATACACTCCAGTTTTGCAGGATGAAAGCCTACACAGTAATCATGTAATTACGGTAGGGATCTTTAACCTGCACAGGGGATGGTTCTCCCTGCACAGGGGGCCTCCAGTTAACGTCCCGATCCGAAGGACGGTGCACTTAATGACATTCATCCCTGCAAATGATGCCAATGGAGCGTGTTCGGACACCGAAATTTTATCGCCGCTGCCGGGGATCGAACCCGGGACCTCTAGCATCAGAGGCAAGTGCACTAACCACTGAGCTATCACGCTCCACTATCTATCACGCTCCACTTCTATCTATCTATCTTTGCCTGTCAGTCCGTCCATACGCCCGACATTCAACCCTGCAAGTATTATATACATGTAGTTCAAAATTTATCCACCCCTTTTGCCTAGGATCGAACCCGCAATCAACCAATCAGTCAAACAATCAATCAGCCAATTTATCGATCGTGCGGAGGATTAATTAATCAATCAATCGATCAAGTCGGTCAGTCAATCAATCAATCTGTATCTTCCTTCTTCCTTCCTTCCTTTTAGCAACACGTGTTGCAAAAATGACTGCTGAGACCCTTATCCTGCTGTTCACGACAACCCCTATATATAACAGTCTAGATCCAGATCAGAAGCCATCTGATCAGGATCTTCACTGGTTGACATTCAGTTTGTGAAATTGCATCAGTAAATAAAATCAAGTAATCTGATTGGCTCAAAGTGGCTTGATTAATTATTCAGCGGGATAA
Organism: Lucinisca nassula; assembly: GCA_963580285.1. Taxonomy (NCBI): domain Eukaryota; kingdom Metazoa; phylum Mollusca; class Bivalvia; order Lucinida; family Lucinidae; genus Lucinisca; species Lucinisca nassula. Next base: position 29,642,084 of record OY757012.1, on the reverse strand, counting down.
GGGGGGAATCCTTTACCCCATGGTTCCTGTACTGGATTACTCTATCTTTGAATTTGGACACATAGCGGCCGGGACTTAGTAAAACCCCAGCCAGCAAAGAAATGTCGGGCCTATAGCGATACGACGTGGCAACGTGGGTTCGATACCTGCCGGGGTCGGAGATTGATCATGAAATCTTTTCTACGGTCATTCTCTCTCTTCCGCTGATTCAAGAAGGGCAGCTGTTCAACGGTCGGTTTCTGGCGAAAGAAGTGTGCACTGTACGGGTTAAACGCTTACGTATAAGCCTGCGCAGGAAAAGTGTGGATAGAACAACTGACCGGCTCAAAAATGATCTAAATACTGTTGACTGGACCGTTAACCTCCAATACAAATAAACAAACAAAAATCTCCGCTTTGCTATTTTGTAACCCGTATTGCGGTATCTGCTTATCGTCAGCATGTGTATCGCGATTATGATTTCTGCACCTCTAATAATAATTCTTCTCTTGCATATGTAACGCGACGATATGCCCCTGCTGATCATAACTGATATCGTTCCCACCTATGTGGAGAAGCACCACGTCAGGATTCCATGCCATCATTCTGTTCCACAAGTCCATATCATATCTCGTCACGCGCATACCACCACGGCCGAAAAAACGCACCTCGCCTGGTACATCAAACAGCCCTCCGTGCTGCTCTTGTCGTTTAATATAGAAATTACCAATACAGCAAATTGCGCCATGACCGTAATTAAAACGGACGGTCAAGACGACCACATATCTATACAGATAAGGGCAATTAACTAACTAATTAGGGCATGACTTAGCGCGACCCTGAAGGAAGGCATCAACAAACAACCACCCACGCAAAACTAAACAACATACAACCACTCACGCAATGCACAAATAGACCTGTGGATATACGAGTTGTAGGGTAGGAATACCGTAGAGAGAATAGTATAGAAAAAGAGATTAAAAAACCTGGAGATAGAAGAAGAAGAAGAAGAAGAAGAAGAAGAAGAAGAAGAAGAAGAAGAAGAAGAGGAAGAAGAAGAAGAGTTTTCTTCCAAAAAGCGAATTCAAACATTTTTAGCTGTAATTATGAAACATTAAAAATAAGATCGCATAGGAGCGCTCGACTGCGCACATGCGCAGGCGGACGCTTGTATGCAACCTGCATGATTATAACAATTTGTACTAACTTCGTTGCTAACGAGATCGGGACATTTGGATGCGAACCTGATCTGAGTCTTCGATGTTCACACAAGTCTTATTGTAGATTTTGTAGTCCAGGGGCCAGTTGTTCAAAACTAACGACGTCGTTAGTTAACAAATCGTTGAAACTTTGAACATTTAATATGGCAAATATACTATTATTTTTGCTGAAAAAATGTGAGCAGCTTTTGCATATGCTCACATTTTTCAGCAAAAATAACAAAATTTTAGGTATTGAACTTGCTAGGATAGTTAACAGTTTGACCACTAACGAGTTCGTTTAGCTAACGAGGCTTTGAACAACTGGGCCCTGATGTTAATCATATGTATTTTCGAAGAGAGCAAGATACGGAAATCCGATTTCCGTCGATATATGGAAGTCTGATTTCTGTATACCTCAGCTGCAAAGAGACTAATTAGGGGATGACTATACCTATTGAAAATTATCATTTGGGGAGGTAAATCGGTGGTTTTACTCTCGGAAATTTCGTTTCAAGGCGACGCGCCAGCTGACCCATGAAACGGAATTGGTGTCCGTAAATCCACGATTTACCTACCCAAAATGACTATTTTCAATACAGTTATAACCATTCTAATGCACTAGTTCAGTTCTTTTGTTAAAATTGCACTATTTTGCTCGAAGCGGCAAGTGCTGTAAACTGCGTAAAACCAAATGCTACCCAATGAGAAGCGACATTACACGACTACGTCACGAGTGTTAAGTTGGTTCCTTATTCCTTATTCCTTATTCCTTATTCCTTGTTCCTTATTCCTTGTTCCTTATTCCTTATTCCTTATTCCTTATTCGATTTTCAACTTCATAGTACTTTGCCACGCGGTGTAACAGAACATTTGCGTATGTCCTAATCATCATCATTTTTACTTCTAAGCATGATGGTATAGGTTTCAAAATCCAGCAGGTATCAACGGCGAATAAGGAATAAGGAACAAATCCAAATTTTCCTTATTCCTTATTCGATTTTCAACTTCACAGTACTTTGCCACGCGGTGTAACAGAACATTTGCGTATGTCCTAATCATCATCATTTTTACTTCTAAGCATGATGTTATAGGTTTCAAAATCCAGCAGATATAAACTGCGAATAAGGAATAAGGAACAAATCCAAGTTTTCCTTATTCCTTATTCGATTTTCAGCTTCATAGTACTTTGCCACGCGGTGTAACAGAACATTTGCGTATGTCCTAATCATCATCATTTTTACTTCTAAGCATGATGGTATAGGTTTCGAAATCCAGCAAGTATCAACTGCGAATAAGGAATAAGGAACAAATCCAAATTTTCCTTATTCCTTATTCGATTTTCAACTTCACAGTACTTTGCCACGCGGTGTAACAGAACATTTGCGTATGTCCTAATCATCATCATTTTTACTTCTAAGCATGATGGTATAGGTTTCAAAATCCAGCAGATATAAACTGCGAATAAGGAATAAGGAACAAATCCAAATTTTCCTTATTCCTTATTCGATTTTCAACTTCACAGTACTTTGCCACACGGTGTAACAGAACATTTGCGTATGTCCTAATCATCATCATTTTTACTTCTAAGCATGATGGTATAGGTTTCAAAATCCAGCAGATATAAACTGCGAATAAGGAATATGGAACAATTCCAAATTTTCCTTATTCCTTATTCGATTTTCAGCTTCATAGTACTTTGCCACGCGGTGTAACAGAACATTTGCGTATGTCCTAATCATCATCATTTTTACTTCTAAGCATGATGGTATAGGTTTCGAAATCCAGCAAGTATCAACTGCGAATAAGGAATAAGGAACAAATCCAAATTTTCCTTATTCCTTATTCGATTTTCAACTTCATAGTACTTTGCCACGCGGTGTAACAGAACATTTGCGTATGTCCTAATCATCATCATTTTTACTTCTAAGCATGATGGTATAGGTTTCGAAATCCAGCAGGTATCAACGGCGAATAAGGAATAAGGAACAAATCCAAATTTTCCTTATTCCTTATTCGATTTTCAACTTCACAGTACTTTGCCACGCGGTGTAACAGAACATTTGTGTATGTCCTTATCATCATCATTTTTACTTCTAAGCATGATGGTATAGGTTTCAAAATCCAGCAGATAAAAACTGCGAATAAGGAATAAGGAACAAATCCAAATTTTCCTTATTCCTTATTCGATTTTCAACTTCATAGTACTTTGCCACGCGGTGTAACAGAACATTTGCGTATGTCCTAATCATCATCATTTTTACTTCTAAGCATGATGGTATAGGTTTCGAAATCCAGCAAGTATCAACTGCGAATAAGGAATAAGGAACAAATCCAAATTTTCCTTATTCCTTATTCGATTTTCAACTTCATAGTACTTTGCCACGCGGTGTAACAGAACATTTGCGTATGTCCTAATCATCATCATTTTTACTTCTAAGCATGATGGTATAGGTTTCGAAATCCAGCAGGTATCAACGGCGAATAAGGAATAAGGAACAAATCCAAATTTTCCTTATTCCTTATTCGATTTTCAACTTCACAGTACTTTGCCACACGGTGTAACAGAACATTTGCGTATGTCCTAATCATCATCATTTTTACTTCTAAGCATGATGGTATAGGTTTCAAAATCCAGCAGATATAAACTGCGAATAAGGAATAAGGAACAAATCCAAATTTTCCTTATTCCTTATTCGATTTTCAACTTCATAGTACTTTGCCACGCGGTGTAACAGAACATTTGCGTATGTCCTAATCATCATCATTTTTACTTCTAAGCATGATGGTATAGGTTTCGAAATCCAGCAAGTATCAACTGCGAATAAGGAATAAGGAACAAATCCAAATTTTCCTTATTCCTTATTCGATTTTCAACTTCATAGTACTTTGCCACGTGGTGTAACAGAACATTTGCGTATGTCCTAATCATCATCATTTTTACCTCTAAGCATGATGGTATAGGTTTCGAAATCCAGCAGGTATCAACGGCGAATAAGGAATAAGGAACAAATCCAAATTTTCCTTATTCCTTATTCGATTTTAAACTTCACAGTACTTTGCCACGCGGTGTAACAGAACATTTGCGTATGTCCTAATCATCATCATTTTTACTTCTAAGCATGATGGTATAGGTTTCAAAATCCAGCAGATATAAACTGCGAATAAGGAATAAGGAACAAATCCAAATTTTCCTTATTCCTTATTCGATTTTCAACTTCATAGTACTTTGCCACGCGGTGTAACAGGACCTTTGCGTATGTCCTAATCATCATCATTTTTACTTCTAAGCATGATGGTATAGGTTTCGAAATCCAGCAAGTATCAACTGCGAATAAGGAATAAGGAACAAATCCAAATTTTCCTTATTCCTTATTCGATTTTCAACTTCATAGTACTTTGCCACGCGGTGTAACAGAACATTTGCGTATGTCCTAATCATCATCATTTTTACTTCTAAGCATGATGGTATAGGTTTCGAAATCCAGCAGGTATCAACGGCGAATAAGGAATAAGGAACAAATCCAAATTTTCCTTATTCCTTATTCGATTTTCAACTTCACAGTACTTTGCCACGCGGTGTAACAGAACATTTGCGTATGTCCTAATCATCATCATTTTTACTTCTAAGCATGATGGTATATGTTTCAAAATCCAGCAGATATAAACTGCGAATAAGGAATAAGGAACAAATCCAAATTTTCCTTATTCCTTATTCGATTTTCAACTTCATAGTACTTTGCCACGCGGTGTAACAGAACATTTGCGTATGTCCTAATCATCATCATTTTTACTTCTAAGCATGATGGTATAGGTTTCGAAATCCAGCAAGTATCAACTGCGAATAAGGAATAAGGAACAAATCCAAATTTTCCTTATTCCTTATTCGATTTTCAACTTCATAGTACTTTGCCACGCGGTGTAACAGAACATTTGCGTATGTCCTAATCATCATCATTTTTACTTCTAAGCATGATGGTATAGGTTTCGAAATCCAGCAGGTATCAACGGCGAATAAGGAATAAGGAACAAATCCAAATTTTCCTTATTCCTAATTCGATTTTCAACTTCACAGTACTTTGCCACACGGTGTAACAGAACATTTGCGAATGTCCTAATCATCATCATTTTTACTTCTAAGCATGATGGTATAGGTTTCGAAATCCAGCAGGTATCAACGGCGAATAAGGAATAAGGAACAAATCCAAATTTTCCTTATTCCTTATTCGATTTTCAACTTCATAGTACTTTGCCACGCGGTGTAACAGAACATTTGCGTATGTCCTAATCATCATCATTTTTACTTCTAAGCATGATGGTATAGGTTTCGAAATCCAGCAAGTATCAACTGCGAATAAGGAATAAGGAACAAATCCAAATTTTACTTATTCCTTATTCGATTTTCAACTTCATAGTACTTTGCCACGCGGTGTAACAGAACATTTGCGTATGTCCTAATCATCATCATTTTTACTTCTAAGCATGATGGTATAGGTTTCGAAATCCAGCAGGTATCAACTGCGAATAAGGAACAAGGAACAAATCAAAATTTTCCTCATTCCTTATTCGATTTTCAACTTCACAGTACTTTACCACGCGGTGTAACAGAACATTTGCGTATGTCCTAATCATCATCATTTTTACTTCTAAGCATGATGGTATAGGTTTCAAAATCCAGCAGATATAAACTGCGAATAAGGAATAAGGAACAAATCCAAATTTTCCTTATTCCTTATTCGATTTTCAACTTCACAGTACTTTGCCACGCGGTGTAACAGAACATTTGCGTATGTCCTAATCATCAGCATTTTTACTTCTAAGCATGATGGTATAGGTTTCAAAATCCAGCAGATATAAACTGCGAATAAGGAATAAGGAACAAATCCAAATTTTCCTTATTCCTTATTCGATTTTCAACTTCATAGTACTTTGCCACGCGGTGTAACAGGACATTTGCGTATGTCCTAATCATCATCATTTTTACTTCTAAGCATGATGGTATAAGTTTCGAAATCCAGCAAGTATCAACTGCGAATAAGGAATAAGGAACAAATCCAAATTTTCCTTATTCCTTATTCGATTTTCAACTTCATAGTACTTTGCCATGCGGTGTAACAGAACATTTGCGTATGTCCTAATCATCATCATTTTTACTTCTAAGCATGATGGTATAGGTTTCGAAATCCAGCAGGTATCAACGGCGAATAAGGAATAAGGAACAAATCCAAATTTTCATTATTCCTTATTCGATTTTCAACTTCACAGTACTTTGCCACGCGGTGTAACAGGACATTTGCGTATGTCCTAATCATCATCATTTTTACTTCTAAGCATGATGGTGTAGGTTTCGAAATCCAGCAAGTATCAACTGCGAATAAGGAATAAGGAACAAATCCAAATTTTCCTTATTCCTTATTCGATTTTCAACTTCATAGTACTTTGCCACGCGGTGTAACAGAACATTTACGTTTGTCCTAATCATCATCATTTTTACTTCTAAGCACGATGGTATCGGTTTCGAAATCCAGCAAGTATCAACTGTGAATGAGGTATAAGGAACAAATCCAAATTTTCTTATTCCTTATTTGGTTTTCAACTTCATAGAGCTTTGCGGAGCAGTGATTTCTGAAATTTGTCAGTTTTTAGCTTCCCTTTGTAGTTTATTTATTTAACAGTATTAGGATTACCTAGTTACGAAAGCCTAGAAGGACCACTTTTAGAAATAAAAAAAAATGTTCTCGTTATTACGAGATAACTATGTCGTTATTACGAGAAAACTAAGTCGTATTAACGAGATACTCTCTCGTATTAACGCGATAGATATCTCGTTATAACGAAATAGCTATCTCGTTATAACGAGATAAATAAGTAATCTTCAGCAACAAGGTTTTCAGCTCCTGGATACCCGACCTAGCACACTCGCTCACACCAGTGCTAGAGGGGTCCGCTCCGGGGAACGGGAGGTCTCGGGTTCGATCCCGGGCCGCGACATACCAAAGTCGTTAAAAATGGTACTAGCTGCTCCTCGCTTGGCACTCAGATTTACGGGGTAGAGCTAGGACTGGTCGATCCAGTGTCAGGATAATGTGACTGGGTGTGGTATCATGTAATGTGTCTGGGGCATGATACTTCAGTGAGGCAGCACTATAAACGTGAGCATTGAGCTCCCTGTCGCAACCAGACACCGTCGTGATATGACTGAAAAATTGTTGAAAGCGACGTTAAACCCGAATTCACACACACACACAGTGCTAGAGGGGGCTCAGAGAAAATTGCTTTTGGCAGATCCGAACTAACAACACCACTTCAACAAGAGCACCTTCATTGAACACACATAGATCCAGGCATATGGACATGCGTGCACAGAGGCACATTGACAGACACACACGCATGTACCCTCGGCCCCCGCCTATCGGGGCTTGAAGAAATAGATGGGCTGCATGATGCTTCTACGCACAGCTGAAATCGACTTGCACACGAGTACTGGTAAACCGCTTAGACGATCTAGGCCAGCCCAGGCAAAGCGGTGCTTATAAACCCTATTGGTTTCATTGGGCGGCAAGGCTTGAGATGTCATTTCATCTCAATTTCGGGTAAAAGTCCCACAAAAAACGGAAGCAACGTCTCCAGAATGACATTTACAGTGTTGACGGGGACGCTAAACCTCAAATCTACCAACCAACCAACCAACGCATGTACCCTCCCCTCACCTCCATCAGGCACTTATAAGTTATGATTGTGACAGGTGGCAGGTATTGTTTATCTCATATTTTATGGCCCTCTCAACAACACTTCAGTCGCTCTGCGATGGGAACTCGGTTTGAAACGAAGGAGCAAGGCATTCTTCTGCGACACCTATGTTTGTTTGCTTGATTTGAGGTATAACGTCCCTGTCAATACTATTTAGGTCATTTTGGAGACATTGCTTCCAATTTTGTGGGACTTTTTCTAAACATTGATATGAAATGATATTTCAAGCACTGTCGCCCGATGAAACCGATAAGGTTTATATGCATGGACGGTCCAACTCGCGCCACTATTCCTGGACAGGTTTAGAACCTCTAAGCGGTTTACCAGTACTCATGTGCGGTTGGTTTCAGTTCTGCGTGGAAGCATCAGGCAGCACAATCTATTTCTTCAGGCCCCGATGGGCGGGGCCCGACACCTTATGTATGCGGCGCGAATGAGTAATTACTCGAGAAGTCAGTGGATGTTTCTTTTTCTTCTTCTTCTTCTTCTTCTTCTTCTTCTTCTTCTTCTGTGGTGATAATGAGATAATTATCTCGTAATATTGAGTTAATTTTCTCGTTATTACGAGTTAATTATCTCGTAATAACGAGTTAATTATCTCGTAATTACGCGATAACTAAGTCGTAATAACGAGATAATTAACTCGTAATAACGAGATAACTAACTCGTAATTACGAGAAAACTAAGTCGTAATAACGAGATAATTAACTCGTAATAACGAGATAATTGACTCGTTATAACGAGAATTGCAACAACATCCAGAAGTCTTACAGGGGCCATTGAGATCTGGTTCGAAGTGATCCTCAGTACTTTAACTCACCTGCTTGTCAAGGCTCAGCAAGCAATAATAATGGGAATCTATTCCGGCAGTGGTAGTGCTGTTAGCGGTGCGTACCACTTTCTCATTTACTACTGGCCCCCGCCCATAGGGGCTTGAAGAAATATATGGGCTGCATGATGCTTCCAAGCAGAGCTGAATCCAGCCCGCACATTAGTACTGGTAAACCGCTTAGTGGATCTAAGCCTGTCCAGGAACCATGGTGCGAGGCGGACCGTCCATGCTAATAAACCCTATTGGTTTCATTGGGCGGCAGGGCTTGAGAAGTCATTTCATCTCAATGTCGGGTAAAAGTCCCACAAAATTGGAAGCAACGTCCCCAAAATGACCTTTACAGTGTTGACGGTGACGTTTAACCTCAAATCAAACAAACAAGTCCTCATTTACTACCATCTTCTAGTAATCACACATTATCGCCTGGTACATGAGATGTCGAAGAAAAGTCTTTTTAATGCGATTTTAAACCAAGGGCCCATGTTAGTATGACTACATTGCTGTTGTGAGGGCCATAAAATACCCTGTAGAGATTCGGAAAGGCCTGTTTGTATGCACAGTTTAGTCGGGGTCTTCACTGTGTACTCAGTCTGGTATTTTTTTCTGGTGGGTGACTCGGATCAGAAAGCGCAGATGCGCAGTCTGATCTTGGCCTTTGCTGGCCGCACTCACATGCTGTGCTCCGTCCCATACAGTCCCTGGCACTGCCATTATTGCATGGCATTGAGTTCTTAATGAGGATTATTATAGGTCTGCCCCGGGGTTGTGGGTATTTTTTCTTGCTCGGCTTGGTTGAGCATGAAATTTTTAATGTTCATAATTTTCAGTATTTAAACAAATTAGACAATTTGTGTGCTCAAATGAGCGAAGATTGTTGCTCAAGAATTTTATAATGCCAACAATTGTTTGCATTTTGAGATTGTGAGCAGGATCGGCTTCAGTTTTAAGTGGGTTGGGCGTGGGAGAAGGTTTGTAGCATCAGGACCGGAGCAATTCATGGTCTGAAGGGGCTCCTCACTTTTGTGTAAATTCAAACATAATTTAGCTCCGTGGATACATGTCGTCCCAGCGTGGCAAAGTACTATGAAGTTGAAAATCGAATAAGGAATAAGGAAAATTTGGATTTGTTCCTTATTCCTTATTCGCAGTTAATACTTGCTGGATTTCGAAACCTATACAATCATGCTTAGAAGTAACAATGATGATGATTAGGACATACGCAAATGTCCTGTTACACCGCGTGGCAAAGTACTATGAAGTTGAAAATCGAATAAGGAATAAGGAAAATTTGGATTTGTTCCTTATTCCTTATTCGCAGTTTATATCTGCTTGATTTTGAAACCTATACCATCATGCTTAGAAGTAAAAATGATGATGATTAGGACATACGCAAATGTTCTGTTACACTGCGTGGCAAAGTACTGTGAAGTTGAAAATCGAATAAGGAATAAGGAAAATTTGGATTTGTTCCTTATTCCTTATTCGCCGGTGATACCTGCTGGATTTCGAAACCTATACCATCATGCTTAGAAGTAAAAATGATGATGATTAGGACATACGCAAATGTTCTGTTACACCGCGTGGCAAAGTACTATGAAGTTGAAAATCGAATAAGGAATAAGGAAAATTTGGATTTGTTCCTTATTCCTTGTTCGCAGTTGATACTTGCTGGATTTCGAAACCTATACCATCATGCTTAGAAGTAAAAATGATGATGATTAGGACATACGCAAATGTCCTGTTACACCGCGTGGCAAAGTACTATGAAGTTGAAAATCGAATAAGGAATAAGGAAAATTTGGATTTGTTCCTTATTCCTTATTCGCAGTTTATATCTGCTGGATTTTGAAACCTATACCATCATGCTTAGAAGTAAAAATGATGATGATTAGGACATACGCAAATGTTCTGTTACACCGCGTGGCAAAGTACTATGAAGTTGAATCTCGAATAAGGAATAAGGAAAATTTGGATTTGTTCCTTATTCCTTATTCGCCGTTGATACTTGCTGGATTTCGAAACCTATACCATCATGCTTAGAAGTAACAATGATGATGATTAGGACATACGCAAATGTCCTTTTACACCGCGTGGCAAAGTACTATGAAGTTGAAAATCGAATAAGGAATAAGGAAAATTTGGATTTGTTCCTTATTCCTTATTCGCAGTTTATATCTGCTGGATTTTGAAACCTATACCATCATGCTTAGAAGTAAAAATGATGATGATTAGGACATACGCAAATGTTTTATTACACCGCGTGGCAAAGTACTATGAAGTTGAAAATCGAATAAGGAATAAGGAAAAGTTGGATTTGTTCCTTATTCCTTATTCGCAGTTGATACTTGCTGGATTTCGAAACCTATACCATCATGCTTAGAAGTAAAAATGATGATGATTAGGACATACGCAAATGTTCTGTTACACCGCGTGGCAAAGTACTATGAAGTTGAAAATCGAATAAGGAATAAGGAAAATTTGGATTTGTTCCTTATTCCTTATTCGCAGTTGATACCTGCTGGATTTCGAAACCTATACCATCATGCTTAGAAGTAAAAATGATGATGATTAGGACATACGCAAATGTTCTGTTACACCGCGTGGCAAAGTACTATGAAGTTGAAAATCGAATAAGGAATAAGGAAAATTTGGATTTGTTCCTTATTCCTTATTCGCCGTTGATACCTGCTGGATTTCGAAACCTATACCATCATGCTTAGAAGTAAAAATGATGATGATTAGGACATACGCAAATGTTCTGTTACACCGCGTGGCAAAGTACTATGAAGTTGAAAATCGAATAAGGAATAAGGAAAATTTGGATTTGTTCCTTATTCCTTATTCGCCGTTGATACCTGCTGGATATCGAAACCTATACCATCATGCTTAGAAGTAAAAATGATGATGATTAGGACATACGCAAATGTCCTGTTACACCGCGTGGCAAAGTACTATGAAGTTGAAAATCGAATAAGGAATAAGGAAAATTTGGATTTGTTCCTTATTCCTTATTCGCAGTTTATATCTGCTGGATTTTGAAACCTATACCATCATGCTTAGAAGTAAAAATGATGATGATTAGGACATACGCAAATGTTCTATTACACCGCGTGGCAAAGTACTATGAAGTTGAAAATCGAATAAGGAATAAGGAAAAGTTGGATTTGTTCCTTATTCCTTATTCGCAGTTGATACTTGCTGGATTTCGAAACCTATACCATCATGCTTAGAAGTAAAAATGATGATGATTAGGACATACGCAAATGTTCTGTTACACCGCGTGGCAAAGTACTATGAAGTTGAAAATCGAATAAGGAATAAGGAAAATTTGGATTTGTTCCTTATTCCTTATTCGCAGTTGATACCTGCTGGATTTCGAAACCTATACCATCATGCTTAGAAGTAAAAATGATGATGATTAGGACATACGCAAATGTTCTGTTACACCGCGTGGCAAAGTACTGTGAAGTTGAAAATCGAATAAGGAATAAGGAAAATTTGGATTTGTTCCTTATTCCTTATTCGCCGTTGATACCTGCTGGATTTCGAAACCTATACCATCATGCTTAGAAGTAAAAATGATGATGATTAGGACATACGCAAATGTTCTGTTACACCGCGTGGCAAAGTACTATGAAGTTGAAAATCGAATAAGGAATAAGGAAAATTTGGATTTGTTCCTTATTCCTTATTCGCAGTTGATTCTTGCTGGATTTCGAAACCTATACCATCATGCTTAGAAGTAAAAATGATGATGATTAGGACATACGCAAATGTCCTGTTACACCGCGTGGCAAAGTACTATGAAGTTGAAAATCGAATAAGGAATAAGGAAAATTTGGATTTGTTCCTTATTCCTTATTCGCAGTTTATATCTGCTGGATTTTGAAACCTATACCATCATGCTTAGAAGTAAAAATGATGATGATTAGGACATACGCAAATGTTCTGTTACACCGCGTGGCAAAGTACTGTGAAGTTGAAAATCGAATAAGGAATAAGGAAAATTTGGATTTGTTCCTTATTCCTTATTCGCCGTTGATACCTGCTGGATTTCGAAACCTATACCATCATGCTTAGAAGTAAAAATGATGATGATTAGGACATACGCAAATGTTCTGTTACACCGCGTGGCAAAGTACTATGAAGTTGAAAATCGAATAAGGAATAAGGAAAATTTGGATTTGTTCCTTATTCCTTATTCGCAGTTGATACTTGCTGGATTTCGAAACCTATACCATCATGCTTAGAAGTAAAAATGATGATGACTAGGACATACGCAAATGTCCTGTTACACCGCGTGGCAAAGTACTATGAAGTTGAAAATCGAATGAGGAATAAGGAAAATTTGGATTTGTTCCTTATTCCTTATTCGCAGTTTATATCTGCTGGATTTTGAAACCTATACCATCATGCTTAGAAGTAAAAATGATGATGATTAGGACATACGCAAATGTTTTATTACACCGCGTGGCAAAGTACTATGAAGTTGAAAATCGAATAAGGAATAAGGAAAAGTTGGATTTGTTCCTTATTCCTTATTCGCAGTTGATACTTGCTGGATTTCGAAACCTATACCATCATGCTTAGAAGTAAAAATGATGATGATTAGGACATACGCAAATGTTCTGTTACACCGCGTGGCAAAGTACTATGAAGTTGAAAATCGAATAAGGAATAAGGAAAATTTGGATTTGTTCCTTATTCCTTATTCGCAGTTGATACCTGCTGGATTTCGAAACCTATACCATCATGCTTAGAAGTAAAAATGATGATGATTAGGACATACGCAAATGTTCTGTTACACCGCGTGGCAAAGTACTGTGAAGTTGAAAATCGAATAAGGAATAAGGAAAATTTGGATTTGTTCCTTATTCCTTATTCGCCGTTGATACCTGCTGGATTTCGAAACCTATACCATCATGCTTAGAAGTAAAAATGATGATGATTAGGACATACGCAAATGTTCTGTTACACCGCGTGGCAAAGTACTATGAAGTTGAAAATCGAATAAGGAATAAGGAAAATTTGGATTTGTTCCTTATTCCTTATTCGCCGTTGATACCTGCTGGATATCGAAACCTATACCATCATGCTTAGAAGTAAAAATGATGATGATTAGGACATACGCAAATGTCCTGTTACACCGCGTGGCAAAGTACTATGAAGTTGAAAATCGAATAAGGAATAAGGAAAATAGGGATTTGTTCCTTATTCCTTATTCGCAGTTTATATCTGCTGGATTTTGAAACCTATACCATCATGCTTAGAAGTAAAAATGATGACGATTAGGACATACGCAAATGTTCTATTACACCGCGTGGCAAAGTACTATGAAGTTGAAAATCGAATAAGGAATAAGGAAAAGTTGGATTTGTTCCTTATTCCTTATTCGCAGTTGATACTTGCTGGATTTCGAAACCTATACCATCATGCTTAGAAGTAAAAATGATGATGATTAGGACATACGCAAATGTTCTGTTACACCGCGTGGCAAAGTACTATGAAGTTGAAAATCGAATAAGGAATAAGGAAAATTTGGATTTGTTCCTTATTCCTTATTCGCAGTTGATACCTGCTGGATTTCGAAACCTATACCATCATGCTTAGAAGTAAAAATGATGATGATTAGGACATACGCAAATGTTCTGTTACACCGCGTGGCAAAGTACTGTGAAGTTGAAAATCGAATAAGGAATAAGGAAAATTTGGATTTGTTCCTTATTCCTTATTCGCCGTTGATACCTGCTGGATTTCGAAACCTATACCATCATGCTTAGAAGTAAAAATGATGATGATTAGGACATACGCAAATGTTCTGTTACACCGCGTGGCAAAGTACTATGAAGTTGAAAATCGAATAAGGAATAAGGAAAATTTGGATTTGTTCCTTATTCCTTATTCGCAGTTGATTCTTGCTGGATTTCGAAACCTATACCATCATGCTTAGAAGTAAAAATGATGATGATTAGGACATACGCAAATGTCCTGTTACACCGCGTGGCAAAGTACTATGAAGTTGAAAATCGAATAAGGAATAAGGAAAATTTGGATTTGTTCCTTATTCCTTATTCGCAGTTTATATCTGCTGGATTTTGAAACCTATACCATCATGCTTAGAAGTAAAAATGATGATGATTAGGACATACGCAAATGTTCTGTTACACCGCGTGGCAAAGTACTGTGAAGTTGAAAATCGAATAAGGAATAAGGAAAATTTGGATTTGTTCCTTATTCCTTATTCGCCGTTGATACCTGCTGGATTTCGAAACCTATACCATCATGCTTAGAAGTAAAAATGATGATGATTAGGACATACGCAAATGTTCTGTTACACCGCGTGGCAAAGTACTATGAAGTTGAAAATCGAATAAGGAATAAGGAAAATTTGGATTTGTTCCATATTCCTTATTCGCAGTTGATACTTGCTGGATTTCGAAACCTATACCATCATGCTTAGAAGTAAAAATGATGATGATTAGGACATACGCAAATGTCCTGTTACACCGCGTGGCAAAGTACTATGAAGTTGAAAATCGAATGAGGAATAAGGAAAATTTGGATTTGTTCCTTATTCCTTATTCGCAGTTTATATCTGCTGGATTTTGAAACCTATACCATCATGCTTAGAAGTAAAAATGATGATGATTAGGACATACGCAAATGTCCTGTTACACCGCGTGGCAAAGTACTATGAAGTTGAAAATCGAATAAGGAATAAGGAAAATTTGGATTTGTTCCTTATTCCTTATTCGCAGTTTATATCTGCTGGATTTTGAAACCTATACCATCATGCTTAGAAGTAAAAATGATGATGATTAGGACATACGCAAATGTTCTGTTACACCGCGTGGCAAAGTACTATGAAGTTGAAAATCGAATAAGGAATAAGGAAAATTTGGATTTGTTCCTTATTCCTTATTCGCAGTTGATACTTGCTGGATTTCGAAACCTAT
This sequence comes from Lucinisca nassula, assembly GCA_963580285.1. Classification (NCBI taxonomy): domain Eukaryota; kingdom Metazoa; phylum Mollusca; class Bivalvia; order Lucinida; family Lucinidae; genus Lucinisca; species Lucinisca nassula. The sequence continues at coordinate 29,626,368 of OY757012.1, read as the reverse complement.
ACCATCATGCTTAGAAGTAAAAATGATGATGATTAGGACATACGCAAATGTTCTGTTACACAGCGTGGCAAAGTACTGTGAAGTTGAAAGTCGAATAAGGAATAAGGAAAATTTGGATTTGTTCCTTATTCCTTATTCGCAGTTGATACCTGCTGGATTTCGAAACCTATACCATCATGCTTAGAAGTAAAAATGATGATGATTAGGACATACGCAAATGTTCTGTTACACCGCGTGGCAAAGTACTATGAAGTTGAAAATCGAATAAGGAATAAGGAAAATTTGGATTTGTTCCTTATTCCTTATTCGCAGTTGATACTTGCTGGATTTCGAAACCTATACCATCATGCTTAGAAGTAAAAATGATGATGATTATGACATACGCAAATGTTCTGTTACACCGCGTGGCAAAGTACTATGAAGTTGAAAATCGAATAAGGAATAAGGAAAATTTGGATTTGTTCCTTATTCCTTATTCGCAGTTTATATCTGCTGGATTTTGAAACCTATACCATCATGCTTAGAAGTAAAAATGATGATGATTAGGACATACGCAAGTTCTGTTACACCGCGTGGCAAAGTACTGTGAAGTTGAAAATCGAATAAGGAATAAGGAAAATTTGGATTTGTTCCTTATTCCTTATTCGCCGTTGATACCTGCTGGATTTCGAAACCTATACCATCATGCTTAGATGTAAAAATGATGATGATTAGGACATACGCAAATGTTCTGTTACACCGCGTGGCAAAGTACTGTGAAGTTGAAAATTGAATAAGGAATAAGGAATAAGGAATAAGGAACAAGGAATAAGGAATAAGGAACAAGGAATAAGGAATAAGGAACAAGGAATAAGGAATAAGGAACCAACTTAACACTCGTGACTACGTCGGGTTCCGACAGTATAGCGCATGACGAATTGTCGTTATCCAATCAAACGCCTCGTTACATACGCAAATGTAGTTGCGTTTAGTTCTACTGTGGAAACGGGATCTTCTTTTCTGTTTCAAGCACATCACTAATTTCTATATATACACATCTTTTGCAGATCATTGCAGACATCGTTGAAACACACCAACACAAAATGATAGATTTATCCGAATCGTTTGATACAAGAACCCTAACGGAGAAGGATTTATGGCAATCCGAGATGAACTTGAAAACTTCCGGGCGGAATAAATATCTGTTCGGCTGGCCCTTTACGTCTACCAGAAACAAAACCTCACCCTATAGCTTGCTGAGAAATGAAGCCAAAGACAACTACTTTGTAGAGAAAAAATTATCAACTGTGTCAGACACTAGCCTTGTTAGAGATCTCCACTTAAAAGGGAGGTGTATCCCAAATTTTAAGTATCCAAAGTTCATTCCGATATATGACGCGAATAAAACGGTTCTTGATAAGAACACCAGCCTCAATACTTCACATCCTATCCCATGGTTTGATATTGAAGCCTCTTGTTTCAAGATGAAGGACAGCGGCACTGTTGCTGATCTCTCACGATATCTTGCTGAAGGAAAACTGTACGCTCTTAATGATGTTTCAAAGAAAGATATAAAGAAATTAGAATCTCGGAGTAATACAAGTGTCAACCTGGATGAAGCGTATTCTAATGAAGACGTGATGGACATGTACAGAATGATGCATGACATGAGAAGGGAGAGACAGAAAGTTAAGAAGTCAAAAAACTACAAAGTGAGACCAAGTAGCTCTGGTTCATCTTTGAGTTTGTCCGACCTCAGTCTGGATAGTAATACATGTATTGACGACATGGACTTCAAGAGGAGTGACAGCGGTACAAACGCAAATGTTCCACGTTTCGAATGCGAGTCGTTACAAAGTTTTGGCATTTCAGAGGATGTAAGCACTGAGGGTGAAACTACTAATGCGTGTGACGACAAATTGCTCAATTCAGATCAGTCTCTATCAAATAACTTAAACATATCTAGTGACAACGAAAAGCCAACAAAGATATCAAAACCAAGCCCTCGTAGATTTGGAGACGCAAACGAACGACACTGCGAAGCGGTTGCTAATCTGGTGAAAAAGAGGTTATTCAGCAGTAAAAACAAAACTAGAGATGATGGACCCGTTGTTGATTTATACGTGGAGTTGACAGACGGTCGGATAAGACCACTCTTTCACATCAAAACTGGTATGGCGAATTTATGTCTGAATACATTCTTCTTTCCTTGTACAAATATTGCAAGTGTAACGTGGGTAAACAACATCCAGGATACAATTTTTAGAAAAATATTTAGAAAGTTCGACCCGCTAAAAGATATATTTGGAAGGCATATAAAAAGGCTGGATGTTAGTGACATTACCGCGGTATTGTTTGTAAGTCCGGCGGCAAAGGGTATAATAAAACATAAAGATCTTTGTATGCTGGACACATTGTCGGAAACACTAGGAATTCAACAAGGTTCGCTTGTTTTGTTGAATATGGAACAGAAACCAGACGATCTGATATAGATTTTGAGCGTTATCGTTGCGTTAATTCGTTGCTATTAAAGCCCGTGCAATAAACACCCCATCCACTTTGTATAACAGGCCTCCGGAGCCTAGTTGGAAGGAGCATTGTCTCTTAATCTTTATTTCTCTCACCGCTGTGGATTCAAGCCTAGCTTGGGTTACATGTGAGACCCCAAGTTCTGCAACGGAAGGTCAGGTGTTTTTTCTCCTTGTACCCCGGAGCGCTGTCTCTTAATCTTTATGTCTCTCACCGCTGTGGGTTCGAGCCTCGCTTGGGTTACATGTGAGACCACAAGTTCTGCAACGGAAGGTCAGGTGGTTTTTCTCTTGGTACTCCGCATACGTGAAATAATCTTCAAAGGTCCGTACCCTTAAAAACACTGTATAGATAAAAGTGGGGTATATGTATATATATTATTCTGCTAACTATACACTGCGGGTACTCGTTAGATTCGCCTCACTGAAGCGGTTCTTACCAGTATCCACAGCATGTGAGTCCACATATAAACAAGGGAAAATATCACAAACTTTCCTCACAAAAAAGTTGGGCTTTTGTTCGTTACAATGTTCAGTTGCAGTGATATGAATGGTTTTTATAAATGATGCGTTTCACACTTTGTTAACTGCCTTTATTCTCCATGTTTGTGACAATTTTGGTTTTGTTTTGTTTCATCGCCATCGAAATTTGATTGCACAAACCAATACCGTACTTTTTCAAGAATTGAAAATCCAAATGAGACTACATGTACTCGCAAGGTGCCGTCTCTTTGTTTGTTGAAATATTTGCTTCTGACCAGAATGAATGAGCTACCACAAGAAAAATGGTACCTATTTCCATAGGCGACCAGAAAAGACTCAGGCGAGCCTGCGCATATGCGCAGTCTCACCAGAGCCTTTACTGCTCACAGGCATGTTGTGGAGACCATGAAGCTTCTTGCCAGAGGTCATGGAGCTAGCTTTATTGGTTGGCTGCGCAGGCGCACTGAAAGGACACTATCCTGCAGGCACATGACGTAATGTTGACGTCACATCAACGTCGATGCAACGCCATGACGTTTATGCAACGTCACATCAACGTTGGTGAAACATCGTGACGTTGCATCGACGTTGATTTGACGTTGCCATAATGACGTGTGCCTGCCGGGTAATCGAAGAATGCTAAGGACCCCTTTCTCATGTTTCAGCTCAAACCCAGTCAACACTATTTAAGTCCTCTCAGAGACGTTGCTTCAGTTTTTTGGGACTTTTACCTGACCCCAGACTGAAATCACTTCCCAAGCCCTACCGCCTGGCCAAAACAAAACAATAGGTTTTATATGCACGCGGACGGTCTAACTCGCATGAGAAGACTTTTTAGACCTTCTAAGCGGTTTACAAGTAAATATGAGCGGTCGATTTCAACCCAATCTATATCTCCAAGCCCCGATTGGCGGGAGCCCTTCAGCTCAAATGGAGTTTGCCTTTAGTTAACATGTCTATGTGAAGGATTTCATTTAGGAATAAAGATCGCGTTAAATATAGTAAATGGGAGTCTCCTCTTCACGAAGCTATAACGATTGACCTATTTTTAACCCTTAACCCGCTGCATAAATCAATTTAGCCACACCCGTTCTTTATCACCCACCAATCAAATTACTTGATTTTCTTTTCGTTCAATTTAAAAACAGCATGACAAACAGTGGAGATGCAGATCAGATGGCTTCATCAGAGAAGCCATCTGATATGGATCCTCCCTTTTTCCAAAGTTAGGGATTGTCGTGTTCAACAGGATAAGTTTGTTTGTTTGATTTGAGGTTTAACGTCTCCGTCAACACTGTATAGGTCATTTTGGAGACGTTGCTTCCAATTTTGTGGGACTTTTACCCGACATTGAGATGAAGTGATATCTCAATCCCTGCCGCCCAATAAAACCAATAGGGTTTATAAGCATGGACGGGCCGATTCGCAGCAATTTTCCGGGATAGGCTTAGACCTCCTGAGCGGATTACCAGTACTTGTGTGCGGTCGGTATCAGCTCTGTGTGGAAGCATCGTGCAGCCCAATCTATTTCTCCAAGCCCCGATGGGCGGGGGCGGTCAACAGGATAAGGGTTAATACTGTCGCATAGATGCTGGCTGAGATGAGATGGGTATTTGGCAAAATTTACATTTCCAGTGTAAAGTCTAATGTAAACCTATAGAAAACAATTGCGTTCATACGCCCAAGAACGCATCGAGTCACATGATTTTCAGTGACGTTAAGTGACGTCATTCTAAACCATTGTTCTCTGTGGGCGTTGGTGACGTCAACGCTGCTCCGCTGTTTGTAGAAAAACAGCGTGCAAATGTTTTTCAGCTTTAAAAGTTTGCTCTACAAGCATTTTTTCGCCCATTTATGAGGGGCAAATAATGTAAATATAAAAAATAAACTTATTTTTTTCTGCTTTTTATGAAACTATGAACGACAGTGGGTCACGAGCAAAAGTTACATGAACCCCTTCGGGGTTCATTTACTTTGCACGCGACCCACTGCGTTCATACTTCCATGAACTGCAGAAAAATAAAGTTCATTTCTTAAATAACTGAAGGGTAGTTTTCCTAATTTCTGCATGAAATCTTGCTGTGGGCATTCATTTCATTAGAACCAGCTCGCTGAGGCAGTCCTAATGAATACCCAAAACTATCATTGATGCATCACAAAATACCCATCGTATTAAAGCTATGGAATAGATAATGATAAGCCGACCAATTGTCTGGATTTTGTATGAGTACTGGTCCATAATTATCCGAAAGGGCCAGAAATATAAACGACACTCTGTACGGGGAACCTAAACTACGTTATATTGAAGTATGGTGGAAAATATAAAATATGGCACATTATATAATGGCATTAGGGGTAAATATATTCTACACAGTTTAATGGAGTCGGAGAAAAATATGTGGTCCAACCTCGCTCAGGTCACACCCTGAGATGTCAAGTTCCCTAACGGAAGGTCAGGTGTGTTTTCTATGGGTACTACGGCTTTCGCCCACCGCTGAATATCGATCGGTTAGAAAATGAAATAATCTTGAAACGGTCGTGAAACGAGACCACAATAAATAGATAAATAAAAAAAACCCACAAAAGTTGAGTTGTGTGTCACTGTGTGTGTGTGTGGGGGGGGGGGGGGGGGGTTGGGTGGGTGCCTGCGTGCGTGCGTGTGTGCGTGGGGGATGGGTGGGGGTATAAAATGCACTGTAGGAGCAATATAATATGTACTTTATACAATATAAACTTTATTATAGTTGCGAATAGAGAAATTATAAAACTCACGATAGTGGAATATCAGAAAAATATCAAATACGCTGTCGTTAAGCACGGTAGATAAACTACATTATTAATTGACTAGCCTGTAATGATCGGAGGTCATCCGTATTAACACCAGGTCAACCAATATCAATTGAGATCAAGTGAGGTCAAAAATCAATAATCATGTTTTTTTAATTGTGTCAATTAATAAAACCGTAATTAATCAAGTAATTTCGTATTGACCCAGTTACAGGTCCGAGGTCAGCTGCATTGGCCCTCGGCCTTCGGCCCAGGGCCAATGTAGCAGTCCTCGGACCTGTACCTGTGCCAATACGAAATCACTTGATTAATAACACTATTATATGAACTGCATTACGAGCGTATGATGATGCATATAAAATACAAAGAGAATATTTACCTTTTTGGGGTGGATACCAAAATATTAAATCGAGTGTGCTGAAATCTTCTGAAAATTTCACGAGTGCGAAGCACAAGTGCAACTTCTGATGTTTTCAGCACACGACATTTTTGTGTATACCAAAAAAAAAAGAAAAAAAGAAAGAAAATTCGTGGATTCGAAACGAGATTTTTGTGCATACACAAATTATTTCATCTCCTCTGTTGTAATCTTTTTTGAATCCTATCTATCTATCTATCTATCTATCTATCTTCTGATACTGCGTCGGTCACATTTGACCATTACCGCAGGTGTATATTATATACACTCCAGTGTATCCGCTGAAAAAAGTAAATTTTCTTTTTATTTGTTTCAGATATGCATTGATTTCATTGCTAAGTGAGTGAATGTTTGAGTTTTACGCCCCACCAACAGCTAAGGTCATACGGAGACAAGACCTCGGTTTAAAGACTCATTCGAAAGTCTGGAGAAGCCCGGGATAGCTCATGTGACCCTGGTTTACAAGGCGAGTAGCGTAACCACTACACCAGGGAGGATTCTATTCATTGTTAGGTATAAAATGCATTACAGTAGACAACGGGGGGATGTTTTACGGTCTGCATACGGCACTATAATCAGTTGTAAAGATAACGAGCCAGCTCACGAGAAAAGGGATGCTTATCGGAGACCATCGCGAAAACACGCCTATACAAATGCATTGTAAACTTTACCGCCGAAAAAAACAAACATTTTTCAGATGAAAATTTGCGATATTTGCTTATTTCTGCTCAAAATATAGATTGTGGATACACGTTAGAACCGCCTCATAGAGGCGGTTCTAACGAGTACCCACAATCTGATGAGGCAGTTCTAACGATTACCCACAATCTATATTTCATTTGTTTGATTTTGAAGTTTAACGTCATCGTCAACACTGTAAAGGTAATTTTGGAGACGTTGCTTCCAATTTTGTGGGACTTTTACCCGACATTGAGATGAAATGACATCTCAAGCCCTGCCACCCAATGAAATCAATATGGTTTATAAGCACCGCATTGCCTGGGCAGGCTTAGATCTTCCAAGCGGTTTAGCAGTACTCTTGTGCGGGTCGGTTTCAGCTCTGGGTGGAAGCATCATGCAACCCATCTATTTCTTAAAGCCCCGATGGGCGGGGGCTGACAAGCCGATGTGCAAATGCGACCTACAAGAAGTCATGAATCTATCCATAGTGATGGAGTTTGTTCCTGTATTTGAAGAACAGAAATCGTTAAAAGGATAAGAATCCATTTCTCAGCTTGTAGGAATGAATCTTGATGGCGAGGGAAAGCCCCTATGTGTCCTACGGTGTCCGTTTACCCGGTTACACCGTAAACATCTATATTTTGGCCAGTCCTTGGGGCCAAAATATCATAACCAAAGATGATACGAGTCAGCAGTTAATTCCCGCAGCAACGTAAAAGTTACAATAGTGGAGACATAACCAGGGTTTACGGTGACGTCGCCTTTCCCTTCTTTCCTCTGTAGCGCAGTTGGTGACAATAAAGTGACCAACCATGGTTTTTCATGCATTAACATTTGCCGGGTCCCGAGGAAGCTGTTTGAACATGAGGCCGTAAGGCCGAATGTTCAAATATCTTCCGAGGGATCCGGCAAATGTTAATGCAATGAAATAACCATGGATGATCGTTGTTCTTGCAAAACTTACGTTTCCGGCCGAAAATGTTTACGCAAACGCCCAAAAGGTCCATATAAACTCCATATAAACTCTTCAAATGCGACCGGCAAACCAACATGGCGGCCAGTTCAGAATGTTCTCCTCCTCCTCCTATTCTGACTGCTACTCGCTCACATCTGAGCATTACGAGCAGGATTTCCTGGGTGGTAACCAGTACTGTTTTATTATTTTATTTTTTAAGCAATGTGGATGAAGTGTCCTGCTCAAGGACACAACACTTTGGTCAGCGTGAGGCTCGAACCCGGAACCTCTCGATCACAAATCCGATGCGCTACCACTGCACCAAAGCGCTCCACCGTGTTGTTTACAATGACGTTGTTTCGCAGTAACCATCTGACGTCATCATAGACTCCTAAAACGCTACGTTCAGGGCGATGACGTTACGTCGCTCAACGTAACGTAAACAAAGCAAGGCCCGTCTTGTGATATCAAAAGCTCAAAATCCATGATTAACCTTTTGAGTGCCAACGTCATTTACTGGAAAGTGCCAAACGTACGACGTTACACAGCGTCTTGTATATCAGTCTTAGCAACGTCAGTGGAATCAAACTGAACGCGACGTTATCCAGATGACGTTCATTTATTTCCCGCGTGGTCTTTCAAAAAGTGTCCGGCGTTTTGCATAGATGTCTTGCACTTCTATTATGGATTATACAATACTTATTTTCACATTATCACGTAACGAGCAGACGGAGCAATGCTTTTTACACCTGTTTTGAGAGATCAAACGCACATTACATCACTGCGTGGATAGAATAGAATAGATATGTATATTTGCCATATGGGCCCATATAGGGAATACAGCAACGCATATATAAATGAAAATAGGCCCCCGCCCATAAGGGTTTGAAGAAATATATGGGCTGCGGAACTACGAGTGCATAAATATTTGATGCTCGTTCGAACTGTCTCATTGATACGGTACAACTTAAGGAGCGCCTATTCTCATTGGTGCTATGTCATTGATACTAGTTCGAACTTCTTCAATGACGCGGTACCAAAGGGGGCCCCCGCCCATAGGGGCTTGAAGAAATATATGGGCTGCATGATTCTTCCAGGTAGAGCTGAATCCGACCTGCACACTTGTACTTGTAAACCGCTTAGAGGGCTTGACATGTCATTACATCTCAATGTCTGGTAAAAGTATCAACGTCTCCAAAATGACCTTTACAGTGTACTGGTAAACCGCTTAGAGGATCTAAGCCTGTCCAGGAACCGCGGTGCGAGACGGACCGTCCAGGCTAATAAACCCTATTGGTTCCATTGGGCGACAGGGCTTGAGATGTCATTTAATCTGAGTGTCGGGTAAAAGTCCCACAAAATTGGAAGATACGTCTCCAACATGACCTTTACAGTATTGACGGGGACGTTAAAGCTCAAATCAAACAAACAAACAAAAACATATAAACATAAATTTTCGAACCGCCTCGCTGATGCGGTATTACATGTAACGAATGCATAGACTATTGTTGCTCATTCGACCTGCCTCGTTGAGTACAATGACTCATGGAGCTCCGTCGCACTACACCAATGATGTGGTACCAACGAGTTTTTGTTGCTCGCTCGAATTGCCTCAGTGATTTGGTACAAACGATTGCATCCATTCCGGTGCTCGTTCGAACTGCCTAATTTAATTTTAGGTGGCTCTATCGAGTACCCACTAGAATGGCTACTTTTCTGATGAAAATCCATGATACTTTTCTTATTTATACACCAAACATAGGTTGTGGGTGCTCGTTAGAACCGCTTCATTGAGGCGGTTCTAACGAGTACCCACAACCTATGTCTTTGGGTAAAAATAAGAATAATAACGATTACCCCCGTATACCCCAGTTTTCTCTATATATAATGGGGTGTAAGGGGGTGTTCCTTTCACGGACGAGTTCACGTGATGACATGACTATGTCTCTTAGCCAGACTGGTTCGGAACGAATCTCGTAGACAATGGTGAAAATGTAACAGGCAGGTAAAAGGAGTGTCTCAGTATCTCAGTCAGTATAGTGTTCGCACAGCATGTGAGAGGGCTTGAGCAAGTCCCGGTCGAGTCATGTTGTGACATTTGGTGGTTCAGTGTGGGACCAGCATCGCGTCGGAGAGCATGAATATGGAATATAAGTCTAGCAGCCGAACTGGATAGGACAGAGGTTCGTAACGAATCTTATTTGGCAACCGGTCGATCGTTTGGCTAGTTAGCTCAGCCGGCTGAGTGTTCACACGGTATGCGAGAGTCCCTGGGTTCGAGTTCTGGTCGAGCCATGTCCTTTTTCCAACCCTGTGTGAGATAAGTTTTAGTATTCAAGGTATTTAAAAAGGACATTTATCCAAATTCATTTTTATAAATTTTTATGTGAAAATTTGAAATATTTTACTTTCGAGGCTGTCCACCATAAATTTGAACTCATGATTTTGATCATTTATGAAACACGCCTATTCCAATATATTGAAATATTTTACCACAAAAAAAAACAAAATGAAAATTTTCAGATAAAAACATTTGATATCATTCATATTGCTGCTAAAAATATGGTTTGTGTGAACTCGTTTAAATCTGCCTCGATGAGGCGGATCCAACGAGTAGTACCACAATGAGTTTTTATTTTTCTGATCAAAACATAGATAGGGGAACGCGTTAGAACCCCGTCGGCGAGTGGTTCTTACGAGTATCCACAATCTGTTTTTGAGCTGAAATCAGAAAAATAATATATACCCCTGTATACTATTAGTAGAAAGTATTGATGGGGACGTTAATTCTCAATTCAAATGAACAAAACCATCCGCCACTTTTCACCCAATTCTTGAAACCGTCACTTATCTTCATAGTCGCATCTGTCTTGCGATTTGTTCAGGCCTGGGCGCATCATGACGCGACCATTGTCTGTTCTATATACGTTTTCGTGTGTAGTCAAGGATATATATAATGCCAGACCTGGACAGTTTTCAAACTGATCCTAGATAATTTCTTCTGTCCAACTACAAAGATCCAATGATAAGGTTCGATGCTGGCTCGGGTCACATATGAGACGCCAAGTTCTACAACGGAAGGACAAATGATTTTTCTTTTCTCCCATCTGCGATTAACCATCCGCTAGACATGAGTGAAATAATCTTGAAAGGGCCGTAATAGCAAAAATAAAAAAAAAATCCAATTATAACTGGTGGATTTATGCTGCCCGCAAGGGCAATTTAGACAGGGACAGAACGGGAAGTTCAGATTTTATGCATGTCCTTCTTATCTACAGACTTAAGAGCGAGAATCGTGGTCACGTAAAATCGACCCAAGCGCTTCCACCACCCCCCACACCCCCCCAGAGGAATTCGTTTCACTGACCGTTCCATGTTGGTTCTTCTGTCGTGGTTTATTTTTGTTATGGCTTGTCTTTGAGTGTGTGTATCGCTTATATTATTTTGCTTGGGATAGCCAACAGGCCATTTTGTGGGAAAGTAACTGTCGTTTTGGGTTTCCGCTAATGGTGCTTTCATGTTTGTTTCTTTCCCTTGGTGTCTTTGATGTGAGCTGTGGGTTAATTGTATCGATTCATGATCATTGCCCTCACTTTTATTTTTGAAGAAGATCCGATCGAAACAGACGTTATGCCCAACAGGGCAAACATAAGCTTTTTGCAATCAAGGGGACATAACTCCTCTAATAATTATTTAATTTGGCCAGTTTTCGATCTCATACGGCAGTTTCCCCTGTCCAATTTACTCACAAAGATACGATCAAAACTTAAGGAGTTGTGCTGCTCACCAAGTCATATACATGTTTGGGCTTCTCACCAATCGTAGCAACATAATGCAAACGTTAATTATCACATTCGAGCTTTGCTCTTTCCTGCTTACATGAACATTTCACGAACACCCGACCGAAACTTATCAATGAAAGCCTATGCGACATTTCGGTCGCCATAGCAACCGAAGGCACGAAACGATTTGCATGAAAAGCATAATGTCATCAATGCCTTACCAAGGACATGCTAATGATGAGATTTGGTTGAGTGTATACTTGCTGCAGAGATATGAATGCTTGGACACGACAAGTGGCTTCACTGGTGAATGGGGGAAAGTAAAGCCTGAATGCATAGTAAGAAAGTGGCGTTTCTGGTATCTGCGAAAACACATCACTGAATAAGCCAGAGGAGCTAGCTTGCATGGTATCTAGGACAAGGATACACCTGAATGATCGGATGAACGTCTGACTGGTGATCAGGAAGACGCAAGTTCGATACCTTCCGGGGTCGGCAAAATTCTTTCGTGGCGATTGATCATGGAATCTTTGCTACGTCCATTCTATCCCATCCGCTGATTCAAGAAGGACAGCTGTCAGTTTCTGGCGAAATAACGTGCACTGAACTGGATAACCGTATACGTAAGCCTGTGCATGAAACGTGTGGATAGGTAAACTGACTGGCTCAAAAATGACCTAAATCGTGTTGACTGGGCTGGTAAACTCCAATACAAACAAACAGACAAGCACCTGAATGAAACGGCCACAGCTGAACGGCATTGCCACTTTGGTTCAACAGGAGATTACTTTGGTAAGGCCTTTGTTTCCCTGGTATCTGAGGAAAGGATACACCTGCAAGGGAATTATAGCCCCTCTGTATAAATCACGGGTAGGTAATTTTATCATGAACTTTTTCTTGGATCTATCCTTACCTGTTGGTCTGTTTGCATATTTCGCGCAACAAATTGCTCGTGAAGAGAAGGTTGAAATAGTGGATAGGACTGGAGTTCCCGGGAGGCTGATGCTGCGGGCCAGCACGCTGGCTGAACTGGTTGTCTGGTACCTCTGGTTCAGGAGGAAGAACTCCAAGCCAGATGCCGGCCATTTTGCCGAAGTTATGACGTCACTTTTACGTTGACGTTAATTACGTCAAAAGACGGATGCACACACATGACGTAGGTCACGTGAAAACGTGACGACCTGACAAAATATTAAATTGACAGAGCGAGAAGTTGCGATAAATGATGAGGCTGTCCAACCCGAAACAAGAAATAAGTGTCTTCCACAGCCCGAAATAAAAGAAAGAAAACAGCGCGAAGGGCCCTGCATCCATCCAACCCAACGCCCTTGTGTATGGGCTCTAGCAATGTATCTCTTAAGTGTTTCGGTCCGCATCGGTAGCTCAGTCGGATGCGCATCTGACTGCTGATCAGGCGGGTGCACTGTACTGGTTAACCGCTTACATATAAGCCTGGCTAGGACGTGTGGATAGGAAACTTGGCCGGCTCAAAAATGACATAAAATAATGTTGACTTGGCCGTTTAACTACAATACAAACAAACAAATCTTAAATATTTCTTTTGTGGATATTTTACGAATATCTTTAATGATGTCGAGTATTTCTTGTAGCTTTTCTCGAAGTTCTTTTTTGTGCATTTGAATTCATCTTATAGTGGGATGTCAAACCGGAGGATCCGATACATGCAGGCATTGTCGTGGAAGAACAGAAAAAAACGATCTAAATGTCACCGGTTTTAAGAGCATATTTTCAACTTAAAACTTCTCTCTCTCTCTCTCTCTCTCTCTCTCTCTCTCTCTCTCTCTCTCTGTTCTGTTTTCAGAGTACGTGTGAAAAGATTGATGAAGATTGAGACGCAGCTGACAAAAACAACACAATCTCCGGTACGTCAGGTGAACATTACGCAAACACGCATATACAAATACATTGCCACCTTTATCGCCGAAAAAATGAAAATTGTATGATGAAAAATTGTGATATTTTACTTATTTCTGCTCAAAATATAGATTGTGGGCACTCGTTAGAACTGCCTCATCGAGGCGGTTAGAACCGCCTTATCGAGACGGTTCTAACGAGTACCCACAATCTTTATATTAGAGCAGAAATAAGAAAAATAAGGTATACCCCAGGAAACCCCAGTTTTACTATATAAAAGGGGGTCAAAATTATATGGGCGTGTTTTCGTAATGATTATTCAGTTCAGCCTTGACAGTCTCTTCGTCTTCATTATGCACTCAGTTGGTAGCTTAGAACTTATGGTTTCTTATTGCGGGTAGCAAAGACTGCTCGCTGGTCGCACAATGTCATTTTGTGGGCTTTGTTATGCAGTGGCTCAATCTTCCTTGTTTCATCTGTATTTTGTAGTATTTTGATTTGCTTGTCTTTCAATTTTTAATTAATTTTCAATACATTTATTTAAAATATCATATACATGTATGGGATTCATAATGATTTGTGCCAAAATTGTGCTTGTGTATATATATATTTGTTAGTTGTGCCGAAGATAAATATGAAGGCTCAGAACAAAGAAACTCCGTTTCGGTTCGGACAGCATGATTCAAAGATTGGAGAAATAACCGCTCGACAGTGAACGATATGAGAAGCATTGACTATCAAAGTAAAGTTTAATATGAGAAGCATTGACTATCAAAGTAAAGTTTAATAAAAAAAAGCACTAAGCTCAAAAGCGCGAAAGAATATAAAAATATCTCAATATTTCTACAGCCAGTTTGGCTTTATTACGGACTAATTAGGAACGAAGCGAATAATGCACTTGAAAATATGTAGGTACTAATAAAATCTTCAATTTGTCTCCCTGAAAACGCATCTAGCCGATAGAAAATACATACTATTGCCAAATTACTTGTTCGCTTTTTCTTTATGCACTTTTGGAACAACCACCCGCTAAATGACGCGACGTTAGCGTTCACTTTGCCGCCTAACGTCAAACGATGACGTTACTTGACAACAAGCGGGAAAACAGAAGAAAAATATAGCATAGGGTATGTGTCATTCCTCGTAAATATCAATCATCTCGGTGCATGTGCTATAAAACGAACACACAAACTTTATATTAGAATATTTTATCTTCAGAAATCCACCAGATATAGTCATCTCTCTCCTTGAAATCTACGAGAAATCTTCCTTCCAAAATGGGCACAAAGCGGGCCCGTTGGCACTCAAAGAGGTACAACGGTGGGCCGAAAAAGGGCCCGTTGGCAAACAAAGGGTTAAACAGCAAACAGCACGCGAATTTCATGATTTGAACATGGCTTTTGCTGTTTGAGCACGGCTTTCGGTCCATTTGACAATGGCTTCAAACAGTCATGCGCATAGGTATTTATGCAAGAATATAGGGATCAACCATGGTTTTTCATGCCGCCAGGCCGAATGTTCAGATATCTTCCGAGGGATCCGGCAAATGTTAATGCAATGAAATAACCATGTATGATCGTTGTTCTTGCATAACTTACGATTCCGACTGCAAATTTTGACGAAAACGCCCAAAGATCCATATAAACTCCATATAAACCCTTCAAATGCGACCGGCGAACAAACATGGCGGCCAGTTCAGAATGTTGTTTACAATGACGTTGTTACGCAGCAGCCATCTGACGTCATCATATAACCCTAAAACGCTACGTTCAGGGCGATAACGTTACGTCGCTCAACGTAACGTAAGCAAAGCAAGGCCCGTATTGTGATATCAAAAGCTCAAAATCTATGTTCAAACAGCACG
Organism: Lucinisca nassula; assembly: GCA_963580285.1. NCBI lineage: Eukaryota > Metazoa > Mollusca > Bivalvia > Lucinida > Lucinidae > Lucinisca > Lucinisca nassula. The sequence goes on along the minus strand of OY757012.1, from coordinate 29,611,016 downwards.
CGAATTTCATGATTTGAACATGGTTTTTGCTGTTTGAGCACGGCTTTCGGTCCATTTGACAATGGCTTCAAACAGCCATGCGCATAGGTATTTATGCAAGAACGTCCGTGAACTGCAGGCGACGTCGCCACGTCCCTTATAAGGGGGTGCCTCTGTAGCGCAGTGGCTGGGGAAATCCGTCGCCGCATCTGTGCGTGGGTTTGGATCGGATCACAGCAAATGTAAACTGTTTTCACAATTGGATTATTAGAATTGTTGAGTTTTCGTACATCTCAACATAGTTGAATTGTTTCAAGATGTGTGTGTGAACTTGGCTTGGGATTCGCGGCTTGGAATATCGATTTGGCCCGACATTCGCTAATATTTTACTATACTTTGCTACTACGGAATAAATCGAATTCCAAACTCCATACTCCATACTCCAAGCCAACTTCATACACTTTATAGTCTGTATGAGCTGACGCATGAGAAAAGACCCAGCAGGCACATGACGTAATTGTGACGTCACATCAACGTCGGCACAACGTCATGACCTTTATGCAACGTCACATCAACGTCGAAACAACGTCATGACCTTTATGCAACGTCACATCAACGTCGGTGCAACGTCATGACGTTGCACCGACGTTGATTTGACGTTGCCCTAGCGACGCATGAGAAAAGAATGCTTAGCATTCTCATTATCTTCTTCAAATGTGCGAGATGATGAAGCTGCCTCAATGTCTTCTTTACGTGTCTTCTGTTATCAACAAAAGTTGTGGGGCCAGTTGATCAATACCAACGTCATCGTTAGTTAACAAATCGTTAAAACTTTGACAATTTTGTATGCCAAATATACCAATATTTTTGCTGAAAAACAACAACAACAACACACTTTTTCATATTTAACTTACTAGAACAGTTAACATTTTCACACTATTGAGCTCGTTAAGCTAACAATGCTTTAAAAATTGGATCCTGCTTTGACCTCTATTATACGCAGACTCGCTTTGGTCTTTGCTGGCCACCTATGCGATAGATAAAATTTTACAAGTATAGCTTTCACAAAAAGCTAGGTTATTACTCGTAAGTGCGAATGTCTAGAGCTAGAGTCACCATATTTGCATTATTTGCTGGCTCCCAGCTTGCACATTGTCAATATTGGAAAAACAGGTATCCAGACCCCCTGACCTTGAAAGGTCAGGGGGGTCTGGTTACCTGTTTTTCCAACACCGATAACCTTCAGACTAGGAACCAGCAAATAATGCAAATAAGGTGATGTCCCCAGAAATGTGTTTTATACAATTAATTGGCAATATTCTTATTCATTCTTATTGTCAATCTGCAACCAGGATCCTGCCGACTGAAGTTTAATGTCTGAAATGTCACAGTTGTAAATGCTGTAATTGTGTCAAAAAGTACATTTTCATTAATGGGCCCCGTCAAGCGATTATGGTACTTCTCCCCTATGCGAGCAGCGAAGGTTCAGGCGAGCCTGCGCATCCGCGCAGTCTCGCCAGAACCTTCGCTGCTCGCTCATACAAGCAGTGAATCAAGAGGAACCTCCAGACAGAAAGCCATATCCCTGGCCCCTCTGATTGGCTGGGCATGCGCAGTTAAAATATGTCATGACGGAATGCTCGAAGACACAAATTCGCTTGGCGGGGCTCATTTTAAAATTTTAAAAAGACACATGTGCAGCTTCAATATGCTTGTAACAGCTTATCAAATGGAGTGCTTGAAGACTGTTGGAGAAGTAAGTTAAGAAGACAACTTTCCTACTGTTTATAGAACACTAACTAAAGATTAAGCCAAATATTTTGCTAACGGCGAGGCAACTTTTTTTTAGCTCACCAGAGCCAAAGGCTCCTGGGGGAGCTTATAGGATAGGCAGTGGTATTGTATTGTATTGTATTATATTGGGGTTTAACGGCCCAGTCAACCCTATTTAGGTCATTTTTGAGCCGGTCAGTTTACCTATCCACACTTTTCTTGTGCAGGCTTATACGTTAAACTCTAATACAAACAAACAAACAAACAAACAAGCGTATCCATTATGCACCCGTGAATTGTCTGTTCTATTAAAAGCTGACAAAAATTACCCAAATGCAAGCTATGTTTTGTCATGAGCTACTCACTTTCCAGCATGGTTGTGATCAAACCAAATTTTACTTATCCAGCATGATCTACATGATAACTGATCAGACAGAGTCGTTAGTTATTGTAGCTATGCGCATTGATATGTTATATCTTTCAACTGCCGAATGTGTTGTAGCAGATGCCATTTCCATTTTTGGTTTTCAAAAATTTTGTCAGAGAAAATGAGAGTTCACATTTCAAACAATTCATCTCCTGGAAGATGATTCATATGAAATGCTAAGTAGAAGTAAAACAAAGATCAGGAATCGATACAATTAACTTACACCACCCATCAAAGACACCAAATGGAAAGAAACAAACATGAAGCGACCAGACCATAATGGAAACCTAAACAAAGGATGGTCATAAGGACAGTTACTTTCCCACAAAATGGCCAAATGACCATCCAAAATAAAAAGACACAAGTGATACACACAGTAAGCAGTAACAAACAACAACATAAATAAACCACCACAGAAGAACCGCCTTGGAACGGTCAGTGGAAAGAATTCCACTGGGGGGCTTAAATCGATTTTACATGGCCATAATCCTCGCCCTTACCTCTGTCGCGGTATACACTATTTTTTTTAGTCCGCATGAAGGCTTCCTAACTCATCAGTGTAACAACTCCGAGAACATACAAATAAAAAAACTACAGAGATGAAACAAGGTTGAGGACTCGACAGCATACAAAAACAGAATTGCTGGAGCAAAAGAAAACCAACAGTTAAACTCCGAGGGGCCCGACCAAAGACGGAGCATCAGGCGCCAACCAACATAAAGAATACTAAAATAAAATAAAATTCCATTTATGTTTTTACGCTGGAACCGTCATATAATCTTAAGCCCGACCCACCGGTGTGCAATCAAAGAGGGAAGCAAAGTCGCCAACCGTGATTGGGTTTACCACCATGCATGCAGTCTGTTTTATAATATTGATGTTGTACCCAATCTTTATATATCGACGAACGATTTTACGAAATTGGGTACTAAACTCATTACAGGCATGTATTTTTCTAAATTTATATACTAAGTCACCATAGAATTCGGGTTCCGATAGGCCTTGTAACAGAAGTGTTTTAAGTCCAACATTAAATTTTGAAACCAAATCAGAATGACGGCTATAAAACTTAGAAAAGGCTTTACGTAGTTTATGATACCGATACCCCTGATTAAGAAGCTTAGCGGTTAATAATTTATTACGAGTGTTGAAGTCGCATACATGACTAGACACTCCAGCGAATCGAATTAACTGCGAAATATAAACCCCATACGATGTCGCACGAGGAACATCACCGTCCAAAAAAGGAAAATTTACAATCTCGAAATCAAAATCATCACGTTTATCATAAATTTTGCAAGAAACAAATCCATCTACAATAGATAAATGTAAATCAAAAAAGGGGGCCTCGGTATCAGAGGAATTTGCCTTGTTTAACTGAAGTTCTAGGGGATAAATCTGACTAAATCTGGGATAAAACCATCAAAGTAAGTATTGTCAATATTTAATAAATCATCTAAATATCTAGAAGTAGAACTAAAAGCTTCAATAATTTCAGATTGGTTATCAATGGAAAGCGACAACATGAAGTCTCTTTCATAACAATACAAGAACAGATCAGCCACAAGAGGTACGCAATTCGTACCCATCGGAATACCCACAATTTGTCTAAATAACTTGAATTGAAGATAAAGGCCAGCACAGATGAAATTTCAGCACCACATTCCTTAAGCACCCTGGCATTCAGGTCATCCGGTCCAGATGCCTTATGTATTTTGAGCTTACCTAACAGTTTAGCGACCCCGTTTGTGTCAACTGTTATGTCCCCCATTGAGGGGAACTGACTATTACCTTTAGTTGGTAGCTCACCATCAGTTTCACGCGTAAATGCAGATTGAAACTGTTTGTTACATATGTTGGCCTTATCGCGCGAATCTGTTTTGAGAATACCGTTATCCCTTAACGAAGTGATCCCAAAAGCTTCCTTTTTCAAGGACTTTACGAATGACCAAAACTTTTTTACTTTACCATTCTTCCTGGGACTGTCGGGATCTGTATTATCATCCTCAAAGGTAAAGATGCTGGAAACATGCTTCCAATATGCATCTCTTATTACGTTTTGTATGTGTGCTCTGAACCGTTTGGAATGGCTCTTAACGTCAGGGCTACTAGACTTACGAGCACGAAAGTACATTCGATTGCGTCTTCTAATTAGATGCTTGATCGTATTGTCGATCCAAGGCGCACTATGCTTTGTTTTGGTCATTTTCGTTGGAATAAACCTTTCCATAGCCGCAGTTAATTCGGTCTTAAAATTGACCCACATGTCGTTAACTGACATGTGAGAAAGGTCAGAGGAAAGGAACGAATCTCTAAATCGCGCCATATGGTCTCGCAGACCATCCATATCCGCACGTTTATATAGATATATTTTACGCGGGGCTTGTCTGATTCGTTTTGCTTTGATGTCGTATTCAATAAGGACTCTGTCGTGATCAGCTTTGCCGATCGGGGGCATCCCCTTAACTCGATTAACTGGGGATGGGGAATTCGTAAATAATAGATCGAGGGTCTTTTCTTGTCGGGTGGGTATATTAATTACTTGGGCTAGGCAGTGTTCTTTAATTATATCTAAAAGTTGTTGCTGTGTCTGCCTTTTAGATACCCCATGGGGCACCTGCATGTTCCTCCATTCAATGTCACCACAACTGAAGTCTCCGCCAACCAAAATATGGGCATTTGCATTTGACATTATCCTAGACAAAGATGAATTAAAAGCCTCAAGATATTCTGGATCAATATGATCTGGTGGCCGATAAAAAGAACCAGGGTACAAAGTCCTACATCCAATGATGTTCAATTTACACCAAACTAATTCACTCTTTAGAAGTGAAAAATGCATTTCTGACATTACATGCAAGATAGAGAGAATCTTCTCTGTGAAAAGTCCATTCAATTAAATCATTTAGCTTTTCTTTTATAAGATTATGAGGAAGTGTAGTGTAAAGAGTGGAAAAATCGTAAGTAGACAGACTTGAAGCACGAACATGTCTGGATTTCAATTTATTTAAAACCTCGTTCGAATTTTTTATAGACCAAAACAGACTTCTTCCTGATCTTTCCAAGACTTTATCACAATATTTAATCGCATGCGTTTTAATAGCAGTAAGACAGGATGTTAATAATTTAGAAAGTTCAGTGGTAGTGCAAGAGCTAGAATTAGCAATAAACCGTGCTTTGTAAGGTCTTTTATGAAGTTTTGGTAACCAGTATAGCGTAGGAAGCTTGTCTTGGCCTTCTGTAACACACACAGCAAACTTGGTGGCTGAATGACAAATATGTTCATCTACTATAGCTCTCTCTTCAGCTAAAGGCTGAAGTTCATAGGCCTTAGTACCACCAAGCTCCTGCTTGAGCGTGTTAACATAGTGGAGCCGTCACACAACGACGACGTTGTTAGCGGCCTTGTCAGCAGGGGCCAAAACAAACTTCTTATGAAATTCTTGAATACCTAGTTTAAGATGACGTAAAGACATCTTAGGCTTAGGAGGTATTAAGTTAGTATTTTGAGAGTAGAAAGAAATGCGTTTATTCACTAGTTTTAAAATGCTAATTTTCCAGTCCTTAAGGGCTTTATGCTCAACATACTCTCCCTTACACCATCGATTACCGAATTCGTTCAAGGCAGCAGCGATTTCATCTCTTTATTTTCGTACTGAAATCAATTTTAGAAGGAAACCGATATTTCGGTCCTTTAGAAATTATATTCCTTATCCTAGAATCAGGAATAATTTTCAAATTGCCAGTAATTACATGACTAGCAGCAGAATAGCAATACACTGAGTTTTTACAATCACATGAATCAGGAGTATAAGTATCAATATCAAGATCTGAAACAAGTTTATTGAAATTAAAAATGATAGATCTTACGGGTTTGTTATATTTATAGCAAATTATAGGTGTTTCAGTATTTTGAAAATAAGCAGGAATGGAAGAAAGCACCGAGCTCTCACGAAAAATACTTGGCAAATCTATAAAATCCATACCCTTATTAATGAAGGATATTTTGAAGAAATGGCGTTTACGATTAATTTCAGAATCAATGTAAGGACGGAGAGTATGCTGAGTATAGCCTCTAGTTAAGAGAGCCGCATCATATAACTGATTAGAACTATCGTAGAATTTATTCGCCTCTGTGTCCAGAAGACGTAAAACAGAAACGGGAAATGAACTTAGAAATGAAAGCATAGAGTGGCGTCCATGATTTAATAATATGATTGACAGTCACTTCAGTCTAGTATTGTTTCGTTTAAAAGTACGTAATTTACGTTTATAGTTACCATTTTTCCTGGTGCCGTGAGATCTAGTTCTGCGTTTTCGACATTCCAGGAGGGAGAAAATATCAAAGTCCGGCATTCTGGAAATATTACCCTCATGATAAATGTTGTCATTAAATCCCAGTGGAAAAGGGGTCTGTAAAGATTTAATCCATTTCAGTTCAGCCTCATGTCTTTTGATAATTTTGAATCTAGATGTAGAATTTGCATCGTAGTAAAGTTTTTCCACTAGTTGTATAACAATGTTATTTACAGAATGACCTGTACGTCGAAAGTGACGGTACAAGAAAGTGTCAGTTTTCTTAGGCTTACTCATTCTACGATAATGTTCGTTCAAGATAAATTACATCTGTAGACTGTCATGTCAAATCAGACCACAGAGAAGCGTCTACCGTTTACAGATGAAGTAACGGTAGACGCAGTGCTTAAATGCGAACAACACCTGTACCTCTTGGCATTGCACTTAGAAATAATAGGAAACATTCCACTTCTTTTGCACGGATTAGTATATTTTCGAAGGATTGGTGACTTGAGAGGAGATAGTCTTATACGAAGATTATTTTTAAACATATTGGTATTGCCTCCTCCATTGATATTAACTGAAGTTACAGAAGACAAATTTAAGGGTCTGACCAATACCGAAGGCAACATAGTATTAAAGTTCTTAATAGCATGGGGAATCCGTACAGAAGAAGCAGAGTGTAACCTAAGGGGTGATATTGATAGTTTAAATGAAATTGTGATACTCATTAGGGTTTATAACGTTTTGATACCGTCAAAACTAAAGCGATCTTCATACCTGTTATTAAGTAACAGCATATAAAATTATTGAAGATGATTCCTTCGAATAGATGATGATGATGATAATGATGATGATGATGATGATGATGATGATGATGATGATTTCGTGTTTAACGACGCGTCAACCCTCTCTGTGGGTCATAAGCGTCAAGCGGTTAATGGTTAACCTTCGAATAGAAGGAAGGTACAACAAAAGACCAAAAAACATCCCTGTCTACTTAAAGTCCAAGGATGTCAAACAAGCAGTTGTTATACAACGAGGAACGAACATCGGTTTAATAATGACCTTCAACAGGTATCTAAAGGATGTCAATTGATGGAACAGTGTAAAGCAATTGCATAAGAAATCCCTTAGGATTACCTATGAAAAATTACCTAATTCTGATTACCTATGAAAAATAAGGAAATATTCTTAATGTCGTCTGCTTTAATAAATTCATGTCGATTTAGAGATTAATGGCTTTATCTATCTAAAGCACACTTGTTCAGCTGATTGACTTGATGATTCTCGTACACATGTGTCATCTGACAGTTCACTGAAATTCAGAAAATATTCAAAAGAAAAGTATGATTTGAGTGAAACTGTACCAAAAAAAAAAAAAAAAAAATGAAATTAGCCTTACTACGTTTTTTGTGCGGACACATTTTTCAGTGGCAGTGTAAGTCGGATGGAAGTCACTTGAAAATGTGTGTGTCAGTCTGGGAATGACAGATCATTAAAGATCTCGTAACATTGCATGACGTTGTCTGGAAATGGTTGAGGCACATTCGCCTGTGCTTTAACACAAAAGTGCAAAACGGTCGTATCATATGCATATAAGAAGGTTACATCACATAATGTAGAACATTTGACATATATCTCGTGATGCCAGAAAATACAAAACTTTCTCGGTTTTTGCCTCAGTTAGTGGCCACTCAATAATAATATCATTACAACACTCACTACATGTATAATGACATTTAAATCAGTGATGCATATTTTGCCACTGACATCACGTGAACAAGTCCGTGAAATGAAGACCCCCCTAAACCCTATTTTATATAGAGAAAACTGGGGTTTACGGGGGTATTCATTATTTTTATTATTTCTGCTCCAAAACATAGGTTGTGTGTACTCGTTAGAACCGCCTCACCGAGGCGGTTCTAACGAGCACCCTCAACCTATGTTTTGAACATTTATAACAAAAATATCAAGGATTTTCATCAGAAAAGTAGCTATTTTGGAGATGTGAAAAATGCACTATGTCGCACGGGTGAGTTATCGTAATGGATATCGCCTCATAGTTGTATCAGTTGATCGAGGCCAGTATGACAACTGTAGGAAAATGATCCGAATCTGTACAGAAATCTAAGCCGCTGTCTCATATGACAGGAGGTTCAAACGGAATGTATCATTTTTTATGTAACCGATATACTTATGATTTCTAATTTGGTGAAGCACATATTGTGGTAAGTGGTTGATATCTTATCAAAATTGTTAGGAATTCGAAGCATTTTATCGCATATTAATGCACTTGGGTATGTATCGCTCGCGCCGTCCGATTTCACAGGCGATTATAATGGGTACACACGACACACCTTTATTTTAAAGACAATCTGCGATATACTGACGGAATACCGATGCCATCATCTAAAGTAGCTTTTTATTGGCTGGCTTTTGGTTTTGCTAGTTCGCCTTACGAAAGTAAGGGGACCTGCCATATATCCCCGATGTCCGTTGTCGGCGTCGTCGGCGTTCGACTTTGTTTAAAGTTTACCTACAAGCTCCTATTTGTGATATTGTACAAATTTATTTTCAAATCAACTGACCAACAGGAGGAAAAAAATACTTATTCTTTTTTACTCCATTTTCCCAAGTTTTGGGGCTTAAATAAGTTGTTTTTATAGAAGATATTTATTAGCTCTATATTATCTCCCTTTGTTCCCTTGGTTAAATGTACCTGCAAGCTTAGTAGTGCAGTGGATAGACTGTGGAACTCTGAACCAGAGGGTAATGAGTTAAAATCCTGGTGAATGATTTTTTTCTTTACCTTCATGAAACCACATGAACAGTTTGTAGATTTTTTTTTTTTTTTTTTCATATATAAATTTCGTCTTTAAAATGGCAAAGGCTTAAAAACACGATTTTTTTGTTCTTAGGCGTGTAGTTTCCTTTGACAAGGGTTTCATACAAAAAATAACCTATGGCCTTGACCCTGGCATGTGACCTACTTTAATGGAAAAAATAACATTGGCGATCACTTTGAAGTGTTTGAGATACATGCAGGTTCCTTGTGACAAGGGCATCCCACAAATACAAAACACGATTTCGACATGCGACCTTGACCTTGACCTGTGATCTACTTTAAAGAAAAACATAACATTGTTCATAACTTTTGAACACTTTCACAAAGAGCCTTCATATTTGGCATATAGGTTCCTTGTGACAAGGGCTTTCCACAAATACAAAAACGATTTCGACATGCGACCTTGATCTTGACCTGTGACCTACTTTAAAGAAAAAACAATAACATTGTTCATAACTTTTAAACACTTTCAGAAAGAGCCTTCATATTAGGCACATAGGTTCCTTGTGACAAGGGCTTCCTTCCCAGTGATACAAAAGTGAAGTTGACCTTGACTTGTAACCTACTTTAAAGATTTAAAACAAAAACATTTCTCATTACTTTTTAACCGTTTGACATAGAGCCATCATATCAAACACATTGGCTTCTTCTGACAAGGGCTTTCCACTAATATAAAAAATGTCCTTGACCTGTGACCTACTTTAAAGAAAAAATAATATTGGTCATACATTTTGAACTGTTTGAGATACAGCCTTCATATCGGGCGTGTAGGTTTCCTGTGTCAAGGGCTTCCCACCAGTCATACAAAACGGTTTTACCTGTGACATCGACCTTGACCCGTGCACTACTTTACCATCACTTATGAACAATTTGAGATAGAGCCTTCATATTTGTGTCAAGGGCTTCCCAATCTTACAAAAAATTTCACCTGTGACCTTGACCTTTGACCTACTCTATCACAACTTTTGATCTGTTTGAGATAGAGCCTTCATATTTGGTATGTTGGTTCCTTGTGACACGGGCTTCCCACCCATATAAAATTTTGACCTGTGATCTCGACCTTAACCTGTGACCTAATTTATCATACGTATTCAACCATTTTAGATAGAACCTTCATATCTGACAGATAGGTTCCTTGTGACAAGGGTTTGCCACTCATACATAAATTTAACATGTGACCCTGACCTTCATTATCATTGGTTTTGAACCATTTGAGATAGAGCCTTCATATTTAGCCTGTAGGTTCCTTGTGACAAGGGCTTCCCACTCATACATAATTTTGACCTATGACCTTGGCTGGTGACCTACTATATCATAACTTTCGAACCGTTTGAACTAGAGCCTTCATATTTGGCATGCAAGTTCCTTGTGACAAGGGCTTCCCATTCATACAAAAAGTAACACGTGACCTTGACATTAACCTGTGACCTACTTTATCATAACATTTCAACCATTTGAGACAGAGCCTTCATATTTGGCATGTAAATTCCTTATGACAAGGTTTTCCCACTCATAAAAAATGATTTATGACCTTGACCTTGACATGTGACCTGCTTTAAAGTTTGTTTGTTTGTTTGATTTGAGGTTTACCGTCCCCGTCAACACTGTAAAGGTCTTTTTGGAGACGTTGCTTCCAATTGTGTGGGACTTTTACCCGACATTGAGATGACATCTCAAGCCCTGTCGCCCAATGAAACCAATAGGGTTTATAAGCATGGACGGTCCGCCTCGCACCGCGGTTCCTGGACAGGCTTAGATCCTCTAAGCGGTTTACCAGTACTAGTGTGCGGGCCGGATTCAGCTCTGCGTGGAAGCATCGTGCAGCCCATATATTTCTTCAAGCCCCTATGGGCGGGGGCGGGACCTACTTTAAAGAACAAATGACCTCGGACCAAGGATATGTTCGTGTTTTACATACACACCTTTTTTGGACAAAAACTACTAAATTAGAATTGTATTTTTTTTAAACAAAAAAAAACATTTAAAATAAGATTTCAGCTCAGGAGCAAATTCTTTCCATTAAGAATTGACCCTTATTGACATGGGAGACAAAAATACTTTTGCAGGAGTTGCCTCCCCTGAAGGTGTTCTCATTCCCCTTATAAATACCGTTATGGGGACTCAAAACGGGTTCGAAACAGCCGTTGTAAATGAGCTATAGGTATTCGAGCCATCGAAGTTTCACCGTAGACAGCCATTGAATCTGAGCGTTACATAAGGATACCACAGCCATATAAGATAATAAGTGTCTTTGTTATACTGTGAAGAAATTTGTAGGCTTTTAATCTGCCCTTCGTCACTGCGGTGTTTATATTTTCTTGTCCGTTGGGATCATTGATTCCATTGTGGAAGTTTGAAAATACTTCAGAGTCACTGATGAGGCCTAATTGACCGAAACTAGCTAGTCTGGCTACCCAGAAAACATGCACACTCCATAATTTTCGGTTCGGTGGTGTATTCCTTGCTTCCAAAGGATAACCCTTTTCTAAAACATATTTTTGATTTGCCAGCTCAATGGCAATAGTTTTCCATATACCCCGTGCTAAAATTATATTGTCTTCATTAAATCGCGATGTCTGCCATTATGCCATTTTGAATTTACCGCAGAGCCATCAAGGGAAGTAAATCGTAGCACTTTTTTGTCGGCGCCACACTGAAGTTTTGAATCTTTATCGACAAGTTCCGGTGAAAGCCATAACTTCTGTTTTGGTTTGAAATCGCTCCACACATGCTCAAAATCAAAACAGAATAGCATCATTTCACTTACCCCACCCACTATTTTCTACGTACAAAAAGCATGACTCCACAGGGGCCAGTTTCAAGCTCTTTGAGAGAAAAGATATACTATCATATAATAATAAAGACAAGGGCACCATCAGGAAAATATGACCAATCATGAATGAAGTTGTGTATCTCTGGCATTTGTGAATTTGTAGCACACAGGTCAATACTCTTGTCACACATGTAGATAACACATTTATGTATACAAAGGTACCTGCTATCTCTAATCTAGTCTTCACGGTATGGAGCAACGCCACACAGAATGTCAAGAATTGATAAAAAAGTAATTTGTGCAGCTAAGCCTGTCCGTTCGCTTCCAAAGAGATTCCAAAGTTTTCTAGGGCGCAACACAAAGAAAGTTTATATCCATGTCCAGTATTGCACCAGTACCAATCACCTGTGTCCATAATTTCAATAAAAACTTGTAAATACTACTGCAAAACATGAAAACAATAACAATTTTGACAGCAGCATGTTTTGGGAAGTCATGTTTTTATTTACAGAACCGGAGTAAATAAATCATGACATAATAAGCATTAGGTTTTTTTTTCATTGGCTGATTCAAATTGTTGAGATTTTTAACCAATGAAATCGCTCCTTTCTAATGGCTCCAAAAACATGGCTTTTCAAAGCATACTTCTGTCAAAATTGTTATTGTTTTCAAGTTTTGCAGTAGTATTTACAAGTTTTTATTGAAATTATGGACACAGATGATTGGTACTGGTAAAATACTGGACATGGATATAATTTTTTTTTGTGCTGTGCCCTAGAAAACTTTGGAATCTCTTGGAAAGCGAACAGACAGGCTTAGCTACACAAATCATTTTTGACAAATTCTGGTCATTCTGTGTGGCGTTGCTCCATACCTTGAAGACTAGATTAGAGATAGCAGGTACTTTTGTATACATTAATGTGTTATCTACATGTGTGACAAGAGTATTGACCTGTGCGCTACAAACTGCCAGAGATACACAACTTCATTGTCTATATTCTATACTTCCTGTGAAATTACTTTCAAAACACTAGTACATTGCAAATGTTGAAATGCTGGTGTTGTGCCGTGTGGCGGCCGTAAAACGTCTCCCCGTACATCAACCATAGTGCAGTTTTTATTTTACTTTTGGTCCTTTGAGATCAGCGTGAATATTCTGAGAAATCAGAAATAAATTATTGGTTTAGACTCATATTCTAGACAGGTTTTTAATTATTTGGACCCCATTTTGATTTTTATCAGTCTTTGTATCGGCTGCCTGTTCGAAATTCGCAAAATTGCAGTATGTTTCCTCTGGCTTTCTTTGCCGAATCATTACAGGGTCACTGATGAGGCTTTATTAGCCGAAACTACGTAGTATGACCCATCTTCTTTCTTATGAATGTTTTCATTGCTCTTAAAGGAACTCATTTTTGATTTTTATTGTACACTCAGTCACATGCAAAGTAAACGGAAAAGTATACTGCAACCAGTAAACTTCTCCAGGAATCCTCTTCGAAAAAGTCACTTATTAGTGCCAAAGCTACCGTCTTGAATATAGATATGCCACTGCACCTTGACCTTTCTCAGCATCCAGGCTGCTGGAGTGTTAGTTTCGTATTCCAATTCATAAATGTACAGATACTCACCAAACAAGCCCAAATTAGCAAAAATAACCATAGATCACAATTTCTATGAGCAACTCCTACTACAATAATATTTTGAAAAAAAAATGGCAACCCTCAAATGCCTGGAGAAACTGAAAATGAATAATTCTAATGCACTTGAGTATGTTACGCGACTTTTGATTGGATATCGTCAAAAATTTGCGACCGTATATCCTGCGATATATTGTCGGAAAACCGACGTTATGATGTAAGGTCGCATTTCATTGGGTAGCATTTGGATTTACGCAGCTCACATCGCTTGCTGCTTTGAGCAAAATAGTACAATTTTAATAAAGGAACTGAATAAGTGCATTGAAATGGGAATAACTGTATTGAAAATTGTCATTTGGGGAGGTAAATCGTCGTTTTTACTGTCGCAAATTACGTTTTACGGCTCCGCTAACGCGTCGCCGTAAAACGAAATTTCCGACTGTAAAACCTCCGATGTACCTCCCCAAATGATAATTTTGAATAGCGTTTACCTCTAAATGTATTGAGTCTTCAATGGTTCCATAGAGGATCTTACATGAGTGTTCATGTATCATTGAATTTATTAATCGAGTTGAGGAAAATGTACAAAATGCGAGACTTCGCAGCCGAGCATTTTATCGCTTTTCTTCAACGAGTTTAATTATACATGAACACGAATGCAAGATTCTATTTATCATATGACATTTAAAACACGTTTTACTCAAGATTTTTTTAACGAATACGTTAATATTACGCCATTCAGAGTAAACGCGACTTCGTTAATGGTGTCGTACATGTAATGTTACGGGGCGTATCTTTCAAATTTGCATATTCAATTCACTAGTGGATTATCGTATTTATTACATGGCGTCATTACATTCTCAGACGTGACGTCATATGCTAAAAATGTATTAAAGCAACCAGCAGTGTGATCGAAAACTATTCGAAATGCAAAACTCAAAAGGAATCGCATATAAATAATTAGCAAAACAACATGATTGATATAAATGGCGTGCTTAAGATTCTGGGCCATGCCAGTTAGTTTCGGCCGAATAAACCTCTTCACAATTGTCTCCATCGTTTCAAAAACATAACAACAGCAACATAACAATAACAACAACATAAAATTGGGCCCCGTCAAGCGATTTTGGTACTTATCGCCTATGCGAGCAGCGAATGTTCAGGCGAGCCTGCGCATCCGCGCAGTCTCGCCAGAACCTTCGCTGCTCGCTCATACAAGCAGTGAATCAAGAGGAACCTTCAGACAGAAAGCCATTTCCCTGGCCCCTCTGAATGGCTGGGCATGCGCAGTTAAAATTTGTCATGACGGAATGCTCGAAGACACAAATTCGCTTGGCGGGGCTCAAATAATAAGTAGATTAAATCATCATGTGCAACTGGCAAAGATTCTGATCAGTCTGATCAGATCAGAGTTTCGCTTAACATTCAGGTTACAGAGAGTTCATGCGATCAGCGAAGACTCTGATCAGCTTGCGCGGATGCGAAGGCTGATCAGAGACTTTTGCTGGTCACATAGAGCTTCTTGTAGGTCTTACCATGCATGATTTGTTTTTAAATCGGTATGTACGGCCCCCGCCCATTGGGGCTTGGAGAAATAGATTGGACCGCACGATGGTTCAACGCAGAGCTGAAACTTAACCGCACATGAGTAATGGTAAACCGCTTAGACGGACTAAGCCTGCCCAGGCAAAGTGGTGCGAGTCAGACCGTCCAGTGCATATAACCCCTATCGGTTTCATTGGGTGGCAGGGCTTGAGATGTCATTTCATCTGAGTGAGTGAGTGTTTCAGTTCAACGTCCCACCAACAGCTAAGGTCATACGGAGAAGGGACCTCGGTTTAAAGACTCTTCCGAAAGTCTGGAGAAGCCCGGAAACGAACCTGCGACCCCTGGTTTACAAGGCGAGTGGCGTAACCACTACACCACGGAGGCTTCTAGTCATTTCATCTAAATGTCGCATAAAAAATGGAAGCAGCGTCTCCATAATGACTTCAGTAGTGTTGACGGGGACGTTAAACCACAATCAAACAAACAAACAAACAAACAAATATTGGTATGCAAGCCTTACTGTCATGCAACATAACACCACTGTACATGCAATAAAAGTACAGTTCAATTAGTAAACTGGACGGCTCCATGTGACAAGGACATTTTTTGCTCAGGCAAATATTGAGATCAAGGCGAGCCAGCGTATCATGTGACATGTATTGCGGGTCAACAGTACTTTCGCCTTTGGTTGGCCCTAGACCTACACATCACATGCAGCTTCATGGTGCGTGGTTGTATATGGAGTAGTTAAAAATCCATAATTGAACTAAGATCCTTTATCTCGCGAATAAGTTGAAACGTGCTTGAGTTGTACTATGCCATTGTCATCAGATATGCGGAGGTTTTCCAATGCTGAGTTGAGGTTAAACGCCCCCCCCCCCTCCCCCGTCAACATTATTTAGGTCATTCTGGAACCGTTGCTGCCAATTTTGTGGGACTTTTACCTGGCATTGAGATTAAATGACATCTCAAGCCCTGTCACCCAATGATACCGACAGTACTATACTGTTTTTCGATGTCAATAGTTGGTCATCGCGCCACATACCAACGACAGAACCTATAACGATTTTGACACACAAGTGGTTCCACGCCTCAGACCATCGGGGCTTCGAGAGAAAGATTGGTTGCATGATGCCTTCCGCGCAGACCTGAAACCGACTGACCATTTGACTACTGGTATACCGCTTAGAAAGTATCTTAGCAAGTCCAGGCAAAGTGGTTTCTTTGGGCGGTAGGGCTTGGGTGTCATTTGATCTCTTTGTCGGTTAAAAGTCCCACAAAATCGCATGCAACGTCCAGTGTTGACGTGGACATAAAAACTCAATACAACAAGAGGACCATGATGGTCCTATATCGCTCACGTGAGTTAAGAGCAAACAGTTTTGCAAGGGCCCCAGTGTCCTGTTTCAGACAAGACTTTAAAGGTTTTCCCCTAATATGTCTACGTAAAGCGAGTGGGCCTCGGCACGGGGGCTTTTTGGCCCCAGGGCTATAATTTGAACGATCTTTGTAGAGATCAACTAGATGAAGCTACATATCAAATATCAATGGTTTCAGACAAGAAGATTTTAAAAGATTTTCGATCCCTATATAAGCCTATGTAAAACCAGTGGGCCCCCGTGTGAGGCCATTTTTGGTCCCATAATATAATAAGCGAGTGGGCCTCGGCACGGGAGCATATTTGGCCCTTGGGCTATAATTTGAACAATCTTCATAGCGGTCCACTAGATGAAGCTTCATACCAAATATCAAAGACCTGGGCCTTCTGGTTTCAGACAAGAAGATTTTCAAAGGATTTCCCTATAAAAAGTAGAAGTAAAACAAAGATCAGGAATCGATACAATTAACTTACTCCACCCATCAAAGACACCAAAGGGAAAGAAACACAAACATTAAGCGACTAGACCATAATGGAAAAGCCTATGTAAACCAGTGGGCCCACGCTCGGGGGCATTTTTGGTCCAATGGCTATAATTTGAACAATCTTGGTAGAGATCAAATAGATAAGCTTCATACTAAATATCAAAGACCTGGGCCTTTTGGTTTCAGACAAGAAGATTTTTAAAGGTTTTCCCCAACATAAGCCTGCATAAAACCAGTGCGCACCGGCGCGGGGCATTTTTTGGCACCAGGGCTATAATTTGAACAACTTTGGTAGAGGTCCTCTTGATGAAGCTTCATACCAAATATCAAAGACCTGGGCCTTCTGGTTTCAGATAAGAAAATTTTTAAAGGTTTTCCGTATATAAGCCTATGTAAAACCAGTGGGCCCCAATGTGGGGCCATTTTTGGCCCCAGGGCTATAATTTGAACAATCTTCGTAGCGGTCCAGTAGATGAATCTTCATACAAAATATCAGAGACCTGGGCCTCCTGATTTCTCAAAGGATTGCCCTATAAAAGCCTATGTAAAACCAGTGGGCCCCGGCGCGGGGGCATTTTTGTCCCCAGGGCTATAAGTTGAAAAATCTTGGTAGAGGTCCACTAGATGAAGCTTCATACCAAATATCAAAGACCTGGGCCTTGCGGTTTCAGAGAAGAAGATTTTTAAAGCTTTTCCCTATATAAGCCTATGTGAAACCAGTGGGCCCCGGCACAGGGGCAGTTTTGGCCCGAGGGCTATAATTTGAACACCCTTGGTAGAGGTCCACTAGATGAAGCTTCATACCAAATATCAAATTCCTGGGCCTTCTGGTTTCAGACAAGAAGATTTTTAAAGGTTTTCCCTATATAAGTCTATGTAAAACCTGTGCCCCCGGGGTGGGGCCATTTTTTGCATCAGGGCAATAATATGAACAATCTTGGCAGAGGTCCACTAGATGAAGCTTCATACCAAATATCAAAGACCTTGGCTTTCTGGTTTCAGACAAGAATATTTTAAAAGGTTTTCCTTATAAAAGCCTATGTAAAACCAGTGGGCTCCCATGTGGGGCCATTTTTGGCCCCAGGGTTGTAATTTGAACAATCTTCATAGCGGTCCACTAGATGAAGCTTCATACCAAATATCAAAGACCTGGGCCCCCTGGTTTAAGACAAGAAGATTGTCAAAGGATTTCTCTATATAAGCCTATGTAAAACCAGTGGGCCCTGGCGCGGGGACATTTTTTGCCCCATGGCTATAATTTGAGCAATCTTGGTAGAGGTCCACTAGTTGAAGCATCATACCAAATATCAAAGACCTTGGCCTTGCGGTTTAAGAGAAGAAGATTTTTTTTAAAGATTTTACCTATATAAGCCTATGTAAAACAAAAGCGCCCCGGGGCGGGGGCATTTTCGGCCCCAGGGCTAAAAGTTGAACAATCTTGACAGACATCCACTAGATGAAGCTTCATACCAAATATCAAAGACCTGGGCCTTCTGGTTTCAGACAAGAAGATTTTTAAATGTTTTCCCTATATAAGACAATGTAAAACCAAAGGGCCCCGGGGCGGGGGCACTTTCGGCACCAGGGCTACAATTGGAACAATCTTGGTAGAGGTCTACCAGATGAAGCTTCTTACCAAATATCAAAGACCTGGGCCTTCTGGTTTCAGACAAGAAGATTTTTAAATGTTTTCCCTATATAAGTCTATGTAAAACCAGTGGGCCCCTGGGAGGGGCCATTTTTGGCCTCAAGGCAATAATTTGAATAATCTTGATAGAGGTCCAGTAGATGAAGCTTCAAACCAAATATTAAAGACCTGGGCCTTCTGGTTTCAGACTAGAAGATTTTTAAAGCTTTTTTTTCTTATTTTCCCCTTTTGTTGCCATGGCAACCAGAGTTCTGCATGGAATGGAATTCTTTGAACAACTTTGAGAGAGGACCATCCAAAGATCATTTCTGCCTTGTTTGGTCAAAATCTGTTCAGTGGTTTAGGAGGGGATGTCGTTTAAAGGAATTGTGGACGGACATTCGGACGGCCGACGACGGACGAGTGACCGATCATAATAGCTCCCCGGGAGCCTTAGGCCCAGGTGAGCTAAAACAAACAACCAACGTTACCACGGAAAGAACATCGCAAATAGTTCTATAGCCAGTTAATATAGCACTGGAACTAAGATGCGTCTGTTCTTGTATCAGTACTTATATCAATGCATTTTAAAGGAGTTTGTTTGTTTGTCTGTTTGTTTGTTTGTAGGAACTTTAACGGTCCATTCAACACCATTTAGGTTTTATCGAGACAGTAAATTTACCTAATCACACTTTTTCTGTAAGCGGTTAACCAATATAGTGTATATTTTCCCCAGTATATGACAACTGTCCTTCTTGAATCAGCTGGAGAGAGGTTGAATAAGAAAAAGATTACATTATTAATTTCCACGAAAAATCTAGCGGACAGGGCAAGAATTGAACTCACGACCGCCTGATCACCGCGCATTTTTGGAGAATACCTCCTTGTTTGCTACTTAGTCCTCGGCCGGCTGCGTGTGCAATGGAAAAAATAAAAATACAGTAAAATTCCTATATTGAGACCACCTTTGGGACTGTTCAAAAGTGGTCTTTAAGACAACTTTTGAACAGTCTCAATGGTGGTCTCTGACCAGAGGACAGTGTATGCAGAAAAGACAAAGACAGAATAACTCCAACCGACTAAATCAGCTTATAAAAGCAAATTTAGTCTTAATTTTAGGTGGTCTTAATAGCGGACTTTTACTGCAGTTTTTATGCCCCATTCGACTAGTGAGTTTTGAGAAATTTCCGTGAAATCTAGCATAGAAGTGTGACAGCTTCTTAATGTAATGCAATTACAGTAAAATTCCTATATTAAGACCACCTTTGGGACTGTTCAAAAGTGGTCCTTAAGACTACTTTTGAACAGTCCAAAAGGTGCTTTCTGACCGGAGGACACTATGGGCAGACAACACAAAGAAAAATTAATTGCAGCCTTCAAAATAAGCTTTTTAAAACAGAATTAGTCTTAATTTTAGGTGGTCTTAATAGCGGAATTTCACTGTATGTGATGTTGGTTGATACCGGGTAGTCTGTCTCTGGTCGGGCGAATCGGGGTCTGGCTGTTGGTTTTCTTTTGCTCCAGCAATTCGGTTGTTTCTTGCTGTCGAGTCCTCACCGTTGTTTCATCTCCGTGGTTGTTTCGGTTTTTGTGTTCTCGGAGATGTTGCACTGATGGGTTAGTAGGCCCTCATGCTGACTGAGCGGGTTGTTTGTCTAAATCGCGACAGAAGTAAGGGCGAGGATTGCTGCTGCGTAAAATCGATTAGGGCCCTCAGTGGAATATATGGGAAAGTAACTGTCCTTTTGGCTTTTCGCTATTGATGTTTCCATTAGAGTCTAGTTATCTCATGTTCGTGTTTCCCTTTGGTGTCTCTTGAAGGTGCGTGTTAATTGTATCGATTCCTGATCATTGCCTTCACTTCTGTTTTCTTATAACAGCCATTCACATAGTACAGTCAAAATGTTTTTCAAGCACTTTACTGTTATGGGTTCGGCCGTGCTTCATGATTTTTTATGAACTTGAAAAATAACTCAAATTCTTTAGGCGGCTTTGTTGGTGCATAAACATTATTTTTGGCTAGCATTCATTTTCAGATATCATAATGGTGTATCACTATGGACTCTGTATCATTTTCGTGGCTGCAACCGCTGCCGTACCGACACATACACACCTGTCTCCAGGACTATCAAGAGGTACAGCAAATATAGGGGATGGTACAGTCAACCCGCGTTATACCGACATTCGTTATAACGGCAAAACTCGTTAAAACGACAATTTCAATGGAATGAATTCTTAGCCTAAGGCTTAACCTCGATTCCGAGCGACGTTGGCTTCCCTCGGGTATGAAATGCCCAAATCAAATCCATAGTCATGAAAGATTCTCGTAATTTAATAATACAAGAAACAAATGTTATAGATATTTGTTAGAATCGCCTCACCGAGGCGATTCTTACAAATGTCTATTACATTTGTTTCTTGGAGTAATGATGTGGAAAAGACCTTTTATAACCTATCATACTCCTAACTGGGATTCTTTATAACGGTATATTCATTATAAAGGCACAATAATAGGGAACAAATATTGTCGTTATAACGCGGGTCCTCTGTGGTTTCTTATCATGTACATATGAGCCAGCGCACGACAAAACCTATATAAAGACGTACCCGGACCGGTCTGCTCATTTACTACTACTTCTACTACTATTACTACTACCACTACTACTACTACTACTACTACTACTACTACTACTACTACTACTACTTCTACTACTACTACTAATAATAATAATAATAACTTTGTTCAATGGCAAGAGTGTCAGTATAACATATGGTCATCATGGTTTTTTGTTTGAATTGGGGTTTAACGTCCCCGTCAACACTATTTAGGTCATTTTGGAGACGCTGCTTCCAATTCTGTGGGATTTTACCCGACATGGAGGTAAAATGACACCTCAAGCCCTGCCGCCCAATGAAACCTGAAGGCTTTTATGCATTAGACGATCTGACTCACACTGCTTTGCCTGGGCATGCTTTGTCCTTCTAAGAGGTTTACCAGTACTTGTGTGTGGTCAGATTCAATTTCTCCAAGCCCCGATGGGCGGGGGCGATGGTACTCAGTGTAATAATTATATGAGCATGTATGCATCGTTGATAAAAATTTTCGCACCTTATACAATATATACATTTATATATGTTCTGTGCAAAGTAGGAATCGATACAATTCCGGAATTGTCCCGCGCAAATTAGGAATTCTCACTTTGTTGCGCAAAGTAATATTCCTACCTTGCGCAAGACAATTCCGGAATTGTCCCTGCGCAAAGTGAGAATCGGGACAAAGTAGGAATAATAAAATTATTCTGTATTTACTATTTAGTTTAGAATTTATTTCTTATTATGAATACTTTTATCAAACTTTAGATAATAAATTCTTAAGAAATTTATAGATCATTTGAGATCATATTTGGTGTAAACTGATATCTTGAAGTAATTGCACTTCCTAAAGTAGAACGATATATATGTCAACAGGTTAACAATGTTGCATGTATGGAAGTGGGACGCAAATCATCATTGTTATTATTATTATTATTACTATTATTATTATTATTATTATTAATAATAATAATAATAATAATAATAATAATAATAATAATAAACGTTCAATGCAAAGTTTTACCAAGTAGTATGTACAGAAAAAAGAACGGATTCAAATCAAAGTGCGTGCGTCTTTGTGCGCGCGCGACTTCCATATGGCATTCCTAACTGACATCCATAATGTTTTCAATAAATATCAGAACAGAACAGAACTAGACTTTATTTATCAAATACACTCGTATTACAACTCTTCTTCTGTAAATGTGCATTCTAGAGACACTAAAGTCTGCACAGGGAGACAATTTAGCCATGAAAGACACACACAAGAATTAAGCATTAATAAACAAGTCCGTCAAGTACAGTTATGAACTCTGATAAGGGTCTACATGTTTTTGCTAACAGAACATCAATTTAGGATTTAAACGTCTTAGTTCTCGTTCAGGACAATTGTTACACCCACAGACAATCGACCCACCAGTACTGTCAGCGCTTTGATTTTATTAGAAGCGTAATAAAATTCCGTTTCATTTACATGTATACACTCGGACAAAATTTAAGCATCACATAAGTTAACTCTTATCCTGCTGAATAAATTTTATAGCCACACCCATTTCTGACTATCAACCAATCAAATTAATTACTGGTGTTTGATAGCATCAATTCATTCAAATTTGTAAACGGAGTGGCAAAACAGTGTGGATCAAGCCATCTGATCAGGATCTACACTGTTTGCAATGGTAGGTGTTGTTGTGTTCAGTGGAATACGGATTAAGAAAAATGTGTTAAATGTCGCGTTGTTATATACATGTATTTACAAAACGGTCGCAAACATATTTAATGCTGTTCACAGCTTCAATTTAAATAATAAGGAATCCCTTTAAAATGAAACAGTAGAAGAGAATCTATGGGAACCTTTTTTCTTTTTGAACAGACGAAATATCTAGGTTTGTTGATGCGCGCGCCCGCCCATCGGGACTTAGGGAAATAGATCTAAATAGGAGTGAAGGAAATGATCAGGAATCGATACAATTAACCCAAAGCTCCCATCAGAGACACCAAAGGGAAAGAAACACAGACATGAAACAACAGACCCCAATGGAAACATCAATAGTGGAAAGCCAAAAGAACAGTCATTCTCGATAGCGCAGTGGTTAACGCGTTCGACTTATGATCGAGAGGTTGTGCGTTCGAACCGGCCACCGGTATCGAGGTGTGTCCTTGGGCAAGACACATCATGACCCTGCTCCACTCCAACCAGGTGTAAATGGGTAGCAGTGGTGTAAAAGCCACTGCCCCTCTCGCGCGCGCGTGAAAACACCCGGAACGAGTGTTCGAGAGCGATTCAATAAGCTTGCAGCTTTCATCGCAATCGAACTAAAATAAATTAGTATAAACTTAACTAAAAGAACAGTTACTTTCCCCCAAAAGGCCAATTGGCTATCCGAAACAAAATAATAAAAGCGACACAAACACTCAAAGACAAACCATAACAGAAATAAACTGTGACAGAAGAACCGCCTTCGAACGGTGGATGAAACGAATTCCGGGGGCTTAAATCGATTTTATGGGGCTACAATTCTCGCCCTTACTTCCATCGCGATTTAGACAAATAATTTGTTCACTCCGCATGAAGGCCTCCTAACTATTCAGCGCAACAATCAAACAACCACAGAGACGAAACAACGGTGAGGACTCGACAGCAAGAAACCACTGAGATGCTGGAGCAAAAGAAAACCAACAGTTACACTCCGATGGGCCCAACCAGAGACAGAGCATCAGGCACTAACCAACATTACATAAAATTAGATTCTCTCTAATTCTCAGTAAGCCTTTACGCTGGAAACGTCATCGAATCTGCGACCTGACCCACCGGCGTGCAATTAAGGAAGGAAACAAAGCTGTCAACCGTGATTGGGTTAACTACCATGCATGCAGTCTGTCCTATAACATTTATGTTGTACTCAATCTGTTTATATTGAAGAATGATTTAACGAAATCGGGTGCTGAAGTCAATGCGGTAATATATTTGTCTGAATTTATGTACTAAGTCACCATAAAATTCGAGTTCCAATAGACCTTGTTGCAGAAGAGATTTAAGTCCAATATTGAATTTTGAAATTAAATGAGAATGGCGTCTATAAAATTTTGAAAAGGCTTTGCGTAGTTTATGGTACCGATAACCCTATTTAAGAAGTTTTAGCAGTTAACAATTTGTTACGAGTGTTGAAGTCAGTTACATAACTACACACGCTGGCAAATCGAATGAATTGCGAAATATAAACGCCATGGGATGGCGCACGAGGAACATCACCATCCGAAAAAGGAAAATTTACAATCTCAAAATCAAAATCGTCGGGTTTATCGAAACTTTTGCTAGACACAAACCCATCTACAATAGATAGATGTAAATCCAAAAATGGGCCCTCGGTATCAGAAGCATTTGTTTTATTTAACTGAAGATCTGGGGGATAAATTTGACTGATCAAACCATCGAAATAGGTATTGACAATATTTAATAAATCATCTGAATATCTGGAAGTCGAGCTAAAAGCGTCAATGATTTCAGATTGGTTCTCAGCAGAAAGGCCCATCATAAAGTCTCTCTCATAACAAAACAAAAAGAGATCAGCCACAAGGGGTGCGCAATTACTACCCATCGGAATACCCACAACTTGTCTAAATAACTTAGTACTAAATCTTATGTAAATATTATCAAGTAGAAAGGTGAGAGCTTCACAAATTTTATGACATGACCATAAAGTATAACTTTTATGCTCTTCAGAAGTGAAAAAAAAAGCATTTCTTGCATGCAAGATAGAGGGAGTATTCCCTATGAATTGTCCATTCAAATAAATCATTAAGTTTTTATTTTATAAGATTATCAGGAAGTGTAGTGTAAAGGTTGAAAAAAAACATAAGTAGACTAACTTGAAGCACGAAAGACGTCTGGATTTCAATTTATTAAAAACTTCATTAGAATTTTTTATAGACCAAAACAGATTTCTACCTGATCTTTCTAAGACTTTGTCGCAATTTTTATCAAATGCTTTTTGATGGCAGTAACACATGAAGTTAGTAATTTGGAGAGTCCAGTGGTGTTACAAGAGCTTTAATTTGCAATACACCGTGCTTTGTATGGTCTGTTATGAAGTTTAGGTAACCAATATAACGTAGGAATCTTCACTACAGCTGGTGTGTGGGAATGTGTGGCGGCGGTAAAACGTTTCCCTGCCCTACATCATAGTGTAGATTATATTTTCTTGTTCTTTGGGATCATTGATTCCATTGAGCAAATTTGAAAATATCTGAGGGTCACTGATGAGGCCTAATTGGCCGAAACTAGCTAGTCTGGCCCAGAAAACATGTACACTCCGTATTTTTCACTTCTGTGGTGTATTCCTTGCTTCCAAAGGATAACCCTTTTATAGAACATATTTAACTTCACTACAGCTGGTGTTTGGGAATGTGTGGCGGCGGTAAAACGTCTCCCTGCCCTACATCGTAGTGTAGATTATATTTTCTTGTCCTTTGGAATCATTGATTCCATTGTGGAATTTTGAAAATATCTGAGGGTCACTGATTAGGCCTAATTAGCCGAAACTAGCTAGTCTGGCCCAGAAAACATGTACACTCCATATTTTTCACTTCTGTGGTGGATTCCTTGCTTCCAAAGGATAACCCTTTTATAGAACATATTTAACTTCACTACAGCTGGTGTGTGGGAATGTGTGGCGGAAGTAAAACCTCTCCCTGCCCTACATCATAGTGTAGATTGTATTTCTTGTCCTTTGGGATCATTGATTCCATTGTGCAATTGTAAAAATATCTGAGGGTCACTGATGAGGCCTAATTAGCCGAAACTAGCTAGTCTGGCCCAGGAAACATGTACACTCCATATTTTTCACTTCTGTGGTGTATTCCTTGCTTCCAAAGGATAACCCTTTTATAGAACATATTGTCTTGGCCTTCTGTAACACAGATAGCAAACTTGGTGGCTGATAGACAAATGTGATCATCAACTAAAGCCCTCTCTACAGCTAAAGACTGCAGTTCATAGGCCTTAGTATCACCAAGTTCTTGCTGAAGAGTGTCAACATAGTGGAGCCGTCAAACAACGACCACATTGTTAGCGGCCTTATCTGCTGGAGCCAAAACAAACTTCTTATGACATTCTTGACTACCTAGATTAAGGTGAGGTAAAGACGTCTTAGGTTTAGGAGGTAATAAGTTCGTTTTTTGAGAATAAAAAGGAATGCGTTTGTTCACTAATTTCAGAATGCTAAGTTTCCATTCTTTAGGAGCTTTATGCTCAACAAACTCTCGTTTACACCATCGATTACCAAATTCATTCAAGGCAGCAGCGATTTCAACTCTACATTTATTGAAATCAATTTTAGAAGGAAATCGATATTTCGATCCTTTAGAAATTATATTTAGGAATAATTGTTAAATTACCAGTAATAATATGACCAGCAGCAGGATAGCAATACACTGAATTTTTACAACCACATGTGTCAGGAGTGTTAGTGTCAATATCAAGATCAGAAACAAGTTTATTGAAATTAAAAATGAAAGATCTAACAGTTTAAGTGTATTTATAGCAAATTATGGGTGATTTAGTATTTTGAAAATAAGCCTACCCAGTTAAACTGGTGCTAGTCGGACCGTCCCTTAAAGCCTGGTGGTTTCTTTGTGGGACTTGAGATATCATTTCATCTCGATCTAAGCCGGTCCCTTAAACCCTAATGGTTTCTTTGTTGGGCTTGACATGTCGTTTCATTACAATATTGAGTAAATCCCACAAAACTAAAGCATCGTCACCAAAGCAATCTTAAAATATTGACCAGCGGGGGCGGTGGGGGGGGGGGGGGGGTGCTCGGGGAGCCCGTGGGGGCGCAGGTGTTACCCCCCCCCCCCCACACACACACACACACACAGCGAATTAAACTTTGACGCGAGTTTATTTTCACGCTTCTGTAAACAATTTAAATTTTAGTTGAAATTCAATGAGTCTTAGACTTAAATTAAAGAGAGTAATATAACAAGAGGACCAAGCTAGCTTGGTCCTGTATCGCTCACCTGAGCTAACAGATTCAAAGTTTAAGGAAGTGCCAACCTTTACTGAAGGCTTTATAGGAGGACATGGTGATGACAGGGTAAACATTTTCTGAAAATCAAGTAGAATGTAACTCTATGATAAACAGGCTGACCTCACCGGTTTTCAAACTCATTCAAGCTTTTATTCCTGACTTGCTAAGAAGATCCGATCTAAACTCAAGTGGCTATGGTGATGACAAGTTCAAAAACAAGTTTTCAAACTAATTCAACATTTTTGCCTGACTTCCTTGTTTGTAAGTTTCATCAAGATCCGTTCAAAACTAAAGGGGCAGCAGTGATGACAATGTCGAAAATAGGCATTTTCAGCAATCAAAGGCACGTCACTCTATGATAAATGTGCCGACTTGGCCGGTATTCGAACTCACCTGAGGTTTTATTCCCAGCCACCTTACATGTAAGTTTCAGAAAGATCCGACCAGACTTGGCCAGTATTCAAACTCATCCAAGATTTTATTCCCAGCCACCTCACATATAAGTTTCAGAAAAATCCTATCAAAACTGGAGGGGCTACGGTGATGACAAGGTCAAAATTTGGCATTTTTAGCAATCAAAGGGATGTTACTCTAAAATAAATGAGCTGACCTGGCCAGTTTTCGAACTCATCCGAGGTTTCATCCCCAGCCATCTTACATATAAGTTTCAGAAAAATCTGATCAAAACTGAAGGGGCTACGGTAATGACAAGGTCAAAAATCAACATTTTCAGCCATCAAAGGGACATAACTCTACGATAAATGGGCTGACTTGGCCTGTTTTCGAACTCATCCAAGATTTTATCACCAGCCACCTTACATATAAGTTTCAGAAAGATCCGATCAAAACTGAATGGGCTACCGTGATGACAAGGTCAAAAATCGGCATTTTCAGCAATCAAAGGGACGTAACTATATGATAATTGGGCCAACTTGGCCGGTATTCCAACTCATCCTAGGTTTTATCTCCATTCACCTTACATATAGGTTTCAGAAAGATAAGATCAAAACTGCAGGGGCTACGGTGATGACAAGGTAAAAAATCGACATTTTCAGCCATCAAAGGGACATAACTATATAGTAAATGGGGCAACTTGGCCGGTTTTCGAACTCATCCGAGGTTTTATCCCCAGCCACCTTGCATATAAGTTTCAGAAAGATCCGATCAAATCTGAAAGGGCTACGGTGATGACAAGGTCAAAAATCGGCATTTTCAGCAATCAAAGGGACGTAACACTATGATAAATGGGCCAACTTGGCCGGTATTCTAACTCATCCTAGTTTTTATCTCCATTCACCTTACATATAAGTTTCAGAAAGATCCGATCAAAACTGAAGGGGCTACAGTGATGACAAGGTCAAAAATCAACATTTTCAGCAATCAAAGGGACCTTACTCTATGATAAATAGGCCACCTTTGCTGGTATGCGAACTCATCCGAGGTTTTATCCCCAGCCACCTATCATATAAGTTTCAGAAAGATCCGATCAAAACTGAAAGGGCTACGGTGATGACAAGGTCGAAAATCGGCATTTTCAGCAATCAAAGGGACGTTACTCTGTGATAAATGGACCACATTTGCTGGTTTTCGAACTCATCCGAGATTTTATCCTCAGCCACTTTAAATATAAGTTTCAGAAAGATTCAATCAAAACTGAAAGGGCTACAGTGATGACAAGGTCAAAAATCAGCATTTTCAGCAATCAAAGGGACGTTACTCTACTATAAATGGGCCGACTTGGTCAGTTTTCGAACTCATCCGAGATTTTATCCCCAGCCACCTTACATATAAGTTTCAGAAAGATCCGATCAAAACTGAAGGGGCTACGGTGATGACAAGGTCGAAAATCGGCATTTTCAGCAATCAAAGGGACGTAACTCTACGATAAATCGGCGGACTTGGCCGGTTTTCGAACTCATCCGAGGTTTTATCCCCAGCCACATTACATATAAGTTTCAAAAAGATCCGATCAAAACTGAAGGGGCTACGGTGATGACAAGGTCGAAAATTGGTATTTTCAGCAATCAAAGGGACGTAACTCTATGATAATTGGGCCGACTTGGCCGGTTTTCGAACTCATCCGAGTTTTTATTTCCAGTCACCTTACATATAAGTTTCAGAAAGATCCGATCAAAACTGAAGGCGCTACGGTGATGACAAGCATTTTCCCATAGTAAGTCTATGGGACCTTGTGGTTGCCATAGGAACCAAAGTTTTAGAGCGATTTCGAAAAAAAAGTTTATGTCATCAATGCCCCACCAGAGGCATGTTACAGATGAGAAATGATTGAGATCAGCCTGCAGGATACAGAGATATAGCTGCTCAAAGTGTGGACGGACGACGGACGACGGAGGACCCACTATACTATAAGCTCCCCTGGAGCCTTCGGCCCAGGTGAGCTAAAAATGCACCAATAGTTAATGACAATGATGATGCTTATTGTCCGTGTGTATATAAAGATATTTTACCTAGTGGCCTCTTCTTCTAGTATATTTGAGTATATGATTTATATATATATGGTCATGATTTGCCATTTCTGTATGGTTTGAAAATGAATACCTGCATATCTATCACTATAGCAGCCACAAGCTAAACCGTACCTTCGGACATCTCAATTCAGCCAATACAGATTAGGGTACCCATATTAGATCAAGATTTTTTTCATGACCAAAATGACATTTTATGTACAGACCAGCATCTACTAACCAAGCATCACCTACGGAATAATCAAAATGTGCATGTTTAAGAATGAAGGGGAATTGGAACACCTTCAGGGGAGGCAAATCCTGCAAAAGTATTTTTGTCTCCCATGTCAATAGGGGTCAACTCTTAAAGGAGAGAAATTGCTCCGGAGGAGAAATTCTTTCCTTTAAGAGTAGATCCCTTTTGCAGTGGGACAGGACTTATAGAAAAGCGAACAAGAAGTTCCGAAAGTTGTCTCCCTTTGAAAAATAGCTGACAAAATCTGCCAGGTGTTCCCATTCCCTTAAGTCATTGGAACTGAATAAAACAGATTGCTTGCTTAATAGAGGGACCACTAAGACATGTTTAATTGTATTTTCGAAGTTCTGTTTTGAGTGTTTTCTAAACTTGTGTTTTAAACATAGAATGTGGGCACCACCCTAAGAGGCGATTCTGAAGAGCATCCTTTAAACCACGTTCCCGCGCAGATGAGCAATGGAATAATATATATCCTTGTAACCCCCGTTTTTCTCTGTTATACTTGAGATAACAGTCAGTTACCTAAGATATTAGAATGAGAAGAATCCTTTGTAAGTATACAATTTAGTGTTGTCGGATGATAAGTAGACAGTGACGTAAAAGACTATACCACCACAGGTAGGTTTGACAGGTTGCACCGTTATCATTATCATGCCCATCATTGGCTGGTAAGACAGACTATACCGTTATAATTATCATTACCGAGGCGTCGTTACCTTTTGACAACAGTGGACAATGTCCAACAACAAAAACATTCTCTGACGTCACTTTCAACTTATCCTCTGACAACAGTACTGATGTCGGATGATAAGTAGACAGTGACGTAAAAGACTATACCACCACAGGTAGGTTTGACAGGTGCACCGTTATCATTATCATACCCATCATTGGCTGGTAAGACAGACTATACCGTTATAATTATCATTACTGAAGCGTCGTTACTTTTTGACAAAGTGGACAATGCTTAATAACAAAAACATTCGCTTACGTCACTTTCAACTTATCTTGGAACAACAGTACCTTGCTATCATTACGATAACTCATCCTTGCGATATTGTGTTTTCTTAGAAACTCTATTTTTCGTATTCGCATCTCAATGCCGGAAAAAAGTCCCAACAAAATCGGAAGCAACGTCTCCAAAATTATCTTTACAGTGTTGACGAGGACGTTAAATTTCAAATCAAACAAACAAACATCTTCACTATAAGCCTACAAGTGATCTCATATTAAGGGGAATGGAAACACCTTCAGGGGAGGCAACTCCTGCAAAAGTATTTTGTCTCCCATGTCAATAGGGATCAACTCTTAAAGAAAAGAATTTGCTCCTGAGGAGCAAATTCTTTCCTTTAAGAGTAGATCCCTTTCTCAGTGCGACAGGGCTTATAGAAAAGCTAACAGGAAGTTCCAAAAGTTGTCTCCCTTTGAAAAATGGCGGAAAAATCTTCCAGGTGTTCCCATTCCCCTTGAAAGCTTTTCCGATAAACTGACTGAGATTTTTAGTGGTATTGCTGTTTTCTGTAGCTAGAAATTCAATGAATTTTGACATGATAGTATTGTTTAATATACGTTTTTTCGGAGATCTTTTTAAATAGAACATTCCAAAATGACGTCATACCCGTTTTCGAGTACTTCACACACCTCACAATTTCTGTTGTCTAGCGGTATTTTATTCGGTTTTGCCCATCTGCCCCTCTCTACTTCGCCCTAAACCTGCATAGACTTCTCCGATACTTTTCTACTTTTAGTAATTCTAAATACTTATGATGCTTAAAGTTACCTATATTTATTATTTATATAAAATCTTGCTCTAGTAGAGTTTCCAGTCCTGCATGCCAGTCTTGGTTACGTATATCTTTGACTCTAGTTCTGAAAGTATGCAAAAACAATTATTTATATTACCAACCCACCTCGAAAAATCCTAATCAACTTAATAAATGTTTAACAGATGACGCTTGGATGTAACTCGATGTCGTTTAACATCATATTAGGCCTGAAAAAAGTGTGTTTCCGCTAACCCGACCGACCCTGATTTTTTGTGACGACCCTGCAATTTCTATGGCCATCGAAAAAAAAAAAATAAAAATATTTTCTTACCTACTGACCTTAATTATTTCTAGCACTTTTGATATTTAAAATATCATAAAACTGTCAAAAATGCAAAACTAATACTTAAAATCTTGTTCTTTTGCTCCCTTGATGCTCTCAATATCATTATTTGAATGGGCTGGAATTAAGCCCTTTTAGATATTTTTGCTCTTTTTCCATCAAATAAAAAGTTGACAAAAAAAAAAAAAAAAGTTTAATCGACCTACCGACCCTATTTTTTTCGGCATGTTAGCGAAACACAGCTACTTTTTTTAGGCCTTATATATACATTTCGCATATTTTTGTCCGTCAGTATAAACGATGTTCAACCATCTTAGCTCACCACATATAAAATCGTAAAATCGTTCTGCGTTAATTGTTTCTATAGGTTTTGCTGTCATTGTAGGAAGTTTACTGTTACTATTATTTTTAAAATATATGTTGTGTTTATTAAAGATGGCGTTGGCCTATCGGCAAAGTACAAGGCAGCAAGAGACGGGACTTCAAACATGATCTTAGACAGTCCGTTTAACGGTAAGGGAACCCTTCATTACATTTTCTAACGCGTGCTGTTTTGTGTTCCAGACCGGGACATTTTGTTACTTAAATCAAATAACCAACAATTTTAATGGCCTTTTTCCAGCATCCCGCCGCCTGGTTCAGTGAAACTTCGATAACACGGATAACTCGTTAACCATACTGAGTTAATTCGAACACGTTCTGCATGGGCACCGGTTTACTATTTATTCCATATTTATTGGCACCCATAATTTTTTATGGATAGCCATTATTAGATTTATAGATGTCTATAATTCGAATTCTGGAAATCCATTATTCGGCTGATTTATGGATATCATTAATTAGAATTATGGATGTCCATAAATCTAATTATGGAAATCCATAATTCGATTTATGGATATCATTCATTCAGATCGATTTTTTAATTCGAATTATAGATATCCATAATTCGGTCCATTTATGGATATCATTAATTCGATTTATGGATATCCATAACTCGTATTTGTAAATAAATATAATAAATAATGTCTGAAACCAAAGGCTTTTGTGGTGAATTATGGATATCATTAATTCAGCCCGATTAATAGATATCCATAATTCGATTTATGGACAGGTTAATATTTTTCATCGCTAAGCGCGCGGCCAAGTCTGCCAACAATTTATGAAACTCGTTTCCGTTTGAATGTCCATATCTGTATCTGTACGAAAATTCATCTGATATGGATTCAATTTGTCGTGCAACACTTTCATCGACTTGATCTTCAGTTTCACGAGAATCCAAATACAGTCGAATTCCGCTATTGAGACCACCTAAAATTAAGACTTTTTCTTTTTTTAAAAGCTTATTTAGAAGGTATCGGATTTCATTCTCTGTGTTTACTATAGCCAGTTTCCTGTATTAAAATCACCACCTTTGGTACTGTTCAAAAGTGATTTTTAAGACCACTTTTGAACAGTCCCAAAGGTGGTCTTAATATAGGAATTTTACTGTACCCTCTATTTCATTGACGCATGTGCCGTCACTGGCCATAAATTCAACAGAATGATTAACAGTTCTGTGCACATAGCCTTCTAATCATAAGGTGGCATGCGTTCTCCAACAATCTGAGCTTATTTGGGGATTCCAGGCTGTACGGAGTCAACTATTAGCGGAAGCAATACGTCCCTGCTTCTCATATCAACAACATGGCAAATAACTTTCCTAGTACCCTTTTTAACCATTCCGAATACCAATTACGCTTCCTGTCAACCCTGTCCGCCTGCCTTGTCGACCCCGTCTACCTGTCGACATTATCGACCTGTCAAACCTGTCGATCCTGTCAACATGTATACCCTGTCGACCTGTCAACCTGTCTTATCCTGACCACCGGTCAACCCTGTCAACCGGTCAACCCTCTCATCCTGTATATTTCTCTGAATAAAATAGTTTCATGTCAGCGTTGTTACGTTCAGTGTACGTTCCATATCCAGTGTACGTTCCATATCGAACAGGCAAAATTCTTTAACAGTTCATGTCAATATCCGCATGTAAAGAAGGATCAAAATATTGGGTGTTAATTCCCATATCGTACAAAACGTTATTTCGCGTATGAATACAAAATTATCCAGACTTTTGCGTTTTGATACACATCTGGATACGGACCTACACTTGAGCCCATTATTTTATACCATGATGTCTCGTTGGAAAAAGCCTTTCTGTTCAAGAACGAGTTACAAAATCCTGTTTGATCTGCATTCATACTAGCCCCGAAGTTTTAAAACCATTTCGTGCTCAACACAGTTGAGCATGAAATAAATAATGCTAATAAAAATCAAAATACATTTTCCTTTTCTCGGTTAGCAGAGAATGTTATTTGTCCCGTTCACAAATATTTTAAAATGCCATTTTAAAAATTTATGAGCAGGGTATATTTCATGCTCAAGTGAGTTGGGCATGAAAAAAGTTATATAACCTGAGGTCTGGTCGCACGTTTCGGTCTTGTGTCTCGTGCTACATTTTTAGCAATTGCTTTGAGTGTCTGCTGAGGTTTTACGTTCCCATTAACGTTAACACTAATGAGGTCATTTGGGAGACGTTTCTTCCGAAGTTTTCCCCGACTCAGACGAAATAACATATCAAGCACAAAGAAACTCAAGGCATGATCCAACTCATGCCACTTTTTCTTTGCAGGCTTTGACCTTTTCACCCTTACCATGCTGAACATTTCACTGCATTACACTCCTCCCCCATTTTCAGCCATTAGTGCTGTAGGATTTCAATTTTAACCATGGATTCAGAAGCAGGATGGAAAACAGTATAGATCCTGATCAGCTGGCTTTATCTGGATCTATACTGTTTTCAAAAAAGATACACCTGTGGACACAAAAGCGTTCAAACTCCGATGAAGTACCTTTCAATAAACCTCTTTGCATCAAGTTAGTTTGACAAGCAAATGCCATTCATCAAAGTAGTCCAAAACCTGGACCAAGCAATATATGTGGCAAGCACTTTTTTCCGTTTTTGGAGCGTAGCTGTTGCAGCGTAGCTCCAGTGAGATGAGAAGTGATTTCGGCACTACTTTCAGTGTTACTGCATATGACCCAATCACCAGTGAGAACATAGTACCCCGTGTTAACGTAGTAGATTATTACGCCATGCGGTATCTTCTTATAGACTGCTTCACATACCACTATTTCAAACGGAATAGATTAATATTTTTAATAGATGAAGTGTGTAGCAGTCTAATCTTTTTATAGTTCAGTTCATATAACCCAGTTTACAACCCATTTGTACCATAAAATCCCAAACCTGGCAACTTGCAAACAGGACAAACCCAGATCAGATACCACAGAACGCGGAGTCTCATTATGACCTTCACTGCATACTTACAAAAAGGTTCAGCCATTTTTGCCAAATATTTCGTGGAAGCCACAACCTGACATCCCTGATTTTAAAATAAACTCATTCCATACTGATATAAGGTGTTGAGGATTCCATTCGTTTAAAATGGGTTAAGTACGCAGTGTGGGTCGATAATGTATTACCGAACAGAACAGAACAGAACAGAACATGTACTTTATTATCTCAGATCATTGAACATGATATATGAGGTATACATGCATTTTATAACAAAACAGACGGCAACTAAGATGCTACAAGTAACAAAGATTACGTAACACTATTTACTCGGCATAGAGGAAAGAGAGAGAGAGAGAGAGACAGAGAAAGCAGATGAACATGTATTGAATTAGCTTGACTGGTACGCAGATTTGAACGATCTCTGAGTACCAGGGGAGCAGATTACAACGTTATGTAGTATTCTATTATTTTATCTTAATTGATACGGATGAGTTCTTATGTAAGAAAATACACACAGCGAACCTCAATAACTCGAATACTTTTGAAGCCTTATGTTTTTCCGAGACAGAAGTAGCCCTAGCCTCGAAGTGTAGACCACAGTGCCAAACCATTAAGCGTACATAATTAGTATACCTTTCGCTCTCCAGAATTAACGGGTGTTTTGTGCACTCCTTACAATCGCCTCACTGAGGCGATTCTAATGACTGCACTCTGCATACCTTTTCGAGGTAAAAGCAGAAAAAGGTCAACAGGGTCCTGAAATATATGGACATTGGCAGCTGTTCGAAAAATTATTTAGGCATTGCAGCAGAGCGAATTCGGATTATCCGTGGTAAACAGATATTCGTGTTCGAGCCATTGAAGTTCCACTGTATATGTGCTCTTGGACACCATGTATTACTCGTTGATGTTTTAGTGGTAGTGGAACAATCAAAACATTCACTTTTTAACAATTTCAGTCAACTGTCGATATCTCAAACCACGAGAGACCGGAATCTTTGGCCGTAGACAACGGCAGTCCGAGACAAAGAAATTTAAATATAGGTAACATATGGCAAAACTCAAGCTACAACAGCCAAAATTTACTTTGGCTCAAGCAATAGTTTGGAATATCAGTGCTTGAGAAAACGAGAGTCAGCTATGGTATACACATCTGTGTCATAAATAGTATATGTATTCTTGAGAAATTTTATGTGATATTTATTTGGAAGTATATTTAAGCTGGGTTAAATATCCCCAGAAAAAAATACAGAGAGAGAGAGAGAGAGAGAGAGAAAGAGAGAGAGAGAGAGAGAGAGAGAGAGAGAGAGAGAGAGAGAGAGAGAGAGAGAGAGAGAGAGAGAGAGAGAGAGAGAGAGAGAGAGAGAGTAAAGATAATACATAGACAACTATTAACCAAACTATGTCATTTTCAGATGGCAAACGCCAATACATTCCAACAATTTTATCAGATATTCTTAAGCTTTCGTGTATTATGTTAGGTATTTCATTCATAACTCGGTCGCTTTTCACGGTCAACTGCACACAATAGATCCCAATGACCAATCAGCAGTTGTCTGACGATGAAAATCGGTCAATATTAAAACCGCTGGCCAATGAAGCGGCGAACAATTTGTCACATGTTCAAGAAGGTTGTTTCATTCACGTTTTTCATTGAGACACGTAGATTGAAAATAGTAAATGGAGTACTCAAATTTCTTCGGCGACTGGTTAGTGATATAGATACACGAAAGCTTACAGAAATTCTGACACAGTAAGAGAAATTTAACCTTTGTGGCTTATTATCTTAAGTTAAGCACACAACCACAAAAACTAAGATATACATGCGATGTGCATAATCTCTGCGAAACAGTATTTTCAAATTATATTGTCATCACGAAAACACGCCTATACAAACACACTGCAGGCCCCAAAAACGAAATTCTTAAAAAGAAAAATTGTGATGCTTGTCCCACCTCCGCCCAACACGCATACCGTGGGTTCCCGTTAGAACCGCCTCGATGAGGCGGCTCCAACGGGCACCAACAATCCATAGTTCAGAGCAGAAATAAGCAAAATAAGGTCCACCCCTGCAAACCCCAGATTTACTTTATAAAAGTGGGGTTCAAGGGGGGGGGTGTAAATTTATACAGGCGTGCCCTCGTGATGGTTGAGACTTTTTAAGTATAATAGTATTTATTTATCTATTTATTTATTTATCTATTCGAAGTCTTTATTCATATAAACGCAACAGGCCACATGCAGTTAGCATTAGTGCATATGAACATTCATACTGTAAAATATTATAAAGGTGCATACGCTGCATAGACTATTATTATAAATGTATATTTCTTTCCGCTCAATAGGGTTACACTCCCCTTGAATGTATGCCGATGCTTGTGGAACAAGTCGTGTCGGCAGGAGGGGGTGACTGCCCGTTTACTTTGAGCTTCAGAGTGAGAATTATTCTCCTTGACCGTAGCCTTGTACCAAAATAAAACAGTTGGAATGAGTTTGGACAGGTGCATGTCAAGGCTTATATTGTAATCAGTAAAATTTGCAGTTTAGACACAGATGAGACGCCACTTGTTGTAGCGTCTGATCTGGGTCTGCTATGTTTGTCCCTAAAAAAGCTGCTAGACATATACTCAGAGTATGGGTTAATGTGTATGTGTGGGAGGGGGGGGGGGCAATGTTACTTTTTTTAAAGCGACCTGTCTGCGTCCTAGGCATGTGACCATAAATAAAGAAAATTATCAGCTCAGACGCAAGTTCGATATCGGCCGGGTTCGGCAACATTATTTCCAGAAGATTGATCGTGAAATCCGTTCCACGGTGATTCTATCCCTTTCGCTGATTCAAGAAGGGCAGTTGTTGGTTTCCGGTAAAAGACTGTGCACTGTGCTGTATTGACAATATCTAACAAAAGAAATTGCCTTGATGCCAGATCATTTTATAAATGGCCTCGTCGAGGCAATTTATTTTTATATAATAATAACGGAGTATAATGTCTAAACCTCTTCAAATATTCCTATGGAATGCTATTGACAATAACTAACCCAAGAAACTGTCGTATGCAAGATCACTTCATAAATGGCCTCACCGATGCAATATATATTTAGAAAAATGTTAACAGAGTATAACGTTCAAACCTCTATTCCGATCATTTTTTGGCATTCGGATTGATATTGACAATACCTAACCCATGAGGCTGTTTTATGCAAGATTACTTTATGAATGGCCTCGCTGGGGCAAAATAATAAAAAAATGAATACGGAGTATAACATCTAAACCCGGCTTTGATCATTTGCGGCATACAGGTTGATACTGACAATAATCAAACCGCAAAATTGCCTTATGCCAAATTACTTTACAAACGGCCTCGCCTAGGCAAACTGAAAAAATATTTCGAAGTGTAACTTCTAATCTACTTGGAATATTTTTGACAACTGTTAGCATACAGATAGATAATGTACCGATCTAACCAACGCGATTCCTGAATGTCCAATTTCTTTATTTCAGCCTCGGCAAGGGTAAAAAATTCACCCACTGACACGGTCGTATAACTTTCAAACCGACGGGTATATTTTTATAATGTTTTGCATGCAGATGTAAATTGACAAGATCAAGCTAATGATATTGTCTAATGCCAGATACCTTTATAAACAGCCTCACCGAGGCAATTTTTAAAGACTGATTACGGATGTATAACTTATAAACTGCTGGGAAAAGTATGATAATTTACACATGAAGATAAACATCATCAAGGCGTAACCAAGGAGAATGTCTAATGCAAGATAAATAACCTCCCCAAGGTAATTTTTCAAAAACTGATTACATAAAATAACTTTAAAGCCGCAAAACAATTGCGCAGGCCGCAGTTATTGCACGAACTATAGCTCAGCAGAAATCTTCAAGTAAACTGTAGAACTGCATGGTTGCTGTATTGCTCAAAAACATTGATTGAAGGTACTTGATAAAACTGCCTCGTCAAGGCGGTTCAATCAATTCCCCGCAATCAATGTTTTGAGCAGAGATAAGAAAATATCACAATTTTGTATCTTAAAATTTCCATTTTTTTTTTCCAAACTTTGACAATGTATTTGTACAAGCGTGTTTTCGTGATGGTTGTTGAGGGGTCTACACCTTAGCGTGAGTTAATTTCAATATAGGTCTTGTTGCTTTAACACCGTCGGACTTCTGGCCCAGAATAGCTTCAAACAGCTATGTTCATTGGATCAATATGAGCCTGAATTAAAATATCAATCGGACGCTAAATCAAATTATCAAAGCTACGCTCCATCAGCACTCTCAGTGCTTTGATTAGATCTGATTGACATTCGAGATGTATTATGATTGGACAGTGCAAGGTCTACAATGTAATATACAACACTATGTGTTTTGAATTTATTCCTGTCTTGCAGTTGACTCACAGGATGTACGGAAATATTGAATGAAACATCAGATCAAAACGAAATGGAGCTCATCAAAGTTTGAACGGATTTGTGTCCACAGGTGTATTTCCGGGTTCAGCATGGTAAGGGTTAAGCAGTTTACCAGCCCTCAAATGTTTGGTCGGTTTCAGCTCTGCGCAGAAGCACCAGGCAACTCAATCTAATTAATTTGGTTATGGTTTTACGACAATT
This sequence comes from Lucinisca nassula, assembly GCA_963580285.1. Lineage (NCBI taxonomy): Eukaryota > Metazoa > Mollusca > Bivalvia > Lucinida > Lucinidae > Lucinisca > Lucinisca nassula. Next base: position 29,570,832 of record OY757012.1, on the reverse strand, counting down.
TCAAGATTATTTAACCGATTGTTAATCAAAGGTGGGTGAAAACCGGAGTACCCAGAGAAAAGCCCCCTGACTTTCAGTTGTAGAACATAGCGTCTCGCATGTGCCCGAGCTAGGCTAGAAACCGCAGCGGCGAGAGACCTAATGTTTAAGAGTCAGCGCTCTTATCCACTAGGCCACGGAGGCCCCGCAATCTATTTCTTCAAGACCCGATAGGCGGGACCGTGTCAGCAAAATAAAATGTCAACTGATTTTTTCAGCTCCTATAAGACGGCGGCGTGGAATGTCAACGGGTAAGAAATTTTAACCCTTTTCATCCCTCTAGACCGGCAAAGATACCTTTGCAGTATACAGTGAAATTCCGCTATTTTTTCGGTTTTGGTTTTATGGCACTTTCAAGATTATTTAACTCATATCGAGCCGATCGTTAAGAGGTGGGCGAAAACCGGAGTACCCGGAGAAAAACCACCTGACCTTCCGTTGCAGAACTTGGCGTCTTGCATATGACACAAGCGAGGCTCAAACCACAGCGGTGAGAGACCTAATGATCAGGAGTCAGCGCTCTTAACCACTAGGCCACGGAGGCCCGTAAAATTTCGCTATAAAGACCACCTAAAATTAAGACTTATTCTGCTTTTAAAAGCTTCTTTAGTAGGTTGCAGGTATTCTTACTTCTGCATGCAGTGCTCTCTGGTAAGAGACCACCTTTTTGACTGTTCAAAAGTGGTCTTGAACAGCGATGACTCGTCAAATCCGTTCGTGAGTCCCTAGGGAATTTCTTTACGTAAGAAATAGTGAGGGGAAAGGATATTTTCGTCTTTTATCTCGCAATTGTATGCTGTGTGAACTCGTTAAAATCGCCTCAAGGCCATACTGGTCATTTGCCTCAAACTTTCGTTCCTTTTCCCATAGAGGTTCCACATGTAATTTACTTTCAATCAACTCAGCAGGTTAAGTGGAGAAGACGATAAAAATACTGAACCTGAGCCATCCAAGACAGTAATGACCTTGACCTTTGAAACTGATTAACTTCCACTCAGATGATTGCAAATACTATTTCTGATGTAACAGGCTACCGTGCAATCAGTAAAATCCACTGTTTTGCCTTTTTTCCATACAAATGTCTAAGTGACCAAATTTGACCTTGTCGTAAAACAAAACATGGTCAACCAAAGGTCATCATTTGAACAAATTTGGGAGGGCCCGAGTCCCCGACTTTTTTTCATACAAATGTCTAAGTGACCAAATTTTACCTTGACGGGAAACAAAACAAGGTCAACCAAAGGTCATCATTTAAACAGATTTGGTAGGGCCCGAGTCCGCGACGCTACATACCGAATTTCAAGGTCATCGGCCGTTTGGTTCATGAAAAAGAATACCATATATGAGCATGGCGACCCAATTGATCATTTGACCCAGTCCACATGTAATATGGTTTCAATCAACCCACCAGTTTAAGTGGAGAAGATAAAAATATTGAATCTGAGCCATCCAGGACAAAAGTCAGTAAATGAGCTTGACGTTTGGAATCGATAAACTTCCATTCAACTGATTGCAAATATCATTTCTGATGCCACAGGCTACCATGCAATCAGAAATATCCACTGTTTTGCTTTTTTTCCCCCATACAAATGCCTAAGTGACCAAATTTGACTTCTTTCTTAAGAATGTTTTCATTGCTCTTAAAGGATATCATTTTTGATTTTTATTTGACATAAAACAGGTAAAGGTCAACCAAAGGTCATCATTAAAGTTGCCATCCCTTGATACAAGTTTGTACCAGGTACCATAAATGAAGCTCTTATAGTTCCTGATAAATAAACTTGATCGTTTGGGTGAACGTTTGGGTGAACGCTAGGGTGGTCGTAAAAGCCAGTGAACCATGAGATGAAGGTCAATGTCAAATGTGGATGCTTGCATTTGTTATGCATAATAATTTATTTTTCTGATTCCCACTTTCACCCCACTGGGTGACCTAATAATGCTATTAATATCTTGTTTATTCTTCTTAAAGGAGTTTCTGGAAAAATGAGTCACAGATTAATTTCAGTTTGTAAACAACTTGTTTACAAGGAAAAGTACTTTGGAATCTTCCAGATAGTTCGGGGTTGCATTATTTTTAGAAAATTATTTAACTTATTCCACAGCCCTCTGGATTGTTCTAGAGAAATCTTAGGGTCTATAAAAGAGCTTGATTTTTCTCTTTGAGTCAGACTTTGGAGTTTGAAGTTTGGGTTTTTTAGAAAAGTTATTTCTGAATATTGTGTGGGATTGTTTAAGGATATTAGTCTTCACTTCGGACTGTGAATGCTGTGGGATCAAGGAAAATAGATTCATACAAGGATATTTCATAACAGAGCTAAGTAAAATTTTCTTACCTCTATAGGTTAAAGATAGTTTGTAAATACATTTTGTTAAATTTTTCCAAAAGGCTTGTTTGCTTTTCCTGTCTGCTACGCCTGGCTCGTAACACATTACATTTGCCATACCTATATATTATACAAGTTTGTACCAAGTAACATTACTTAAGCTCTCATAGTTCCTGAGAAATAAACTTGGCCATTAAGGTGAACGTTAGGGTGGTCGCAATTTTTTCAAAGTGAACCATGAAATGTAGGTCGAGGTCAAATATGGATGCTTGCATTAAAGCTGACATCCCTGATACAAGTTTGTACCAAGTATCTTTCATGAAGCTCTTTTAGTTCTTGAGAACTGAACTTGACCATTTGGGTGAACGCTAGAGTGGTCGCAAATGTTTACAGACGGACGAACAGACGAACGAACGGACGAAAATTTGGACTCCTATATCGCGCCATGGTAATAGCAGGCGCGACAATAACCGTTACTTGAATTTCGTACAAACGGTTAAGGGGAATGGGAACACCTGACAGATTTTTCCGCCATTTTTCAAAGGGAGACAATTTTCACGACTTCCTGTATGCTTCTCTGTAAGCCATGTTCCACTGAAAAAAGAGGTCTACACTTAAAGGAAAGAATTTGCTCCTCAGCAGCAAATTCTTTTCTTTAAGAGTTGGCCCCTATTGACATGGGAGACCAAAATGCTTTTGCAGGAGATTCCTCCCCTGAAGCAGCTGTTCCCATTCCCCTTAAATAAAGTTTATTGGTCGGTGATCACTAGTCACACAGGCATCAATGGTATGAGATTTTTGGGTCGATCATTAATCAGTCGATTCAAAGTATGAAGCATAGAAGTTCTTCAATGCTTGTCCATCAGCTGTCCATGCGACTATCACCAGGTAACTTATTTATAGAAAATAGCAGCGTTAATTTTATCGCAGCGAGGTCAGCGTGTTGCGTAAATCATGGGTTGGGCATGATAAACAATGTAGACCCAGATCAGACACCGCACAAGCGGCGTCTGATCAGGGTCTACACTGTTTGTGTTCAGTACAGGAATTTAAGGGATAAACGCCGCAAAATGCCGCTTCTGAACAGGGTCTACACGGTTTGTGTAAAGTACAGGAATTTAAGGGTTAGACGTCGCAAAATGCTGCGTCTGATCAGAGTCTACATCGTTTGCTTTCAGCACAGGAAAATAAGGATAACGTTAAAAGTCTAAGTTATCGTTCAGGATCATTTGCTAGCCTACACTCAGAGACAATCGACCAACCAGTGCTATCTGTGCTTTGATTGTATAGATAGCTTTGGGTCGATTTACAAACAATCGACCCAAAAAGATAGAGCGCTTAGTATCAAGTATCTAGCTTCTTTATTACTCTTTTTCTACTTCAGTTTTACATGTACGGATATTTAACGAATATTTCGTTTTTATCAAGTCAATTATTAATCCTAGGTGGGCGAAAACCAGAGTACCCGAAGAAAAATTGTCCAACCTTGGCGCCACGGAGACTCGAAACCACAGCGTAGGGAAATCTAAAACTGCATCGCGAGGCGATTCTAACAACAAGAGTTCCTTATCACTTAAGGGGTCAGTCACAACAAATGTCGTCTGCTTCGCTGCCTGCTGTTTATTTTTTAAAATTATTGTTGCAAACAGTGTCGACCGAGATTAGGTTCAGTGTCCAAATTGTGCGCCTGTATGCAAAATACAGTGAAATTCTGCTATTATGACCAGCTAAAATGCAGACCGATTTTTCTTTAAAAACATAATTTTTCTCTGTGCTTTAACACCCAGTGTCCTAGACTAGCAAGTGGCCACCTTTTGGACTGTTCAAAAGTGGTCTTTGACCACTTTTGAACAGTCCCAAAGGTGGTCTTAATATAACAATCACGGTTTCCGTGAAATTCCACGCAGGAGTGTGGTGCCTAGATGAAATAGATGGTCACATGGTCCAATCAAATATTTTATTTGAGTTTAGCTCATAAGCGACCGTGGTGCACGAAAGGTTCGACTTTTCCTTCGAATAGAATCGTGCTCCACTATCGCTTATGTATTTGAAAAATAACCCATATTTGATTGGACCATGTGATCGGCTATTACAAGAAAGACACCACACTCCTGCGTGGAATTTCACGGAAATTTCACGAAACTTCCCAGTCGAATATGGCCAATTTCACTGTACCTTAAAAAAATAGCAAAAAGGTGCAGAAGACGACATAAACAGACAACATTTTCAGATACAATTTTTGCTTGCATCTGAAGAGTTACGAACTACCACTGTCTCTGAAAGATGATAACTCCCACGGCGGTGGGTTCGAGTCTCGCTCGGGTCTCACGTGCAACGCTTTCACTACAGCTGCCCGACTCAGCAAGAAGGGGTTTGATGCAGTGAAGTATCTCGTACGCGGTGCTACGGAACTCAAACCAAGAATGTTTCCATCCAACCCTTCAAACAACTTAGTTCGATACTTTGAGAAATCAGGGGATTACAAAAATGCTTTGACAGACTTTTACGGCGCAAAACCAGATCACGTCAAAGACTTTACGACGCAAACTGGGGTATGTATTTTGAAAGAAAATCAACTACAAGTATGGTTGTATTTGGGTCGATTGATAAACAATCGACCTTTGGGTCAATTGAATATATAAAGCGTAGTAGCTTTTCATTGCTGAAGTCCACGAAACTATCATTTACTTGCCGGAAATTCAAGTAACGGTTATTTGTAGAAAATTAGAAACTAGCATAGCTGTTCTTGTCGCATTGAGGTCAGAGTCGCCTAAGAGGGTTATTAGTACTATAGCTATAGAATCTGGACCAGATGCCACAGAACGCGGTGTAGGATCAAGGTCTACACTGTTTGCGTACAGTACAAGATTTTATGGGTCTGATCAGGGTCTGCACCGTTTGCTTACAGTACAGGTATGTAAGTGTAAATGAAATGTCTACAATTTTCACAAATGTCTTTCATGATCCGGCAAGGAATTCTAAAAGTGGAGACGGAATGGTAAACAGTGTAGAGCCTGATAAGACTGCTGTGGAGCAGTCTGATTTTGGTCTGTATTGTTTGCTTAGGTCTGTCTGTTCACATAATTATGGATCAATACGGTAATGGGATAACGACCCGTTTTTTTTGTTTTTTTTTTTGTTTTGTTTTGTTTAGCTATATGGAACCCACAGTCCCGGCCCCCGCCCATCGGGGCTTTAAGAAATATATGGGCTGCATGATGCTTCCACGCAGAGCTGAATCCGACCTGCACACGAGTACTGGTAAACCGTTTAGAGGATCTAAGCCGGCCCAGACAAAGCGGTGCGCACGAGTCGGACCGTCCATGCTTATAAACCCTATTGGTTTCATTTGGCGACAGGACTTGAGATGTCATTTCATCTCAATGTCAGGTAAAAGTCCCACAAAGTTTGAAGCAACGTCTCCAAAATGACCTTTACAGTGTTGCCGGGGACGTTAAACCTCAAATCAAACAAATATAAACAAGAACCCACAGTCCCTATATTCAGGAAAAGTCCATTTCGAAATTCAGGGCTGTCCGGTTCAGTTTCTTGTATAAATTTGTTTAGGAATTGGTTGAGCGAGCGAGTGGGTGTTTGAGTTTTACGTCTCACCAACAGCTAAGGTCATACGGAGATGGGACCTCGGTTTAAAGACTCATCCGGAAGTCTGGAGAAGCCTGGGATCGATCCTGCGATCCCTGGTTTACAAGGCGAGTAGCATAACCACTACACCACGAAGGCTTCTTAAGAAATGCAAATGTGCAGGCGTCGATCTTGGCCCGCCCTGTTTACCATGCATGACACGATTTGCGGCTTCCCATATAAAAATGTAACGTGCTAATATTCCTTATATTCCGTCAGAATCGTATTTTGTGGGTACTTGGAGATTTGAATAGAGACTGACTATTTTATTCCTATATGCAACAATGAAGACCAAGATCAGACGCCGCAATTTGTGGTGTCTGATTTGTGTCTACAATGGTTGCAAATGTCCCAGCACATTAGCTCAGTCCACGTTTTACAGAAAACCCTCTGCAAATAAACAACAAGAATATAATCTTAACCCATATATGACAATGGAATCTCCCACCAAATAAGTATAGAGTGGTCCATTTCCCATTTTAGATGTGCCAGGTTTGTCTTGTTAGCGACCATATTTGCAAAACAAGTATGTTTTTTCAGCAAACAGTGTAGACCCAGATCAGACGCGGTGTCTGATCCGGATCTGCACTGTTTGATTATGTCCCACAAAAGAAACGCTAGGGGAATATGGTTTAACCTAGTCACGTGGACAATAGCAGGCATTAAACTTCCAGAGTATTATTAACTGTGCAATCGTCCCAGAATTCTCTTCATTATTCCACCATATCCGGCTGAGAACAAAGGGCAACTACTTGGCATTGTGAAGGGGAGACAACAACTGCGTCATCTTGTTCGCTTTCCTCTTGAAGGGAATGGATTTTCGACCAATTTTTCAAAGGGAGACAACTTTCGGAACTTCATGTTCGCTTTTCTTTTAGCTCTGTGCCCACCTGAGAAGAAAATTCTTTTCTTTTAGGGTTCACTCCTACTGACGTGGGAGACATAAATATTTTGTATGAGTTGCTTCCCCTGGAGGTATATCCATTCCCCGTAACACATTCCCTTGAAAGAACGTTTAACTCTCCAAGTATAGAGCTTGCTCTTTATGAGAAAATTTCTTTTTTATTTAAGAGTAGATTTCTATTGATAAGGGAGGCAAATGTTGCCGCTCCTCCCCTGAAGGCTAATCCATTTACTATTAGCGTACATGTGGTCAGTTCGCCCACGCCCATCGGGGCTTGGAGAAATAGATTGGGCGGCATGGTGCTTCCATGCAGAGCTGAAACTGACCACGCATGAGTACTGGTAAACCCCTTAGAAGGACTAAGCCTGCTCAGGCAAAGTGAGTCAGACCGTCCAATGCTTAACAACAACCTTTTGGTTTCGTTGGGCGACAGGGCTTGAGATGTCATTTCATCTAAACATCGCATAAAAGTCCCACAAATTTGGAAGCAACCTCTCCAAAATGACCTAAATAGTGCTGGCGGGGCGTAGAACCTCAATTTAAACAAACAAACAAACAAATAGGTCGACAGTTGTGGCTCAATAGAATAGTTGGTAGAGTACTCGCAGAGAATGGGAGAGCGGATCTGTGCTCGAATATAGATCACTCATGATCAGTGACATGTGTTCAAAGACAAGTACGGAATTCCATAGAATACCGCGAAGACACAAATTAGTCTTGAATCAACAGAAATAGGAGAATGACACTGAAAATCAACTGAGCCAGCTCATAACAAAAAGAGTTATTGTTTCATAGGCGACCAGCAAAGACTCAGGCGAGCCTGCGCAAACGCGCAGTCTCGTCAGAGTCGTTGCTGCTCACGGTTCGTTTGAATTGAGGTTTTACGTGTCCATCAATATATACTATTTAGGTCATTTTGGAAACGTTGTTTCCAATTGTGTGGGACTTTTGCCCGATATTGAGATGAAATGACATCTCAAGCCCTGCCGCCCAAACAAACCGAGAGGGTTCAGGGACGGTCCAATTCGCACCACTCTGCCCGGGCAGGCTAAGACCTTCTAAGCGGTTTATCATACGCGGTCGGTTCCAAAAAATTCAAGCATCATGCAGCCCAATCTATTTCTCCAAGCCCAGATGGGCGGGGCCGAGTTTGCTGCTCGCAGCCATGTGGAAGACGTAGTGTAAATGATTACGTTGCTAATCTTATCAGTTTGGCTGCGCACGCGCTTTCGAAGAAAGTAATTTTGAGAATGCTAAGGGCCTTTTTTATGCAGCGGCTGAAAAAAAAAAAAACATTTTTGCAGCGGGCAAAAAAAAAGTATTTGCAGCGTGAAAAAAAAAAGAACTTTTAAACGGAACTTATATTATACATTGGAACTTCAATGGCTCGAACACCTTTCAGCCCTCGAAAATCTGTTCGAGACAGGGGTAGTTCGAGCCACCGAGGGTTACTGTCAGGAGACATAACGAGATACTTTTGGACATCTTTTCGGGGTTCTATAATGAAAATGTATGCTATGTGTACTCATTAGAATCGCCTCATCGAGGCGATTCTAATGAGTACACACAGCATATATTTGCAAAATAAAAGACTAAAATCTTCTCAATTATTCACCACTTTTTCTTATATAGAGGATTTTCCTAGGGGAGCTCAAGAATGAGTTCGACTCAGCCATGGTAAACGAGTCTTCGGTGTTCGAGCCATCGAAGTTCTACTGTAGTTGTTATAACATGCTTTGTTTGAGTTGAAGTTTACGTCCCCGTCAACGCTATTTCGGTTATTTGAAGGACGTTGCTTCCGATTTTTCGGGACTCAATTACCCGACTTGAGATGAAAGACATCTCATTCCCTACCGCCCACAGAAACTGTTAACGTTTACTGGGATAGTCCGACTCGCTACACTTTGCATAAACCAGTTCATTCTGGTTCAACTATGCGCGGAAACACCACGCAGCCCACCGGGTCGGCAACATTCTTTCGTGGAGATTGATCATGAAATCTTTTCTACGGTCATTCTCTCCCTTCCGCTGATTCAAGAAGGGCAGTTGTCAGTTTCTGGCGAGAGAATGTTCACTGTACTGGTTATAACCGCTTACGTATAAGCCTGCCCAGGAAAAGTGTGGATAGGTAAACTGACCGGCTCGAAAATGACCTAAAATAGTGTTAACTGGGCCGTTTAACTCCAAAAACAAACAAACCACGCAGCCCATTGTATTTCTCTTTGAAGGGACGCTGTTATTTTTATTATTACCATTAGTATTTATAATAATAATAATTTAATATTAGTAATAATAATAATAATAATAATAATTATAATAATAATAATCAATATTCATCGGATTTCTATTTTCTCCCCAGCTTCATGGCAAGGCGGCGTTTGTTGGTGACAGAATTCTATACGTCAAAAGTAGCAACGAGTTTACGGGGACGCCGACATTAGAAGTACTCAAGATTGACAATAAAAGCAAGAGGGTGAAGCTTACTGAACTGATAACTTATGGTGACAATTAAACAGCAAGCATACGTCGCTAGGGCAACGTCAAATCAACGTCGGTGCAACGTCATGACGTTGCACCGACGTAGATGTGACGTTGCATAAACATCATGGCGTTGTACCGACGTTAATGTGACGTCACAATAACGTCATGTGCCTGCTGAGTAAGTACAGAAATCCTCAATAACTTGAAAACGGTTTGTTGAAACAGGGTATATTCTACTTTGAAAAATGTGTACATACAGATCAGATGGCCGAGTGCTTAAGCAAAAGTCATCTAATCAGTATCTATACTATTTGGCATTCATTTCATGGGTTGTTTTGTTTGTTTGATTTGAGGTTTAACGTCCCCGTCAACACTGTAAAGGTCATTTTGGAGACGTTGCTTCTAATTTTGTGGGACATTTACCCAACATTGAGATGAAATGACATCTCAAACCCTGTCGCCCTATATACCAATAGGGTTTATTAGCATGGACGGTCCGCCTCGCACGGCGGTCCGCGGTTCCTGGACAGGCTTAGATCCTCTAAGCGGTTTACCAGTACTAGTGTGCGGGCTGGATTCATCTCTGCGTGGAACCATCATGCAGCCCATATATATTTCTTCAAGCCCCTATGGGCGGGGGCCGGAATCATGGGTTGTAGAAATAAATAACATACAGTATATATTAATAGTTTGTATGCTTTTAACCCTTTCGCTGATTCAGGAAGGGCAGTTGTCAGTTTCTGGTGAAAGAATGTGCACTGTACTGGTTAACCGCTTACGTGTGAGCCTACCAAGGAAAAGTGTGGATATGTAAACTGACCGGCTCAAAAATGACTTAAATAGTGTTGACTGGGCCGTTATACTCCAATACAAACAAATAAACAAACATGGTCTGTTTGTACAGGTATGTGTGTATTTCATTATATGTACAAGACATCAAGGAGAGGATACGTATAGGCTGAGCCTTCATCCAATCCTTTGATGCATATAGTTGTTTGTTTACCGTCTGAAAAGGGGCTCCAAATTTGCTGCATAGGAGCTAAGGAGTAAATAAATTTCTTTACTGGATATTATTCTAGTAGTTGCTTTCCCTGCTCAGAATGATCAGTGAGTGTGTGTTTTAGTTGTACGTCACACCAACAGCTAAGGTCATACGGAGACGGGACCTCGGTTTAAAGACTCGTCCGAAAGTCTGAAGAAGCCCGGGCTCGATCATGCGACACCTGGTTTACAGGGCGAGTAGCATAACCACTACACCACCGAGGCTTCTTTTCAAAATGATCATCTCGACGATATCTCGAATAAGTTTGAATATGAGTCATGTCAGGTCAAAGAGTAGGTCAAATTATAGAAAAAAAAACATGTGAACACTCTCGAGGCCAAAGTACTGGCCCAATCATCATCAAACTTGCTCAGCATGATCATCCAGACAATATCTGGGTCAAGTTTGAATATGGATCATGTCCGGTCAAAAATTGGTCAGTATGTCAAATCGTAGAAAAATCTTGTGAACTCTCTAAGAGGCCACGGGTACGTTTTAATGCCAAAATAGTCTGGTGCGACTGCGTCAGAACCTTTACAGTTCGCCAAAGGATATGCCATTACGAAATCACGCTTAACCATTTTACCATTTTCAGATGAAAAAAGTCTGATATTTTTGTTATTTCTGCTCAAAATATAGATTGTGGATAGGCGTTGGAACCGTCTCGACAAAGCGGTTCTAGCGACATACCCCAATCTGTTGTTAAGAAGAAATATAGAAGTGGCCCTGGGTCGCTCACCTGATCCATACTGTACAAATGAAAAAAGGTGGTAATATAGTAAGGTGGAGTGGAGGGTTTGAGCAATTTTCATTGACAGTGACCCGAGGAATATTTCTGGGAAATTCTATCAAAATCAATGAAGCTGTTTATGACTAGGTCATTTCAGGGTTTGGATATTATAGCTATGGTGGCTATCATGTTCATTTGAGCAAAATCAATCCATAAGCCATAACAAAGTTTTTCTAAAACTAACTACAGTGACCTTGACCTTCAGCCCAGAACCCTAAATGCTGATATTGCTTGAGAATATTATCATACCTAAGATTTGTGTGTGTGTGTGTGTGGGGGGTGGTTTGACTGCCCTTTCAAGATTATTTCACTCATATCGAGCCGATCGTTAATCAGAGGTGGGCGAAAACCGGAGTACTCGGAGAAAAACCACCTGACCTTCCGTTGCAGAACTTGGCGTCTTAAGATTTGTGTGCAGTTACATCAAAACCCATTGATAAATCTACGAGAGCCATGAAAACGTTTTTTTCTAAAAACAACCACAGTGACTTTGACTTAAGCTCAGGAACCTGGAAGTCGAACTCACTTCATATATTATATAACCCAACATTTTTGTGAAGCTACATTAAAATTCATCAATAAATGTAGGCGATAGAGTGATGTCAAAGTTGACCTTGACTTTTAGCCCAGAATCCTGAAAGTTAAACTTGCTTTGGGATATTAGCATATCCAATTTGTGTTTCATAAAATCCTTTGATAAATGTAGATGCTAGAGTGATAACAAATTTTTTTTCTGAAAATAGCCACTGCACCTGGGACCCTGAAGTCTAACTTGCTGTAGATATTATCATATCCAACATTTATATGAAGTGACATTAAAATCTATCAATAAATGTAGGGGCTACAGTGAAGACAAAGCTTTTCTAAAAATAGCCCAAAGAACCTTGACTTTGAGCCCAACACCCTAAAAGTCTGATTTGCTTGAAAATGAAAGACCTGGGCCTTGTGGTTTCAGAGAAGAAGCTTTTTAAAGGTTTTCCATATATAAGTCTATGTAAAACCGTGGGTCCTGGGGCGGGGCCAACTATGGCCCCAGGGCTATAATTTGAACCTGGCCTTTATTGAAGAGGTCCACCAGTTGAAGCTTAAAATCAAATATCAAAGACCTGGCCTTCTGGTTTCACACAAGGAATATTTTAATGGCATTCCCTATATAAGTCAAAGTAAAACCAGTGGACCGGAGCGGGGCCGTTTTTGACCACAGGGCTATAATTTGAACAATCTTGGTAGAGGTCCGCTAGATGAAGCTTCATACCAAACATCAAAGATCTAGGCCTTGTGGTTTCAAACGAGAAGATTTTTAAAGGGTTTTCCTATATAAGTCTATCTTAAACCAGTGGTCCAAGGGGCGGGGCCAGTTTTGGCCCCAGGGCTATAATATGAACAATCATAGTAGAGGTCTGCCAGATGAAGCTTCATACTAGACTAATCTGAGTATTCGCTGGGTCGCACAAATCTTATTGATGGTTTTGTCGTGCGCTAGCTCATTATAAATACAGTGAAATTCCGCTATTAAGACCACCTAAAAAAAGACTAATTCTGCTTTAAAATGCTTATTTTGAAGGGTACACATAATCTTTCTTTGTATTTTCTGCCCACAGTGTCCTCTGGTCAGGGACCACCTTTGGGACTGTTCAAAAGTGGTCTTAAAGACCACTTTTGAACAGTCTCAAAGGTGGTCTTAATATAGGAATTTTACTGTACTGTGGCATTTCCCCGTTTGTAAACTCTGAGTAATTTGTGGTGGTACTTTTGACACAAAGATTCTGGCAACTTGAGAAGCCCTTGCATTGTAAAATTGTACTTGGTAGTTGACAACTAATAATAATCGTTTTAGGACAAAACCTAAGCATTTTAATAAGTTGAATAACTGTAGACTCCAACTTGCTCTATTATAATAAGAAGACTTTTCTGTGCTGTTAATCTAGTATATCATCCCACCCCCCCCCCCCCCTCCCCACGCAGAGCTGAAACCGACCGCACACGAGTACTGGTAAACCGCTTGGAGGATCTAAGCCTGCCCAGGTAAAGCGGTGCGAGTTGGACCGTCCATGCTAATAAACCCTATTGGTTTCATTGGGCGACAGGGCTTGAGATGTCATTTCATCTCAATGTCGCGTAAAAGTCCCACAAAATTGGAAGCAACGTCTCCAAAATGACCTATAAAGTGTTGACAGGGACGTTAACCTCAACTCAAACAAAACAAATTTGCAAGATTTCAGTTAATTGCTTGCAATTGTAAACTGTCCATTGTCCCGCACACGGCACACATCAATCAATCAATCAATCAATCAATCAATTATGTTTTTGAAATAAAAACTGAAGAATTTTATCATTCAACCAGCATTGCGTTGAAGAAAAGTGACATTTTTAATCAAGACGTTTGTTTCGTAGCCAATGTCGTTGCCGGTCAATGCGTGTTAATTTTGGCGGCGACGTCCTTTATGTATTCTTGACCTTAAGTGACCACAAAATGAATAAGGCTAAAATCTCTTTTTTTTTTGCGTGGCTTTATCTATTTATTTTTCATCGGTTTTTTGGTTAAGCATCATGAATACAGTCTGTATCCGCAACATGGAAGACACCAGCTAAATAGCATTGACGTCATAGTATCACAGACGAACGTCACTAACCCACTTTGTACTGGAAACCCCAAAACGGGTACCTGGCAAACAGTGCAGGCCCAGATCAGACGCCGCAGAACGCGGCGTCTAATCAGGGCCTACATTGTTTGCAAAAAGTTCAGCCATTTTCCAAATAAATTTTGAAGAAAAACGCAACCTTACACCTCTAAATTCTGAAATGGGCTCCTACTTTATATAAAGAGGAAGATTCCATTTGTTAAGAAATGCATATTATTTTTCTGCTGTTCATTAAAGTATGACCGCAGTGGGTCGCGTGCAAAGTAAATGAACCTTGAAGGAGTTCATGTAATGTGCTTTGCTAGCGATCCGCTGTCGTTCATACTTTCATAAAAAGCAGAAAAATATAAGTTTATTTTTTATATTTACATTCTTTGCCCATCATCACTGGGCGAAAAAAATGCTTAAAGCCTAGGGCAAACTTTTAAAGTTAAAAAACATTTATACGCTGTTTTCTACAAAGAGCGGAACAGGGTTGGCGTCACCAACACAAGTAGAGAAGCGTGATTGATGCTGATGTCACCTGACCTCACTGAAAATTAAGTGACCCGATGCATTTATGGAAGCATGAACTACATTGTTTTCTATAGGTTTACATTAGACTTTACACTGGAAATGTAAATATATTTTGTACTTGAAATCCTGTAACCCTACAGGCACACAGCGTTGACTCAACGTTGACTCAACGTTTTCAACGTTTTTTTTTTTCCATCACGTGAACAAGTCCGTGAAATGAACACCCACCTAAACCCCACTTTATATAGAGAAAACGGGGGTTTACGGGGGTATACAATTTTTTTCTTATTTCTGCTCCAAGACATAGGTTGTGGGTACTCGTTAGAACCGCCTCACTGAGGCGGTTCTAACGAGCACCCTCATCCTATGTTTTAAACATATATAACAAAAATATCATGGATTTTCATCAGAAAAGTAGCCATTTTGGAGATGTGAAAAATGCACTATGCAGCACGAGTGAGTTATCGTAATGTCAACGCTTAGTGCCTGCTGGAACGATACCATGATACTGCGTTACTATTGAAATGTGAAGTAAGAGTTATATGGGAATTTAGGAAGAAAACACTTCTTCATGACTAAGGAATCCATTATTCAACCTTGGAACTCTAGTTGAATCAGTCGTTCTCTGAGGTGTCGCGCGGTTGGCCGAAGAATTTGTTTCTGTAAAATAGAAAGAAAATGATAAAGAAAACTTGTCTTTAATACTATAATGTTATTTCCTATTGGCCCAGTTACAGGTCCGAGGTCTGCTGTATTGACACGAGGCCGAAGACCTAGGCCAATACAGCTGACCGAGGACCTGTAACTGGGCCAGTACGAAAATACTTGATTAATGACAATTTTATTAATTAACGCAATTAAAACATGATTAATGATTTTTGAATATTGGTTGACCTTGTGTAATATAGGAAAATCAATAACAGCTTGAAAAAAACTCGAAGTGTCAGTTACAACAATTCCCTACTTTTGAAAACACGAAAGACGAACAAAATAACAGAATGGTATTCGGGTAGTTATACGAGAGACGCTGAACTAAATGACAGACCGAAATTCGGGTTGTTAACTAACACAATAACACGTGTCTTCAATAACAGCTTGAAGTAGCAACAATTCTCTACTTCTGACAACACGAGAGACGAACAAAATAACAGACTGGTATTCTGATAGTTACATGAGAGCCGCTGAACAAAATAACAGAATTTTATTCAGGTTGTTACACGAGAGACAAACAAATTAAAACACTGGTATTCGGATAGCTGATAAAATAAAAGACAATTTGGGTTATGTATAATACATGAGAGACAAACAAAAATAACAGACTGGTGTAGTTGGTGCAATTTGACATACGACTGGCCTCTTTGCAAAGAATAAATTAGTCAATGTTATCACCTAATAGGTCGGTCTCATGAATTTTCGACATGTCGTGAAGGGCGACCCATTTATTGAATAACACTATCGACCTCTTCGGAAAACGGCGAAGATAAATATATGCATTCAGTCGGGTGTGAAATTATGGTAAGAGAGGTCATCAGTCTCAGGTCAAATTGCATTAGCTATATAAGAGTAGTTACAGGAAAGATGCTGAACAAAATATGATATTCGGGAGGCTACACGAGAGACATAGAGGATCTTACATTAGTGTTCATGTATTATTGAATTTATTAAACGCGTTTAGGAAAAGGGATAAAATGCGAGGCTTTGCCGAGCATTTTATCCCTTTTCCTCAACGAGTTTAATAAATTCAATAAAACATGAGCACGAATGCAAGATTCTATTTATCATATGACATTTAAAACGCATTTTATTCACGATTGTTTCCAAAAATATCAATATTCCGCCCTTAGTAAACGCGACGTCGTTAAGGACCTCGTACATGTAACGTTACGGGACGGATCTAGCTAATTTGCAAATTTAATCCACTAGTGGATTATCGAAAATATTACATGGCGTTATGACACTCTCAGACGCGGCGTCATATGATAAAATGATATCAAAATAACAGAGTAGTATTCTGGCAGTTACACGAGAGACAAGCAAAATAACAGACGGCTTGAATCACTCTAATTGAGGTAGAACTGAGACTAATGTAGTATCTTTTTCCTTAAACAAAGTGATTCAAGCCCCTTTGTTGGTATTCGGTGGGTGGGTCGGTGGGGAGGGATTTAGACGAGAGACGAACGGAACAAAATAACGTAATGGAGCGCATTGGTGCAAGAGCGCATCAGTACAGTGGAAAAACACTTCACTCATGTGCGAAGCATCATCCATTGTGCCCTTATCTACATTGCTTAGAACGTAATGAGCTGAGGCAATGACAAGGTATGACCGATTCAGAATAAGAACAGATATAGACAGAGAATAACAGTATTCGGGTAGTTGGGCTACACGAGAGACGAACAAAATAACAGACTGGGATCCCTACAGAACCTGTATAGTATGCATTGTGTTACAGCCTTTCAAAAGGCAGTGAGACGTGACTGTACTGGTTAACCGCTTACGTATAAGCATGCCCATGAAAAGTGTGGATAGGTAAACTGACCGACTGAAAAATGACATAAATAGTGATGACTGGGCCGTTAAACTCCAATACAAACAATTCAATTTTTCCCCGGCCCATCGGGGCTTGAAGAAATAGATGGTCTGCATGATGCTTCCACGCAGAGCTGAAACCGACCGCACAGGCGTACCGGTTAACCGCTTAGGGGATCTAAGCCTGTCCAGGCAAAGCGGTGCGAATCCACAAATATTGTTTTCATTGGGTGACAGGACTAGGGATGTAGTTTCATCTCAATGTCGGGTAAAAGTCCCATAAAATTGGAAGCAACGTCTCCAAAATGTCCTATACAGTGTTGACCAGATAGACATGTAGTCGTAACAGTCTGGAAATTCGTACCAACACCATATTCGAAAGGCCTTCGCCCATTAGGGCTTGAAGAAATAGTTGGGCTGCATGATGCTTCGCTTCCACGCAGAGTTGAAACTGACCGCACACGAGTACTGGTAAACCGCTTCGAGGATATAAACCTGCCTAGGCAAAGCGGTGCGAGACGGACCATCCATGCTTATAAACCCTATTGGTTTCATTGGGCGACAGGGCTTGAGATGCCTTTTCATCTCAATGACGGGTAAAAGTCCCACAAATTTGGAAGCAACGTCTCCAAAAATGACCTATACAGTGTTGACGGGGACGTTAAACCTCAAATGAACCAACCAACCATATTCGAAACTTGCATAGCCTACCAGTATTTACGCTTGAACTTTGGACTATTTACTATATCTGTACGTTTTGTGTTATTAACCCATTGACTGCGGGAAACCCCCAAAGGGGTTCCTTGGCAAATGTAGTGCAGGCCCAGATCAGACGCTGCAGAACGCGGCGTATGATCAGGGCCTGCACTATTTGCTAACAGAATTTTCCGTCAAAAGTAGTGTAAAAAAACCAGGCCTGACACCCCTTATATGGCAAATGAACTTGTCTAACATATAGCAATGGAAGAGTCCACTAGTATACAATGTGTTAAAGCATTATCGATCTATCTGTACGCTTCATATTTTACCAGCCGCGACAATCGAAAATGTGTCAAAGTGAAAACCAAAACGGCGGGCCAATATCCCTAGTCAGTCCAGACAGCACCAAACAGCGGGCAAACAGCGATACGACATGACTGTTCGCCCGACATTCTGTGCATGCTGGGAGCATAGAATGCCGGGCAAATGTCTGACCGATAGTCAGCCTGAAATTGGTCCGCTGTTTTGTGCTACCTGGGTCGATGCGATGTTGATGTCGGCCCGACGTGGACCGCCCATGCTTATAAACACTATTGGTTTCATTTGGCGACAGGGCTTGAGATGTAATTTCATCCTAGTGTCGGGTAAAAGTCCCACAAAACTGGAAGCAACGTCTCCAAAATGACCTGTAGTGTTGACGGGGACGATAAACCTCAAATCAAACAAACAAATCGGCCCGTCACGTCGCAGCCGGATTCTTTTCTGACTCAGTGACTGGGAAATGAGCCAGCGCATGACAAAATTTACAAGAAGGCTTGTGCGACCAGCGAAGACTCAGATCAGCCTGCGCATTCGCGCAGTCTGATCAGAGTCTTCGCTGATCGCATGTACTAACTATTGCCTAATATCTATGCAAAGAGACATACGCAAAAGGTCTTGTCATAACGGATGGGTGCGCAGGTTGATTAGTCTCTGCTGGTCGCACCGGTCTTACAGTAGGTTTTGTCATGCGCCGGCTCAAATGTCTTATAAAAGGGGTTCAGCTGTGCGCCGGCTCAATTTAGGACACAAAAGATACCTTAGTCGTCTTTCTTGTGTATTTTGCTCCCAAGTTTGTAGCCCAGGTAACCTCCTATCGCTAGCCCTCCTATAAAAGCCAAACTGGCTATCACTAAGATAACAGTGCCTTTAGCTTCGACCTCTAGGCCGTCTTTGCCAACCTCTATATCCAATGCAGACATTATAGACTATTAACTTTCTGGCACAAGAATAGACTTGTTTATGTTGATTACCTCAGGATATTTACACTAATCGATTTATTCGACTTAATCCCACAGATAGATGACGATTAGCCCAAGTCAGTCAGCCAGAAATTGACTTCACTGCGGCTAAATCAACCACTTCTTTCTAAATTCTGCTTCCTGTTCAACGTTTTTGCAGGTCCACTATATTCTCTATTTACAAGCTAATCGAACAAGCGTAGGTAAAGAGGCACTCCGCGGGGAAAATCACCTATTACTGCATCAACTTCGCTTCTGTTTTCTTCAAGTGACGCTTCAAAAATTCGTGTTTCTTCTTCAGATAAGATATATGCACTCCTCTCAATCCCCAGCCAACAATAACTCCGATAAGGAATGCCGCTCCAGCTAGAACTGTCGCTGTTCTCCGCTCTAGAGTCGCAGTCTCAACAACAACACCTACATCTACACCAACACGAGTCGCCATAACCACGCTCGTTTGTTTGATTGAGTGTTCGCTTTTACAAACCATTACGCAAACACGCCTATATAAATACATTGCCACCTTTATCGCCGAATAAATGAAAATTTTAAGATGAAAAATTGTGATTGTTTTCTTATTTCTGCTCAAAATATAGATTGTGGGCACTCGTTAGAACCGCCTAATCGAGGCGGTTCTAACGAGTACCCACAATCTATATTTTAGAGCAGAAATAAGAAAAATAAGGTATACCCCCGGAAACCCCAGTTTTACTACATACATTGTAAAAGTGGGTTTCAAGGGGGTCAAAATTATATAGGCGTGTTTTCGTGATAGAATGTATTTTGTGGGTCATTGGAAGACAGAAGAGATTGTATTAAAGTAGATGTCGGGGAGAAAGAGGAAACCAGAAGTGCAGAAACTGGAGAAATAACTACCCACCCCCCCTTTCCTGAGCCAATCAGATACATGACACAAGACCCCCCTCATCTAAAACCACGCACCGTCTTCGGTCCGCGAAGCAAACAGACGGTGATCAGCCTGACTGAGTCATATAACTTGGAACGGTAGCACAACCGGCACCGATGTTATATGGCTTCTTTCATGCTCAGCTCGATTGAGTGCTCATTATAAATACCGTAAATTAATGTGCAAGTCTCTGCTGAACTGAGGAGGAAAATAGCCTCACTTGAATTGAGCATTACAGATTTCATGCCAAATTGAGCACGAAATTTATAACTCGCGGGACAGGTGTTTGTAACATGTTTGATTTTAGGTTTGTCCCCGTCAACACTATATATGTCATTTTAGAGATGTTGCTTCCAATTTTATAGCATCTCAAGCCCTGTCGCCCAATGAAACCAAGAGGGTTTATAACATGGACAGTGCGACTCGCACCGCTTTGCCTTGGCAGGCTTAGATCCTTTAAGCGGTTTACCAGTACTCGTGTGCAGTCGGTTTCAGCTCTGCGTGGAAGCATCATGCAGCCAATCAATTTCTTCAAGCCCCGGTGGGCGGGGCCCGGACGCGGCCAGGTGTGAAGACTGAGAACTTACATGGATGTGAGGTGAGGGTAGAAAAATCCGTCTCGAAGGTCACTGTCTAGCATCACGAGGTTTCCCGATTCCCCACTCAGAAACCCGTGCATCACGAAAACACGGCTATATAAGTTTCACCCCCTTGAACCCCACTTTTATATAGTAAAACTGGGGTTTCTTGGGGTACACCTTATTGTTCTGATTTCTGCTCTAAAATATAGATTGTGGGTACTCGTTAAAACCGCCTCGATGAGTGCCCACAATCTAGTTTTGGAGCAGAAATAAGAAAAATATCTCAATTTTTCATAATAAAATTTTCAGTTTTTCTGCGATAAAGGTTGCAATGTATTTGTATAGGCGTGTTTGCGTAATGCAGAAGTGTTTTCCTATTGCATACCTTTCATTTTTGAGAATGATTTTTTAAAATAATACAGTCACTTCGATTGTCGACAGTCCCACTAAATTGGAAGCAGCGTCTCCAAAAAGTACCTAAATAGTGTTGACGGATACGTTAAAAACAAAGGAAGAGTCTATTGACAAACGTTTGTCAATAGCACAAAGTCGGTAAAAATGCTATTGACAAACGTTTGTCAATAGCACAAACTCGGTAAAAATGCTATTGACAAACGTTTGTCAATAGCACAAACTCGGTAAAAATGCTATTGACAGACGTTTGTCAACAGCACAAACGCGGTAAAAATGCTATTGACAGACGTCTTTCAGATTTCAGAGTCGAAATGCGAAAATTGTTTTTCTTTTTATATTTCTTTTGTACATAATTGTAATTTTAGAAGGGTAGTTGTCGACTTATGCCATGGAAAAGTGCTCTGTACTTGTTTACCGCTTATTTATAAACATGTCAGGGAAAAGTGCGGGGAAGTTAACTGACCGGCTAGAATTGACCTAAATAGTGTTGATCAGGAGGATGTGGGTTCGAAACCTGGCGGCGTCGGCAACATTCTTGCGTAACGATTGATCATGGACCTACTGATTCAAGCAGGGCGGTTATCAATTTTTATAGAAAGCATGCGTATGTATGTGTTAACCGTTTCCGTATAAGATTTTCTTGTGATTGTGGATAGACAAAGTGACCGGCTCGATATGACCTAAATAGTATTAATCAGGAGGTCGTGGGTTCCATGCCTGCCGGGGTCACCAACATCCTTGCTCGGAGCTTGATCATGAATCCGCTGACATGTATGTGTTCACCGCTTCCGTGTAAGTCTGTCTTGGGAAATTGTGGATAGGTAAATTGACCGGCTTGATATGGCTTATAATGACCGGCTTGATATGACTTATATAGTGTTGACTGGGCAGTAAACTCCAATACAGACAAACAAAACAGAAAATAAGAACTAGCTAAATTAACTTTTTATTACATACATGAGGCTCCAGATAAGACATGTGAAAACATACGATGTGGGTACTCATTAGAAGTGTATTGATGAATCGCTTCTAATGAGTATCCACAACATATGTTGTCATGCATACATAAGAAAGGTAATATTTGAGTTTGATCATGAATCCGCCTACATGTATTTGTTCACCGCTTCCGTGTAAGTCTGTCTCGGGAAATTGTGGATAGGTTAATTAACCGGCTTGATATGACTTATAATGACTGGCTTGATATGACTTAAATAGTGTTGACTTGGTAGTAAACTCCAATACAGACAAACAAAACAGAAAATAAGAACTAGCTAAATTAATTCTTTATTACATACATGGGGCTCCGGATAAGACATGTGAAAACATACGATGTGGGTACTCATTAGAAGTGCATTGATGATTCGCTTCTAATGAGTACCCACAGCATATATTGTCATGCATACATAAGAAAGGTTATATTTGAGCTTGATCATGAATCCGCTGACATGTATTTGTTCACCGCTTCCGTGTAAGTCTGTCTTGGGAAATTGTGGATAGGTAAATTGACCGGTGTGGGTACTCATTAGAAGTGCATTGATGAGTCGCTTCTAATGAGTACCCACAGCATATATTGTCATGCATACATAAGAAAGGTAATATTTGTTTGGAAACACACACTTATCAGCAGCTGGGAATCATAGCATATCAGCAAACACAACTTAGGTAAAGAATCTCAAACTTAAACAAAATGGGAGATAAACATCGCCTCCGACCTGTCTTAGTTGATCATGAAAACATTTATTTTGTGCTTACTCATTATTATCGCTTCGATGAGGCGATTCTAATCAATACACACAGCATAAGATGTGAACATGATGTCTTATCATAATGATTTCAAACAGTATACAACTAACAGCATTTGAAGACGAAGTTCTTTTTCTCTTCAATCAGCTTTACTGTACGTTTGTCGATACAACGGTGTTGAAGCCATGCATCGCAGGCCACGCATTGTACCATTTCGCTGTCATACAGACCTCGATATTTGCAATATATGTTTTCCTTGGTTTTTGTTATTTTTTTCTTTTTCCAGTTTGTATTTATATTGAATGGGAAATTGGAAAAAAAAAATATTTGCTAGACAACTAATGAGATGGCTGAGCATTTTATCTTGAACAAAAATGAGTTTCGAAGGATTCATTCCAAAACAGATTGCAACAGCAAAAGCAGTCGCAAATAACCCACAGTCGGTTCCTCCTACCTGGTTCTGTACCGGACATTTCAGAAAATGTAATTGTGATCCTTGTGGCTTATTATTGCGCAAATTTGATTTTTAGTGTCAACATCTAAAGCGGTGAACAAACTGTCAAACCAATTAACCTGCCCTTCATTGCAATCTATTGTTGAAACTGTAAGCCAATGTCCGGAATCAATAGTACCCCTGTGTAGAATTTGAATCATGTTTTTGTCTTCTGTTTTGAAATGTTTTAAATTTTGTTTAAATAAAATTGATTGAAAGCCCTTTATATTAGGAAATTGTTGCTTGAGTATGGATTGCGAAGCCTCTATGATTTTGTCATTCAGTTGACAATTACCCTCTATTTCAGACTTGTCAGCGTTACTTAAAGTAAAATGTGTTGTTTTTACCCAGGGCAACTCTTCTTTGGCATTAGTAGAGCTACTTTTAAGTGAATCCGATTGGTCATTTGTTTTAGTTTTTAATTTACATCAAGTTCAGTTTCAGTTCCAGAACAGTGCTTCCTCTTTTTCCCGCTGGACCTAGTTTTATTTGAAAAACTCCAAAATGACTCTGAAATCTAAAAGACGTCTGTCAATAGCATTTTTACCGAGTTTGTGCTATTGACAAACGTCTGTCAATAGCATTTTTACCGACTTTGTGCTATTGACAAACGTTTGTCAATAGCTTTTTTACCGACTTTGTGCTATTGACAAACGTTTGTCAATAGACACTCCGAAAAACAAAACCGCCAGTAGAATGAGTCCTCACAGGTAGATCTCTAACACTGAAAATGCCACTTGGCTATTTTTGGTAACCTTGCCTCTAGCTTGTTGTATTAAATTAATTTTTGCCCAGAACAGCTTTCAGTCATTGCCTCTGATCATGCCCGCCCGCCTGCTCTTCAAATACTTCCTACGCTCTCGTGGGCAATTTTGGCAGGTATTTCCTACGCTCGCGTGGGCAATTTTTGCAGGTATTTTTGTATTTCCTATGCTCTCGTGGGCAATTCTGGCAGGTATTTCCTAAGCTCTCGTTGGCAATTTTTGCAGGTACTTCCTACGCTCTCGCTGGCAATTTTGGCAGGTTTGTCCTACGCTCTCGCTGGCAATCTTGGCAGGTACTTCCTACGATCTCGCTGGCAAGTTTGGCAGGTATTTCCTACGCTCTCGTGGTCAATTTTGGCAGGTATTTCCTACGCTCTCGCTGGCAATTTTGGCAGGTACTTCCTACGCTCTCGCTGGCAATTTTGGCAGATTTCGTACGCTCTCGTGGGCAATTTTGGCACGTATTTCCTACGCACTCGTTGGCAGTTTTTGCAGGTACTTCCTAATTTCTCGGTGGCAATATTGGCAGGCATTTCCTACGCTCTCGTTGACAATTTTGGCAGGCATTTCCTGCGCTCTCGTTGGCAATTTTGGCAGGCATTTCCTACGCTCTCGTTAGCAATTTTGGCAGGTATGTCCAACGCTCTCAAAGGCAATTTTAGCAGGTACTTCCTACGCTCTCGCTGGCAATTTTGGCAGGTATTTCCTACGCTCTCGTGGGCAATTTTGGCAGGTATTTCGTACGCTCTCGTTGGCCATTTCGGCAGGTATTTCCTACGCTCTCGCTGGCCATTTTGGCAGGTATTTCCTACGCTCTAGTGGGCAATTTTGACAGGTATTTTCTACGCTTTCACGGGCAATTTTGGCAGGTGTTTCCTACGCTCTCGTGGGCAATTTTGGCAGGTATTTCCAATGCTCTCGCTGGCAATTTTGGCAGGTATTTCCTACGCTCTCGTGGGCAATTTTGGCAGGTATTTCCTACGCTCTCGAGGACAATTTGGGCAGCTATTTCCTACGCTTTCATGGGCAATTTTGGCAGGTATTTCCTACACTCTCGTGGACAATTTTGGCAGGTATTTCCTATGTTCTCGCTTGCAATTTTGGCAGGTATTTCCTACGCTCTCATGAGCAATTTTGGCAGGTATTTCCTATGCTCTCGCGGTGGAAATATTGGCAGGTATTTCCTACGCTCTCATGGGCAATTTTGGCAGGCATTTCCTACGCTCTCGCGGACAATTGTGGAAGGTATTTCCTACGCTCTCATGGGAATTTTTGGTAGGTATTTCCTACACTCTCGTGGACAATTTTGGTAGGTATTTCCTACGCTCTCGTGGGCAATTTTGGCAGGTAATTCCTACACTCTCGTGGACAATTTTGGCAGGTACTTCCTACGTTCTCGCGGGCAATTTATGCTGGTATCTCCTACGCTCTCGCTTGCAATTTTTGTCAGGTGAAAATAACATACACGGCAGATTTGCAGGATGCAATAAAGGTTAGGATCTTTAATATGCACAGGGCTTGACTCCCTGCACGAAAGCGGGTTGCAGTAACGACCAGATCCGTAGGAATATGCATTTTGTGGCATTCATCCTGAAGAAAGAGGGCAGTCATGCAAGGGTACATGTAACGTGCCATATAGCCAGCTGAGATTCTAACTCCTGGCTCCCAGCCTCCACTCACACACATACCAATAGGCTGGTTAGATGCTTTCCTTACTACCCAATGGGACTACTAGTAAAATGAAGAGATTTTAGGGGATGGCTACATCTTGTAATAAGCCGTGATGTAGGAAAAGGGCCATTTGGACATTCTTAGGTCAATATCGGGAAACGGTGTAAAAGTGATAGTGTTCACTTGAGCATTTTTCAAATACCATGCATTTTCAAACTGTGTTTACCTAGTCAAAACCACGAAGCTATTCTTTTCGCCTGCTTAACTGCCAGTCACGTGGCACTACCCTATTATTTTGAGTCACCAAATCAAATGCAAAATCACATGCAAATTAAACACCTCTGATTAACGTTCGGCTCGATATCAGTGAAATAATCTTAAAAGGGCCATAAAACCAACCCCCACCCACCAAAAAAAAACAACAACAAAAAACATGCAAATAAACAAGAGGGCCATGATGGCCAAGGGCCATGATGGCCCTGGATCGCTCACCTGATCCATAGGGTAACAAGTGGGCCCCGAGGAGAGTCATTATTGGCCCCAGGGCTATAATTTGAATAATCTTGGTAGTGGTCTAAAATCTAATATCAAAGACCGGAGCCTTCTGGTGTCAGACAAGAAGATTTTTAAAGGTTTTCCTTATGTAAGTCTATATAAAACCTGCGGGCCCCGGGACAGGGCCATATTTGGCCCCAGGGCTATAATTTGAACAATCTTGGCAAAATCCACAAGACAAACTTCATAGCAAATTTCAAAGACCTAGGCCTTCTGGTTTCAGACGAAGATGTTCAAAGGTTTTCCCAATATAAGTCAATGTAAAACCAGCGGGTGCCATGGTGGGCCCATTTTTGGTCCCAGGGCTATAAACTGAACCTTCCTGATAGAGGTCCACTAGACGAAGATTCATACCAAATATCAAAGACCTGAGCCTCCTCGTTTCAGACAAGAAGATTTTCCCTATATAAGTTTATGTAAAGCCGAAGGGCCCAATGACAGGGGCATTTTTACCCTATGGCTATAATCTGAACAATCTTGATAGAGGTCCTTTAGGTGAAGCTTTACACCAAATATCAAAGACCTGGGCCTTGCGGTTTCAGAGAATGAGAGTTTAAAAGATTTTTCCCAATATAAGTCTATGTAAAACCAAAGGGCCCCGGTGCGGAGGCATTTTTGGCCCTAAGGCTATAAGTTGAACAATCTTGATAGAGGTCCACTAGATGAAGCTTCACACCAAATATCAAAGACCTGGGACTTGCGGTTTCAGAGAATTTTTTTTTAATTTTCCCTATATAAGTCAATGCTAAACCATAGGGCCCTGGGGCAGGGACATTTTTGCCCCTAGGGATATATTTTGAACAATCTTGGCGGAGGTCCACTAGATAAAGTTACACACCAAATATCTAAGGTTTCAGAGAAGAAAATTTTTCAAAATATTCCCTGCATAAGCCTATGTAAAACCAAAGGGCACCGGAGCAGCGACATTTTTGGCCCTAAAGCTATAATTTCAACAATATTGATAGAGGTCCACTAGATGAAGCTTCGTACCAAATATCAAAGACCTGGGCCTTGCGGCTTCAGAGAAGAAGATTTTTTTTAATTTTCCCTATATAAGTCTATGTAAAACCAAAGGGCCCCGGGAAGGGGACATTTTTGACTCAGGGCTATCATTTTAACAATCTTGGTACAGGTCCACTAGATGAAGCTTCATACCAAATATTAAAGACCTGGGCTTTGCAGTTTCTGGGAGGATTTTGAAAGATTTTCCCTATATTAGTCTATGTAAAACCAAAGGGTCTTGGGGTGGGGGCATTTTTGGCCCTAGGGCTATAATTTGAACAATCTTGATAGAGGTCCACTAGATGAAGCTTCACAACAAATATTAAAGACCTGGGCCTTGCTGTTTCAGAGAAGAAGATTTTCAATGATTATCTCTACTCTATGTAAATCCAAAGGATCCCGGGGCGGGGGCATTTGTGGCCCGAGGGCTATAATTTGAACAATCTTGGTTGAGGTCCACTAGATGAAGCGCCATACCAAATATCAAAAACCTGGGCCTTGCAGTTTCAGAGAAGATTTTTAAAGCGTTTCCTTAGATAAGTCTATGTAAAACCAAAGGGCACCGGAGTGGGGGCATTTTTGGTCTCAGGGCTATAATTTGAACAATCTTGGTAGAGATCCACTAGATGAACTTCATACCAAATATCAAAGACCTAGGCCTTGTCGTTTCAGAGAAGAAGATTTTTAAAGATTTCCCTTTATAAGTCTATGTAAATGTAAAGGACATCGGAGCGGTGGCATTTTTGGCCACAGTACTATAATTTGAACAATCTTGGTAGAGATCAACTAGATGTTCAATTGTTCAAATTGTAGCCCTCGGGCCACAAATGCCCCCGCCCCGGGATCCTTTGGATTTACATAGAGTAGAGATAATCATTGAAAATCTTCTTCTCTGAAACAGCAAGGCCCAGGTCGTTAATATTTGGTGTGAAGCTTCATCTAGTGGACCTCTATCAAGATTATTTAAATTGTAGCCCTTGGGCCAAAACGCCCCAACCCAGGGGCCATTTGGTTTTACATAGGCTTATGTAGGGAATATCTTTAAACAAGAGGCCCATGGGCCACTGTGCTCACCAGAGTTCAGGCGGGCACTGCCCACTAGCAGCCATGTATGGTTTCAATTTATCAATCATAAAGTCTCCGAAACGAACCCCCATTCAATGTGGACTCTGTATCTGAAATGTTATACCTTTTTGAATGTGAGGGGTGGGACATGGACCCAAAAGAGCCCAGGTTGGTATCACTGAATGCATCTTACCATAAGGAACAAGAATATATATGGTTTAGGGGTGTTGATGTCTACAGTTCCAGAAATATAAGGCCTTTTAAACTGTGGAGTGGTTGGAGCATGGCCCTGACAGACACCAGGAAATCCAAGATTGTTCCTCCTTGAATGTGTCTTATCATTAGGACCACGAAAATATATTGTTTAGGAGTGGATATCTGAACTGTTTATACGATATGAGTCCTTCTTATTAGGTGTAGAGGAGAGGGATGGCCCCTGTGGACAGCCAAGTTGGTGTGACTGAATGATTCTAATCACAAAGAACAAGAATATATGATTATGAGGTGGGCATCTTAATGGTGTCTGAGATATATGGCATTTTATGAAGTGGAGGGGTGGTCCATGGCATCTACACATTGCCCTAGCACAAATACACCCAAGGTTGATGTGACTGAATGTATCTTATCAAAAGGAACACAAATTTTATGAAGTGGAGGGGTGGGCCATGGCATCTACACATTGCCCTAGCACAAATACGCCCAAGGTTGATGTGACTGAATGTATCTTATCAAAAGGAACACAAATATACATGCCTTAGGGGTGGGGATCTGAACAGTTTCTGAGATATATGGCATTTTATGAAGTGGAGGGTTGGGGCATGGCCCAGCGCACCCTGGGAGACCCCAAGGTTGGTATCACTAAATGTGCCTTATCAAAAGTATATATGGTTGAGGGATGGGGATCTAAATGGTTTCTGAGATATGGGGCCTTTTACAAAGTGGAGGGGGTGGGGCATGACCCGGGCACATCCCAGGGGACACCAAAGGTGGTGTCACTGAATGCATCTTATCATAAGGAACAAGAATATATTGGTTTTGGGTAGGGATCAGAATGGTTTCTGACATATATTGCCTTTTATGAAGTGGGGGGGGGGGGGGGGGTAGAGCATGGCCCAGACACATCCCAGGGGACCCCCAGGTTGGTGTCACTGAATGCGTCTTATCATAAGAAACAAAAATATATATGGTTTTGGGGTGGGGATCTGAATGGTTTCTGAGATATATTGCCTTTTATGAAGTAGAGGGGTGGGGCATGACCCTACACACCCTGGGAGACCCCTAGGTTTGGTATCACTGAATGTCTCTTATCATAAGGAACAAGAATATATATGGTTATGGTATGGGGATCTCAACGGTTTCTGAGATATTGGTCTTTTACAAAGTGGAGGGGGTGGGGGCATGGCCCGGGCACATCTCTGGGGACCCCCAGGTTGAAATCACTGAATGCGTCTTCTCATAAGAAACAAGAATATATATGGTTTGGGGGAGAGGTTTCTGAAATATTGGGCCTTTTATAAAGTGGAGGGGGTTGGGCATGGCCTGGGCACATCCCAGGGGACCCCCAGGTTGGTGTCACTGAATGCGTCTTATCATAAGAAACAAGAATATATATGGCTTAGGGGTGGGAATCTGAAAGGTTTCTGAGATATATCGCCTTTTATGAAGTGGAGGGTTGGGGCATGGCCCCGGCACATCCTGGTTGACCCCTAGTTGAAATCACTGAATGCGTCTTATCATGAGGTACAAGAATATATATGGTTTTGGGGTGGGGATCTGAATGGTTTCTGCACTATTGGGCCTTTAATGGGGTGGAGAGGGTGGGGCAAGGCCCAGGCAAATCCCAGGTGACCCCCAGGTTGGTGTCACTGAATGTGTCTTATCATAAGAAACAAGAATACATATGCTTTTGGGGTGGGGATCTGGATGGTTTCTGAGATATATCCCCTTTTATGAAATGGATGGGGGGGGGGGGGGGGGGCATGGCCTTGGCGCACCCTGGGAGAGCCCTAGGTTGGAATCACTGAATAGGTCTTATCATAGGGAACGAGAATATATATGGTTAAGGTGTGGGGATCTCAAGGTTTCTGAGATATTGGGTCTTTTACAAAGTGGACGGGATGGAGGCATGGCCTGGGCACATCTCAGGGGACCCCCAGGTTGGTGTCACTGAATGCGCCTTATCATAAGAAACAATAATATATATGTATTTGGGGTGGGGATCTAAACAGTTTCTGAGATATTGGGCCTTTTACGAAGTGGAGGGGATGGGGCATGGGCCTGGGCACATCCCAGGGGACCCCCAGGTTGGTGTCACTGAATGCGTCTTATCATAAGACAAGAGGGCCATGATGGCCATGGATCGCTCACCTGATCCATAGTGTAACAAGTGGCCCCAGGGCTTTAATGTGCATAATGTTGAGGGAGGTCTTAAAGGTGAAGCGTCATACAAACATCAACAAAGGCTATAGTTTGAACAATCTTGGCAAAGGTCCACTAGATGAAGCTACACACCAAATATCAAAGACCTGGGCCTTGCTGTTTCAGAGAAAGAGATTTTTTTAAAGATATTCCCTACATAAGCTTATGCAAAACCAAATGGCCCCGGGGTGGGGGGTGGGGGGGGGGGGTTTGGCCCTAGGGATTTAATTTAATCTTGACAGAGGTCCACTAGATGAAGCTTCACACCATATATCAAAGACCTGGGCCTTCCTGTTTCAGAAGATTTTCAAATATTATCTCTATAAGTCTATGTAAAACCAAAGGGCCTTGGGGTGGTGGCATTTGTGGCCGCAGGGCTATAATTTGAACAATCTTGGAAGAGGTCTACTAGATGAAACTCCATACCAAATATCAAAGACCTGGGCCTTGCAGTTTCAGAGAAGATTTTTAAAGATTTCCCTTTATAAGTCTATGTAAAACCAAAGGGTCTAGGGGTGGGGACGTTTTTTGGCCCCAGGGCTATAATTTGCACAATCTTGATAGAGGTCCAGTAGATGAAATTTCACACCAAACATCAAAGACCTAGGCCTTGTTGTTTCACAGAAGAAGATTTGTAAAGATTTTCCCTATATTAGTCTATGTCAAACCAAAGGGCCCCAGAGCGGGGGCATTTTTGGCCCGAGGGCTATAATTTGAACAATCTTGGTAGAGGTCCATTAGATGAAGCTTCATACCAAATATCAAAGTCCTGGGCCATGCCGTTTCAGAGAAGAAGATTTTTTAAGATTTTCCCTATATAAATCTAGATGTAAAACCAAAGAGCCCCAGAGCGGGGCCATTTTTGGTATCAGGGCTATAATTTGAACAATCTTGATACAGGTCCACGAGATGAAGCTTCATACCAAATATCAAAGACCCGTAGGCCTTGTGGTTTCAGAGAAGAAGATTCTTAAAGATTTTCCCTATAAGGCCATGGAGCGGGGACATTTTTGGCCCAAAAGCTATAATTTGAATAATCTTGGTAGAGGTTCAATAGATGAAGCTTCATACCAAATATCAAAGTCCTGGGCCTTGCTGTTTCAGAGAAGAAGATTTTTAAAGATTATCCCTATATAAGCCTAAGCCTATGTAAAACTAAAGGGCCCCGGAGTGGGGGCATTTTTAGCCCAAGGGCTATAATTTGAACAATCTTGGTAGAGGTCCATCAGATGAAGCTTCATACCAAATATCAAAGTCCCTGGCCTTGCTGTTTCAGAGAAGAGTTTTAAAGATTATCCCTATATAAGCTTATGTAAAACCAAAGGGCCCCGGGGCGGGGGCATGTTTGGCCCCAGCACTATAATTTGAATAATCTTGGTAGGGGTCCTTTAGATGAAGCTTCTTACCAATTATCAAAGACCTAGGCCTTGTGGTTTCAGAGAAGAAGACTTTTAAAGATTTTCCCTATATAAGTCTGTGTAAAACCAAAGGGCCCCAGAGCGGGGGCATTTTTGGCCCAAGGGTTATAATTTGAACAATCTTGGTAGCGGTCCATTAGATGAAGCTTCATACCAAATGTCAAAGTCCTCGGCCTTGTGGTTTCAGAAAAGAAGATTTTTAAAGATTTTCCCTATATAAGCCTACGTAAAACCAAAGGGCCCTGGGGCGAGGGCATTTTTTGCCCCAGCACTATAAATTGAACAATCTTGGTAGGGGTCCACTAGATGAAGCTTCATACCAAATATCAAAGACCTGGGCCTTGTGGTTTCAGAGATGAAGATTTTTTAAGTTTTCAGTGAAAAAAATCTATTTTTGGCTCCTGTGACATAGATGTGCAATGGACCGGAACCATTTGAATAACTTTGAAAGGGGACCACCTAAGGATCATTCTTGTAAAGTTTGGTCAAAATCTGATTAGTGGTTTAGGAGATGTCGTTTGAAGAAATTGTTTACTGGCGGACGCACACATGCACGGACGAAAAGTGATCCCAAAAGCTCACCTCGTCATTACATGACAGGTGATCTAAACAAGAATTCCGCTGAAGGCTATGTCGCGCCTGTGGGGGCACAAAGTCACCGAACCATGACATCTAGGCCAAGATCAAACATAGATGCTTGCATAAAAGGCTTGTACTAAGTATCATTAATGAAGTTCAAATAATTCTAAAGAAATGATCTTAACAATTAGGGTGAACGCTAGAGTGGTGGCAATATTTTACAAAGTCAGTGAACCATGAAATGTAGGTCAAGGTCAATTATGGATGCTTGCATTGAAGTTGCCATCCCGAGTTATAAGTTTGTACCAAGTATCATTAATGAAGCTCTTATGGTTCTTGAGAAATTAACTTGACCAGTAGGGTGGATGCTAGGGTGGTTGCAATATTTTACAAAGTCAGTGAACCATGAAATTAAGGTCAAGGTCAAATATGGATGCTTCCATTGAAGTTGCCATCCACAGATTCAAGTTTGTACCAAATATCATTAAAGAAGCTCTTATAGTTCTTGAGAAATAAACTTGACCATTAGGGTGAACGCTAGGGTGGTCGCAATATTTTACACAGTCAGTGAACCATGAAATGTAGGTCAAGGTGAAATATGGATGCTTGCATGTAAGTTGCCATCCCCAGACACAAGTTTGTATGAAGTATCATTGATGAAGCTCTAATAGTTCTTAAGAAATAAACTTGACCATTAGGGTGAACGCTAGGGTGGTCGCAATATTTTACAAAGTCAGTGAACAATGAAATGTAGGTCAAGGTCAAATATGGATGCTTGCATGTAAGTTGTCATCCCCAGACACAAGTTTGTACCAAGTATCATTAATGAAGCTCTTATAGTTCTTGAGAAATAAAATTGACCATTAGGGTGAACGCTAGGGTGGTCGCAAATGTTGACGCCTTGACGAACGGACAGACGAACGAACGGAAAACCGGGCGCCTATATCGCGCCATGCTAATAGCAGGTGCAACAAAAATGAAATATGGTTTAGAGGTGGGGATCTGAATGGTTTCTGAGATATATGGCCTTTAATGCACTGGAAGGGGTGCTGCATAGCCCTGGCACACCCTGGAGGACCCCCAGGTTGGCATAAAAGCATGTGGCTAAAAGAAGTTAACTCAAGGAATATTTCTATAAAAGTTTTGTCAAAATACCTGCAAAGGTTTGGCAGTAAATGCCATTTTTCTATTTTCCCCATTATAAGTATATGGAAACTCTAAGTTGCCATAGCATTCAAACGAAGGAGCTGATTTTCATTACAAACACAAACTTTCAACCCCGCAGCCCAAGGATGCTACAGATGTGGCACAGTGGCTTCAGAGGAGATGTCGTTGAAAGTGTGGACGCAGACGACGACCCACAACTGCCTATCCTATAAGCTCCCCCGGAGCCTTCGGCTCTGGTGAGCTAAAAATCTTCTTCTCTGAAACCGCAAGGCCCAGTTCTTTGATATTTTGTGTGTAGCTTCATCTAGTGGACCTTTGCCAAGATTGTTCAAATTATAGCCTTTGTTGATATTTGGTATGAAGCTTCACCCTTTTTAGACCTCCCTCATTATAGCCCTGGGGCCAATAATGGCCCTCCCCAGGGCCTGCTTGTTACTCTATGGATCAGGTGAGCGATCAAGGGCCATCATGGCCCTCTTGTTAGTATTTTCAACACTTTGTAAGCCTAAAAATACTATGTCATTATTCTCAAAATCAAAGTCAATGAGGGTACTTTCTAAAATACTGAATAAATTGCTTAAAAAAAAACAAGAATTCCGCCGAAGGCAATGTCGGGCCTGTGGGGGGCGCAAAGTCACCAAACCATGACATCTAGGCCAAGGTCAAACATAGATGGTTGCAATTCTTAAATGCAAGCTTGTAATAAGTATGATTAATTAAGCTGTAATAATTCTTGAGAATTGAACTTAACCATTACGGTGAACGCTAGGGTGGTTGCAATATTTTACAAAGTCAGTGAACCATAAAATGTAGGTCAAGGTCAAATATGGATGCTTGCATTTAAGTTTCCATCTCCAGATACAAGTTTGTACCAACTATCATTAATGAAGCTCTTACAGTTCTTGATAAATTAATTTGACCATTTGGGTGAAAGCTAGGGTGGTTGCAATATATTACAAAGTCAGTGAACCATAATACGAGGACTGTTCAAATATGAATGCAATGCATGGTCTTTTGCAATACTTTGTTGCCCATATTTTGTTCTGAATCTTTCGTTTTGGCTCAAAAAAGTGAACCCATGTCTCGTCACCTGTGACAACATTAGCGAAAGACCTTGCATTGTAATTTGGAAACTTTTAAGCAACTTCTTGGCACACTGAACACGTGTCTTTTTCTGCTCATCTCTCAACAGATGGGGAATCCATCTAGCACAGATCTTTCTCATTTTCAAATCCCATTTCAGAATTGTATGAGCTGCTCCTAATGAGATGCCAACCATACTAGCTATTTGCCTAGTGGTGTATCGTGCATTGGTAGCAATTATTTCTTTCACTCTAGCAACCATCTTGGCAGATGTTGCTCTTTTCGGCCGACGATCATGTAGTGCATCTTCTGTTGAGCCTAGCCCACAGCTGAATTTCTTACACCAACGAAAAACTGTCGGAAAAGACATTTCATTATGCCCATAAACCGAACATATTTCATCAAAAATGTGTTTGCACTGTATACCAAGAGTACAACGATTCTTAATATAGGACCGTATTTCAACGGCGTACTCTGACCTTCTTCCAACCATGTTTTGTATTAGTATACAAGAGTAGAGTGTTTATCGAACGATATACATGGCTAAAGTGTACGGATTTTAACAGGTTTGGTATCAATGTATAGGTAAAATGTTTTTCTACGCTGTGATATTTACTTCCAGGTGATTTTTGCATTAGTGCATGAGAAAACCTTCTACTTGCATTCATATTTGAACAGTCCTCGTATGTAGGTCAAGTAGAATATGGATGCTTGCATTTAACTTGCCAACCCCAGATACAACTTTGTACATAGTATTCTTAATGATGCTCTTATAGTTCTTGAGAAATTAACTTGATCATTTGGGTAAACGCTAGGCTGGTCGTAATATTTTACAAAGTCAGTGAACCATGAAATGTAGGTCAAGGTCAAATATGGATGCTTGCATTTAAATTCCCATCTCGAGATACAAGTTTGTACCAAGTATCAATGATGAAGCTCATATAGTTCTTGAGAAATAAACAGGACCATTAGGGTGAACGCTAGGTTGGTCGCAATATATTACAAAGTCAGTGGACCATGAAATTTAGGTAAAGGTCAAATATTGAGCCTTGCATTTAAGTTGCAATCCCCAGATTCAAGTTTGTACCAAATATCATAAATGAAGCTCTTATAGTTCTTGAGAAATAAACTTGACCATTAGGGTGAACACTGGGGTGGTCGCAATATTTTACAAAATCAGTGAACCATAAAATGTAGGTCAAGGTCGAATGAGGATGCTTGCATTTAAGTTGCCATCCCCAGATACAAGTTTGTACCAAGTATCATAATGAAGCTCTAATAGTTCTTGAGAAACAAACTTGACCATTAGGGTGAACGCTAATGTTGATGCCTTGACAAACGGACGGATGGATGAACGGAAAACCGGGCGCCTATATCGCACCATGCTAATAGCAGGCGCGACCAAAACATGGAATATCTTGGTAGAATAAAATGTTTGTGCTTTAAAAACAACTGGTCTTTCATCTAAATATAGCATACCCATGTAATTTTGTCCGAAGGGACTTTTTTTTCTTGCGTCAAGGCCATATGCCTCTCTCCCAGTCCCTGGAATTTTTTTAACCCTTATCTTGCTAAATATTTTAAATAGCCACACCCATTTCTGGCTATGAGCCAATCAGATTCCTTTTTTTTTTTTTTTTTTTTTAAATTCGCAAACTGAATGACTGTACAGATCCTGATCAGATGGATCTGGATCTACAGCTTACGAAGGTAGAGCATGATAAAGGTTCAACTTTTCACCCCATTTACATGCCTATGTAGAAATGTTCTGCTCAGCTATGCCCATGTGATTGAAAAATACATTTGGACGACAATAACAGTATCATTTTAGGTTCTGAAAGGCTTCATTTTTATCTGATTGTGGGGAAACCCCTAAAGGGGTACCTTGGCAAACAGTGCAGTCCCAGATCAGAATGCGGTGTCTGATCAGGGCCTGCACTATTTGCTAACAGAATTTTCCATCAAAAATAGAACAAAAACGTAAATAACTGGCCTGACACCCCTTATATGACAAATGGACTTGTTCAACATATAGCAATGGAAGAATCCACTAGTATACAATGGGTTATACTTAACCCTTATCTTGCTGTTCACGACAGCCCATATCTTTCGAAACATTGTAGATCCAGATCAGATGGCTTCTTCAGAAGCCATCTGATCAGGATCTACACTGTTTGACATTCAGTTTATGAATTTGTAGCAATAAATTACATCAAGTAATTTGATTGGTTGATGGACAAAAATGGGTGTGGCTTACATGAATATTCAGCAAGAGAAGGGTTAAGGTAAAAATATAAACAACAAATCAATTTTTTAGCATTTTATCAGGAGTTTCAGGTGTTAACAAAATTTGTATGTTACTGTGAACACAGATGATCAGTAAATTTTCACCCATTTGTGCTTGGTTCTGCTGTTTTTTTCTTATTTGATAAGTGTAGTTTACTATCCACTGTTGGCTAAAATATCTAGAGGAGTGACAAAAAAAGCAAACCCAGATGAGACGCCTCTCGTCTGGGTCTGCACCATTTGGTCAGGCCTGTCTGTCCAAATACATACGGTAATGTACGACGTATTATAAGGGTCGAAGCCAGAAAGGTAAAATTATTACCTTTTCTTCAAAGATTATTAATCGATTATCGATCACAAAGACAGGACTGATAATTGATTATTTCAGCTTTGATTAGCCAGACCTGTACCTAAGCCTCCACTAATCAAGGCTTGGAGAAACAGATTTGGCTGCATGGTGCAAAATGCTTTCGCACAGAGCTGAAACCAACCAAACGTGAGTACTGGTAAACTGTTTAGAAGGTCTAAGCCTGCCTTGGCAAAGTGGTGCTAGTCAGACCATCCCTGGTTATACACCCCAGTGGCTTCTTTAGGGGGTAGGGCTCGAGACGTCATTTCATCAAAATGTTAGGTAAAAGTCCCACATATTTAGAAGCAACATCTCCAAAATGCCCTAAATAGTGTTGATGCAGATGTAAAGCGTCAACTGAAACAAATACAGGTGTACCTATGCACACAGTGAAGCTCCTTAAGATTGGCTCTTTACAATATCTACACTGTTTGCCATCCTGATGGACAGGATGATCAGAGCCTCGGCCATAAATTACGCAAACACGCCTATACAAATACATTGCCACCTTTATCACCGAAAAAATGAAAATTTTTTGATGAAAAATTGTGATATTTTTGTTATTCCTGCTCAAAATATAGATTGTGGGTATTCGTTAGAACTGCCTTGATGAGGCGGTTCTAACGAGTACCCACAATCTATATTTTAGAGCAGAAATAAGAAAAATAATGTATACCCCCGGAAACCCCAGTTTAACTATATAAAAGTGGGGTTCAAGGGGTTCAAATTTATATAGGCGTGTTTTCGTGATGAATCCGGTTTGCCAGGATATGGCTGTAATACTCTTTGCACCAAGAGGGAATGTAGACCTCGAACATGAGAGCTTTCCAGCTGTCAAATCGCACATGTAAATTTCTGGTTGAGTTTTAGGGTTTAACCAAAAGGGTCAACCTTTGTGGGTCATTTTGTGTCGTCTCCCAGAGAATGGAAGAGTGTGTGTGAATTCGGGTTTAACGTCTCTTTCAACAATTTTTCAGTCATATCACAACGGTGTCTGGTTGCGACAGGGAGCTAAATTCTCACTTTTATAGTGCTGCCTCACTGAAGTATCATGTCCCAGACACATTACATGATACTACACCCAGTCACACTATCCTGACACTGGGTCGACCAGTCCTAGCTCTACCCCGTAAATCTGAGTGCCAAGCGAGGAGCAGCTGGTACCATTCTAACGACTTTGGTATGTCGCGGCCCCGGATCGAACCCGTGACCTCCCGTTCCCCGGAGCGGACACTCTACCAACTGAGCTATGGCGGCCGGTCAGAGAATGGAAGAAAATAGATAGAAGCAACAGTAGAGATGAAAGAGGGACATAGGAGAAACACAAAAAGGAATGGAAGGGACAGCAGGCCTTGCACAACTAAGGCAATACCACCTGGACGCCCCAGTGAATTGTTTGTTTAAAGTCCCCTTTAACACTATTTATAAATAGTCATTTTGGAGACATTGCTTCCGATTTTGTGGGACTTACCATCCTTGAGATGAAATGACATCTCAAGCCCTGCTGCCCAATGAAACTAACAGGGCCTATAAGCATGGACGGTCCAACTCGCACCACTTTGCCTGGGCAGGTTTAGTCCTTCTAAGCGGTTTACTAGTACTAGTGTTGTCAGTTTCAGCTCTGCATGGAAGCACCATGCAGCCCAATCTATTTCTTCAAGCCCCGATGGGCGGGGCCCCAGTGATGCAAAATTTTCTGGTTAAATGAGAGTTCCATCTTCTATAACTAAAACAATAACTACAGACCACTGTTGGTACTATATATATCAAAAACAGACTTTTCACAAAAACAAAACAAAACAAAAACCTCTATTTAAATTAAGCTACACACATGTACAGTCAAAATGGTTCGATTTACAACATAATGTTGTAACTAATGTAGAAGTTCAGATAAACTGCTGCTTGCAAACAATGTAGACCCAGATCAGACTGCTCCATAGGAGCAGTCTGATCTGGGTCTACATTGTTTGCCATAGGAGCAGTCTCATCTGGGCCTACATTGTTTGCCGATCTGTCAGCATATTTTCACACATTACCAGAATAATCATTTTCTTGATTCAATCGGTCAACACTAGCAAGGGTATGTACAGCCTGTCTGATGAGCAAACCAGTACTATGCCCAGAGAAGGATAAGTCTTAAACCAGCACTGCGCCCAGGACAGTATTATAAGAATCTAATAGGGGTGTTAGGGGTGCATGAAAAAATCCGTCTCGAGGGTCACTCTCCGGCATCACAATTTTTCTATCCACCCCTCACTCCCATATAGGATTCTTTTTCTTGAATACCTTCAATGTCTAAGTGCGGATTTTTAATGCTGCAGTCACTTTGGTTACCGACGTCCGCTATATTGTGATGACGCTACAGGAATGGTTAGTGACGTCACATAACGTGCTGTGACGTCAACCTCAACGACTGTGCATAAGACTTCGTATTCAACCAGTGCATTTATCAAACATGTGAGAATATTTGATTTTTGGGTAAGAACACCAGGGTTAGAACAGAATTTCTATCCCAAGCTAAAACTATGGATTTCCTTATCTGGTGTGCAAGAATAATCCTTCTACGATGACGAATCAATACAGTGAACATTTCATCACCAGTAACTGACCATTATAGAAACTGCCTTTCTCGAACCAGCTGAAGGCAGAAAATGACCACAGGCAATATTCAGGCCTCATACTGACCACGCTCTTCCATGCCTGAAAGGCCCTATTTTGCAGCTTCAACCCTTATCCTGCTGAACAAGACACAACTACACTACCTTTGCAAACAGTGTAGAACCTGATCAGATGGCTTCTGAAGAAGCCATCTGCTTCTGAAGAAGCCATCTAATTAGGATCTGCACTGTTTGTAATGGGGTTGGTGAAAATATAAAGTAATTTGGTTGACTTATAGTCAGAAATAAGGGTTAAATAGTTTTTTAAACCGACTATATATACAAAATCAGAATCTAAAAGCCTGAAATCAAGAAAAAAATCAAGCTCTAAAAGCCTGAAATCCTGCAAGTGCCTGAAAAATATGAGGCCTGAATATTTAAAGATCTATCTCCATGAAAGGATGTTGGTGAGACCCTATGGACAAACTCTTGACTGCTGGTCACCATCATATGCCCATCCATCTGAGGCACCCAGCCCTGCACTTTGCTGCAGATTTAGGAAAACCAATTTCTGGTAATGGTGCATGAGAAAAATTCCGCTATCAAGACCACCTAAAATTAAGACTAAATCTGCTTTATAAAGCTTATTGAGAAGCCCTCAGTTATTCTTCCTTTGTCTTTTCTACACACAGTGTCTCCTAATAAGAGACCACCTTTGGGAATATTCAAAAGTGGTCTACGGTGGTCTTTATATAGGAATTTTACTGTAATTGCTACTAGCTGTTAATTGTTCAACTGTGTTTAACCCATTTTGTACTTGAAACCCCCAAATGGGTAATGAGCAAACAGTGCAGGCCAAGATCAGATGCCGCAGAATGCGGCGTCTGATCAGGGCCTACATTGCTTGCAAAAAGTTCAGCTATTTTCCAAATAAAATTTGAAGATAACACAAGCTGTCATCGCTAAATTTTGAAAAGGACTCCTATAAAGCCATGTACAGGCAATAATTAATTTTGAAATGGACTCCTATAAAGCCATGTAAAGGCAATAAAACAGAATAATAGATGCTGGAGAAAGGGAAAAATAAATGTAAGTGAAGAAACAAAAAGAAATTAAAACATTCTCCCTAAGCCTGCTATAAGGACATCAAGCCTCACCCAAGGCCCCCGCCCATTTGGGCTCAAAGATGGGCTACAGGATGCTTCCATGCAGAGCTGAAACCGACCGCACACGAGTACTGGTAAACCACTCAGAGGATCTAAGCCTGCCCAGGAAAAGTCATAGGTGCAAGTCAGACCGTCCATGCTTATAAACCCTATTGGTATCATTGGGCGACAGGGCTTGAGATGTCATTTCATCTCAATGTGGGGTAAAAGTCCCACAAAAATGGAAGCAACGTCTCCAAAATGAGCTAGCTACAGTGTTGTGTGTGTGTGTGTGAATTCAAGTTTAACGTCGCTTTCAACAATTTTTCAGTCATATCACGACGCTGTCTGGTTGCGACAGGGAGCTCAATGCTCACTTTTATAGTGCTGCCTCACTGAAGTATCATTTCCCAGACACATTTCATGATACCACACCCAGTCACATTATCCTGACACTGGGTCGACCAGTCCTAGCTCTACCCCGTAAATCTGAGTGCCAAGCGAGGAGCAGCTAGTACCATTTTTAACGACTTTGGTATTTCGCGGCCCGGGATCGAACCCATGACCTCCCGTTCCCCGGAGCGGACACTACCAACTGAGCTATCGGGGCCGGTAACCTAAAGTGTTGATGGGGACGTTAAACCTCAAATCAAACAAACAAAACAGGCCTCACCCAACTGTAAGCAAATATCAGTTTGATGCCCCGTTTGGTGAGATTAAAGCAAAACCATATTACAATTCCCCAACCCATCAGGTATTGGTGTCTTTTGTGGTATTTTCATATTCCTCTTGGTATAAAACAACATATTGTTTACACTGCAAAATAACAATGAGCTGTCATAGCAATATGAATAAATACATTTTCAGAAGAAAAAAAAAGAACAGTGTTCTCCAGTCAAAAGTCATAGTATTTATAGAGGTTCTCGCACAAGAGGCCATTTCACATCACGGAAACACGCCTATATAATTTTGACCCCCTGGAACCCCACTTATATATTATTGCAAAACTGGGGTTTACAGGGGTAAACCTTATTTTCTTATTTTTGCTCTAAAATATAGATCGTGGACACTCAATGAGGCGAATCTAACGAGTACCCATAACCTATTTTTTGAGTATAATAAGACAAATATCGCAATTTTTCATCTTAAAATATTCAGGATTTTTTTCGGCAGTAAAGTTTACAATGTACATGTATTTGTATAGGTGTGTTTACGTAATGAAAGGAAATTTATGGAAAAAGCGTCTATCTTCAATGGCTTGATCCCAAGCTTGATCACAAATTATGAATAAAATGACTGTCAGAGTACAAGACTGCTTTAATCACACCACAGTCTATCATTTGTATTTTCTTTATAGAAAATCAGTTAAAAACTTCTACATAAAACAATATACCGGTACTGTCACGGACGCGATGTGATGACATTTGATAATTTGGCTATATATAATTTGGGAATTATGAAACAACGCAATGACATTGCTTTTGATATCACTTGTACAACAAAAATAAATCTTTGTACTTTAATGTGTTTTTGTCCTTTAACCCTTATCTTGCTGTTCGCGACAACCCCTATCTTTGCAAACAGTGTAAATCCAGATCAGATGGCTTCTGAAGAAGCCATCTGATCAGGGCCTACACTGTTTGGCATTCAGTTTATAAATTTGTAGCAATAAATTACACCAGGTAATTTGATTGGCTGATAGACAGAAATGGGCGTGGCTTAAATGAATGTTCAACAAGAGAAGGGTCAAGAAGAATGAATACACCTTCAGGGGAGGCAACTCCTTCAAAAATATTTTGGACACCCATATCAATAGGGGTCTACTCTTAAAGAAAAGAATTTGCTTCAGGGGAGCAAATTCTTTTCTTTAAGATTAGACCCTTTTTTCAGATGGGTTATGTTTTTCTTTTCTTTACAATTAGACCCTTTCTTCAGAGGTTATGTCTAGATGTGAAATCACAAGTAATTTAAAAAATTGTCTCCCTTGGAACTGGTGGAAAATAAGCCAGGTGTATTCACACATGTATGAAATATCGGAGAAAATAAACACAAATAGCAACAGTGAAAAGTAGCCTAGAATTAGCTCTCCTATGGAGCTCATAGATTCATTATTTCAACATAGTTACATTATTGTGAGCCGAAACAAGTGAAAAAATATTTTTCGGACATGTGCGCTGAGTGAAGACTCGGAACTCTGTACCCGTACTGCCAGAATAAAGACTTCTCCGATGGCATAAAGGAACTACATGTTTTGCAGACATTCATAGAATGTACCACAGACTAAAATAAGAATGCTCTGATATGCAGGCTGGTCAGTCTTTTCAAGATGCCCATGTCCGAGGACGTATTTTCACTCGCCCTGCTCAAATATAACAATAAAATGACATTCATTCTCTTGAGCACTTCAATATGTATTTAACCTTACCAACCACCATTAACATTCACCACATATACATTAATACACAAAATAGAGCAACATTTAAGGTGGGTATTCAGTGATAATTGAAGGAAAAGTTTCCTTATTTCTCCATATACAGTAGAACTTTGATGGCTCGAACACCGATGGCTCGTTTACCATGGCTGAGTCGAACCCGTTCTTGAGTCCCTAGGGAATTTCTGTACATAACAAATAGGGAGGGTAAAAATTAGGATATTTTCGTCTTTTACCGTGCAAATGTATGCTGTGTGTACTCATTAGAATCGCCTCAATGAGGCGATTCTAATGAGTACACACAGCATACATTTTTCATTATAGAACACCGAAAAAGATGCCCTAACGTATGTCGTTATGCCTCCTGGCATTAGCCCTCTGTGGCTCGAACTACCCCTGTCTCGAACAGATTTTAATGGTCCCAAAGGTGTTCGGGCCATTGAAGTTCGACTGTATAATAAAGCTATGTTGTGGGTATTCCTCTGAACCGCCTTGCCAAGGTGTTTGAAATGAATACCAACAACATAATTATGTTTTTATGTTGAATTTACAAAAATTATCTTTTTTTTTCTTCAAAATTATCAGCAAATACCCATCCTATCTGTTTCTATGACAAAAACAAAACAGAAGGCACAAACAGTTTCAAAGGGAGTGATATGGAAGATATTAAGGGAAATAGACCCACAGTAAGGGAAAGCAACTCTTTGAAAAATAGTTTTAACTCCCTTTATGAACAGGGGTCTACTCTTAAAGGAGAGAATTTGCTCCTCAGGAGCAAATTCTTTCCTTTAAGAGTAGACCCCTTTCCTGTTGTAGCATGGTGTTCAGGAATGCAATTTGGAGGTCATGAAAGTTGTCTCCTTCATAATGAGAGCTGTCATCAGATAGCATAGCTCACCAAGAAAGTAGTCCAAGTCTGTAGTCTCGAGGTATTTAATTAATATACCTATCAGCATACTAAGCGAGTCACATCCATCATATGGTTTGGACAGTA
The DNA here is from genome assembly GCA_963580285.1 of Lucinisca nassula. NCBI lineage: Eukaryota > Metazoa > Mollusca > Bivalvia > Lucinida > Lucinidae > Lucinisca > Lucinisca nassula. Next base: position 29,526,279 of record OY757012.1, on the reverse strand, counting down.
CAACCTCTTAAAAATACTTTTGATGTAAATGCAGACCCCAATGCCAACACCAGTGCAAAAGAATTCCTGGACTTTGTCCATACCACTAAAAATATGCTAAATGTTTAACTACTTCCGGAAATTATCAAGGCTGCATTAAAAAATGTTACTTAAGAGATGATTTCCTGATAAATGTTATTTCTCAACCATTTTCACTTTTCCATGAAACACAGTTTTCAAATTTCCATGCATACTGAACAACTGCAGAAACTGACAATAATTACAGGAATTCAACCATACATTGTCATTAAAATTGTCCAGTTTGTTTGAGTTGAGGTTTAACGTCCCTGTCAACACTGTAAAGGTCATTTTGGAGACATTGCTTCCAATTTTGTGGGACTTTTACCCAACATTGAGCTGATATGACATCTCAAGCCCTGTCGCCCAATGAAACCAATAGGGTTTATTAGCATGGACGGTTCGCCTCGCACCGTGGTTCCTGGACAGGCTTAGATCCTCTAAGCGGTTTACCAGTACAAGTGCGGGCCGGATTCAGCTCTGTGTGGAAGCAACGTGCAACCCATATATTTCTTCAAGCCCCTAAAATTGTCCAGATTTTACAATAGAAATCCAGAGTCGATCTCCACTGTTACCGAAGAGCAGCATGTGGGTACTTATTTGATGTAGGTACTCATTTAATCCATTGTATACTAGTGGAGTCATTGCTATAATGTTGGACAAGTGCATTTGTCATATAAGGGGTGGTAGGCCTATTTTTTCGTTTTTATCCTATTTTTGACGGAAAATTCTGTTAGCAAACAGCACAGGCCCTGATCAGATGCCATATTCTGCGGCGTCTAATCAGGGACTGCACAGTTTGCCACGGTACCCCTTTAGGGGTTTCCCCCATGCAATGGGTTAAAATGCCTCATGGAAACATGTTAGGTACTTAAAATGAATCAAATAAGTACCTATGTTTTACTGCCTGTAAATGTTTACTTTGTGGAGAACAATAACATATGGTTTTACAGGGAAAAAATGCCACTTTTCAGAACTGTCTTCAAATAAAACATTTCAGAATCGTCTTCAAATGCACACATTCTCTTTCTTTCAGCTCTCACCTATTTACATTAATGAGCCAGCACACCACAAAATCTACAATAAGGCATGTAAGACCAGCTAAGACTCAGATCAGCCTGCACATCCGTGCAGTCTGATCAGAGTCTTCACTGTTCACATGAGCCTTTTATAACCTCTGGGCTATTCATAGGGCAAGAAGAGAATGCTCTGACATGGCAGAACGGACAAGCTGGCTGAACTGAGTCTTCGACCATAGCATCGGGTCTTATTGTAGGTTTTGTCATACGCCGGCTCATTTTAATTTAAAGCAGTTTTTCATTGCCTTACCACTGATGACATGAGTGAAATCAATGAGCTCAACAATCTATTCTTTACACAAAGTACAGATGACCCTATCTCAAAAAGCAGTGGTTTGAGATAAAAGGAGTCGGAATCGAAGGAAAATATAGTAAAACTAAACAAACTAGTCCAAAACCTAGTTAGACTTATACAGTGATTGGGAAGTGTGTGTGTGCGTTTTGAGTTTTACATCCCACCAACAGCTATGGTCATATGGAGACTGATCCTCCGTTTTTCAAAAGACTCATCCGAAAGTCTGGAGAAACCCGGGATCTACAGTAGTTGGGAAATATTGGTTGAGATATTGAGAGTCAACTGTAGCTCATTTTGCATATGATCTTGGAACCAAGGTCTAGATTCTTGCCACAAGATAATCCTTAAATTTATAGAATCTATCATAATCCTGATATTTATATAGACACAGAAATCTTAACACCTGCCCTGAGATCAGACTATCTTATCTCCCATGGACAGACTTATTTGTTCTACACCACAAACTCTTTATAACACAGTTCACTGAAACCTGTTTTGGATATTAAATGGATACACCTTCAGGGGAGGCAACTCCATTAAAAGTATTTTTGTCTCCCATGTCATTAGATGTCAACTCTTAAAGGAAAGAATTTGCTCCTGAGGAGCAAATTCTTTCCTTTAAGAGTATACACCTTTTTAAGTGGGACAGGGCTTATAGAAAAGCGAACAGGAAGTCCTGAAAGTTGTCTCCCTTTGAACAAGAATTCCGCCAAAGGCTACGTCGCGCCTGTGGGGGATGTAAAGTCACCGAACCATGACATCTAGGCCAAGGTCAAACATAGATGCTTGCATAAAAGTTGCCATTCTTAAATGCAGTCTGATCTGGGGCCACAGTTTGCAAAAACTATTTTAAAGTACTTGGCAGACGACAATTGTCGTGATTGGCGAATTATGGGTTAATTGGAGCTTTGAAAGCTTGGATTCAACAAAACAGTCTAGGTCCTTGTTCAGGACAATTTTTGCAGCCAACACTCTAAGAGAAAATCGACCCACCAGTCATGTCAGTGCTATTTTTGTTTTAAAACCCTTTCAAGATTTTATAACTTATATTGAGCCAAACAGCTTCATTTACTTGTGAGTGTGTGTTTGTTTTACGTCCCACCAACAGCTTAGGTCATATGGAGACGGGACCTCAGTTTAAAGACTCATCCGAAAGTCTGGAGAAGCCCAGGATCGAACCTACAATGTACAACCCCTGGTTTACAGGCAAGTAGCATAACCACTACACCATGGACTAGTACAAATAAATCAAGAGAAAAGGCAGGTGAAAGAAAGGGCACGGAATATGGTGGTCTGTAGGTAGCTTGACCTTAAGGTCACGACACAGGTGATACTCAACAAAATTAAGACCTGAGTGTAAAAGGATTTGAAAAATATCAGTTCTCAGTTGGAACAAATAGTGTTTTAACAAGGAGGGCTTCATATAATTTCAACAAAGGTAAAATAAAGACACAAATGAAAAGTTATTTGATGAATAAAATCATTTTTTCTTCATTTTTTTCATTGCAATATTACCAGTAACGTATCTGACTTCCTCAATATAGAAATAACAAGAATATTAATACTCTCTAACAGAGCTCCAGAGAGAGACGTGACAAGGATATGAAAGGGAAGCTTTTCCTTACATATCTAATGCGTACCTGTTAGATTTGCCTCGTTCAATATTTTAACCCCTTGTCCAGCTGACCCATGATAGCCCCTACCTTTGCAAACAGTGTAGATCCAGATCAGATGGCTTCTTCAGAAGCCATCTGATCTGGATCTACACTGTTTGTCATTCAGTTTGCAAATTTGAATGAATACAACATATCAAGTAATATGATTGGCTGATGCCAGAAATGGGCGTTGTAAATCTTAATTTATTCAGCAGGACAAGGATTAATAGAGAAAAAAAAAATATCCCCAAATTATCCACTGCACATCTTCTCTGGAGCTATGCTCACTAAAAACCCACCCTCAATCTTCTTTCTGAATACAAGCATGGCTAAAATGATTGATGACTTCTCAGATTACCTCCCTTGCATGCAAAATGTGGAATAACAAATATCTGAGTAGGCCAAAATAACAACTTACACAGCTCAAACGGATTTTGACATTGGTTTTACGGCCCTTTCAAGACCACCGGTATTTCACTTATTTTGAGCCGATCGTTAATCAGAGGCAGGCGAAAACCTTAGTAATGGGAGAAAATACACCAGACCTTCTGTTGCAGAACTTGGCATCTCACAGGAGAGCCTAGCAAGGCTCTAACCCACATCGGTGAAAACCTAATGATTTAGAGGCGGCACTCTTAACCACTAAGACACATAAGCCCTTAGCTCCAGAGGAAAATTTTGGGATATTTTTTCTAATTTCTTCATAAAAATACACATTGTGGGTACTTGTCAGAATCGTCTCATCTAGGAGATTCTAAAAAGTACCCACATTGTATGTTTCAAAAGAGAAATAAGGAGAATCATCCCAAATAGTTATCCAACACGCTCCTCCATAGCTGTGGTCCCCGCCCGTTGGGGCTTGAAGAAATTGATGGGCTGCACAATGCCTCACACGAGTACTGGTAAACAGCTTAGAGGATCTAAGCCTGCCAAGGCAAAGCCGTGCGAGTCGGTCCGTCCATGCTTATAAACCCAATTGGTTTCATTGGGCAACAGGGCTTGAGATGTCATTTCATCTCAATGTTGGGTAAAAGTCCCACAAAATTGGAAGCAACATCTCCAAAATGGCCTTTAAAGTGTTGACGGGGACATTAGACCTCAAATCAAAAAAATCCTCCATATCTGGTATTACCGTAAAAATCCTAAAAATTCTGACACCTTGAGGACTTGTACTTCTCCAAAAATTATAAACAAATTAGTATCATGATCCAGCAAGGTATCCAAAAGGTGCAGATGGAATGGCAAACAGTGTAGACCCTGATCAGACTGCTCCTTCAGGAGCAGTCTGATCTGGGTCTGCACTGTTTGCTCAGACCTGTCAGTCCCAATACTTAGTATCATTACGGTATGTCACTAGCTAGCCTCCTTTTGATAAAATAGATATTCTCCTATTTTTTGCATACAAGGGGAGTAACTCTATTCCTTAAATATTATAATAAATGTCTCTAGCTGCCTGAGGTTGAACTACTCGATAAGTTTCTTGGCTTTGAAATATCTTCTAAGGTAGAGAACCTGCCAGGTTGCGAGCCCGAGTAAACATAACATGGAAAATAAACTGAAATACATCACTCTTGAGTGTGTGGACTCTGAAATAGAACAAAAAGATTTTTTGTTAGTTAGTTTATTAATAGTTTAACAGCCCAGTTAATACTGTTTAGGTCATATCCAGCTAATGAGCTTACCTAACCTTTCTTTTCCTGGGCAGCTGGCCTCACTAGCTCAGTAGGATGCGTATCTGACTGGTGATCAGGAGGACGCGGGTTTGATACCTGCCAGGGTCGGCAACATTCTATCATGGACATTGATCATGAAATCTTTTCTACGGTCATTCTCTCCCTTCCGCTGATTCAACAAGGGCAGTTGTCAATTTCTTTCGAAAGAATGTGCACTGTAGTTGTTAACCACTGATGTGTAAGTCTGCCCAGGAAAAGTGTGGATAAGTAAACTGACACGCAGAAAAATGACCTAAATATTGTTGACTGGGCCATTTAACCCCAATACAAACAAAAAACTTTTCCTGGGCAGGCTTTTAAGCGGTTAACCAGTATAGTGCATGTTCTTCCACCAGAAACTGACAACTGTCAACCTTGAATCACCGGAAGGGAGAGAATGACCATACGAAAGACTTCATGATAAATCTCCACCTAAGAATATTGCCAACCCTGCATAGGTACTAAACACAAGACCTGATCACCAATCAGATGCACATCCCACTGAGCTGCCACGACAGGTTGAGCAGAAAGAAACAAGGTAATAAAATACCATAAAAATCCTTGAAATTCAGACACCTTGATGACTTGTAATTCTCCTAAAAACTTAACAAATCTGTTTCATGATCCAAGGAGTCCAAAAGGTGCAGACAGAATGGAAAACAGTGTAGACCCTGCTCAGACTGCTCCTCCAGGAAACAGTTTGATCTGTGTCTGCACTGTTTGCTTAGGCCTATCTCCCTTAATACTTAGGATGATTATGGTCACCAAAATAAATGTATCATCAACCAATGAATAACACAAGATTTTATATTTTATGCAATATATGCCTTGAGTCCCATTTTGGGGCATAAGCGAACAGTGTAGACCATGAGCAGAATGCAGCATCTGATCTTGGTCTACACTGTCTGTTTCAAAACACAGGCATTCTTTTAAAACTTCACCATTTTTCCTGGACAGACTTACACCTTCTAAGAGATTTACCAGAACTCATAAGTCCAGTAGGTTTCAGCTCTGAATGAAAGCACCATGCAGCCCAATCTATTTCACCAAGCCCAAATGGACAAGTTAAGGTTGTTGGAACATAGGTCTTACGTCCCCTTCAAAATTACATGTATTTATGTCATTTTGGAGACGTTGCTTGTAATCTTGTAGGAATGTCCTTCACCCGACATTGAGATGAAATGACTTCTCAAGCCCTGCCACCAAAACCAACCAAAAGCGTTCAATTATGTAGGGATGGTCCGACTCGTACCACTTGGCATGGGCATGCTTAGACCCTCTAAGCAGTTTACCAGTGTTCATGGACGGTCAGTTTCAGCTCTGCGGGGAAGTATCATGCAGCCCAATCTATTTCACCAAGCCCAGATGGGCAAGGACAATTTCACCAAGCCCAGATGGGCAAGGACAAGACTTACAGTGTATGATGACTGTAGGAATACAGTAAAATCCACTATTAAAACCACCTAAAATTAAGACTAAATCTGCTTTTGAAAGCTTATTGAGAAGGTTTCAGTTATTCTTTCTTTGTATTTTCTATATCCATTGTCTCCTATTAAGAGACCACCTTTGGGACTGTTCAAAAGTCCCAAAGGTGGTCTCAATATAGGAATTTTACTGTATTTCCTGAAATTACCATTTGTGTCTCTCATTTCCTCTTCCCTAGCTCTCATATAGGCAAAGTCATCTACAATAGACTTTGAGAGATCTTCTAGTCGACGTAACTCCACTTCAAGTGGCTTTAATTTCTCGGCTTTAGCAAGCTGAAAAATAGAGGTTAAGTTCATCAGGGTTCAAATGCTTGAAGCGAATAAAGTTGTTAGTTGATTTACATTAAAACATCCACTATAACCATTATCCCGCTGAACTCGACAACCACTAACTTTACAAACAGCGTAGGTCCAGCTTAAGTTTCAGTTCAGTCTACATTCAGAGACAATCGATCCACATGTACTCCCAGTGCTATGTTTTTCCTATGAAATAAAATGTTATTTTCTCGGCATGTCTATCCTGATCTGTGTTTTAAAATTAGTTCCAGATTAGAAGGAGTGAAGATAGCTTTGGGATCTTTTTTTGCCAGTTTCTCCACAACAAAAAATAAGGAAAAAATATCACTTAACCCTTAAGATGTCCATCACAACAATGATATCTGCTTCGCTGCCTGCTGGTAACTTTGTCATTTTTGCAAACAGTATAGACCCAGATCAGACTGATCCTCTAGGAGCAGTCTGATCAGGGCCAACTGTTTGCCTGTATGCAAAAATATTTTTTAGAAGTTTACAAGAAGATGTAGCAGACGACATACACAGACAACATGCTCAGATGCATTTTTTTCATGGCATCTTTAGGGTCGACTACTTTTGTTTCTTTATCTTGAGCTTAATGCTCTGCATAATATTCTGGGTATTTTTTTCAGCAGACGACACTTTGAAATATATTTTGTGATTTTTCCCAGAAAACAAGATTTGATATCTCATGCAAATTGTCTCCTATGGAGACAATTTGCATGATAGGAGACAATTTAAATATGTCAAGTCCTGTTTTCTGGGAAAAGTAAGAAATATTATCAACAATTTGTCGTCTGCTGAATTAGACCAGATTAGAGAGTGGCAAAGGCCAATTACAGCAATCAATATTAACCCATTTTGTACCAGAAACCCCAAAACGGGTACCCTGGCAAACAGTGGAGGCCCCGATCAGACGCCCCGTTCTGTGGCGTCTGATCGGGGCCTCCACTGTTTGCTAAAAGTGCAGTCATTTTCCAATTTAATTTTGATGAAAACACAACCTGACACCCCTAAATTTTGAAATGGGCTCCTGCTATATATAAGGAGGAAGATTCCATTTGGTACAAAAAGGGTTAAAATATGTTAGTGACACACTTACATCTTCGTAACTCTTTGCCTCCACTCCGTGTTTCATATCTAATGTAACCTCTCTATCTGTACCTGTTGTTCCTGCAATCATAGACATTTGCATAAAATAGCCATTGCAGATAAAATATATGCCTCCCGGTCAAATAACCAGTGACAATTGTGAGCGTTTCAGTTTTTCGTTCCACCAACAGCTACAGACATATGGAGACGGGACCTCGGTTTAAAGACTCATCCAAAAGTCTGGAGAAGCCCGGGATCGATCCTGCAATCCCGGTTTATCAGGCGAGTAGCATAACCACTACACCACAGAGGCTTCTATAACCAGTGACAAGGAGGGGAGTTAATATATCAGGACAGTGCTCCCAACCACACTGATAGAAAGGTTCTATGATATTGAATCAACATATATTTATTTATTTTTCCTTTGATTTTATGATACTTTCAAGATTAATACCAGTAGTTATATCGAGTCTGGCAGTTTCAAGACTGTTTCACTTATATCGAGCCGAGTATTTTTTTTTTGGTTTGGGTTTTACGGCCCTTTCAAGATTATTTCACTCATATCGAGCCGATCGTTAATCAGGTGGGCGAAAACCGGAGTACCCGGAGAAAAACCACCTGACCTTCCTTTGCAGAACTTGGCGTCTCACACGTGGCCCGAGCGAGGCTCGAACCTACGGCGGTGAGAGACCTAATGACTAAGAGTCAGCGCTCTTATCCACTAGGCCACGGAGGCTGAGCCGAGTATTAAACACAGAGGGCAAAAACCAGAGGACCTGGAGAAAAACCACCTGATCTGCTGCAGTACTTGGCATCTCAACGGTTTCTGGTTTGAACTCAACACTGGTGATAGAAAGTGTGAGAACAACTAATAAAATGTATGCTTTCTTAACCACATAGGCTATGGAGGCCTGTAAAGATTCAGTCAAGCTACAATTAACTAAGCAACAAGTGAATGTGTATGTTGACTTTGGCAGCCAGTGAATACTTGAATCCATTCGACTAAAATGGAATTCAAAGTAAGGATGCATTACTCTTTCCCTTAATAAAGTTGAAAGGAAAACATGACTGAGATGACTATTTTCAATGTTCAAAGAGCCATGGCTTCAAAAGAAAGTAAACCAGAATTACAATTCTCATTTTCAGTTTTTTTGGGGGCCTGTGCCCTTTAAAATAATGCCAAGGTCTTCAAAATCTAATCATCCCTTAATAAAGTTGACAAGAATACATGACTGAGATGACTATTTTCAATGTTCAACAGCTATATTCAAAGTTCAAAGACAATAACTCCAAAAGTAGGAAAATCCGAGTTATAGTTCATATGTTCTGCATGTCATCTCATAGTGCTCTACATATCTGTGAAGTTTTACGGAAATATCTCCAATGGTATTGAAGTTATAGAGCGGACACGAAACTGACAGAAAAGGCTATGTTCAATGTTCAACAACTCCAAAAGTGCAATGTAGGAAAATCAGAGTTATGGTTCATATGTTCTGCATGCTGTATGATAGCGCTCTACATATCTGTGAAGTTTCATGAAATTATCTCTAATGTTTCAGAGTTATGGAAAGGACATGAAACTATGAGGCGCTGATGGACAGACGTACGAACAGATGTACGTACGGACAATCAAAACTTTCGGAGGGTATAACATAATTTTTTGAATGGAAGGACATAAAACCAAATACAATGCTGTTCTCGCACGCCCTCATCATGTAAGGATGTCATATACAGTAATATTCCTCTACTAAGACCACATTTTGGACTGTTCAAAAGTGGTCTTAAAGACCACTTTTGAACAGTCCCAAAGGTGGTCTCTGACCAGAGGACACTATATGGAGAAAACACAAGGAATAACTGCAGCCTACTAAATAAGCTTTTTAATGCAGAATTTGTCTTTAATTTTAGGTGGTCTCAATAGCGGATTTCACTATGTACCAAATTTGAATGCATTCCAGCCAGTGGTTAAGGAGATGGTGTGAGGGACTGACAGACAGACTGACTTTAACCCTTTACCACTCAGATACGTGTTTTTACGTGTCTGCACCCCCCCCCCCCCATTTGAAGCCCCACAAGCACCTAAAATCTGCATTTCTACCCCCTGGATAGTTATGTTTGCTTTAGGATTTGTTGGGCAAAAAAGTGGCCTGTTTTTTCGCGCGCCTCCCCACTAAAAATATTCTTGGGGGGTTTGAAGGGGGGCAACGCCCCCTCACATCCCGAGAAATTTTGGGTGTATGGCGCAACCGGTCGCTAAAATTTATATCTGAGGGTGTCTGGGGTCGAAAATGCCTGAAAATTGATGCTGATAAAACATGCTGCAAACAGTGAAAATGGCCAGTGCCAAACACCTTAATTGTTGCCTGAAGATTAAAATGTGGTCAAAAATTCATGTGAAAACACACTTTTTGCCAAATTTGAGATGCCCCCTCTTTACCATGACAACAATGATCAAGTCATGAAAGATTGCATTTGAAAGGCTACTGCCCAATGAACATTCATACTGAGTTTGGTGTAAAACAGACCATCCATTATGAAACAATGGCTAGTTGAAGTTGCTGTCAGGTTCAACACTGTGAAAATCAGCTAAATTCTCAAAATCCCTGAGTGGTAAAGGGTTAATATGCACAACATGTACATGTATCATAAAAATCCTTAAAATTCGGACACCTTGAGCATTTATTTCACATTCCAGCAAGGAGTCCAAAAAGTGAAGACAGAATGGCAAACTCTGTATACCTTGATCAGGAGCATCTCTGTGTCTGGTAAAAGTCCCACAAAATAGGAAGCAACCTCTCCAAAATAACCTATACAGTGTTGACGGGGACGTTAAACCTCAAATCAAACAAACTCATCTGGGTCTGTACTGTTTGCTTAGGCTTGCCTGCCCCAATACTTAGGAACATTACGGTATGTATGGTTTAATGGGGAAATCAGAAAATCTGTCACAAAATTGTCCCTTAACCCTTTTTCACCAAATGGAATCTTCCTCCTTATATACAGTGCTCAGCAGTCAATTTCAAAATTCAGGGGTGTCAATCGTGTCAATCATGGTTGCGATTTCTTATAAAATTATTTTGAAAAAGGCATATATTTTTGCAAATAGTGTAGGCCCTGATCATACGCTGCGAAAAGCCTGCTTTCTGTGGCGTATGATCTGGGCCTGCACTGTTTGCCAATTACCAGTTTTGGGGTTTCTGGTACAAAATGGGTTAATATCTGTAGCTACAACGTGTCTGATGATTGAAACAAGAGCCTAGGGGATACAAAATCTGTTACAATGCATCACATTTACCTTGCATCATTTTTGACTCAAAACAAACTTCAAACATGTCGTACTCCTCTGTAGTGAAAGCGAATTTTCCTTTACTGGCATCTTCTTTGCTGTATAATATGTGACCCTTGGAATCTGTGACCTGCAAATTGCAAAAATACATGTGTACCGCAAAAATCCCAACAATTCGAACACCTTGTGGACTTGCTGCAGTTCTCCTAAAATTTTAATGTTTAACAAGTTTGCTTCACGATCTGGCAAGGAGTCCAAAAGGTGCAGATGGAATGGCAAATAGTGTAGACCCTGATCAGACTGCTCCTTCAGGAGCAGTCTGATCTGGGTCTGCACTTTTTGCCGAGGGGCAAATAGTGTAGACCCTGATCAGACTGCTCCTTCAGGAGCAGTCTGATCTGGGTCTGCACTTTTTGCCGAGGCCTACCTGTCCCATTACTGTAACCAATTCAAACACCTCAACAGTTACTATACTACATGTCGTTCTAAATTTTGAATTTGTGCGATTTATCACCCAGTGTTGTGTCTCAAATAGCTGTATTGGTGGCAATCAGTGAAGACACTGTTTGTCATGCCACATTCTGCAGCGTCTCATTTGGGTCTACACTGTTTGCTCAGGCATGTCTGTCTGAATACATATGTTTAATACGGTACAAAACTCATTTCTTTCTTTATTTCAGTTTAACAGTCCTTTCAAGATAATTTCACTTATATCAAGCCAATCGTTACGCAGGTGGACAAAACTGGAGTACCCAGAGAAAACCAGCCTAACCATCTGTTGCAGAACTTGGCTTCTTGCACACCAGACAAGGAAATCCATGATTTTACCCTGGGATAGAAATTTATGTTCTGACCCTGGTGTTCCAACCCAGGCAACTAACATAAATGCGCTTCAATTCTATTCAACTGCCGGAACTACTTCCGCACTACTTTTATTTTGTAAACACTATACATGTGCGAGCTGTCAAAACTAACCGGAGGTGTTGTGCAAGAAAAAGAATCCAATATGGGGTTCTGTTGTAGATGGGCGTTTCCAACCCTCGGGATGACCATGCTGAGCGGAACCTTGGCGTAGCCTCGGTTCCGCTCAGCATGGTCATCCCTCGGGTTGGAAACGCTCATATACAACAGCACCCCATATCAGATTCTTATAATCTCACATATGACCTGAGCCAGGCTCGAACCCGGTGCTGTGAGAGACCTAATGATTAAGAGTCCGTATTCTTGGAGGGCCATTAAAACTCCATTAAAATAGATTTTGATAAGACGCTGTTAAATTAGAAAATTTGGCAGGATTTTGGGACATCTTGAACCTAACAAACTTGGCCTAATAAAGGTACCTATCATATATCAATTGAAGGTTAAAAATGAAGGTTAAAAATGACTAAGTTCACAATGTGGAAAAAGTGACAAAAAATAATCCGACTATTAAGTCCAAATCACATGCGCATCCTTATACCATGGCAAAAACACAGGCAAACGTGAAAATTTCAAACTAATCGGTATGAAACTGTAGAAAGAGTTGCGATGACAAGACACGCAGTGTAAAATGTTGACGGAAAGACAGACAGACAGACGGAAACTTGCACGCCTATGTCTTCCTGCTAAAGCAAGTGCGACAAACACCTTGGATGGCACTGTGACTGCAGAAGGTTCATACTTTGAAGACTTATTACTGTGATTAGACTACATGCATGCGCAGGATGATCCAAGTCTTTTCTGAACAAAAAAAAACAACATGTAAACTTGGATATACGCATCCATTCATTATAGCGCTTTTTATATTTCTGTATGTGGCTGTGGCTGTAGAAAGTTCATGCAAGTCTCAAAGATTTTGAAGGTTTGTGCAATCCTCAAACATTATCCCTTATCTTGCTGTTCACGACAACTCTTATCTTTGCAGTGTAGATCCAGATCAGATGGCTTCTGAAGAAGCCATCTGATCAGGATCTACACTGTTTGGCATTCAGTTTATGAATTTGTAGCAATAAATTACATCAAGTACATGTAATTTGATTGGTTGATAGACAGAAATGGGTGTGGTTTAAATGAATATTCAGCAAGATAAGGGTCATGATTAGACTGCATGCAAGCAAACGATGGCCGACTTCTTAACCTGCCACATACAGCTTTTATGCGTTTTGCCTTAGGCGACAAGGCTGCCATTAATCCAAATTTTACATTAAGTAAATAGGCATTTTTATCCAAAACTTTGGTGCCCAGGCAAAAATTTAGGCGCCTTGGGAAACTGGGTGCCTGTTAGTCTGTTTCCCTGTACAGACATGCTGTACAGACATGCACAATTTACGATCATCATGTACGCCCCCGCCCGCCGGGGCTTGAAGAAATAGATGGGCAGCATTATGCTTCCACGCACAGCTGAATCCGACCCGCACACAAGTACTGGTAAACCACTTAGAGGATCTAAGCCTGCACAGGCAAAGTGGTGCTAGTGCCGGACCGTCCATGCTTATAAACCCTATTGGTTACATTGGGCGACGGGGCTTGAGATGTCATTTCATCTCAATGCCGGGCAAAAGTCCCACAAAATTGGAAGCAACATCTCCAAAATGACTTTTACAGTGTTGATTGGGACGTTAAACCTCATATCAAACAAACAAACAAAACGATCATGATGCAAATCCATTCTGTAAAATTTTTTCTTTCTTGACAGCCATGCGGATGGGATAGGCACATACTGCACTAATTAACAGACCGATTGGTATTCGCTAGGATCACAATGGCATGCAAAGCTTCAGAACAGCATGACGGCCCCCGCCCATAGGGGCTTGAAGAAATATATGGGCTGCATGATGCTTCCACGCAGAGCTGAATCTGGACCGCACATTAGTACTGGTTAACCGCTTAGAGGACCTAAGCCTGTCCAGGAACCGTGGTGTGAGGCGGACCGTCCATGCTAATAAACCCTACTGGTTTCATTGGGCTACAGGGCTTGAGATGTCATTTCATCTAAATGTCGGGTAAAAGACCCCAAAAAAATGGAAGCAACGTCTCCAAAATGACCTACATGTATACAGTGTTGACGGGGACGTACAGCATGCGAAACTTTCCCTAGGTATCCAAGTGACTGCCCCAACCAATTTATAATATGATCAGCCTGCCCCTGTCATTGTGATCAGAGTCTTCTCTGTTCAAAGGAGCCCTCTATGGCTTCTGCGTTATTTATAATGAAACGAGCAAAGATAGCAATAGCACAGGTCTGACATAGTTCTCGGGGACGCTGGATTCTGCGTCCAGGGATGCATAAAAATTGTCATAGACACGTCCGTGGACGCGTTTTTTCTGTGGCGGGACTCGAGTGTTTATTTGACAGTCAGTCACTTAGCTTTGATCTTAATAAACACTGACAACCAGTCGACACATCGATGATTGATAACAGATTTGGCAGATTACACATGTATTCTTATCACCGGATTAGCCTTCAGAGCTGGACGCATCGATTAGTTGATTAATATTGTGGGCAGTACTGAAGACCGCAAGTTGTAATGTTGCTGCTGAAATATTTTAATGGGGTAAGTGTGTGTGTGTGAATTCGGGTTTAACGTCATATCACGACAGTGTCTGGTTGCGACAGGAAGCTCAATGCTCACTTTTATAGTGCTGCCTCACTGAAGTATCATGTCCCTGACACATTACATGATACCACACCCAGTCACATTATCCTGACACTGGGTCGACCAGTCCTAGCTCTACTCCGTAGATCTGAGTGCCAAGCGAGGAGCAGCTAGTACCATTTTTAACGACTTTGGTATGTCGCGGCCCGGGATCGAACCCGTGACCTCCCGTTCCCCGGAGCGGACACTCTACCAACTGAGCTATCGGGGCCGGTTTAATGGGGTGGGTATGGGGTTCTAGTTACTGTAACTAGAACCCCTTAATGGGGTAGGTAAGGGGTTCTAGTTACATAAAGGTCAAAGAAAAAGTGGTGCCTCTGATTTTATGACGCAAATAGACACGGACATACGGTCACAAAAATACGGGATGACGAACAGCCGTCTGTAATTCGAAATATTATCTTCGCATGTTTTCAAAGAGATAAAATAATTGCGCCAATTAACACTTGGCCATTTGTTATTATGTTCAGAAGAACAATTTTATCAAATCAACACAAAATAAACAGGTGATTATGACAACAATTACAGATGTCACGTATTTTCGTGAGTTTACAAATTCGTCTTTTTATCAAATGCTAAGAATGTTGTGTCTTTTTAGGAATATCAAAATGTTGTGAATCTGCAGAAAGCAATCAGGTAGGCAGTAAAACCTTCGGAGCGGGACGTTAACTGCAGCCCCCCTGTTCAGGTTAAAGACCCCTACCGTAATTACGTGATTACTGTGTAGGCTTTCAACCCTGTAACCTGGAGTGTATATAATGTACACCTGCGAGTAAAGGTCAAATATGACTAATCATGGCTTCCGTTAGGCGGACGTACGGCGTATATTAAGTCCTGAAATCGCTTCCGGACGCCCAAATTAATTTAGGTTTTTGGTAGTGGGATTATCATTAGCGATGCAAAGTGTGACAATAGTTTCAGATAGATACGCATTTTTATTCTGGAGTAAATAGCAGGTGTTCATTAGGTAAATAATGAAAAGATCGCCGTTTGATTTTGGCGATTCGAAAATACGTAAAACCGGCGAATGTGACCAGGCCGGTTCGTCAGGGTCCGAGCTTTAGTCTGATCTGCCTGTTAGCCAAAAAGCAAAAAAAAAAAAAAAAAAAAAAAAAAACGCTGACTCGTCTAAGTCTGCTCCAATTGCAAAGTTGCACTTGTTTCTGCCTGTTTGTCTGAAGCAGTTCCGTGTGTTTAGAGTACAATGAAGACTCGAAGCGTATGTTTTGCAAAAATCTTTTACAAAAGAATTTTTTTTTTATTTCTTTTAATACATATATGAATGGGTGTCAGGTTTGTTTTATTTGTGTGAAGTTCTACAGTGTAGACAGATCAGACGCTATGTTCTGTGGCTACTGATCTGGGTCTACACAGTTTGCTAATGACCCAAAAATGGGCCACTAGGCATATATGGGGATGGGTAATGTGATTGTTTTCTTCACTTTTTATTAATTTATTTTAGGGGTGGGGGTTTTACTTGGAAAGTTATAAAATTTATACAGGGCAAGCAAAAATATTTTTCTTTTTTGTATGCACTCCTCTGCACTGTATTGACCGCATGCATGTCACAAAGTTATGAGTAGCTTTAACTTCATCACAAGGCTTTTCTTGATTGTTTTGAGTTTAACGGCCCAGTCAACACTATTCAAGTCATTTTTGAGCCAGTCAGTTTACCTATCCACACTTTACTAGCCATCTAAAAGGATATACAGGTGATTAAAAATCCAAACAAGAGATTCATAGATTAAATAATATATATTTCTTCATCAAAACAATACTACGATCCGCAAACACCTTGCTTCAAAATTGGGACTTCCTGAATTATCCAGATTTCAAGGGTAGGAAGTCTGGGACTTCCTGAATTTGGGAGTTAATGGAAGCCCTGACTAATCGCAGTATAAGTAGAAAGAAAGATTTGCATTGCTTTCTATAGACAGAGCTCTCACTAGGATTTTGAAAACAAGATTCCAGGAATCTTTCCTGGTAAAAAATTGGATTCACAGGTAAATAGTTGGATTCCCACATAGAAAGTTGGAGTTCTGATCTTGATTGCGCATAGAACATAGACAAAAATTTCTTATCATCAGGCTACACATCCATGTGTAGATTGTGGGTACTAGTTAGAACTATTTCCCTTATGTGTCTCAGAAGCAGCCACAATCTGATGTTTTGTAGAATACTAGAAATATTAGGAGAATAATGTATACCCCAGTAAAACGCACTCCCCCAACCCCCAAAAAAACAACAAGAGGGCCATGATGGCCCTGGATCGCTCACCTGATCCATAGAGTCACAAGTGGGCCCCGGGGAGGGCCATTATTGTCCCCAGGGTTATAATGTGCATAATGTTGAGGGAGGTCTAAAAAGGTGAAGCTTCAAACCAAATATCAACAAAGGCTATAATTTGAACAATCTGGGCAAAGGTCCACTAGATGCACCAAATATCAAAGACCTGGGCCTTACGGTTTCAAAGAAGAAGATTTTTTTTTTAAGATATTCCCTACATAAGCCTTTGTAAAACCAAATGGCCCCAGGGTGGGGGGCATTTTTGGACTCAGGGCTATAATTTAAACCATCTTGACGGAGGTCCACTAGACACCAAATATCAAAGACCTGGGCCTTGCTATTTCAGAGAAGAAGATTTTCAAAGAGTATCTCTATATAAGTCTATGTAAAACCAAAGGGCCCCGGAGCGGGGGCATTTGTGGCCCGAGGTCTATAATTTGAACAATCTTGGTAGAGGTCCACTAGATGAAGCGCCATATCAAAGACAAGGGAATTGCAGTTTCAGAGAAGAAGATTTTTAAAGATTTCCCTATATAAGTCTATGTAAATCCAAAGGGTCTCGGGGCGGGGGCATTCTTGGCCCCAGGGCTATAATTTGAATAATCTTGATAGAGGCCTACTAGATGAAATTTCACACCAAATATCAAAGACCTAGGCCTTGTGGTTTTCATACAAAAGATTTTTAAAGATTTTTCCTATATAAGTCTATGTAAATGCAAAGGGCCACAAGGTGGGGGCATTTTTGGTCTCAGGGCAATAATTTGAACAATCTTGGTAGAGGTCCACTAGCTGAAGCTTCATACCTAATATCAAAGACCTAGGCTTTGTGGTTTCAGAGAAGAAGAATTTTTCAAGATTTTCCCTACCCTATATAAGTCTATGTAAAACCAAAGGGCCCCGGGGCAGGGTCATTTTTGGCCCAAGCACTATAATTTGAACAATCTTGGTAGGGGTCCACTAGATGAACCTTCATACCAAATAGCAAAGACCTGGGCCTTGCGGTTTCAGAAAAGGAGATTTTTAAAGATTTTCCCTATATAAGCCCATGTAAAACCAAAGGGCCTTGGGGTGGGGGCATTTTTGGCCCTAGCACTATAATTTGAACAATCTTGGTAGGGGTCCACTAGATAAAGCTTCATACCAAATATCAAAGACCTGGGCCTTGCGGTTTCAGAGAAGAAGATTTTTAAAGATTTTCCTTATATAAGCCCATGTAAAACCAAAGGGCCCCGGGGCGGAGGCATTTTTGGCCCCAGCCCTATAATTTGAGCAATCTTGGTAGAGGTCCACTAGATGAAGCTTCACACCAAATATCAAAGACCTGGGCCTAGTGGTTTCAGAGAAGAAGATTTTTAAAGATTTTCCCTATATAAGCCCATGTAAAACCAAATGGCCCCGGGGCAGTGGCATTTTTGGCCCCAGCACTTTTTTGGCCCCAGCACTATAATTTGAACAATCTTGGTAGGGGTCCACTAGATAAAGCTTCATACCAAATATCAAAGACCTGGGCCTTGCGGTTTCAGAGAAGAAGATTTTTAAAGATTTTCCTTATATAAGCCCATGTAAAACCAAAGGGCCCCGGGGCGGGGGCATTTTTGGCCCCAGCACTATAATTTGAGCAATCTTGGTAGAGGTCCACTAGATGAAGCTTCACGCCAAATATCAAAGACCTGGGCCTAGCGGTTTCAGAGAAGAAGATTTTTAAAGATGTTCTCTATATAAGCCCATGTAATACCAGAGGGCCCCGGGGCAGGGGCATTTTTGGCCCCAGCACTATAATTTGAACAATCTTGGTAGGGGTCCACTAGATAAAGCTTCATACCAAATATCAAAGACCTAGGCCTTGCGGTTTCAGAGAAGAAGATTTTTAAAGATTTTCCTTATATTCCTTATATAAGCCCATGTAAAACCAAAGGGCCCCGGGGCGGGGGCATTTTTGGCCCCAGCACTATAATTTGAACAATCTTGGTAGGGGTCCACTAGATGAAGCTTCATACCAAATATCAAAGACCTGGGCCTTGCGGTTTCAGAGAAGAAGATTTTTAAAGATTTTCCTTATATAAGCCCATGTAAAACCAAAGGGCCCCGGGGCGGGGGCATTTTTGGCCCCAGCACTATAATTTGAACAATCTTGGTAGGGGTCCACTAGATGAAGCTTCAAACCAAATATCAAAGACCTGGGCCTTGCGGTTTCAGAGAAGAAGATTTTTTAAGTTTTTGGTGAAAAAAATCTATTTTTGGCTCCTGTGACCTATATGTGCAACGGACCGGAACCATTTGAACAACTTTGAAAGGGGACCACCTAAGGATCATTCCTGTGAAGTTTGGTCAAAATCCGATCAGTGGTTTAGGAGGAGATGTTGTTTAAACGAAAAGTTTACGCACACACGCACGCACACACGCACGACGGACAAAAAGTGATCACAAAAGCTCACCTTGTCACTTCGTGACAGGTGAGCTAACAAAAAAAAAACATGCAGTTGCTCTGATTTATTCTCACATTTCTAGGATAACAGAAGATATAATGTAAACCCAGATCAGAAAAGAAGTTTTCTATACAGCCATGTTTGTGCTTTCAAATTCGGACATTGTTTTTTTTGTTTGATTTGAGGTTTAACGTCCCCGTCAACACTGTAAAGGTCATTTTGGAGACGTTGCTTCCAATTTTGTGGGACTTTTACCCGACATTGAGATGAAATGACATCTCAAGCCCTATCGCCCAATGAAACCAATAGGGTTTATTAGCATGGACGGTCCGACTCGCACCGCTATTCCTGGACAGGCTTAGATCCTCTAAGCGGTTTACCAGTACTAGTGTGCGGGCCGGATTCAGCTCTGCGTGGAAGCATCATGCAGCCCATATATTTCTTCAAGCCCCTTTGGGCGGGGGCCGGCAAATTCGGACATACATGTACGTGACATTAGCTCATACTTTTGTGAACAAATACGTATGGGAACCATCCTAACTAAGACTGACGTCCTGTAATTGTTAAAAATATTGCATTTTGAAGAATTGCAGATATTTATGTCCCAAGTAAACATCGAAATACTCTTTGACCGAGCGATAAAAAAGTATGATTGTGTAGTCGCGAAAATACATGACATTGGTAATTCGTCAATTATATCATCTTCCCCGTAACCCTGGTTTAAATAAATGTGATATTTTACCGACTAATGTTAATCCGTTGATGGTTCATGCTTACATCAATCAGTAAACTAATTAATTGTAATCCGTAATATCACAGGGATTAGCACGGCGAGATTAAAAAGGCACAATCATTTTTATCACGTGCCGCAAACCGACCACTTCCAAAAGTACCTGTCAATATGTGGCATGTGTGCTTTCAACACAAAAAGCAGCACCGCATTTGATCTTTACTGGAATTGCGTAAGCGGCCTAAATTAGCTTCTGATTTTACCGCTTCTGTCATTTTGGACGTGTGTCGCAAGGGTTCGTAGAAATACCGGAACACACCAAAACACCGGAACACACTGGTAATTACCGGAACACACTTGATTTTTTTATATTTCTTTTATTAGAAATGTTATTTTTGACTTATTTGCATTGTTTTATTGTGTATGGTGTTGTTGAAAACATTTCTGATATAAAAAGCATAAATAAATTTATCTTAGTTAAGTGTTTTATCAAATGTGTTCCGGTCCTGTGGGTCTAAATATATACAAGTAATTATACTGAGCAGTTTAGATTTGCTCTCTCTGATATAACTCATTTGTTGACCAAAAGAATACAGTTCGACAATTCTTCTAGCCACAAAAAAGCTTGACATTTCCAGCATAGTGTCGCCATTGGGAAGAAAAACATGAAATGTCAAAAACTTTAGCTCGTAAAATGAATCCGGGACGTTTCGCCCCCAAACCGTTTCCTCCCCTAGTCGTTTCGCCCCCAAGACGTTTCCTCCCTGGTCGTTTCCCCCCAGTCGATTCGTCCCCCTAGTCGTTTCGTCCCCCTAGTCGTTTCGCCCACTGTTCACTGTAAGGCTAATTTTCAATGTTGAACTTTTATTAGAGGTGAGAAGAGGCAAATTATCGCCCTGTCATGTCAGCCTAAGTGTCTGTATCTGTTCATTAAGGGACATCATTCATACTTGAACAGCAAGTCTCTGATGGCGCGTGAAAAAGAGAAAGTGGGAAATATTGGAAAGAAACACCAAGCTGTGGATAGACAAGAAAGAAAAGAAAGGAAAGATTCCTGTCGGCTTTTTCAAATCATCATTGGAAACCATACCTCCCCAGCTACAGTAGCGTCGCCCAACCAACACAGGTTCAAAAATCCCTCAGACTTTACTTACAAACCGGACCCTACCTAGCTGTTAAAACGAGAGAGTAGACGGGTCCCTGCTTGAAGGATACCAAGTCAGGGGCCTCAGAAACAGATGCTGGTAAAGAATTTCAACCGGGTATAGTCCTAGGGAAGAAGCTGTACTTGAATCCATCAAGCTAACCACGTTGCCTGATCAGGGTCTGCACTATTTGCTTACAGTTCAGGAATAACTGGGTCGGACGCCGCAAATCTGATCAGAGTATACACAAATTGCGGGCAGAACATTGATGAAAGGAATCGACTTGATCATTGTTTCCACTTCTATTTATTACGTTGCATCGGCGTTGACGCGTCGTTGCATAGACGACATTTGCGGCAATACTCAACCATGTATTACCTAGTGGGCACACAATGTGTATGCAACGTCGTATATCAACGCCGATGCAACTTTATTACGTTGCATCGGCGTTGACGCGATGTTGCATATACAGCATTTGCGGCAATCTTCAACAATTAATGTATTACTGACCGACTCTGTTAACGAACCAACCGACCAATTTAAAACAAAACTGATAAAGGTGCTGAAGCGATTATTAAAGACGTTTAACTTTGCTAAGAGCGCATGTTTTCACACCTTATCATTTAGGGCATTTATTGCGTAATTAATGCGTCAAATCAAATCAACAATGTCATTAACGGTATTGATCAAAACAGGTAATAATTCCTAATTAACATTTTCATTCAAAAGAACAGGTTCTTCCCTCTCTCTCTTTCTCTCTAACTCATATATGGATCTTTTTATATAAAATACAGTAAAATAGTTTGGGGGCGAAACGACTAGGGTTTGGGGACGAAACGACTAGGGTTAGGGGGGCGAAACGACTAGGGGCCAAAAAAGGGGGCGAAACGACTAGGGGGAAACGACCAGGGGGGAAACGTCTTGGGGGCGAAACGTCTTGTTACCGTAAAAATTTCATTTTTTATATCAGATTTTTACCAAGTTTGCTAAGTGGCAACTCTGTGTCATTTTATTGTTTTTATTATTATAATTTCTGGCCCCGTCAACAGCTTAGATCATTCCGGTCCATAGTGCATTATTTCAAAATTCATCAATTTATTGTAATTATGTTATATAAATATCTCTCTCTCTCTAACAACAACATAAGTATATAACTAGAAATGGTGTTTGTAAAACACAATGCCCCCAACCTTTGCTTGTCCTTAGATGGCAAAATATTCAACAAATATTGTTAAAGACTCAAAAACATACAACAAGAATTCCCCCGAAGGCTATGTCGCGCCTGTGGAGGCGCAAAGTCACCAAACCATGAAATCTAGGTCAAGGTCAAACATGGATGCCTGCATAAAAATTTCACTCCTAGTTCCAAGCATGTACCAAGTATCATCAATGAAACTCTTAACGAGAATTCTATGTTTTTTAATTAAAGGGGAAATAATTCAAGAAGGGGAGATAATTTGGACAAGAAAAAAAATACGGGTCAACTATTTTTTCATGAGGAACTCATATATGAAATTTCAAAACACTAGCATACACGGTTCTGAAGATATGCTATGCACCAGAAAGCAACACAATTGAGTAGCAAAAAATTACAAAGGGCCATAACTCTAACAAAATTTTATCGAATTGGTTGAAAATTTAATCAGGTAGTCTCCTCCTTAGTCCCAATCACTATACCAAATAACAAGGCTGTAGCTCAAATACTTTTTGAGATATCTTGCTAACGAGAATTCTATGTTATTTAATTAAAGGGGAAATAATTCAAGAAGGGGAGATAATTTGGACAAGAAAAAAAATACGGGTCAACTATTTTTTCATGAGGAACCCATATATGAAATTTCAAAACACTAGCATACACGGTTCTAAAGATATGCTATGCACCAGAAAGCAACACAATTGAGTGGCAAAAAATTACAAAGGGCCATAACTCTAACAAAATTTTATAGAATTGGTTGAAAATTTAATCAGGTAATCTCCTCCTTAGTCCCAATCACTATACCAAATATCAAGGCTGTAGCTCAAATACTTTTTGAGATATCTTGCTAACGAGAATTCTATGTTATTTAATTAAAGGGGAAATAATTCAAGAAGGGGAGATAATTTGGACAAGAAAAAAAATACGGGTCAACTATTTTTTCATGAGGAACCCATATATGAAATTTCAAAACACTAGCATACACGGTTCTAAAGATATGCTATGCACAAGAAAGCGTGACGTACTAACGGACGAACGGACGGACAAGCCAGAAGCAATATGCCCCCCAACTTTTTTAAAGTTGGGGGCATAAAAACACAATGTATATTCAAAGCACCCCACCCTCTGGGCTTGGGGAGACCGATCATGCTGCATAGTGCTCCCGCGCTGAGCTGAAACTGTTTGCAGTCGAGAAATGATAAACGACTTAGAATTAATAAGCCTTTCCAGTCAGTGTTGCGAATGGGACTGCCAAATTTGGTTTCAATGGGTGATGAGAAACATCTCCAATATAACCTGAGTGGTGTTGACGGGATTATTCCTATTTGATTAGACTTGCCTGCCGGGACCGGCAACATTCTTTCGTGGATATTGACCATGACATGTATTCTACTATCATTCCCTTCCGCTGATTCAAGAAGGGAACCTTTTTTCTTACTGTACGGGTAACCAAATAATACGGACTTATCATCATTATAACAGACCTATATATTATTAATCCCCTTTAACCCCACTTTTTTGTTGTAAAAACGGAGTTGACGGGGGTATTTTTTTCTGCTCAAAAACATAGATTGTGGGTACTCGTTAGAAACTCCTCAAGGGAGGCGGTTCTAACGAATACTCAAAATCTATGTTTGTATCAGAAATATGAAAATTGTCAGATTTTTTAATTTGAAATTTTTCATTTCTTTTTTTTTTTTTTTTTTCACTAAATTTAAAAAGGCATTTTTTTTTCTCTCAAAGATCTTGTTATATTTTTTTTTAAATATTGTCTGATCTGATTAGTTTATACATCACAGAATTCAATTTTAATTTTAAGACCTGAAATCTCAAGCGAATTAAGAAATGAGGACCAACTAAAATTTCAAGCGAAGGAATAAAACAGGATTTGGACAGACACGGACATATAACGAAAAGAGCGGACATCATGCAATCTGATCATTATCTTGCTTAACGATTAACGGAAGCGTGTTTATTAGCGCGTGCAGTTACTATTGCATTATACACTAATCCCCATGTAGCAAACGGGTAACTGGGGGAGCTAAAGGGGATTATATGGTTTGTTAATCGTAACTATGTTGATTAGATCACTGATGTCATTTCTTGAGTACATCGACTCAGTCAATGTCAGAAAGGCCCTTTTTTATTAAAGACAATTGTCGCTAAAAATAACATTCAAAAACGTTTTCTTTCACAGAACAAGATTGCATTTGGTTTGTTTGGCGATTCATATATCAAGAGGCTGTATAAGTTCTGCGATGACGATCGGGTTTAATGCAAACAAAAACTATAATTTGAGCCCCCGCCCATCGGGGCTTGGGGACGTAGGCAGAGGTGCGAGTCGGGCCGTCCTTGCATATAAAACTTCGGTTTCATTGACCGGTAGGGCTTGAGAAATCATCTCATGTGAATGTAGGTAAAATCACCCAGAATTGAAAGAAACGTCTCCAAAATGGCACAAAGTGTTCTGAATCAGTGTTGATGGGACATTAATCCTCCAATAAAAAAGTGAAACAACATCACTAATAACCACCGTAACAGTTATTCTAGGTTTAAATAACATTTTTGACGTTTAATGTATTTCTTATGCCTAACGCATCATGACAAAAATATACCGGATCACATTGCCATAAATTATTTGATGCGTAACTGGGCTAGGGTTTATAAAGTATGTTTTGTGTCACATTTGGTCAATATAAGGCATATGAAATGTATATTATAGTATATTCCTCCAAAATACACTTGTTAAGCCAAATAAAAAGCTTTTTTGAGTGTGTTCCGGTAATTACCAGTGAGTTCCGGTATTTCTACGAACCGGTGTCGCAATAAAAACATGCGTACATAAGAATCGGGGATAGTGAATTTTACGGGTACAACGGCAAAAAGTTGGCGTAAAATACGCAGAATCCTGCATTTCCGAGAGCTCTGATAGACATGTGCGTCCATAAATTTTAAAGACTGTATTTTTATGGAGACTCAAGAGTCTTTAGAAATAGCTAAACTCTCATCCCTGATTACAATGCAATAGTTTGAAATGGGGAGAAAAAAAGAAACACCAATTTGGCCAAAGCGACCTACCCCCAAAATTGGGCCAAAACAACTCTGGACCAAAAAAGTCCCACGACCCTCTTACCAAAGCCAGGAATTGACAGTTGAAACTGGGTAAAGTGCAACTCACTACACGTCAGACACTCAACATACACGCAAAAGCAATACATACATACATGAAAAAATACAAACAAACAATGTCACGTACAATAAGTGATGTTTTATGTCCTGGTGCGTCCGACATGCTGTATTCGCCGGTTACTAAAACGTCTTTGTGAATCTCTTCTTTCAAGCATTTTTTGGCGTTAGGGGCTAAATGAAACATAAGAGCGTCTATATCTGAGGCAAAATAACAAACTAGTAATATCAATATATTTGTCAACTCCATTGTTCCACACTTAAATTCGTTAAAATTAGACGAAAAACAACAAAACACATCTGTGCACGTTTGCTAACGTGGCATTCGGTAATTTTCGTAACTCTTCGTTGGCATTCGGTTTGGAGTATTTGCCAACACTGGGAATCTCGTGACTAAATAAAATCCGGAATGGTCCCGAGAAAGTTCACAACAAAGGATCACCGGCAAGACCGAAATCACCGAAATCGGGTACGTACAAACACCGGATCGGATCCAATTACCGAATCGGACCGGATCATATCCGGTTTCCTGTGCTGTGTTCACTTTTTCTTCGATATTTTATTCTTTATGCACAGTTGAGAAAGATTTCCAGCATACAAAAAGATGTTTACCTCATATGTTCATTCCTATACCGAAAAAAAGATATGGTGCACCATCGCAAATACCCGCCTTTTCTAAATTTGACCTTTGACCTCACCTCATGACCCCTAAGCAATATACGTACCAAGTGTTGTCACAATTGGCCAAGAGATAAAAAAAAATGCATTCATAAGGTTTGTGACAGACGGAAGGAAGGAAACACGGACGGATGTCCGGACGTACACCCGCTACGAAAATAATATACCATTTTTTTTCAAAAACGTGGGTATAAAAACAGACCATAAGAGACATAGCTTAATGTATGCTGAAGTGAAACCAAAAAAAAAATGAGTACATACCGGAAAAAAACAAGACTAAACAAAAAAAAAAAAAAAAAAAAAAAAACAGAGAATATGGTAAAGTAACTCAATCCATATATAGCCAAATTAATCTATATGTTATTTGGATGTGGTTTGGAGGATATCCCAAGCCAGCACGGGGCCAACGTCGAGCCGACAGCGATACGTTGCCACATCGTATCGCCGCCGTTTGCTGACTGGGCGCAGGTTTAAACGCGTGAGATTCTATTTCTATTAACCAATCTGTACCCAGTCCCACAGTCTATGTTTTGAGCGGACATAAGAAACATATATCTACCCCATTAAATCACCATCGGGCTCACAGCGATACATACGACGTTACCACGTCGTATCGCCTTCGATCCGACGTTGACCCAGTGCATTCTTTGCTGACTGGGCAGCTTCAAACGCATGGGATTCTATATACCAATCAGAAGGAGTTCCGATATTATTCATATATTTTCACAAGACATAGATTGAGTGTGGTTGTTAGAACTGCCTCGACGAGACGGTTCTAACGGGTACCCACAATCTATATTTTGTGCAGACATAAGAAAAAAATATACCACTGTAAATCCGTTTTTCTTTTTGCGCGGGTGTGTGTGGTGGTAGGGGTATATATTATGTTTTATTATTTCTGTTAATAAAACATGAATTGTGGGTACTCGTCAAAAGAGCCTCGCTGAGGTGGTTCTAACAACTTTCACAAATCTATGTTTTGAGCAGAAATGTGAAGAATATCAGAATTTTTATCTGAAAATTATAATTTATTTTTCTTTTTTGTTTGTAAAATTTTCAATATACATAGCCGTTTTTTTCCGTAGTGTATCATTTTATTTTTCTTCATAACTTTAAAGCATCGGCGTTTCCCTTTACCTTCTGAAACATCAATTATCTTTAACGTGATTACATCGTTAACCCGTTAAGTGGATCACCTGTAAATCTGGTAATCCGTTAACCTAATTCAATAACAACGACAATAAACATATTCCATTAGGTGTTAAATATCAATTGGGCCGTGCATTGAGAAAACGTACCTGCAGCTTACGCGAGCAGCGATGGTTAGGAAGAGTCTGTACTTTCGCCCATACAGTCTCGCAATGTTCGCTGAATACACTGTTTTTTATATTATTATTATTTTTTTTAATATCATTAAACTCTTCGAAATGGAATATACATGTATGTTAAATGGCGAGCGGAATTTCATTTTGATATCTTAATTGATTTAGTTAAAAGCACGGACCCAATATGCATCAGGGCCAAGTTAAAACATTCAAGAAAAATCTACCTATCTAAAAAGGAATATGCCATTAAGACCACAGTGACAAAATCTCCCAAGTATCTCCATATAGCGCAAACGTAGACATTGTGGATGCATAATATTTAAATGCAAATGCAGTGATAACAAAACAGAACCAAACAATAAAAAGTAGAAAAATAATAAAAATAAAATCTATATGGAAAAAGTCGAAAAACTAAGAAAATAATGGGACAAATAGGGTCCGATCCGGTAATTGGGTCCGATCCGGTCCGATCCGGCAATTGGGTCCGATCCGGTGTTTGTACGAACCGACCGAAATCCATCGAAATCACCACAGAAATCACCGAAATCACCACAAAAATCACTCCGGGAAGATCAGAAATCACCATTGTATGATTGAATAGGTCTGGGAAAGACAGGGTAGGGTAGGGTTTTGTTGGGTTTGGTCAGGTTGGGTTGGGTAGGGACGGGTTTGGTCGGGGAATCGCCATGGAAATCACCGAAATCACCAAAGTTGGGTAGGATACGATCCTAAAATTATTATTGTAATTATTTAAGGTATAAATAAATTAGGGTCAGATTGTCATAGTCTGTTATATTGACTAGTTAACAATTATTTTTTTTATTTCTTTAATTATCTAACGCTTGCATAAACAATAATCGTCAGTAAATTAAGTCTGAAATCAAAGTCGCCGAAATCACACTAAGCATTGCCATTATCTATTATTAGTCAAATAAGTATTATTATTACTAAAGAATAACTTAATTATATCGATTTGGTATATAAATTCAGAAAAATATATACTTGCAGTGACTTCGGCACCCTACTTTGTAAGTGTCCCATCGGGGCTTGAAGAAATAAATGGGCTGCATGATGCTTCCACGCAGAGCTGAAACCGACCGCACACGAGTGCTGGTAAACCGCTCAGATGATCAAACCCTGCCCAAGCAAATCGGTGCGAGTCGGACCTGCTATGCTTATAAACCCATTTTGTTTCATTGGGCGACAGGGGTTGAGATATCATTTCATCTCAAAGTCGGGTAAATGTCCCACAAAATTGGAACCAACGTCTCCAAAATGACCTAGGGTGATTTTTGTGGTGATTTCGGTGATTTCTGTGGTAATTTCGGTGATTTCAATAGATTTCGGTGATTTCGGTCTTTCCGGTGACCGCACAACAAACGACATGATTTAGTCAACAACAACAATGAGAACAAAAAACAAAGAAGCAATCTTGGTGGTGAACGGCAGATCGGAGTACATCTGGAGGATTGTGTAGCTAAGTTTACCTCTTTGGCTAGGGACTAACTTTCCATATCACAGGTCCTGGTGTCCAAATGTCATTTGACGTGTCACCAGTAACACTAATTCTGGAAACTTAGTGACGACCAGATATGTGCATCTGAGGAAACAATGCAATATGGGCAAATTATACATACCAAAGCACTTACTTATCTTTATTGATCACTGGTCCAAGTAACCTTCAAAAATCATAAATACAAATCAACTGACTTGTGAAACATCTTTCTTCCAACGAAGTACTGTCTTCCTCTGGTGTCATACTTTTAGACGGTCATTTGAAGACGTAAACGATAATATACAGTAAGGTTGAAACATCTTGAGGGTGCCTAATTTCTAGAAGTTGATTGACTGCACGTTGTGCTTGAATCTTTCTAGCGTAGTGCAGTCAACAGCAGATTGTTGAAGGTTGTTCTGGAGGCGAATGGTATCTTGGGTACAATTTGCACTTTCCGTCATTAGCACATGTCCTATCACCTGTGACAAGTCTGGAGTACAAAGAGATTGGTGAAAGTTTGATTTATCTTTCTGGTGCACCGACCTCTGAAATAACATCAGATTGCACCTCATTAATCTGCTACTTTTTACAGTAAGTCGAATGGATATGAAATAGGTAGTAATGAATGTTCATCTGAGGAAAGCACTTGTGGAATTGGATTTCTTCGCCACCTAGTCATTGTAGTTGTTCCAGCTTGTTTCGTTATGTACGCGTATCAAGGAATCACAACGATACGACGTCGGTTATTTCCTACTATAACTACTTAATTTGTGTACTAGCAATTTATCAACTGGAAGCTGGAATCCGAAAACCGCATGCTGCAGAATACCTTAGTATATAAATAAGAGTGCTAGATTGTATAGACTAGCTACAAATACTATAACACATCCCTTCTTTTAACCATTGAATAAAAATATATTCGTTAATAAATCATTAGACCATTATAATTTATCTAGTCTCTGTCTGTAGCTTTAGGAAAAGGAATACATATTGGAAATAGTCTGATTGGTATCAGCTATTAAGATAAGTAAACATCAATCGAAAAGTTTCTGATAAACATCTACCGTTTGTAGCAAAGAGATCTTGACATCAAGTTTTCAGAAAAACACAGCTGTTTGTTTAACTAACTTCCACATTGATTCAATCACTCTCGGTTTTACTTGTCTTCCATGGCGAGTTATATAAACAGAACTGTCCGACTTAACAGCCCCTGACCTTGTTTTTGTTGAGATGGAAGGCTGCTGCTGTACTTCAGGCTGCTATGGTATCAAAGGTAAAGTGCCGTCTTCCGGAATATGCATTTCAACATCTGGGGTGGCTGGCATGCATTCATTGGTTTTAATTTAATGGTGTCTGTTGCGTCTGTAAGTTCATGCACCATCTGAAGTGCGCACAGAATATGATCTGTCATTGTCTTTATCAGGGCTGACTGCTTGTTACCATGTTTTGTTTTGTATGTCCAACCGACTTTGTTTTTCTGTCAAAATAAAACTTATCCACTTGCTTGCATGCTTGTAGCCTTGAGCGAAGTATTTCTGGAGAAATAGCATATGGTTTCAATGTATCTCTAGAGGTCGATAGAATTGAACTCAATTCACGCGACATGATAAGTGTGGCAGGAGAAAAGGTTGTGCTGCTCAGCTTTGTGTTTTTATATTCTAAAAGACAAATTAACGGATTAGTGTTTGCAGACACCTGATGCTCCGTCTTTGGTCGGGCCCCTCGGAGTCTAACTGTTGGTTTTCTTTTGCTCCAGCAATTGTGTTGTTGTATGCTGTCGAGTCCTCAACCTTATTTCATCTCTGTAGTTTATTGATATGTATGTTCTCGGAGATGTTACACTGATGAGTTAGGAAGCCTTCATTCGGACTTAACAAAATTAGTGTATACCGCGACAGAGTTAAGGGCGAGGATTATGGCCATGTAAAATCGATTTAAGACCCCGCGTGGAATTCGTTCCACTGACCGTTCCAAGGCGGTTCTTCTGTGGCGGTTTATTTATGTTGTTGTTTGCTACTTACTGTGTGTATCACTTCTGTTGTTTTTTTTATTTTGGATGGCCATTTTGCCATTTTGTGGGAAAGTAACTGTCCTTATGGCCTTCCTTTGTTTAGGTTTCCAGCATTATGGTCTGGTCGATTCATGTTTGTGTTTTTTTCCCTTTGGTGTCTTTGATGGGTGAAGTAAGTTAATTGTATCGATTACTGATCTTTGTTTTACTTCTACTTCGCCTAAGTGAATATGCGTTTGTATATCTTTACATTTGCCTCTGAAAAGTAGAAGTAAAACAAATATCAGGAATCGATACAATTAACTTACTCCACCCATCAAAGACACCAAAGGGAAAGAAACACAAACATGAAGCGACCAGACCATCACCTCTGTAGTTGTTTGATTTTTGTGTTCACGGAGATGTTACAATTATTAGTTAGGTTGCCTTCATGCGGACTGAACAAATTGTTTATCTTGATCGCGACGGAAGTAAGGGCGAGGATTGTGGCCACGTAAAATCGATTTAAGCACCCCAGTGGTGTTTCCGTTGGGGTCTGCTGTTTCGTGTTTGTGTTTCTTTCCCTTTGGTGTCTCTGGTGGGAGCTGTGGGTTAATTGTATCGATTCCTCATCACTGCCCTCACTTCTACTTTGTCTGCTGGAGCCAAAACAAACTTATGAAATTCTTCTCTCCTCGGAGTCTAACTGTTGGTTTTCTTTTGCTCCAGCAATTCTGTTGTTGTATGCTGTCGAGTCCTCAACCTTGTTTCATCTCTGTAGTTTTTTTATTTATATGTTCTCGGAGATGTTACACTGATGAGTTAGGAAGCCTTCATGCGGACTAAACAAAATTAGTGTATAACGTGACAGAGGTAAGGGCGAGGATTATGGCCAATCGATTTAAGCCCCCCAGTGGATTTCTTTCCACTGACCGTTCCAAGGCGGTTCTTCTGTGGCGGTTTATTTATGTTGTTGTTTGTTACTTACTATGTGTATCACTTGTGTCTTCTTATTTTGGATGGCCATTTGGCAATTTTGTGGGAAAGTAACTGTTCTTATGGCCTTCCTTTGTTTAGGTTTCCATTAGGGTCTGGTCGCTTCATGTTTGTGTTTCTTTCCCTTTGGTGTCTTTGATGGGTGGAGTAAGTTAATTGTATCGATTGCTGAGCTTTGTTTTACCTCTACTTCTTATGAAATTCTTGAATACCTTGTTTAAGGTGGCGTAAAGACCCCTTAGGTTTAGGAGGTTTTATGTTCGTATTTTGAGAGTAGAAAGAAATGCGTTTTTTTCACTAATTTTAGAATGAAACCGGTCGATAGTTTTCGAGACGGCTCTTCTCTCCCGTTTTGTGGACAGGGACCAAACTAGCTGTTTTCAAGTCATTTAGGATCACTCCTTTGTAGAGAGATGTTTGGGAAAAGACAGACAGCGAGTGCTGGAGCAAGGTTCGTTGATAGTTCCTTGACGAGTCTTGTTGGAGTCTCACCTGGGCCTGTCACTTGGTGTACTTGTATTCCGTGCAGCAACTTGAGTATGTCGTCATGACTGACCGTAAGTGTGATATTGATGGATGTTTGCTTGGTCCCTCGTCTTTGACTGCCCTGGCATATTCGTCTTTGTTGAACGCAGACGAGAATTGGTAGTTAAGTGTATTGGCTTTGGCCACACTGTCAGAGAATGCAATCCAACTAGTTGCCTTTTATGGAGAAACACCAGTGCTGTCAAACTTCTTACTGATAATAAAGGACCAGGATTTTTTTTTTAATTATTTGTAGATCCTGGCTGATCACGTTGTTAAGGCCTAAAATAGCTGTGTTGCCACTAACATGTCGTAATCAGGCATGGGTCTGTAGGCTGGAAAAAACTGTTTTATTTTATTTTTGTCTTTGTCAACTTGCATTTTTGGAAGTTGTCAGCTCGCCTGGACGAAGTCCAGGAGCTGTTGCACAATCTCCGGCGTCGGCGTTGGCATTGGAGTCGGCGTCCGCAGTTACGTTAAAGATTTTTAAAAGCTCATATTTTCCATAGAATACAATGGATTGGGTTCATGTTTGGTATGATGATAGATACTGGTCCAAAATTTTATTCAACAATACCCCGCCATGTCCATAGCCTCAAGGGCAAGGTCATGGACTTACAGTTTTTATGTAAAGGTTTTTTTTTTATGTTAAAGCTTTTTAACCGCTCATATTTTTTCGAACCATTGGGAGAATTAGGTTCATATTTGAAATGATGATAAATGCAGGTCCACAGTTACATTCAGCAATACCAACGCCTATGGCCTAAATGTTAAGGTCATGGACTTAGAATTTTTATGTTAGAATTTTGAAGGTCATTTGTTCAAAACCATATGGTGGATTTGGTTCATGTTCGGCATGATGATAGATATAGGTCAAAGACCGTCCAAGCTTTGATTCAGCAATATCATCACCATGACTTCAAGGTCAAGGTCACAGTTTTAGACATTTTTTATGTTTAAGATTTTAGAGCGCATTCTTTTCCAACCCGTACGATGTATTTGGTATGATGATAAGATATAGGTCCAAAGTTTTAATCAGCAATTACATGCCCATAAGCTCAAGGTCAAGGTCACAGATTTAGAAGATTTATGTTAGAGCTCATATTTTCATAATTATGGAATGGAATTGACTAATATCTGGTATGATTACAGACATAGGTCCAAAGCCTTTTTATGCTCCTCGAAGAATTTCGGGGGAGCATATAGTCGCCGCTTCGTCCGTGCGTCCGTGTGTCCGTCCCGCTCTTGTCCACGCGAATTCTCAGAAACTACTGGTTGGATTTCAACGCAACTTCATGGGAATATTAAGTATTGAAGGTGGATGCGCATATCACCTGCGTGTTTTGGTTCGATGATTTTTCCAACAGTTATGGCCCTTTGATGAATTTTGCATGAATATATAGGGCACTGTTCGTGTCCACGCGAATTCTCAGCAACTGCTTGCAGAAATTCAACGAAACTTCAATGGAATCTTAAGCAGCAATAGGGGATGCGCCTATTATCCGTGCTATCTGGTTAGATGATTTGTCACAGAGTTATGGTACTTTGTTTAAAGCTGCAGTGTAAGGTCACTGTAGCTATTTTAAGAAAAACTTTGTCATCATCTGGTACCTACATTTATTGATTGATTTTAATATACCTTCACACAAATGTTGGGTATGATAATATCTTGAGCATGTTCGACTTTCAGGGTCCTGGGCTCAAGGTCAAGGTCACTTGGGCTATTTTTAGAAAAACTTTGTTTTCGCTCTAGTGCCTACATTTATTTATGGATTTTAATATAATTTCACAACAAATGTTGAGAATGATAATATCTCGAGCAAGTGTAACTTTCAGGGTCCTGGGCTCAAGGTCAAGGTCACTGCGGCTATTTTTAGAAAAAAAAAACACTTTGTCATCACTCTAGCGTCGTCATTTGCTGATGGATTTTAATATAACTTCACATAAATGTTGGGTATAATAATATCTCGGGTAAGTTCAACTTTCAGGATCCTGGGGTCAAGGTCAAGGTCATGGTAACTGTCGTTATTTTTAGAAAAAAACTTTGTCATCGCTCTAGTGCCTCCATTTATTGATGGATTTTAATATAATTCCACACCAATGTTAGGTATGATAATATCTCGAGCAAGTTTAACTTTCGAGGTCCTGGGCTCAATGTCAAGGTCATTGTGGCTATTTTTAGAAAAAAACTTTGTCCTCGCTCTAGCGTCGTCATTTGCTGATGTATTTTAATATAACTTCATACAAATGTTGGGTATAATAATATCTCGAGCAAATTTGACTTTCAGGATCCTGGGCTCAAGGAAAAGGTCACTGTGGCTATTTTTAGGAAAAACTTGCTGGAGGCAGAAATCTTCCCAATGTAAACGGAGTTCCATTGCATACAGCCTTTCATTATCAACCTTTCATCATTCTGATATTACTGAAATACTACTAAAAAGGATGTAAAATCCCAGATCATCCATCTACATTAGAGCTGCAGATAAATAGGATCAAAGTGAAAGAAGCTAGTCTTGGCAGATGGTCAAAATGACCTTTTTTGACAATCAAGGGGATAGGATCAGATCCATTTTCGTAACCGTATGATATGTTATATGCATGTAAAGGCACTCAATACGGAACCATACCTGGAGACAGTCCTATGAGGATTGCCTCTGTGTACGAGAGTAAGTTTTCAATAATTTGTATTAAACAGTTTTACCCAATTAATAAAGTTAAACTACCACCCAGGATCTTGGGGTATGATATCGTACCTGAAGACACTTCCTTTCATTTATTACGACTTTTGTGTTGCTGATGTTTGTATGACAGTACCATCAGGCAAGCCAATCTGTCCACCGACAGGTTTTGTTATACTCCATTTTGAAGTACAGTGAGTATACACAGTATACCGCTCTTTAACTAGGATAATGTTTCCTATTCCGACTATTGCACCATTCGGGGAGCATCAATCGGTTTCACCGATATTCATGTTTTTTTTTTTCTGCAATACCCCTCCCAATGTCAATGACCTCAAAAGCACTTTTACAGGTGAGTTTTTCTGTCTGATAACAGCTCTTGTTTTATGTTGGCGATTCGTTCACTTTCGAGTCTTGGATGGAAGGTGCGAGGTTATTGTATCGATTGCTGATCATTGCCTTCACTTCTCTTTTCGGACTTTAGCCTATTTTGACAGTTTAATGAATTTTAATCCAAGTGCTAAAAAATGTTAACGTGGGTAGATAAGAAAAGATATTTAAGACTAGAAATGCGTCCATAGGACACGGATGCCCCCGCCTGAAAATATGTCTATGTTTGTATTTATCTATAGAAAGTTATTGACCGTGTTTAAGTTTTGGACCCTTTTTCACATTTGACCTCTAAGTATGACCTTAACCTTGGAGGTAATGACCTTGGTTTTGTGTGTGGCAGATTGTCTCATGATGGCCAACATTTCTGCCAAGTAATTTCAAAATCCATCCAGAGATAAGAAAGTTATTGACTGCGTTTAAGTTTCGGACCATTTTTTTTAACTTTAACCTCTAAGTACGACCTTGACCTAAGAGGTAAGGATCTTGGTTTGCACGTGTCACATCGCATCATGATGGTTAACATTTCTTCAAAGTAATTTCAAAATCCACCCAGAAATAAGTAAGTTATTGACTACGTTTAAGTTTCAGACCCTTTTTCTGACCTTTGACCTCTTAAGTATGACCTTGACCTGGGAGATACGGACCTGGGTTTTGCATGTAACACATAGCCTCATGATGGTTAATATTTCTTCAAAGTAATTTCGAAATCCATCCGGAAATAAGAAAGTTATTGACTGCGTTTAAGTTTCGGATCCTTTGTGTGACCTTTGACCTCTAAGGACCTGGGTTTTGCACGTGACACTTCGTCTGATGATGGTTAACATTTCTGCCAAGTAATTTTAAAATCCATCGAGAAATAAGAAAGTTATTGACTGCGTTTAAGTTTCGGACGCACGGACGAACGGACGGACGGACAGGGACAACCCTATATGCCCTTTCCACCATTCTTCGAATGGCGGGGGCATAAAAAGAAACGTCAGTAGATAAGAAAAGATATGATATTTTTTTTTCTCTGGATGGCCAAATACATTTACTATAATGACAACTTCGATATTTGTCGTACCTTCTTTAGGCATGGCGCGATATAGGAGTCCGGTTTTTCCGTCCGTTCGTATGTTTGACCATTCGTCAAGCCGTCAAAAATTGCGTTTACCCTTATGTAAGATAGAAGTGAAGGAAGTGAGAAGGAATCGATACAATTAACCATCAGAGACGCCAAAGGGAAAGAAACACAAACATGAAACAACTGGACCCTGACTGTAACATCAATAGCGGAAAGCCAAAAGGACAGTTACTTTCCCATACAATGGCCAATTGGCCATCCAAAACAAAATAATATAAGCTATACACACACTCAAAGACAAACCAAAAATAAACCGCGACAGAAGGACCGCGACAGAAGGACCGCCTTGGAACGGTCAGTGAAACGAATTCCACTGGTGGGGGGGGGGGGGGGGGGCTTAAATCGATTTTGCGTGGCCACAATCCTCACTCTTACTTCCGTCGCGAGTCAGAAAAATAATTTGTTCAGTCCGCATGAAGGCCTCCTAACTCATCAGTGCAACATCTGCGTGAACACAAACAATCAACCACAGAGATGAAACAACGGTGAGGACTCGACCGCAAGAAACCACTGAAATGCTGGAGCAAAAGAAAACCAACAGTTAGACTCCGATGGGTCCGACCAGAGACTGAGCATAAGGCACCAACCAACATTACATAAAATTAGATTCTCTCTAATTCTCAGTAAGCCTTAACGCTGGAACCGTTATAGAATCTGAGGTCTGACCCAGCCGCGTGCAATTAAAGAGGGAAGCAACGTTGTCAACCGTGATTGGGTTAACTATCATGCATGTAGTCTGTCGTATAACATTTATGTTGTACCTAATCTTTTATTTCGAAGAATGATTTCACGAAATTGGGTACTGAAGTCATTGCAATTACATACTTTTTTCTGAATTTATATACTAACTCACCATAAAATTCGGGTTCCTATAGACCTTGTTGCAGAAGAGGAAAATAAGGTTTACCCCCTGTAAACCCCAGTTTTACTGCATGAAAGTGGCATTCGAGGGGGTCAGAATTATATTGGTGTGTTTTCCTGATGAGCAAAGAAAGTACCGCCATTGGGTGACCAGTAATATTTAGTGTGTGTGGTGAAATGAAAGAGGGCAGAAAAATTGTTTACTTTATGTCTAGGAAAATGATTCATTTCAGAAATTGCAAACGTAATTAGGATAACACACCCATGTAATTTTCGTGGCTCCAAAATGACATCTTTTAACTTAATCTGCGATATTCTTCTTGTTTCTGCTTTCACAATAGACCGTTTGCTCTCGGTGGAATCGCCTCATTTAAACACTCAAAATCTATATTTTAGAGCAAGAATAAGAAAAATAATATTAACTCTTGAAACTCTAATTCTAATGCCCTTGCGTATGTAACGCGACGTTTGATTGGATAAGGTCAAAAATTACTACAGAATATCCTGCGATATACTTTCGGAAAACAGACGTCATCACGTAAAGTCACTTTTCATCGTGTAGCATTTGGTTTTACGGGTAGCATTTCTATTAAATAGAAATAATTGTTAGAAATTAATGTTACACGCACCTGTTTAATAAAAATTATTTCTAGGCTTCACTTAGTCCCTTGAATTTTATCTACTTCACGAAAGCGTGCTTACATGTATGACATTAGAAATGTGTATACTGAAAACCCCATTGTATCCATCGCGACAACACATCTCTGTGCTATAATGGTACCTCTAAAATCTGTGGACTAGCATTTTTCATCTTTTTAACCTAGTACATGTACTTATACATAGCTGGAGTCAAATTCATCGCTGATAACATTTTTAATAAGTATAAATGAATAATCAGATTTTTTCTCCTTGGTTTCCGGCCAGGGTGAATTGGGGGGTTGGGGGGGGGGGGGGGGGGCAATTGTCCCTTTCTGAAATAAGCACTGGGGGGTGGGGGGGGGGGGCAAATGTCCATAATAAAAATAAGCAGTGGGGGGCAAATGCCCTGGGGGCAAATGTCCTGGAATCGTATATTTTCTGATGATTATATGCAACGGTACTCGCAAGATCAAGGCCATGTTAACAATAACGGATTGCTGCTATTAGAGTTTTGCAAGCAAACGGGGGTGAGAATAATGAATGGGAGGGCTGGAAACAACAGAGGGGTGGGGCGTTATACGTTTATAGGGCACAGGGACTGTAGTCTTGTCGACTACGTCCTGGCTTCGCAGGAGTTGCTAAACTTGGTATCAGAATTCGAGGTACAGGGCCCAAACATTTTATCTGACCATTGTCTGATTAATTTTTCATTTGAACTTAAGCAACAAACTGTGCACATGCGGACGAAGGTGAACAAGTTTCAGGTAGATATGTATGAGACAATGATTTCAAAAATGAATATATTGACCAACTGCAGACCCCTGAGGTAACTGACGAGCTAAATATGCTAAATACAAAAAATCTATTTCTGAAATTTGTGCTGATAAGAATTCTTGTGTATTTGACTTTGTAAAAATTATTGAAGATGTCTCTTCTCCTATTTTAAAAAGGTAAAACGCAGCGGGAGCGAATCGACGTCAAATATAAGATTGAACCCATGGTATAATGATGAATGTCATGAACGTAAATGTAGATATGCTCATGAAAAAGAGAAAACCAAGAAATTTTGTGATAGTAAGTATAAAAATGCCAAGATGTACTGGAATATGCTGAAAGAATTATCATGTTTTAAGCCGGCAAACATTGCACTTTCAGCTTTTGAAGAATATTTTAAATCTATAAATAATCCAAGTGACCCATTTTTTTTTTACTCCGGATGAAGATGTTTTAGAGTTTAATGAACGATATGTACAAGGGGAGATAAATCTCATTTTTGAAGAGTTAAATTTTAGTTTTTCAGAAAATGAGATTATTAAGGCTATTTAACAGTTAAAAACAAAAAAGATCGGGAGGAGCGGATAGGCTTATCATAGTGCAGATTATATTTTCTGGTCCTTTGGGATCATTGAGTTCATTTGGTATCATTTTGAAAATAGAGTTCTGCTTAAGCCGGTGCTAGAGGGCATGGCCGGTGTTGCACATTTCAGTACTGGTCATGAACAGACTCAGTAAAACCGAGTCTGCTATTTTCGTTTATTTGGTTTATTCCTTGCTTCTAACGGATCTAACTTCAGAACTTATTTATTTTCACTGTAGCTGGTGATGTGCCGTGTGGCGGTCGTAAAACGTCTCCCCGTACATCATCATAGTGCAGATTATATTTTCTGGTCCTTTGGGATCATTGAGTTCATTTGGTATCATTTTGAAAATAGAGTTCTGCTTAAGCCGGTGCTAGAGGGCGTAGCCGGTGTTGCACATTTCAGTACTGGTCATGAACAGACTCAATAAAACCGAGCCTGCTATTTTCGTTTATTTGGTGTATTCCTTGCTTCTAAAGGATCTAACTTCAGAACTTATTTATTTTCACTGTAGCTGGTGTTGTGCCGTGTGGCGGCCGTTAAACGTCTCCCCGTACATCATCATAGTGCAGATTATATTTTCTGGTCCTTTGTGATCATTGAGTTCATTTGGTATCATTTTGAAAATAGAGTTCTGCTTAAGCCGGTGCTAGAGGGCGTGGCCGGTGTTGCTCATTTCAGTACTGGTCATGAACAGACTCAATAAAACCGAGTCTGCTATTTTCGTTTTTTTTTTGTGTATTCCTTGCTTCTAAAGGATCTAACTTCAGAACTTATTTATCAATGAATTCTTTATACATGGGAAAACATGTACTAGTTCCAACTATATGTAATCTTTTTAATAAAATATTTGAATTTGAAAAGGGCTATTTTCATGAGCAGTGGGCGGAAGGATATATTGTACCTCTTCATTAAACGGAAATACTAATGATGTTGAAAATTACAGGGGCATTTCACTTCTTAGCACTTTAGGTAAACTTTTTTCGAGGGTAGTAAATAATAGATTATGCAATTGGGCTGAACATTATGACGTTCTTATTGAAGCTCAGGCAGGCTTTCGCCCGGGCATGAGTACCGTAGACAATATATTCGTACTACATGGGGTTATTTCACATATGTTAAATCTAGGAAAATAATTATATTGTACTTTCGTAGACTTTACAAAAGCATTCGACTACGTAGTAAGGGATAACCTATGGTTTAAGCTAATTAAGTTGGGACTCAGGGGGGCATATTTTAAATATCATAAAATCAATGTATAATTCAGTTAAGTCAAGGGTTAAA
Organism: Lucinisca nassula; assembly: GCA_963580285.1. Taxonomy (NCBI): domain Eukaryota; kingdom Metazoa; phylum Mollusca; class Bivalvia; order Lucinida; family Lucinidae; genus Lucinisca; species Lucinisca nassula. The sequence goes on along the minus strand of OY757012.1, from coordinate 29,485,374 downwards.
TTTTGCAATCACCTTGGAGATGAGTTTGCTATACACTGGGTGCTAGACAAGGGGAGTGCTTGTCTCCACTGTTGTTCTCCCTATTCCTCAATGATAATGAAGTTCGGTTTCTGAGATCAGGACACGAGGGCATAGTTATAAATATGATTCAAGTTTTCATGTTGTTTTTATGCTGATGATATAGTATTTTTTGCTAACAGTGCTGAGGATCTACAACTTAGCCTGAACTTATTGGCTGAGTACTGCATAAGATGGAAATTAAAGATAAATGTCGCAAAGACCAAAGTAATCGTATTCAGAAAAGGGTGTATGCTTCCTAGAGATATTGCTTTTTGTTATCAAGGTGAGCGGCTAGAAATTGTAAATTCTTTTAAATATCTATGAGTAGTTTTTACAGCAGGGGGGGGGGGGGGGTCATTCGCAGAAACACAGAACACACTTGCAGGACAAGCACAAAAAGCTATCTTTAAACTAAATAAATAATTGTTTAAGTTTACTTTCATCTCGCTAAAACACAAACTCGAGTTATTTGATAAACTTATAACGCTGATAATAAATTATGCAAGCGAGGTGTGGGGTTTTAAACAGGCAAACTGCATCGAAAGGGTACACTTACAATATTGTAAACAACTTCTTGGTGTAAAGAAAACTACACAGAATGATTTTGTTTATGGGGAGTTCGGGCGTACTGATTTTAGATCGAGACGATATTTATTGATTATCAAATACTGGTTCAAAATTTTACATTCCCGTGAAATAAAATATATCAAATTAATATATGAGCTAATGTTAAATGATATAGAAAGACGTCCAACCGTTGTTAATTGTTCTTCGTTAGTTAGAGATATATTACTACCATACGGTTTCAATGAAGATTGGCAGCAGCAAGGTGTGGGGAAATTATTCGAAATTTCTTTCTTTATTCAAGCAACGTCTGCATGATACATTTATTCAAAACTGGCAATCAAGAATAAATGATTCTTCACGTGCACTTTTTAATAAATCTATTGCAACTTTTCAGTTCCAACCATATCTAGAACAAAATAATATATCAAAGTTTAGTACAGCGTTAAGTAGATTGAGTGTATCGTCGCACAGGCTGTCAGTTGAGTCGGTTAGGTGGGTTAGACCGTATAGTATTCCTTATAGTGAGCGTAAATGCATATTATGTAATACCCTGGAAGATGAATTTCATTTTGTTTTAGAATGTCCTGCTTATGATGATCTTCGAAAAATGCACATTCCAAAATATTACCGGAAAAATCCCAGCATGTCTAAATTTATTGATTTAATTAACTCAACCAGTGAAGGATGCATTCGCAAACTTAGTGTTTATATTTTCTATGCTTTCAAGTTACGTGCAGAAATGCATTATGGTGATAAATAAGAAATCATATGCACGTATGGTGATAAATAAGAAATCATATACACGTATCTTAAACTTCACTGTATGCCTGATGAACTTTACCCTACTGCATTGTGATGACAGCTATATATATGATATACATATAAATACAAGATATTTCATTATGCTAACATGCTTTTTCAGTATAATGTAACAAGTCATGGTGTGTCAAATGGCAATATTTCATCACGTGAACAAGTCCGTGAAATGAAGACCCACCTATACCCCACTTTATATAGAGAAAACTAGGGTTTACGGGGGTAAACATTATTTTTCTTATTTTTTGCTCCCAGACATGGGTTGTGGGTACTCGTTAGAACCGCCTCAATGAGGCGGTTCTAAGGAGCACCCGCAACCTATGTTTGCAGTATTTTTAAGAAATATATCACTGATTTTCTTCAGAAAAGTAGCCATTTTGGAGATCTGAAAAATGCACTATGTCGCACGGGTATGTTATCGTAATGTTCTCATGTCACTGATCCGAAGATGGATCGTCTGGTAAATACAGAGGCGTTTCTAATGAGCACCGAAGGCTCATGTTTTTGACAATTTACGAAAACAGTTATCCTTATGCCCTGCAGGACCCCCTTTTATTATATAAAGTGGGGTTTTGCCGTGGTTTTAATGTAGACGGACTTGTTTATGTGATTGATATTCTCACGAGGCGGCGTGGTGTAATACATAATTTCAAAGCTCGGTTACAAATTTGTAACAGAAAAATCCCTATCTTTTAAGATCACTCTTGGTGCTGTTCAAAGGTGGCCAGTCCCAACGATGGTCTCATTCTAGAACATATTGATGCTCATGACACTTTTGAAATATGCTTTTAACAAAGAAAAGTGCAACAATGTTGGCTATTCCTGTTATTGGCATTTCACTGCATAGTTTTGCTTAGTTGAACGTCGGGCATGTTGCATGCTTATATTGATTATTACTATTAATATTATTATCATTACATGAGATGTGAGGTATCAAATCTCTGATACATCATTTCTCATGTAAGGATATAAGGCACCTTCTCCATATTGCGATATTTATATAATAGAAGATTGGCTGCTGAAAAAAATATACATAAAGCTTATATAGTTAATAAAAGTCCATATAGAATTTGAATTAGTATATACTTAGGAATATTCACACTGCCATATGCATTGCCATCAAGTATCGTAGATGCTATATCCGTGTGGGCTTTGTAGCCTTATGGAATTTTGAATAAATTTTCTGTTCTGTTCTGTTCTTATATGACGCTAACGTACCAAGTACCCCTCAATATACTTTGTGAATATCCCGTTTCCTAGCATATCCTAGAAAACCAATGCAAAATTCGTATTTATTACGGCTGTCTATCTGTCCATCTGCCTGTTTATTACATCAGTCATATTTACGACGGAGCGATTATCACACGAAATGTTTTATCGCAAATAATAATAACATTCATTTAAAATATCAATTGGACTCAACTTTTCCGTTGTAAAAGTACCCTTTTTACAATTTCATTACAGGTGTGTGGCACGCGTCAGCTGGTGTTAAGTGCCCTGTGGCGGCCGTAAAAAGTCTCCCTGTGCTTCATCATAGTGTAGATTATATTTTCTGTTCCTTTGGGATAATTAAGCCCATTCTGGTTACTTTGAAAATCGAATGTCGCTTATGCCGATGCTACATTAGGATAACTCACCCGTGCAACATAGTGCATTTTTCACATCTCCAACATGGCTATTTTTCTGATGAAAATCCTTAATAGTTTTGCTATAAATGTTCAAAACATAGGTTGAAGTTGCTGGTTAGAACCGCCTCATTCTAACGAGTACCCATAACCTATGTATTGGAGTAGAAATAAGAAAAATAGTGTATATCCCAGTAAAGTAGAAGTAAAACAAAGATCAAGAATCTATACAATTAACTTACTCCACCCATCAAAGACACCAAAGGGAAAGAAACACAAACATGAAGCGACCATACCACAATGGAAACCTAAACAAAGGAAGGCCATAAGGACAGTTACTTTCCCACAAAATGGCCAAATGGCCATCCAAAATAAAAAGACACAAGCGATACACACAGTACGTAATAAACAACAACATAAATAAACCGCCACAGAAGAACCGCCTTGGAACGGTCAGTGGAAAGAATTCCACTGGGTTTTCTCTATATAAAGTGGGGTTTAGGGGGGAGGGGGGTCTTCATTTCACGGATTTGTTCACACGATGAGGAGGCGTATGTAGTCTCCACTTCTATTTTGCAAACTGCAATGCTGTGTATGAAGAAACTCGTTAAAACCGAGTCCCCGATTTTCTTTCTTTTATGTGTTTTTTGTTTCCAAAGGCAACCTTTAAGCTTTTTTATTGTGAGTTAAAGCAATTCACTTAACACGTCGTTAAGCATCGTTAGAAAATTAATGACCCGAAAAATCACTCAACGTTACTTAAACAAAAATAATATATATATATATATGGGTTTCAAACTTGTAACCAAAGGAGCTCGTCCTAATTTCAACTTTTCGCATTTAATAATATTTAATTGTGTTCAAATTTGACATATTTTTGTTCATGTCACATGTTTTCATGAAATTCCTTATAATTTTAAACTCTACAATGTGAGTCGGCCTTGGTAACTCAGTAGGATGGCCGTCTGACTGGTGATCAGGAGGTCTCGAGTCAGATTCCTGCAAAAGTCAGGAACAGTCTGCTGTGACGATTTATCTTGAAATATTTTCTACGGTTATCCTACCCCTTCCTCTGAGTCAAGGACAGATGTCTGTTTCTTGCGAAAGAATATGCACTGTACTGATTAACCACCGCTTGTGTATAAGTCTGTCCAGGAAGTGTGGTAAGTTAAGCCGACAGACGCGATATGACATACATAGTGTCGGCTTGGTGTTAAACCCAAATATGCAAAGTTTATATCATAAATAGAAGGAGAGGCTGGATGCATATTATATGAGAGTGCAAAGTGCATAACATATAGTTGTTACCATAAACTTAATATATCTACACAAAATTCACACCGGTGTGGAAATCTTAGATTTGAGGTGCCCTACTGTCATTTAGAACAGAGCTTTAAATTTTATCTGATACAAATTTTATCAATTTCTGACCACGACAAGTCGAGATATTAAGGATAACGCACAACTACCCCACACATCCCGCAGACATCCTGGGACATACAGGACAAATCAAATTCAAAAATGGACGCCTACGAGGTAAAAAATAAAGAATATTTTATAATCTTTTAGAATAAAGCTTAGAATTTCATCTGATACATATTTTTATCAATTTATGACCGCCACAAGTCGAAATATTAATAAAGGATAGACAGTGGCTAGCCTTCCGGTACCGGACGACCAGCCAACGAGGCTGCCCGTCCGGTACCGGACGACCAGCCAACGAGTCTGCTCGTCCGGTACCGGACGGCTAGCCAACCCACGTAGGGATGGCTAGCCATCCGGTAGTACATTTAAGTCTACCATTTTATACAGGGTATTAATGCATGCGTGTGTTTCAAACAATATTATCCACTTAATGGTGTAATAAAATATTTCTAACTTACTCAAACTTATTCTTATTACGTGTTTGTCGCCATTTTTTCACTAAATTTCAGTAAGGGGAATTATTATTATTTTGTCTATGTTATAATTTCTATTTTTATATTGTTATTGTTAAAATCTGCAAATGTTTGTCCGGTGTTGAGCGTGATATTAATTGTGATAGATTAACATTAAATTTGGGGAGTATATTTATTTAACCTATCAGTTCAACATGGTAGGTACAAAGAAATATCAATTAGGGTAAATTACATGTATCTTGTTAGCAGGGCACACATAAATGCAACGACCCAAACTCCACGAGTAGAGCAATTACAGTAATAATCCTATGTATTGGGACAGATAGGCTTCGACAATTAATGCAGTTCCAGATCAGACTGCCCCTGAAGCAGGACCTACACTGTTTGCCTTTCCATCTGCACCCTGAAGGCAGTGGCTAGCCGTCTGGACTCTTTGCTGTATCGTTAAACAAATTTGTTAAAAATTTAGGATAATAACTGCAAGTCATCAAGATCCTTATTTCTTAGGATTTTTACGGTACTGCTCAGTTGCTATTAGTTGTTTTTCGCGACGCTAAGATCAAACGTTTTAGTACCTTCAAGCCGCATTTACATAGGGAAAGGAAAGGTAAAATATATAAACATATTACCGATTGGTAGTTACTTATAAAGAATTATAGTAAAAATATTTGAAATAAGTAATCACGACTACAGCTTTTATTATCACAGGCATAATTGTTACAACAATCATGTATTACCGATACGGCTGTGTTTATTTGCTTTATTTTTAAAATGAAGTCAATGACATTTACATAGTCTAAAAGTGGGAACTATTTAGCGTCTTTTACTCCAAAAATGATACAAGTGCTATTCAGCATTTATGAAATGAGAGACAAAAATTTACTACCGGACGGTAGCCATTCCTACGCGGGTTGGCTAGCCGTCCGGTACCGGGCGAGCAGACCCACTGGCTGGTCGTCCGGTACGGTCGCGGGTCGTTTCGGTCATGAGTCGTTTCGGTCCCTGGGTCGTTTCGGCCCTGAGCCGTTTCGGCCGGGTCATTTCAGCCTGGGTCGTTTCGGCCCAATTTCGGGGGTGGGTCGTTTCGGCCAAATTGGTGGGTCGTTTCGGCCTGATTTTTTTTATCACTTTATTTATCTGTATATATATTATGACTGTCGAAGATGAGCCTGTGCTTTTGCTATCTTCGCTCGTTGACACTTTAATAGGTCAGAAAACAGAGGGTTTTTTTCAAACTGTGTAGACTCCGATCACAATGAACAGATTTATAGGTTATAAGGTCTTTGAAGGTATCAGATGCAGGCTGATCATATAAAATAATTGCAGCGTTCAGATATAAATAGCTCAGAAAAAAGAGGGCTTTTTCAAACTGCGTAGGCTCTGATCACAATGAACAGATTTATAGGTTATTAAGTATTTGAGTGTTTCACAACGACAGATGCAGGCTGATCATATAAAATAAATACAGCGTTCAGATATTAATGCGTCAGAAAACAGAGGGCTTTTTCAAACTCTGTAGACTCTGATCACAATGAACAGATGTCTAGGTAATTAAGTATTTGTGAATCGCCTTTGTGGAATAGGAAGCCCTGATGGGCGAGGGCGATTTGTTTGTTTGATTTGAGATTGAACGTCCCCCTCAACACTGTATATGTCATTGTGGAGACGTTGTTTCCAATTTTGCGGGACTTTTACCCGACACTGAGATGGAATGACATCTCAAAGTCCTGTCGCCCATCATGGGCTATCATAACCATGGCTAACGTGACAGGGCGTTTAAATAATATTTTCAAATTTAAATAATAATGTTTTATAAAGAAAAAATGTTATCTAATAAAATCGGGCCGAAACGACCCCGGACCGAAACGACCCACCGAAATAGGCCGAAACGACCCAGGCCGAAACGACCCGGCCGAAACGACCCAGGCCGAGGGAAAGTATAAAACCCGGGAGTAACGGCCGGGAGCCGGGAATAAAATCCGGGAGTAAATTTTGACAATCGAATAAAGGTACTAAACATTCACATATCTGGATGAAATTTGAATTAAAAGTAGAATATAGACGTAACTTTAAAATGCACATAAGTTTTAACATTATTACCATGTACTTTTCAAGATATGAACCGAAATATACGGCCACGTCGCAAAATTTTCGCCCGGGAGTAACTTGTGCGGTATTGACGATGTCAAGCATTTTGCAAAATATGTTCAGTCTGGGGGTTCTACAAGAATAACTTTATGTGTTATTAATTAAAAACATGTCAGAGATTAGAAAAATGCAAAAAATAAAGTTATTTCATCGCTCCGCCTGGTAAATAATTGACCCGGGAGTGGACCGGAAGTAATTTCTCGGTTGAAATCGGCGTTTATTTGCCTTATTCTCGGCCTTATTGCTTCTATCACATACATTGTATTTCTTAAACGTTTGTCAGAAAGCTAAGATTCAGCATGGAATACATGAATTTATTTACTTGTTATATCGGGACTCGACACGCATCCAAACCCCCAACCCAACTCACGCCCTGCTCCTGCGCCTATGATTTTATGTGACCGGGACATTTATATTTGGTGCTATTTGTTTTATGGTCGTATAATGTAGAAGCGATGACACAATTACCTCCGCAGTCTGATCAGTGCCTTTGCTATTAGCTGTCAGGGTAGTAAGACTACGTTTAATAAATACAATGTATGTGACATAGGCAAGAACGCCAATAAACGCCAATTTCAACCCAGAAATTACTCCCGGCCTACTCCCGGGTCAATTACTTACTTCACGGAGCGATGAAATAACTTTATTTTTGTATTTTTCTAATCTTTGATATGTTTTTAATTGATAATACACAAACTTATTCTTGTAGCAATCCCAGACTGAACATATTTTGCAAAATGCTTGACATCGTCTATACCGCAAAAAGCTACTCCCGGGCGAATTTTTTGCGACATGGTCATATATTTCGGTTCATATCTTGAAAAGTACTCAATTATTAATTCAAAACTTATATGCATTTTACAAAGGAGTCTATATTCTACTTTTGTTCCAATTCTTATCTAGATATGTTAATGTTTAATATTTTTATTTGATTGCCAAAATTTACTCCCAGATTTTACTCCCGGCTCCTGGCTGTTACTCCCGGGTTTTATACTTCCCCCCAGGCCGAAACGACCCGGCCGAAACGACTCAGAGCCGAAACGTCCCGGATTCGTCCGGTAACGGGCGGCTAGCCACTGCCTAAAGGATTGTAGTAGGAGGGCTTGAAGTGAAATGTGAATTACCTTTGTAACTTTCGATATGCAGGGTAAAATTGTGGAATGTTTTATCTGTCAGGCGAGCGTGCTCGCTTCGACGCCATTTTGCATTTCTTTCTGATTTTACTACAAAAGCTTCTGTCCGGTTGGCTCTTACGACCACACCTCCACCCGATTGACCAATCAGTGTTAGGCTTGTTCCTGCATTGAAGGTCAAGGCTTGGGTTATTTTACAACGGCAAGGTTGGGTAATTAACGCAACACGAAGACTCTTATTACTTGCCCTTAGATAATAAAAGCTATTTTATTCATTTTTCACATATTTTACGTGTTTTGAGACATTTCTTGAAATACATAAATTATTGTTCTATATTTTAGGATATTTCTAAGTCACATTCTTTAAACACTTATAACATACTGCCCAGACTTGATTTAAAATAAGGATTCTTAGAGTTTTGGGGTGCCGTACAATAACATCAATTCCCATTAATTTTGTCTTTAGCTATGAGGCACCTCTGATATCCAATCTTTAGCCAGGTCAAGACAAGTCTGGGGTTTTCTCAGTCTTACACAAGTCGTTCATGGTGAGTCGAATTTATTTCTTTTGTCTGAACCTATATGGTTCAGAAACATTTCTTTCTTAAAATAATTGTGTCTAGTTTTCTTATGAACTAGAATTTCTCGTCAAGACTCTCATAGTCTTGAACTCTCCTTCTTGATTTTTCCTAATTTCTAAAAAGGCTCTTTTCTCTCATATCACATTCATTTTACAACAGCTGATTCTCTCTTCAATTTAAAGCTAAGGCTAAGGAAATTCTATGTTATTTTTGCAGTTCTGAAATTCAACGCGAAGTACATTATAGCATCACATCATTTCCTAAGCATGAAATTATTGTAATTTACTGAATATAGAGTTATTTGAAATTTGAATTTGTTTCTTTTACATTTTGTTGAGACTTTAAGACAGAAATCCAGAGATCGAACCTTAAACCACTATACTGATCATGAAGGGTTTACCAAACCCTCAGACGTGCTAACCTAACCACTGGTACGGCGTCCGTCCGTCCGTTCGTCCGTCCGTACTTTGATGTCTAAAACCCGGTACTGAGTTCCGGGATTTCAAATAATTCCGTTAATTCTTAGTGACGTCCTCAGACGTGCTAACCTAACCACTTGTACGGCGTCCGTCCGTCCGTACGTCCATCCGTCTGTCCGTCCATCCATCCATGAATTTCAGCTATCCCAAAGCCGCGTCTGCCACAATGGTGCCTTCAGCCAGGATTTCTGTCCTCTAAGTCAAAACAAGTGTTTAAAATGAAAAGAAAAATTCTGTGAAATATGCATTTTTTTTCTTTCTAGAAATATTTTGATTTTGAATTAATGTTATAAGTTTTATAAGCTTACATAGGATACTTAGCCTTAGTTGAATTAAAAAAAAAAAAAAAAAAAAAGAATGTCACAAAGAGATACTTCAAGTTTATCTGATACAGATTCAGTCTACCAAGATTTGGGACCAATGAGTCCACCACTGTCCCCAAAGCATTTTCAAGTTACACAAGTAGATGTACACATGCCACCAGCTAATGTTCATTCACAATCCCAAAATGTACATAACCAAGATATGAGTACACAGTGTATTAGGACAAAATCTGTCTCATGTGACACTCATGATATTGACACTCATTTAAGTCTTGGGGAAGACAGCAGCATGCCGTCTTTTAGGACCCGACTTGATTCTCAAACTGACCGTGGGTATTTTTCATCCACCCCTTACATGAAAGAAAGAAGGAATATAGTGGGGGTATCCGGGGATATTAGGATAAACAGGACACCCCAAATGCAATTTGAGATTTCTGACCCAGAAATTACAGGATTTTCACATGTAGAAAATCGGGTATTTGATACCATACATGGGGTAAACCCCTCTTATACTTTGTCAACCGTTGCACCACCTCATTTAGTGGATACTATGGACACTACAGAAAGAAAGATTACTCCGGCGATCATTCCTAATAGTACTGTAGGGGTGTTTGTTCCTCAATCGCCATTGGCTAATACAAGTCGGACCATTTCACAACAAACCACGTATACGCCATCTGATGCAGGAATCACGTATGTTCCTGAAACCCCTGCAGAAAATATGAACACCTACATGTATTGTGATAGGTTAAACCCACAAGTAATGAACACCAGGGGTGTAGGGTCAGGGAATACGCTCAGTAATGTACCAAATCAGTCATCTTCAATTACAGTGAGGCCAAGGGGCGTATCTGTAACCTTTAACCCAAATCTTTCTTTTCAAAGTGCAACATCAGATAATCAGAACACAACATACTGGTCAATGAATAGTTCAGATTTAGATAAGGGAACACAACTCCCAAGCTCGCATGTTTTGCCCAGTGAATTCGTATACCGAAACACAAATGCGAAGGCCCTTGGGGGTCAGTTTCCAGGTTCTTACACAAACCAGCCCGGACCTACCCCTCAGTCGGATGTTTTGCATTCGAGTTTTGATATTCCCCGTAAATCAGTACGGGTATGCGGGGGTCAGCCTGAATATTCCTATCATGATTCACCCGTACCAACCCCTTATTTTGACAACCAGAACCTCGTAACTGACGCAAGAGACCAAGTGCAAGTAGCAGGGAATCGTTATCAGGGCCAGTATAAGTCCATCTCCGGTTTAGATAATCAGAGTAAAAACATCGGTCCTCAGACCACAGCCCAGGTGCCCAGGGATCAAACCAAATATCTCTATGGCCGTCAGTCCGTGACTATGCCGTCAAATGATCAGAAGTCGGCTACTATCTGTCCAGGTTTAACTTCGGTGCCAGGGGAACTTAATCAAGGTTTTGAGTCATTGAATATTGGCTCTTTTGGTGCGAATGTTAGCCAAATCAATCCACCAACTTTAGACTATGGAGCATCACAAAATAACCTCAATACAGGTGAACAGACGACCTTAAATGCTGCATCTGCAGAACAACTGTTAAATCAATTGAGTCGGATTCTTGGGGTGTCGGGTTTGAGTATCACAAATAGTAACCCGCAGTTAAATGATACAGTAACAGCTGTTAAACCCACAATGCACTCAGTTTCACAGATTATTTCTACAACCCCATTTGTACAACCTTCAGTACAAACGGTTTCGCAAATTGGATCTACAGCTCCATGTGTTCCAACTCAAATGCAAGCAGTTCCACGGGTTAGTGCTACAGCAACAACTGCACAGCCTCGAATGCAAACATCCCTTGGTCAGCTGGTCCCAAACCCAAACTCTACCCCCGCTCAATTTGATTCCACCTATTATTCGGGTCAAACTGTGATGCCCAATATTTTGAGTACCACAGAACAAGGAAAAACAAAAATTTTGGAGCCGGATTCCTTTGATGGGTCTGAGAAGGGGCCTGAGATCACTGAGTATCTCATACATTTTGAACAGATTGCTTTATGGAACCGGTGGGGCCCAGAGCAAAAAGCTAGAATGCTAACCATTAAGTTAAAAGGGGAAGCTCAGAAACTGTTAAGTACTCTCACTTTAATTCAACTATCTGATTTTGAGGTCCTTAAGGCAGCCCTATTACATCGGTTTAATCCGAAAGAGAGACAGCTCGCTTATCGGTGCGAGTTTCGAAACCGCAGGAGGCAAAGTAATGAAAATCCGGTTGAGTTCGGAGCAGCCCTCAGATGCTTAGGCCGAAAAGCATACCCTGACCTACCAGTAGAAACCCTTGAGGTACATCTTGTAGATCAATACGTTATGGGCTTGGGATCACTTGATCTTCAAAAGCATGTACAACTTCAGCATCCGAAAAATCTGGATCAAGCAGTTAATTTGGCCCTAGAATACACAGCAATCTGTAATGTTAATTCCAACAAGATCATGAAACCGTCCTTGCTTGAGTCAGACGAAATGAATAAGATAACAACAGTTACTTCCCTTAAGCCACTTGACTCAAATTCGGCCGTGGACTATGAGAAATCTATGACACAAATCTTTCAAAATGTCTTGGATAGGACTTTAGAAAAAGTTTTGGATAAGAGGGAAATCGCTTCAGGGGTGGATAAGTCCAGAAGTTACTATGCAAACTCAGCATCAAGGGTACGGTCCCCTTCCCCAAACACAGATAATACAGGGCAGGGTAATAGTAAACGTGTGTCTTTTAAGGAAGAAACTATTCCAAAACGTTACAGTCCAAAGAAAATAGTATGCACTTACTGTAAAAAGCCCTATCATACTGAAAATTTTTGCAGGAAAAAGCGTGCTGACGAGGAACAACGTCAGCAACAACTAGAAAAGCACTCGTTAAACGAGAACGGACTGACTCAGAATTTGTAATGGCCTGTGGGTCAGTCCATGAAGATAATTGGCAATGTACTTCCAATGAAAAAGAAATAGACAACCCCTACCAAAACACTTCCTCCTTGAAAAATGCTTCTTTGGGGCAACATTTAGTTGAAAGTAGAACACCGGGTAGTTCTATGGGGAAGTCTTCAGAGATAAAACGAAACGACTTGTCTCATGACCTTGTTCGCCATCAAACTTGCATTTCAAATTTTTGTTCTGAAGCTACCTGTGTTACGAGACCTCCCTGTCCAAAAAGAAATGTTACGGATCTTGGCCATGTTGAGCAAGGGAGTCAAGAAAATAAACACTCCATGCTATCCTCAAATACATGTTTAAAACAGCCATCTTTGGATAACAAACAATCAGGGGAGATAACACCTAATGCATTCATATATGAACAAGGGTCTAATGGTAACTTGCTTGAACCATATAGTCAAACAAGACACAGTTGTGAACAGAGAAAGGGGTTAATTTCAGTTGAAACCTGTTTAAATCAGCTTCCAATAGAGAATACCCAATTAAAACAAACAGAGGCAAACAAAAATTATGCAAAAACCGATACTCAAAGAAGAGAGAGATCACCTGAAATGAATTATTCTGAGAGAGTGTATCAAGAAAATGCCCGTCCACGGGAAACAATTCTGTCAGGGGTTTGTTCAAAGCAAATGTCTTCAGAAAATAAAGGCACATCCTCAATGAAAGAGGGTAGGCTTGCGCAAAGATCGTCAAGAAAAGACGATAGTAAAGCAAAATCAGTGGACGATAATTGTTCGATACATGGGTTTTTGAAAAATGAATGCACTGACGAAGCTTTATTGGAAAGCCATTTTCCCAGACAAATATCTTTAAAAACTGAAGCCAATTCTGCTAGATCTGGGATGAAACTCCCATGTGTTACTATACTGAATCCTAAAGAATCTCTTGGAGATTCAGTTGCTCCGAATAAGCTTTCCACTACTGTTTTGTCGGTGCATGATGGTACTTCAGAGGATCTAAATATAGGTAACTCGGTTTCCAACACTACTTCTTCGGCTGAACACAGTCTAAAGAAGGGTCATATATGCTATGATACAACTACAGTTTGTCCTAGTTTTGACAAAAACTTGTCACATTATAGACCTAGTAATACACCATCATATCATCATGATCATGCCATGAGAGCTTCCGTGTCAGATGGTAGCCATTCACAAAACTCATGTCATGGGGATGTAGACTTTTCAGAAGGTAGGATTTCCAGAGCCCCTTTACATTCTGAAAATGGTCAGGCATCAAGTTTGACAAATAAGCAGAAAGAAAATAGTCTGGGGACAGGTCCTCTAGAAAAGTGTGTATTCAAGCCTAAGGGTTTTGCTGATTACTCTAAGGAATTTATACAGAAGTCTAGGGGTGAAGGAAAGTCTCTTCCTTCTGTTACAACAAACGATGGTAAACTCAATGATACATTGAAACATGACAAACATATTGCACAAAATACTAACCTCACCATTCAAAGATCATTTAACCATATTTTTGGTGGGGAAAGTGAACCTGATGGTCTTCTGCTAGAAAGCCATGATTTGAAGAAAAATTTATTACTTGATTCTTAGGCTGATGAACAGTCAACAGAAAACAATAGTTTGGGGCAAAAGTCCTTAGTAAATGAAACAGCACCTATTTCCGTGAAACCAAGTCCAGAGATAGGGAATGAAAATTGGCAAATTTCTAGCAGTCGAGCATCGGAAATATTACATCCCGAAGTGTTGGTACATGAAACAAACTTGTCAAAAGACATTTCTGAGAAGAAATGTAATTTTAAGAATCAGAGTCTGGAAACTGAACCTATAATAAAAGAGAATTTGACAAGACAAGGTTTGTTAACTACTGATTACACTAGTTTTTCTGCTACTGAGAAAGTTCCTGGTGGTACTTCAGAAGCAGAGATACTGGATATTAATGACCATTCGAATCAAGAAGGTTTATCATGTGCCATCAACGGATCCTGTTATTATGTTAATGGGAAAATAGAGTCACAAAGAGGTAAATTCCTGGTTGATACTGGTTCAAGTGTAAGTGTAGTAGCTACGAAAGTTCTGGAAAACTTGAATTCTGATATTCATGTTCAGTATACAAAAAGGAAAGTCCGTACAGCAAATGGCGGGTTGCTTGACGTAAAGGGCGAGTGTAATCTTGAGATTCAGCTGGATCATTTGACATTTAATCAAGACTTCATAATTGCAGACATTGAGGAATCCCTTGGGATCCTTGGTGTAAATTTCCTAGATGAAAAGGGAGCTGATGTTAAAATCAGAAAGAGATTGCTCAAAACAAAACAGGGTAAAATAAAATTGCACAAACGGGGAGCACAGAGTTGTAATAAATTACAACTGTGTGAAAATGTTGTGATTCCAGCTCAATCTGAAGCGTTTGTCAAGGCGTATATGCCAGAAATTAGTAAAACAAAGTTAAATTTAGTAGAGCCTACCAATAGATATGTCAACCAGGGATTACTTGTAGCAAGGACATTAATAAATTCTTCTGACGATCAGATGACAATCTCAGTCTTGAATGTAAGTGACAAAAACGTTAAACTAAGAAAAAGTACTACGTTGGGAATAGCCCATCCTGTTGACCAAGTTTCTGATTGTTCCAATAATATTGAATGCCCGACAGGTATGGAATGCGGATCCAATCCCAGCCAAAAAGAATGTCCAGAATTTTTAGAACCTTTGGTACAAAATTTGAGTCCTGACTTGAATTCTGACGAAAAGCGGAAAGTAAGTCAACTATTAGGGGAATTTCAAGATGTATTTATGTCACCTGGAGGAAAATTAGGTCAAACATGCCTTGCTGAACATTTTATAGATACAGGTGATCACAAACCTTTTAAATTACCTTGCCACCGAATTCCTTTATTTAAAAGACCGATAATTGAGAAGGAGATTTCAAAAATGTTGGAGCAGGGTGTTATAGAACCGAGTGCTAGCCCTTGGAACTCACCCATATGTTTAGTATCCAAGAAACAAACTGGGGAATGGAGGTTTTGTGTTGACCTTAGGGCTTTAAACTCCATTACACAACTAGATACATACCCACTTCCCCGTATAGATGAGACATTAGAACGGTTGTCGGGTTCTGAATACTTCAGCACTTTAGATATGGCTTCCGGTTATTGGCAAATTTTACTTAAAAAATCTGATCGTCAGAAAACAAGTTTTGCGATACCAGGCCTAGGTTCATACAACTTCAAAGTTATGTGTTTTGGACTGAAAAATGCACCCAGCAGCTTTTCCAGGCTGATGGAAATAGTTCTGAGAAACTTACAATATGATAAGTGTTTAGTTTATTTGGATGATATAATTGTGATGGGCAAAGACTTTGAAACTGCACTTGGAAATCTAAAATCAGTCTTTTTAAGACTGAGACAAGCTAACCTGCAATTGAAAGTAAGTAAATGTAAATTATTTCAAAAGAATGTTGTATTCTTAGGCCATTTGGTATCACAGGAGGGGATAACTTGCGATCCTGAGAAATTGCAGGTTATCAAATGTTGGCCACAACCTAAAGACAAATCAGAAATTCGTAGTTTCTTGGGCCTCGTGGGTTACTATCGAAAGATGGTACCAAATTTTTCAGAAATCGCCCTTCCATTATCTTGTTTGACTAAAAAGAAGGCAAATTTCATGTGGGGTCCAGAGCAGCAAACTGCATTTCTTAGGTTGAAAGAATGTCTTATGAACCCTCCGATATTGGGGTTTCCATGTGAATCGGCAGGGGCCTTTGTATTGGATACAGATGCCAGCGGCTTTGCTGTGGGTGGAATCTTATCGCAATACCAGAATAATGAGGAGCGTGTTATTGCTTATGGCAGCCATACGCTAAACCCCGCACAACGAAATTATTGTGCCACAAAAAGGGAACTATACAGTGTTGTATACTTCTTGCAACACTATAAGCAATATTTATTAGGACGGACTTTTATTCTCCGAACTGACCATGCCCCATTAATATGGCTTTGTAATTTCCGAGAGCCCTCTGGAATTTTAGCTCGCTGGCTCAGTATCCTAGGATCTTATGATTTCCAAGTTGTATACAGACCTGGTAGGTTGCATGTTAACGCTGACACTTTAAGTAGGAAACCAGGGAGACCTTGTCCATTTCCTGATTGTTTAGAATGTAAAAATGCCTTTCAGAAGGAATCAGAACAACCTGCTATTTCTCAGCATGAAAACGTCGACCAAGTGTATGCAAATGCAGCAGAAAGCTCTGTTGATGAAAATGAACTTGTGTCCAACTGGCTTCATTTTTGGTCAACTGAGGAATTACAGCAATTTCAGGATCAGGACTTGAGCATTCATGAAATTCTTAGATTAAAAGAAACATACCAAGAAAAACCTCGAAAATCAGAAATTAACCAAGTTCATAGAGATGTGATGACTTATGTGAATCAATGGGAATTGCTGCATTTGCATAGGGATTTGTTGTATAGAAAGATTGAAACTAATTCGGGAGTAGATGTATTACAACTTGTAGCTCCAAAAGAAATGAGAAATTTGATATTCTCTCAATTACATGAACAAAGATATGCTGCCCATTTGGGTAGGGACAGAACATTAACTGCCATTAAAAGAAGGTTTTATTGGCCCGGTATTTCGAAAGATATTGCTATGTGGTGTAGAGAGTGTCAGCTCTGTGCACGGGGAAAACCTGGCCCTGGAAGAGGAAGAGCAACAATTGAACAATTCAAAGTGTTTAGGCCCATGTCAGTTATTGGTGTAGATATACTAGGTCCTTTAGTTCCTAGTTATGCTGGAAACCAATATATTATAGTAGTTTGTTGTTATTATACAAAGTGGGTTGAAGCCTTTGCGGTGGCAAATCACACTGCAGCAACTGTGGCTGACAAATTGGTTCAAGAAGTTTTCTTGCGCTTTGGTTTTCCCATTCAAATACATAGTGATCAAGGGAGAGAATTTTCCTCTCAGTTATTCAAGGAGTTGTGCAAAATTTTAGACATAGAAAAGAGTAGAACAACACCATATAATCCAAAAAGCGATGGCCTTGTTGAGCGTTTTAACCGTACGCTGAAAGCAATGCTGTCTCTTTTTGTAGATAGAAATCAGAAAGATTGGGATGACCATTTGCCGTTTGTGCTTGCTGCCTATAGGGCAACTCAACACAAAAGTACTGGTGTTAGTCCTAATTTGTTGATGTTTAACCGTGAGATTGACTGCCCCATTGACGTGATGGTTGGACCACCGCCCGGCATGACTCAGATTGAGTGTCCTATACATTACGTTCATTGGGTCCAGTCAGCCATGTTAAATGCTTTCGAATTTACTCATGAGCAGCTTGGGTTGGCAGCAAGTAGGCAAAAGCGTGATTACGACCGAAAGTTGAAACCTAGGGAGTTTGCTCGAAATGACTGGGTGTGGAGGTTTTATCCTCCCACAGCAAATTTGAAACTGGGAATGGGATGGATTGGACCTTATTTAGTGGTAAAGCGATGGTCACATTTGACCTATCTCATACAAAAATCTAGAGAAGAACGACCATTTTCTGTTCATGTAGATGATATCAAGCCATTCATAGGGAAAAAGCATCCCAAGAGTTGGTTGAATGAACCAAATAGCAATGAGTCAGAAATAGCAACAGAACCTGTTGTTGTTAATACTGAACCTGACAGTGGAACTCCACTTGAACGTGCAAGGGAAAGTCCAGTTCAGATACGTTCAAGAAGAGAAAGGCCTGTAAAACCCAGACTTATTTATTCACCCTGAATTTTTGTTGTTGTTGTTGAAAAATAATAACAATGAAAATGATGATAATAATTAAAAAAAAAAAAAAAAAAAAAATATTAGCTCTGTAGATGCTTTTACCCTAGATTAGATTTTGATTTGAAAATGATATTGTTCTTTTGAAAGTGATATCATTTTTAAAAAAAAATATTGCAGAAATATACATGATGATTTGTGTATTAACCTTAGATTATTAGTTTTGTACATAACTTTGCAGATCACTGAAGTCTTGATTTAAAATTTATTTTGTATGAAATTGTGTGTTACAATGCACTAATTATTCTTAATAATACACTGAATCATTATTGTCAAGACATAAATGTTTTTGTATGAAAAATGAAGGAATAAAACTTTGGTGTAAAATACTAAAGTTATTTTATCAAGATAAAAACATTATTTCAACACTTAAAATTAGTGCAAATATGCAATTTTTAGATGTTAAAATATCTAAAAAAAAAAAAAAGAAAAAAATTATTTAGAAGAATTGATTGGATTATTTGTGCTATTAAAAATCTTGGTGTAAAATGTAAAAAATAAAAAAAAATTTGATTTAAAACATTAAGTATATGGCAAAAATATCAAAACATAGTTGGGTGTAAAAGTCATGTACACAATAACAATAATGATGATCAAAATATAAATGTATGAATAAAACTTTGGTGTAAAAAAAAAAAAAAAACATTATGAAGTTAAAAGTTTGTTCAAAAAGTGAACAGTGCTTTTATAGCAATCCATTCAATAAATTAAGTTTTTAATAGACTATAAAATATAAATTAGTTATATTTTGTATGTCTATTATGCAAATGCTAATTCAGATAACTTCGGTGATCTTATTTTATTTTTGATGGGGTCTGAATATTAATTTCAGATTTTTTTTTAGTGTGGGGGCAATGTTATCTTTTCAGGTACAATGTCCTCTATATTCCCAGAAGGAGGAATGGGCTGTCCTGTCCTTGGGTGTTCTTCAACACATTTTGCTAAGCACAAACAGCTTGTTAACCACTGGAAGAAGTTTCATGAACAATTTGTAACTCTGTTCAGGTGTGAGTCGTGTGGACGGTTCTTTGGCAGAAAAGGAGATGCACAGCAGCATCTGAGACGTCAGCATAGAATGTTTATATCGCCATGGAACAAACAGAACCATTTATTTATCCATCCGGGGTCTGCCACTATGCCCAGATTACAGAGAGGTCCGGTGCCCCTTGTTGAGGTGAATGTTAATCAGATGGCAGCCCAGTCTTCATCTCAGTTGGAAACTCCAGTTCCTCAGCCAAGACCTCCGGTGGGATGGCCGCCTAAAGCCATCAACTCAAAGATGGTGCCCTCGGGTTCATTGGTCAGGAACATTCAAACCGTAACTACAGTCGCCAACTCTGAACAGTCGGAAGAACCTAATCTGGCCAGGGAGGAAGCTGCACTGGAAAGACGACGGATCGCGGAGGAAGCAACTCGGTCACCGCTGTACCAGCTCCACAGTAGGCACGAGGACCATCTCCTTCCATTTGAAGATGATGTGGAACTGGACTATGAGGATTAGAATCTACTCATCTGTTGATTGGCCTCTGGATGGATGATACCTACTGGCTACGTCGGTTCAAGTCCTCAACTGTTCAGTTTAATTTCTGATGTGATGCTCTTTCAATTTAATGTTTTTTTTTTTTTTTAATTAGTATTATTGTACATCAGCTGGACTTATTTTTGTTCTTGCAGTTTTTACTCTCTTGTTGTTGTTGTACTCTGTATGACTATGTTGTCGTTGTTGTCCATATATAGTTTTTTTGCTTCTAGATAGTATGTTTTTTTTTCTTTTCTCAATCTATTGTCGCTGTTGTTGTCGTCTGGCCGAAACTTTAGCATCTGTCCTGAAAAAAAAAAAAATAAATAAAAACATTTTTTTTTTTTTTTTTCACAGAAAATGGAGCACTGTAGTAGGAGGGCTTGAAGTGAAATGTGAATTACCTTTGTAACTTTCGATATGCAGGGTAAAA
This sequence comes from Lucinisca nassula, assembly GCA_963580285.1. Lineage (NCBI taxonomy): Eukaryota > Metazoa > Mollusca > Bivalvia > Lucinida > Lucinidae > Lucinisca > Lucinisca nassula. The sequence continues at coordinate 29,465,053 of OY757012.1, read as the reverse complement.
TTGTGGAATGTTTTATCTGTCAGGCGAGCGTGCTCGCTTCGACGCCATTTTGCATTTCTTTCTGATTTTACTACAAAAGCTTCTGTCCGGTTGGCTCTTACGACCACACCTCCACCCGATTGACCAATCAGTGTTAGGCTTGTTCCTGCATTGAAGGTCAAGGCTTGGGTTATTTTACAACGGCAAGGTTGGGTAATTAACGCAACACGAAGACTCTTATTACTTGCCCTTAGATAATAAAAGCTATTTTATTCATTTTTCACATATTTTACGTGTTTTGAGACATTTCTTGAAATACATAAATTATTGTTCTATATTTTAGGATATTTCTAAGTCACATTCTTTAAACACTTATAACATACTGCCCAGACTTGATTTAAAATAAGGATTCTTAGAGTTTTGGGGTGCCGTACAATAACATCAATTCCCATTAATTTTGTCTTCAGCTATGAGGCACCTCTGATATCCAATCTTTAGCCAGGTCAAGACAAGTCTGGGGTTTTCTCAGTCTTACACAAGTCGTTCATGGTGAGTCGAATTTATTTCTTTTGTCTGAACCTATATGGTTCAGAAACATTTCTTTCTTAAAATAATTGTGTCTAGTTTTCTTATGAACTAGAATTTCTCGTCAAGACTCTCATAGTCTTGAACTCTCCTTCTTGATTTTTCCTAATTTCTAAAAAGGCTCTTTTCTCTCATATCACATTCATTTTACAACAGCTGATTCTCTCTTCAATTTAAAGCTAAGGCTAAGGAAACTCTATGTTATTTTTGCAGTTCTGAAATTCAACGCGAAGTACATTATAGCATCACATCATTTCCTAAGTATGAAATTATTGTAATTTACTGAATATAGAGTTATTTGAAATTTGAATTTGTTTCTTTTACATTTTGTTGAGACTTTAAGACAGAAATCCAGAGATCGAACCTTAAACCACTATACTGATCATGAAGGGTTTACCAAACCCTCAGACGTGCTAACCTAACCACTGGTACGGCGTCCGTCCGTCCGTTCGTCCGTCCGTACTTTGATGTCTAAAACCCGGTACTGAGTTCCGGGATTTCAAATAATTCCGTTAATTCTTAGTGACGTCCTCAGACGTGCTAACCTAACCACTTGTACGGCGTCCGTCCGTCCGTACGTCCATCCGTCTGTCCGTCCATCCATCCATGAATTTCAGCTATCCCAAAGCCGCGTCTGCCACAAGGATAACGGACCACTACCCGACACATTTCGGACACAATCCTGGAATATTCCGGACAAATCAAATTAAAAAATGGACCTCTAAGAGAAAAAAATGAAACATATTTTAATAACCTGATAGAACGGAGCTTAAAATTTAATTTGATATAAATTGTATCACATTCTTACCTCCCTAAATCGAGATATAAGGGATAACGCACCCCTACACCACACATTTAGGACACTAAATCACGACCATCCCGGACATTAGTGTGGCTCGTAAAATCAGCCTACATTTACCGGAATTAACCGATGAAGTTCTGTTGGATTTTGTCAACGGAAGTCCACCATGTTTTGTTTTCGACCTGGAATTCTGACCAGATAGTATTTTCGTAGGTAAAAATGCACATTTCAGAGTGTTTAGCCGGAAAGCTCATGCTAAAAACAAGCTCCATATGGGAACTTGTATGTCACCGTTTTGTTTAGTTATTCGGGTTTGCATATTTCCCTCTGTAGGCAGATCCTGCACCTGTCATATATTCAAGATCCCTGTGTAACTTTACTGGTAATACGTCAAATTACATTCATACACCAGGACCTATTTGCGTCAAGATAGATATTTGCGAAAAGATTTACATTTGGCCACGTTTAGAATACCTGTTATCAGTATATAGAGATTTTGATGATACAAAGTTATATGCATCTTCCTGATGATACAAAGTTATATGCATCTTCCGGTAATTTGGTGAATTTACAAAGTGGTTTAGATACTATCAATGATTGGGCAAAAAAATGGGAGCTGACTTTTAATGTCGATAAGTGCAAGGTGGTGCACTATGGACATGCAAACCCTGAGAGTGAATACCATATGGACACGAAAAAGCTTAAGACTGATACTGAAGAATGTGATCTTGGAGTTATATTTGAGAGAGACTTGAAATTTTCAAAGCACATATCAACCAAGATTAACAAGGCTTATAGTATACTATCGCTCATTAAGCGTTCCTTTAGCTACATCGACAAATATTCGTTCATAAGACTATATACAGCACTTGTAAGACCGCACATTGAGTTTGCAAATGTGGTATGGCACCCCTATCTGAAGAAAGACATTGAAAGTATTGAAAAACTTCAAATGAGAGCCACAAAGTTGGTTGTAAATCTTCAAGATCTGCCGTATGAAGTGCGTCTAAGGGAACTCAAGTTACCAAGTCTACACTATAGAAGAATGAGAGCGGATGCAATACAAACATTCAAAATTGTGAAAGGCCTTGACGACTGTTCTTTTGAGAAATTTTTCCGGTACTCATCATCTACAAGAGGTCATAATTTGAAATTGGAGAAGCAGCTCAGCAGAACAACTTTTTGTCAAAACCAGTTTTCAAGGAGAGTGATTGATCTTTGGAACAATTTGTCGCAACATGTTGTGGATGCAAAAAACATTGAAGTTTTCAAGATTAGACTTGATCGTCACTGGCAAGAGGAGACTTATAAGTTTTAAACAACGAGAGAGAATGTTATCTCTGGATAACAAACTGTATCAAAGACTACATACCATGTTGAAGCCTGTATTTGTGCACAAGTTCTGTTGAGAACCCTAGTACTTCCGTGCCAAACCATTGCTGCAAGGTGAGGGGCTTAAAAAGGATCCGATTCCTTCCGGTAGAGCCCAGAAACATCCTACAGGTATCCTACAGGTATATCGGTATATACAGATATATACACATTGTTTTAAACAGTCAGTCGATTCGTAGCCTTCTATTTTACAGTGTTATACATCATTTTCCTTATCCCTGCTCTGATAGAAGTGAAGGCAATGATCAGGAATCCACACAGTTAACCCACAGCTCCCATTAGAGACACCAAGGGAAAGAAACACAATTATGAAACATCTGGACCTAATGGAAACATCACCAGCGAAAAGCCAAAAGGACAGTTACTTTCCCACAAAATGACCATCATGCAATTGGCTAGCCAAAACAAAATAATATAAGTGATACGTACTCAACGACAAGCCATAACAAAAATTAACCACGGCAGAAGAACCGCCCCGGAACGTTCAGCGAAACGAACTCCAGCGTGGCTACAATTAATCCCCGCCCCCACTTCCGTGGGTATTTGGACAAATAATCTGTTCAGTCCCCATGAAGGCCTCCCTCTAAGGCCAAAACAAACTATATGTGTGGTTCCTATTACATGGTTTTCAAAAATAGGGCAGGTAGGTAGGAAAATTATTTTATTTTTATTTTTTTCTCACCTTCTATACTATGCTACACACTGCACTTATTTTTGTTATATTGTTTTGCTTTTGTTGTATAATTGTACTTGAAAACATAGTAAACAAATAAAAGTATAATAAATATTGCTTAGTTTTCATCCATATTGTCCTAATTGTTACAAAAATAAGGGTTTTCTTCAGTCAGAACAAAGTATTTTGATTGGACAGCCTGTGTATGTGTATGCCTTTTACAAAAGGTCAGCCTTTGGGACTTGCTGCTCCAGTGAAGGTTGCTTTATCTTGAATAGTGTTGTAACTGTTATTGTACCATATATACATTGAAGATAAATGTAAAAGGATCAAGATGAAATGACAGAAATACGGATATCAGAAAGTTTCTTATAACGGCTTAATGCAAATTAAACATCCAGCAATTAGCACCAGCAGAAACTATTTTATATAGTCTTTTCAAATCGTAGTCCTTGTGCCATTTGTATCTGTCTTACTTGGTCTTAAAGCTGAACATGATAGAAAGATAGATAGATAGATAGATAGATAGATAGATCTCACAATGATTCTGGAAACAGAAGTACAAAATCCTTCATTTTGAAAAGTTAAGTTCCTGATCTTGATTGCACAAAAAAACATAAACAACATTTCTACACACGTGTGCACTACATCATAGTTGCAAGTTTCCCTAAATGCCTCTTTCATGACTTCAATCCAAACTTGTACAGTGTGGAAACTCAATAGAACCATGCCATTGAGGTGGTTGTAATAAGAAACCACCATGTACATGTATGTTCTGGAGCAGAGATTGGGAAAAAATATATCCCCAGTTAAGTCTGCTTTCCCCTTTAATTAGGGGCACGCAAGGGTGACCAGGGATAAATAAGTTCTGAATAGTTAGATCCTCCGGAAGCAAAGAATACACCAAATAAACGAAAATAGCAGACTCGGTTTTATTGAGTCTGTTCATCTCAATGTCGGGTAAAAGTCCTACAACAATGGAAGCAACGTCTCCAAAATGACCTTTACAGTGTTGACGGGAACGTTAAACCTCAATTCAAATGACCAAAATATAACAACGTCATGCCTGTTTAAAGAATAGATATTTTAGACACTTTTTTAGCAATAGATTGTTGCCTGTTTGATGGTTTACCGCTAATCCCGCTGTATATTGTTCCAAATTATCTCACTTTAAGATTTGATGACCAGTATCCATGTAAGTGATACCAATTAAACGATTAGGTGTGAAAAGTTACCTGACCAGTGTTATCATGTGCATATGCGGCCAGTCTGATCGGCGAGTGTCTAAACTTTCCGAGAAATTAAACCTTGTGAACAATAAACTCAGATCAGACTTTGCAGAACTTCCAGCTGATCTGAGTCTTTTCTGTGTGCGCATACGCATTCAGTGCATTTCTGATGTCACTACCATATGACATCCTAGCTCATTAACTACCGTCTTTGTCGGACATATATTACAACAGGTTAAACTGCTTCCTGCACTCATGAAAAAAAATATTTTAACGTAAGATCAGCCTGTACATCGAGCTCTTCGTTTGCTGCTCTCTGCATATCCCAGAAGCCATACTACAACAGGTTTGAACAAAGAGCAAAGACTGATAAGATTGCGCAGGCTGATCTCTGACTTCACCTGTCGCACAGTTTACTGTCATGTTTTCCAAAAATTGGATGCGAGACCGTGTGTGCAAACTATCGATGACGTGTTATTGAAAAACTTGAGAAAATTTCAGGCTGCAACAAATGCACGTTCAAAATGACGGCGGGAAAATAAGCGCGGCATGACATAAACTATATATGTGTGACCAGCGAATACTACGATCATCATGCGCATCTGTGGAGGCTTAGCTTTCTGTCCATGGAGATAGTGAAAATACTTGAGAGATTTACACAAGCTGTCTGCATTATTTATGTTTGTTGAAGCGTGCACACTTGTCTGATTATCGCTACAGATGGTAAAACAATTTGGATAATTTTTATTGTCACAAAAGTAATCTGATTATTGAGAGGGGTCATACTTCACGGTCTGCATACCGCAAGAAATGTGCGCCATTGTCCTTTTTTATGCATCCAAGACATGGGTTTTATGCATCTTGCGCTTCCGAAAACAAATTGCATTCAAAATTTGTGTGTTCCGACCGCTTCCTAATTTTGCCTGTCTTACCGGTCCATGGAAAATACCTGTTGATCACAGGAGACAACAGATGTTTTACCCTCTGGTAGTAGTTTTTTTCTTATTTATTTTGTTTCCGGTGGTGGTTTTATTGGCTTGCATGAACGGTCTTGAATGTGCTAAGTACTGGAGATTTTGGATTATAATTATGGGTTACTTCAAAGCTTCGACTTCTTCAGAAGCAGCCACGTGCCATATCCCTGACCCATTTGAACTGTAACTGGCTAATTGTTATTGATTAGCACAGGCCACTTACCGTTAACTGACAGCTCGCGGCAATTGATAAAAAACAGCTTTTAAATAGCGATGCTTACAATATGCATTTTTATTCTAGGCTCACAGTTATTTAGAGAGAAACACGGATGTTTTTTATGTTGTTTTTTTTGGCAGACGCACACCATTTTCATGCGTAAATACGACCAGATTGTCCTTTAATGAAAGCGCTTTTTAATGAATATGTACTTAAATACTTTAACCATGAAAAATTGAAAGACCGTTTTTGCACATAAAATGTTTGGAATATTCATGATAGAAAAAATAATTAGGGTCGGCGGGAAAAAGCTAGGCACGGGCGGGTAACCGGAACCACACATATATTTTGTATTGGCCTAAGACATAAGTTGTGGTTACTCATTAGAACCACCTTGGCGCCCTAATGAGTGCCCACAATCTATGTTTGGAGTAGAAATATGCAAAAATATAACATTTTTAATCAGAAAATTTATATTTTATTTTTATTTAGTATTTATTTATTTATTGCACGACCCGCAGAAAAAGCGACCGACTGAAGTTGGTTGATTTCTAAGAGTGCCCTAAAATCACCGTGTCATTCGGTCAATCGGTCATTCTGTCCGTTTGTAACCCGTTTGTGAAAATTGGTGATAGTGACTTAACCGCTTGGAATATTTAACCATTTTTTGGCACACTGATAGATATCAATGAGATCTAACCAATGAACTTGCGAAATATTACATTCCATTTAGAATAGCCTCGCCGAGGCGAAAAATGTGAAAATTTTCGAACTGCTTCTCCTCGTAAACCGTTGGGCCGATTGAAGTCAAATTTCATATGGAGCCTCTATGGGATGGGGGAAAACCAAAATTTGCTCATGGGGTCCAGGTCACATTACCAAAATGGCCGCAAAGCCATATATGGTCTGTCTGTCTGTCCGTCGTAATCCATTTGTGAAAATTTGTGATAGTGACTTAACCGCTTGGAATATTTAAACAATTTTTGGCATACTGATAGATATCAATGAGATCTAACCAATGAACTTGCGAAATATAACATTCGATTTAGTATAGCCTCGACGAGGCGAAAAATGTGAAAATTTTCGAACTGCTTCTCCTCGGAAACCGTTGGGCTGATTGAAGTCGAATTTCATATGGAGCCTCTATGGGATGAGGGAAACCAAAATTTGCTCATGGGGTCCAGGTCACATGACCAAAATGGCCGCCAAGCCATATATGGTAAAAACCCTTCAAAAATAGTCTTCTCCAGAACCACTGGGCAGATTTCCACGAAACTTGACAAATAGCATCTGGGACGTAGGCTCATCATAAATTGCTAAAATGGTGACCCTGTGTTGACCTTGACCTTCTTTGTGCCAAGGTCAAACTTTGCCACATATGCTTTTGTTGGAATATTTAAACAATTTTTGGCATACTGATAGATATCAATGAGATCTAACCAATGAACTTGCGAAATATTACATTTCATTTAGTATAGCCTCGCCGAGGCGAAAAATGTGAAAATTTTCGTACTGCTTCTCGTAAACCGTTGGGCCGATTGAAGTCAAATTTCATATGAAGCCTCTATGGGATGGGGGAAACCAAAAATTTGCTCATGGGGTCCAGGTCACATGACCAAAATGGCCGCCAAGCCATATATGGTAAAAACCCTTCAAAATAGTCTTCTCCAGAACCACTGGGCAGATTTCCATGAAACTTGATAAATAGCATCTAAGACGTAGGCCCATCATAAGTTGCTAAAGTGGTGACCCTGGGTTGACCTTGACCTCTTTTGTGCCTAGGTCAAACTTTGACACATATGCTTTTGTTGGAATATTTAAACAATTTTTGGCATACTGATAGATATCAATGTGAGATCTAACCAATAAACTTGCGAAATATTACAGCCTTGCCGAGGCGAAAAATGTGAAAAATTTTAAACTGCTTCTCCTCAGAAACCGTTGGCCGATTGAATTCAAATTTTATATAGAGCCTCTATAGGATAGGGGAAACCAAATTTGCTCATGGGGTCCAGGTCACATGACCAAAATGGCCACAAAGCCATATATGGTAAAAACCCTTCAATAATAGTCTTCTCCAGAACCACTGGGCAGATTTCCATGAAACTTGATAAATAGCATCTGGGACGTAGGCCTATCATAAATTGCTAAAATGGTGACCCTGGGTTGACCTTGACCTTCTTTGTGCCTAGGTCAAACTTTGACACACATGCTTTTGTTGGAATATTTAAACAATTTTTGGCATACTGATAGATATCAATGAGATCTAACCAATGAACTTGCGAAATATTACATTCCATTTAGTATAGCCTCGCCGAGGCGAAAAATGTGAAAATTTTCGAACTGCTTCTCCTCGGAAACCGTTGGGCTGGTTGAAGTCAAATTTCATATGGAGCCTCTATGGGATGGGGGAAACCAAAATTTGCTCATGGGGTCCAGGTCACATGACCAAAATGGCTGCCAAGCCATATATGGTAAAAACCCTTCAAAAATAGTCTTCTCCAGAACCACTGGGCAGATTTTCACGAAACTTGATAAATAGCATCTGGGACGTAGGCCCATCATAAATTGCTAAAATGGTGACCCTGGGTTGACCTTGACCTTCTTCGTGCCTAGGTCAAACTTTGACACATATGCTTTTGTATTGGAAAAGTGAGAATGCATTTTATCCTGCAAACGATTCAGAATACAGTACTAAAGTATAAGATATATTTTTGCTCCTTACGATAAGGCGCATTTATTGGGGGAACCGTTTTAGGTCCAGGTCACATGACCAAAATGGCCGCCGTACCCATTATGGTAACACTCATAATACTAAAAGCATCCGGCGGGTCGTGCACTTCAGCTGAAGCACTGGTTAGGTATAATTTTCAATACTATAAAAAGTAAAGTAAGAAAATTAAACATCAGAAATAACATTAAAGATTTAATATTCTATCGGTCGCCAACACTTTGCTGTGTCATCTTTGCAGAGACACACTTGTGACTATTCATTAGGTGTGAAAAGCATTATCAGTTAAAAAGGATTAAGCGAACAATAACGTAATCAGTAAACAAGTGGCCGTTTGCATGCATAGATATCAGCTATTTGTAATTGACTGGCATAAATGTGATAATTAAATCATATATTCGGTACCTTTTATCCTAAGATCGGAACAAATGGATGAATGGGTTACTGATATTTTTTTACTAATTACGAACAAAACAAAGGGGGAAAATAGGCAATGATAAAATGTGTCCTAAGATACAAAGCTTTGATTTTTAACTTTTTGTTTTTGACCAGTTATTTGATAAATCCCAAACTCCAGAATATTGAACAGAGAATACCTATTTATCTCTATAATTTCTTAGTATTGTGCTGGTTTTAACTGTTCGTGCTATAAATGTCTTAGATGGTATGGCAATTAACAACAAAGGCCATAGATAAGTGTCTTGGGGTGTTCATTACATTGCCGAATTGCCTTCGATGATAGCCAGTGCATTCTGTAACTGTTTAGAACATAAAAAGCGCCTTAATTTGGTTTATTAAATACTTTTAGGTATTGAAAAAGACTTCTAACACTATTGTGGAAAGAAATTTATAATAAATTTTGGTGTCTTGGGGTGTCGTGTGGTGTCTTGGGGCTTTCAGACTGACCGCTGTAAAGGTCATTTTGGAGACATTGCTTCCAATTTTGTGTGACTTTTACCCGTCATTGCGATGAAATGACATCTCAAGCCCTGCCGCCCAATGAAACCAATAAGGTCTATAAGCATGGACGGGCCGGCTCGCACCACTTTGCCTGGGCAGGCTTAGATCCTTTAAGTACCAGTACTCGTGTGCTGGTCGGTTTCAGTTCTGTGGGAAGCATCATGCAGCCCATCTATTTCTTCAAGCCCAGATGAGTGGGGGCCGCTTAGTGTTTGAGATGTTATTTCATCTCAATGTTGGGTAAAAGTCCCCAAAAATTGGAAGCAACCTCTCCAAAATGACATTTACAGTGTTGACAGGGATGTTAAACCACAAATAAAAGAAACAAACAAATCACCACCAAGATCTGAATTCTGATTCTCTGAATCGTTACTAGGGTCGTTCCCGGTACGATCGGACATCTTACAGGTTCCCAGCTAATGGCGGCTGCTTGGTTTATCCGACGCTATAGAAAATTATTGGGCGGAGTAGGGCCATGACTCGTTAAGTTATTTGCACTAAGCGGGGATCCAGAATAGAACCATTTATTGCAATAAAAACAAAACACTGATGTTTTGTAAAGTGTATGGTACCTTCGGACAGAGTCTGGTACCTTCGGACATCCATGATGGTATGATCGGACAATAGCCCTCTCCGCCAAAAATGATTACTGGTTGGTATAAGAACAATTTAATCTCTGATACAAAGCATCTATATGCTTGAGAAATGAATGCTAATCATTAATAATATACGTTTAGACCTTACTGACATTTTTTTTTTCAACCAGTATACAGTGTCTTTCAAGAAATTTCCATCACAGAAATACTTTAAACTTTAGCAGGCGTACTATCAAGCGATTTACTAGTACTCGTGTGCGGTCTTGTGCTGTGTGTGGGAGCATAATGCAGCCCATCTATTTCTTCATGACCCGATGGGCGGGGGAGAGAGTAAGCTAAGGAATAAATTCGGAGGTTGGCTTTCAGATTTTAACCTGATAAACACTTTTTTGTTATAATACATTGAAGTTCTAAGTTTATTTACCTCTCCAATAATGTGTTAAATCATTTGAGCCTGCGCATGACAAAACCTACAATAAGGCATTTGCGCCATACGAAAACTCAGATCAGCCTGCGCCTCTGGGCAGCCTGGTCAGAGTCTTCGTATAGTTAAAGGCCCAATGCTCCTTCATGCAGCAAAAGAAGTCTCTGGGTAAACTATATGGATGCGCAGGCTGATCAGAATCTTCGATGGGCGCACGTCTTATTGTAGATTTTGTCATGCGCTGGCTCATTTGGTACTTTCGTGTTCCAATACCATAGTAGAAGCTTCAACCCCGGCTAGTTTTCATCTCAATTTCGGGTAAAATTCCCACAAAATTGAAATCAACGTCTCCAAAATGACCTTTACAGTGTTGACGGAACGTTAATCCTCAAATCAAACAAATAAAACCGCGGCTAGTGCTTGACGGCTTGGCCGAAAATAGCTTACATGCACACTTCATATTTTCCAGTTCTGTGGTGTATTCCTCGCTTCAAAAGGATAACCCTTTTATAGAACATACTAAACGTCACTAAAGCTGGTGTCTGGGAATTTGTGGCGGTCGTAAAAAGCCTCCCTGCCCTACACCACAATGTAGTTTATATTTTCTTGTCCTTTGGGATCATTGATTCCATTGTGGAACTAGAATCGCGCAGTCGATGGCACGCCATCGCATATCCCCACGCTTCCCCACGGGCCCCATCCCCTGGGTCCACCCCTATGGGTGGGAGCAAAATTCCGAAAGTGTCATGCACTCCCCAGACCAAAGATTTATATGTTCCCAAAGTTTCAAGTTTCTATCTATAACCGTCTAGGAGGAGTTATCCTGTAAGACGGTCGGACGGACATACGTACGGACGAACGACGAAGACCATTACAATATCCCCATGTTTTCTTCAAAAAGCGTGGGGATAATTATGAAAATACCCGAGGGTCACCGATGAGGCCTAATTGGCCTAAACTAGCTAGGCTGGCCCAGAAAACATGTACACTTCATATTTTCCAGTTCTGTGGTGTGTTCCTTGCTTCCAAAGGATAACCATTTAATAGAACATATTGTGAGAAACTATACAGAAATAACACCGGATAAAAACACAGAATAGCAAGGAACCATAACAGAAGTACCTACTTGGAACGGTTGGTAATAAATTACACGAACATAAATATTCTATAACTGCGTTCTTTTTCTGGATCTATCTGTGTACCAGAATGTTAATATCTAGTTAAAAATCCGAGAGGCCTTAAATGGGAAACAAATAAAAGAAAGAAAGAAAAGAAACTATGCAATACTTGTTTAGAGTTTCATTCTTTAACCCTTTTAGTACCAAATGGAATTTCCCTCCTTATATATAGCAGGAGTCCATTTCAAAATTTAGGGGTGCCAGGTTGTGTTTTCTTCATAATCTGTTTGGAAAATTGCTGAACTTTTAGCAAACAGTGGAGGCCCTAATGAGACGCCGCGTTCTGTGGCGTCTGATCTGGGCCTGCACTGTTTGCCAAGGTACCCCTTTAGGGGTTTCTGGTACTGAATGGGTTAAATACTATTAATAACTATTTCTTCAGCCAGATCCTCAAGGAACTCCAGTTTCAGATAGTCAATATTGCGAGAAACTCGCCTCGCCAAAAGCACAATGCTGCTATAGTCCGGGTCATTCTCCCACTCCTCCAACACCTCGAAGATCAAATCACGTACTGCTTTGTATCTGGCTGCCAGCTTCTTGATAATATGGAGCAAAACTGGAATGAGGTCGTGATCGAACAACGTTTCCTCCCTATAGTTGATCTAGCTTTGTAACCACGATACAAGCAGAAGTTCCGTCTGCTCCAAATTCTCTTTTTTGTATGGCTTTCAAAATTGATAGTGACATGATACTTGATTTTGTTAAAGATTTTTGAACCTTCTTACAGGAACGCGATAGCTCAGTGGTTAGTGCACTTGCCTCTGATGCTAAAGGTTCCGGGTTCGATCCCCGGCAGCGGCGATAAAATTTCGGTGTCCAAACACGCTCTATTGGCATCATTTGCAGGGATGAATGTCATAAAAGTGCACCGTCCTTCGGATCGGGTCGTTAACTGGAGGCCCCCTGTGCAGGGAGAACCATCCCCTGTGCAGGTTAAAGATCACTAACGTAATTACATGATTACCGTGTAGGCTTTTTCCTGCAAAACCTGGAGTGTATGTAATATACACCTGCGGTAATGGTCAAATGTGACCGACACAGTATCAGTTTTGTAGCCGACCGTTCTCGCACCTACAGGGATAGCGGAGATAATAAAACATTGCAAAATTTACAGCCCTGCACTGCGGGAACCATCCTTTGAAAGCCCACTTTGCATTAGGGGTATATTTTCATTACAGCAATAGCTCGGCACTTAGCCACCGCCCATCGAGGCTTGAAGAAATAGATGGGCTGCATGATGCTTCCACGCAGAGCTGAAACTGACCCGCACGAGTACTGGTAAACTGCTTAGAGGATCTAAGCCTGCCCAGGCAATGCAGTGCGAGTCGGCCCGTCCATGCTTATAAACCCTATTGGTTCCATTGGACGGCAGGGCTTGAGATGTCATTTCATCTCATTGTCGGGTAAAAGTCCCACAAAATTGGAAGCAATGCCTGCAAAATAACCTTTATAGTGTTGACGGGGACGTTAAACCTCAAATTAAACAAACAAAACTAGCTAGGCACTCTCCCGGCACTGCGGAATTAATTTGATATTACCCTGCTTATTGGCCCCGCTATCCCCTCCCATCCCCGTAGGTGGGGAGGGGGCAGTGGTTACAAATGACTGGTGCACTGTGATGCAAGAGTTTAATGTTAGGCTGCACACTGCAACGTTTGCTTACGGTTGTGTGAAGCTGCAGCCATATTTATAAACCACGCCTGCGATGAACGCATTGAAAACGATATACAGAGAAACATAATCTTCCCAACGTGGTCAACTGAAACCTTTAAAAACTTCAGGTGTTCCATTATAGTCAGTACACATATACATGTATGGCCTAGAGCATATGCAATCACGTGTTGGTCATCATTAGATCTATATAAAGGGTGAGACGTTCACGGAGGAAACCAAACATATGTGTCCGATCGTACCTGTATGTGATTTTTTATTTGTCAGGTACCTTCGGACAACTAAATTGTGTCTCAAAATCGCCTTTTGGCTCAAATGTAACCTGAAACTTATATATTTTCATTCACAGAACTATCTTTTTGCGCTTAAAGGATACACAAATTACCAGTACACAGCCTTCGTTTGACACTATCTGAGATTTGTCACGCGCTAGTCGTCTCGCGCTTTGATCGCAATTTGTTTTTGTTTTTCCCGCCGCGAGGCTGCTGCTTACGTAGCGGGTTTTCAACCAATCGATAATGGTTTTATATTCAAGCTATGCAATGTTTTTAGGCGGTTGCGAACAGGTATTTTATTGGTCTTCTTTGATAAGCGGTACTCGATTAATGTCATTGGTGCGGATTTATGCAAGAAAAGAAATACCAAATTGTCCGAAGATACCCCGAAGTCCGATTGTACCGGTAACGACCCTAGTGACAGGTCAAATGATATTTATTCATTTTCATTTGCTACACACAGTGTTCCCACTTTTTTGTGGGGTGGGGGGTGGTAAATTTACGCCCTAGGTACAAAAACTGGGGGTAAGAATCAAGGCAGTGGCTATTCGTACGGCCCCATATGAATACTAAATAGCCTGCATTGGCTAATCGTACAGCCCCGTACGTTTAGCCTATGTATGCTATATTGGCTAATCGTACGGCCATAATTCGGTACCAAGGAATATGTCAAAATATATTTTGCGAATATTAAATGTGTATTGGGCAGTATGAAACGGAATTATATTATTTATATATATATTCTTATAAGTATTGTTAAATATCAATATCGATGGTATATACATGTCAACAGAAAAAAATTAATTGTTTAATAGTACTATCAATTATCAGTTTGCTTAGGATGGTAAGTTTATGGACAAGAGCGGGACGGACGAAGTGGCGACTATATGCTCCCCCGAAATTCTTCGGGGAGCATAAAAATATATACCCCCGTAAACCCGAGTTTTTTTTTTTATGTATAAATTGGGATTTAGAGGGTTGTTCTTTTTTAATAGAAGGGTAACACGAGCAGGTAAGAGTCTGATCAGATTGCGCCTTCGCGGGCGAATTTGTGTGTTCGTTGGTCACACGTCTTTTTCACCCTTAAATTGTTCCAAGTGTCTCGCTACTATGATAGTCAAGTTTGTTTTGTTTGTTTATTTTGGAGTTTAAAAGCCTTTTCAACAGTATTTAAGGTCATTTTTGAGCCGAGCTGTTTATCTATCCACACTTTTCCTGGGTAGGCTTTCACATAAGCGTTTAACAAGTACGGTGTATATTCTTTCGCCAGAAACTGACAACTGCCATTCTTGAATAAGCGGAAGGGACAAAATGACCGTAGAAAAGATTCCCCGTCACTGTGAGACTGTATAGGTCATTTTGGAGACGTTGCTTTCAATTTTGTGGGACTTTTTACCCAACATTGATTTGTTTGATTTGAGGTTTAACGTCCCCGTCAACACTGACAACTCAACCCCTGTCACCCAATGAAACTAATAGGGTTTATAAGCGGGTGCATGTCAGACCGTTCATGCATATATACCCTTCCAAAATTGGAAGCAACTTCATTGGAAGAATGACATACACAGTGATGACGGGGACGTTAACCCTTGCCCACTCAGATACGTGTTTTTACGTGTCTGCACCCCACCCCCATTTTAAGACCCAGAAGTACCTAAAATCTGCATTTCTTACTCCTGGGTAGTTGTTTGCTTTAGGATTTGTTGCACGCCTCCCCACTAAAAATATTCTGTGGTGGGGGGGGGGGGGGGGCACCCCCTCACATCCCGAAAAACTTTGGTCAAAACAGACCATCCATTATGAAACAATGGCTAGTTGAAGTTGTTGTCAGGTGCAACACTGTGAAAATAAGCGAAATTGACAAAATCCCTGAGTGGAAAAGGGTTAAACCTCAAATCAAACAAAACAAAACCAGTACTCATGTGCTGTCGGTTTCAGCTCTGAGTGAAAGTATCATGCTGCGCATATATTGCTTCAAGCCCCAATGAAATGTTTTGTGGGTGCCCTAAGTAATCGCCCTGTCTGTCCCTCTGCCCGTCACTCTGTCTGTCCGTCTACATTTGTCATGTTTTGTTTTCCAATCTTCCTTTCTCTGGGATACGACAAGGGTTGACGTGTCGCTAAATCCAAAACAAATGGACGCATAAAAAGCCTCCTCATTAAGAGAGCTCTATGATCATACAACAAATAAAAATGTTTGATATTTTTCTTAATTCTTGTCCACATATAGATTGTGGGTGCTCGTTAGAACTGACTCAGTTAGGCGGCTCTAACGAGTACCCACAATCTATGTTTTATAGCAAAATAAGGAAATAATAAATTCCCCCGTAAACCTTACTTTTTCTGTGTATAAAGGGGCATTTAGAGGGGTGTTCATTACATGGACTTGTTAATCTGATATATACGCCTTCTAGAAGAAGTGCGGTTCCATAGCCTTGCATCGTGGGTCTCTGTCGTGCGCCGTCAACAGTTTCTTTAAATGCAAACTCCTCCAAAACCATTTGGTCAATTTGATAAAAACTTCACCGCCCGTCCATTAATATCCTTTATATTTGGGGTTTCAGCACGTTTCACATATGGGCTTGGAATGGCTAGTCTTTCAAGGCTGTACGATCAGCTGATTTTTCATACCACCAACAGTACACATGTATCACTTTCTTGGTACCTAACTAGAATGGCCGTAGGATTAGCCAAGATAGCCTATATGGGCTGAAAGTACGGGGCCGTACGATTAGCCAATAAAGGCTATTCGTACGGGGCCGTACGAATGAATCAAATGTAGGGGGTATGAAATTTTACAACGAAACCAAATGTCTGAGAAATATAGTGTATACTTGTCCATAATGCTTTGGAATTTAATAAAAACATTAAAGGTTGTGTTAATGATTTGTTTATTCTATCTCCATTTATCAGGTCAGATGTGAAAAAAACATTTTTGATTGATACACTGTGTAACCGACTAATAATCATTTTTCATATTTGTGACCTTAAAATAAATGTATAAATATATTTGATTATTAGTAGGCGTGCAAAGGTATACCAGTAAACCGTGGTTCGCCGAAAATAAATATTGTTTGCCTGTACCGGTACAAAAGCCTTTCCTTTGTGTCCCGTTTTGCTCATTCCCTCTAAAATCCGAAAAAAAACAAAAAAACAAAGAAACTCAAACTTCCTGTAAAGCTGGCATAAAACAGACTTGTATGTAAACAGGAAACGTTACAGAAGAAAAATATTGCAATGGGTCGGGTATAAAAGCCAAGGCCGGGCCGGGCCGAGCCAAAAAATGCCGATTCGAAGATTTTATTTTTCGGAATTCTAACGGAAGAAGAAATGTCAGTGGTAAATTTTAATATGATAATGTTAATTGTATCAAATGTGATACTCAGCATAATTTTTGTTCTTTTTGGTGCCCTAATTTGTGTTTTATTGCAATTTTGCAAATTTTTAGGGGTATAAAAGCCAAGGCGATTTTTTTCGTACGTTTTGATCGAATTTGAATGAAATAGACATGAATGTGTGAAAAAATGTACATGACAACCCCAAATAAGTATTTTCTAAACTTTTATTGTAATAATTCAAGTCAATTCCTTTTAGTATCTGTAATAACCGTATTTTTGGTGGTTTTATGTAGGCCACGTCGTAATGAACCGCAACGGACTGCACTTTAAGGGCATTTAAATATACTTTCTGAATGGTAGGAAATAAAGATAGAGCTTTATGAAACTCATTTTTTAGACATATTAATTATGTTTTGATACTTACCTATTGCATTATTATTGCTTATTAATATGCTTCAGTCAGTAAGTGATTAGTGCATTAATTGACTCATCTAATTGTTTTAGATCTCAGCCTGTCACTTTAAAAAGAAGGGGTTGCAACAAAAACGATGCAATTTGTATACCTGCAGATAACTCGCCAAAAGACAAAGATAACGCCTCGGCGGAGACTAAACGCATTTGGCGTGTATTGCCGAATAATAAATTTTACCTATCCACACTTTCCAAGAGCAGGCTTATACGTAAGCGGTTAACCAGTATAGTGCACATTCTTTCGCCCAAAACTGACAACTGCCCTTCTTGAATCAATGAAAGGGAGAGAATGACTGAAGAAAATATTTCATGTTCAATCTCCACAAAAGAATGCTGCCGACCTCAGAAGGTATCGAACCCGCATCCTCCTGATCATCAGTCAGTAAACAGCTCCTACTGCCAGTAAACAGAAAACAAAACCCTGCAGGCACACAATGTTGAATCAACTTTGTTTCAACGTTGATTCAACGTGGAGTGCCTGCTGGGAACATTTTTTTTTACTTTTTTTCTAAAAAGTTTGGAGGACAAGATTGTTTATTTCCCTTACAAAGTATCACAGTGCCGTTTTAACGACGTCGGATCAACGTCGTAAAACAATGAAGTTCTTGACCAATCATTAAAACAACGTCGCATATACAAACGTTGTCCACTGGGATAACAGTCTGACATGGGTAGTCATTCGATTCGGATCATTTCGGTCGTTGTGTGCCTTCCCTTTCGGCCCTTTTCGGTCGTTTCCTGTAATAAGGTTATTCTAAAAATAGAAACAAAAATAAAATAAGAAATTCGATCAATTAAGGTGATTCTGGTGAGTATATTTAATTTTATCACGAACACATAATAAGTATAATCAAATTCAAATATCATAAGGCCAAAAAGAAGTAATTTAACCGATGAATTTGAAAGAAATTGGGAATTATCAATACTCTTTCGCCGCCTTGGCTTTTATACCCCTTGATTTCGGAAAGCAGTTATTAAAAGATAAATAAGCAATGTAGGTACGTGAAACTACTTGTATTTATAACATATCTAATTCATAATAAATTAATCCCACATTCACCAAAATATATATCTAACTTGTATCTAGAGACTAAAAATAAAATTTTCGTTAGGCTCGGCGACTCGGCCCGGCCCGGCGCGGCCTTGGCTTTTATACCCGACCATTGCAATGTTCGTCAACGCAAGTGTCGATGTTTTCACTGTTGCTGGCACAATTAACGTAAATTTCGGCTCCAAATTTGATATTCATTTGGGTTTTCTTTTATATTTTTATATAATATTTTGATGATAACAAATGAGATCGTATCCATTTTGTTCCTTCGAGGTTTAAATCGTCGATTTTCCGCTAAATAGCCGAGTTGTTTACTGTTTACAAAGAACTGAACATGCGTTTTATCGACTTTGGGCAGTTCAGACGCTGTCGTAAAACATTGGTTTCATTGGCTGCTAGAATGATCTACACTTATCATAGATTTTAAACAATTTTTGCGTGGCTCTGTAACTATAAGTATGAACTAGATACGTAGCGTTACGAAATATACGATAATAAAGCAAAATAATGATTGGAAAGAAAGTGTGTTCTTTTGTGACACACAGTTTGCATGTGGCTTTTTCCCGCCTTTCTAAGACGAGCCTTGGTTTTTATAGACCCCGTTTTAAACACGAATTTCGCCAACCCGGGCTGCGACATTTGTGGTAATGCCTTGTGCAGACGGCAAAAGTTTGCTGTGTATTGGCTCCCGATGCGAAGCGGGAAACTGTACTAGCTCGTCAAGCCATACGCTGGATTCAAGTCTGCAGGTTTTCCCAAATCTATTTCAGCGAAACAGCAAATTGCCCGATTCGTCCCAGTTAATTTCGTACGCGCACAATTTCGCCTGACGGATAAAAACATGCGTGATTTTTATTTTCTTTGCGCGATTCACGTAAGATTTTGCGAGAGTGGGAACTCTGTTCACAGTAACCAGGTCTAAGAGACCTACATTGAGGAGGTGAAGACTGAATTCCTGGCAAATGCTTCCTCAAAGCCAGTAGAAGAACTTTGCATCTCTTTTAAAACTTCTATTGATACGTGTAGTTAATACTGGCCTCCAAAAGTATGTCCCCTGCAAGAAATTTGGTTCCAAAAAAGTCTTCCTTGGGTCACTCAAGGTATAAAAGGTTAAATCTACAAAAGTGACTGCCATTATCAGAAGCAAAAATCTACCAAAAGACCCAAAAACAGGAAGCATTTTGTAAACATGCAACATCTAGTCAAAGCAAGAATAAAACAGGCTTATGGCAACTACTTGGCTGATGTCCTTGGATTAAATGAAAAACCTGAAAATGCCTCTGTACCTTCTGAGGCTAGTTTAGCCAAATTTTCCATGAAAAAACTCTTCTCTTTCATAAAAAATTGCAAGTAATACAACCAAGGTATAGGTCCATTATTAGATCCTGTAACTGGCAAATACTCCACAAGCAACTTAGACAAGACAAATACCCCCAGCAGGCAATTTCAGTCCTTCTTCAGCATGGTTAATTACCAGCAGGAATTCATAAACATTTATCAAACCTAAACCCGACCAAAGCCACCGGTCCAGATGCTCTCAAACCAGTAGTCCTTAAATCTCTTAGTGACCAAAAAGCGCCTATGCTTCAGGTCAAATTCCAGAAATCACTTTTCAGTGGTCAAATCCCCTCGGATTGGAAGACAGCCATTGTTTCTCCCCTGTTCAAAAAGGGTGACCAAAGTAACCCTGCAAATTACAGGCCTATCTCCTTAACTTGCGTTTGCTGCAAGTTAATGGAGCATATTGTTGCATCTAACCTCACAAAGCATCTTAACAAACATAACATCTTGTATGATCTTCAGCATGGATTTAGGGAAAGGAGTTCCTGCGAAACACAGCTCATCCAACTTGTTGAACCTATCTGCAGGTCACCAGACCGACCTGATACTCCTGGATTTTAGTAAGGCATTCAATAAGGTTAGTCATATTAAATTACTCCACAAACTGCACCAACATGGCATAATCTCAAACCCCTATACTGGATCAAAGCTTTCCTTCTTGACCGTACCCAACGTGTAGCCCTAGAGGGGGAAACCTCATCCCAAATTCCGGTCACATCTGGGGTTCCCCAAGGATCAGTACTGGGACTGATCCTGTTTCTTTTTATAGATTAATGACCCACTCACAGGTCAGACTTTTTTGCAGATGACACGGCAATATATTTGGCTGTCAGCAGTGATGCTGACTGTACCTTATTGCAAAGGGATCTCCAAAAGCTTGAAACTTGGGAAAAGAATCAGGAAATGGAATTTACCCTGGGTAAATGCCAGGTCCTACTCATTTCCCGTTCTAAAGAGCCCATCAGACACAATCACATTCTCCACGGTGAAGTCCTCCAGGAGGCTGATCATGCCAAGTACCTGGGCCTTGAGATTAGCCGTGATTTAACTTGGAAAACCCACATTCATAACGTGATCACCAAAGCAAATTGGACCCTTGGCTTCATAGGTAGGAATATATGCACCAAACAGCAAGGCATACGTGTAACAGCTTATAATACCCTTGTTAGGCCCCAGCTTTAGTATGCCTCCCCAGCTTGAAGCCCATATAACCAGTCAAATATAAATAAGGTTGAACAGGTTCAAAAAAGAGCAGCTAGATGGGTCAAACTCTGCATATAGTAGTGTGACCCAGATGCTTAATACCCTGGGATGGAGATCATTGGAACAGAGGCAGGCAGATGCTCGCCTCATATTGTTCTGCAAGATAGTATATGGCCTTGTCGAGATTCCGCTCCCTACATTATGCATCCGACATCCAATCAGAACATGGCCCCGCCCATCGAGACTTGAAGAAATAGATGGGCTGCATGATGCTTCCACACAGAGCTGAAACCGATCACACACGAGTGCTGGTAATCCGCTTAGAGGATCTAAGCCTGCCCAGGCAAAGCGCTGCGAGTTGGACCTTCCATGCTTATAAACCGTTTTGGTTTCTTTGGACATCAGGGCTTAAGATGTCATTTCATCTCAATGTCGGGTAAAAGTCCCACCAAATTGGAAGCAACGTCTCCAAAATGACCTATACAGTGTTGACAGGGACGTTAAACCTCAATTCAAACAAACAAACAAATCCAATCAGAACTACCAAAAACATGCATACTATGCACTACATTCAAATCCCATGTACTGCCAGTTTCTATAAATACAGTTTCTTTCCCTTGGCTGTGGTACAATGGAATCACCTTTCTCCTCATGCTGTTGTGTGCTCCGATCTGGATTCCTTCAGATCGACCATATTCACCCTCCGTCATCTGTTGCCATGAACCATTGTTATTATCTGATTTTAATCTCTACTTTACTAACACTGTTTTTACTTTTAAATTCTCCTAAAATCCAATACTTTTTCTTCAATCACACTTTTCTTTTTCAGGCGCACGCAGCTGCACAATATCTAGGAGAGGGTGATGCAGGATGTATACATAGAAATAATGAAAATGATGAAACATGAAAAAATCACATTCTCATACTCAGCCTCAGTCTTCATCTCATTAAAACAAATCCAAGTAGTTTCACCCTAAAAAAACATTTCCTCCCCTAGTTGTTTCGCCTCCCAAGACGTTTCCTCCCTGGTTGTTTCCCCCCACCCCCCTAGTCGTTTCACTCATTTCCACTGCAGAACTTTTATTCATCTTTAACAGAACAGAGGTGAGAAGAGGCAAATATTAAACCAACATCATCACCATTTCACGTCAGCCAATGGATAGCTTAATAAGTTATCCTTAGTTTATTATACGGGCCTAAAAAGTGGCCACTCGGGGAGTTGTAACTAAAACTTGTTACACTAAAATTATTGATTTTGTTTGTTTGATTTCTGGTTCATCATAACCTCCCTGTCAACACTATTTAGGTCATTTTTAGCTCGTCTATTTTTTGAAAAAAAACTTACGAGCTATTGTCATCACTCCGGCGTCTGCGTTGTCGTCTGGCGTCGTCGTTCCAAAAAACTTAACCTTGGCTATAACTTAAAAAGTATTAGACCTAGCCTCATGAAACTTCATACACACTCATCATCACAAGAGCTACATTTTGACCAAGGACCATAACAACATTGTTGATTTTGGCTGAATTATCTCCCCTTTTCCAATTTTTTACTGAAACACATTTTTTGCTCTCATTTTAATACTATTCACAACAGAGCCTTCAAACTTCACATGAATGTTCCTTGGGACAAGACCTTTTCAGTGATATCACACTTTTTGATCTGTGACCTTGACCTTTGAACTTTGACCTATTTTTCGAAAATTTAACCGAAAACCTTAACCTTGACCATATTTCCAAAAGTATTTGGCCTACCTTCATGAAACTTCATACACATACTCACCATCACAAGAGCTACATTCCCTACAAGTTTTATAACTCCATCTTGCAATTTGATTGCTCTTGTTTGACTTAGAACTTTGGTTTTCTAAAAGAAACTGCAGACGAGCGTTGGCACCCGCATGCGGTGCTCTTGTTGAGACATCGCTTCCAGTTTTATGGGACTTTTACCCACCACTGAAATGAAATGACATCTCAATCCCTGCCATCCAATGAAACCAATAGGGTTTATATGCATGGCTGGGCTGACTCGCACCACTTTGTCTATGCAAGGTTTTGCCTTCTAAGCGGTTTACCAGTACTCATGTGCAGTTGGTTTCAGCTCTGTGTGGAGCATCATGCAACGCAATCTACTTCTCCTAGGCCGGATGGGTGGGGGCAGCTAAAATTATTAAGGTTGTTTTCTTCAGTTTTAATCAATTGTAAACGATCACATTATATTGCATAGAAATGTTAACGTAAGGAAGTGTTTCGAAAATAACATTAAAGATCAAGGAAAAATGGTCACTTTCTCATCTGTTACTGGTTTCATTATTTTATTCAGTTTTGGGTTTTACAGGGGTGTCATTTGCATTCAGTGACATAGGTTGTGGGTAATCGTTAGAACGACCTCAATATAGTGGTTGTAACAAGCACCCACAACCTATTTTTGCAATATAAAGCTTCACAGGTATTTTGTCTGGTCTGAAAAAAAAGAGTAAAAACAGAGAACAATTAACCAAAAAAAAAAAGAAAAAAAATAGAAAGAAGGAATACACCAACAAAAATCAATAAACACAAACGTGTTGCTTGACTGATATTTATTTCGACCTAGAAACCACAGCAGAGTAAACATTAAATCAGTACTGGTAATTAATAAAGGTGATCGCAATTACCTATTGATTAACATCTTTATGAGTTATGGTTATTCTGCTAAAAACCTGTTTTAAAAGCCAAATATACTCAGTCAAAAAAGTAACTATACCAACTTTCGGGTGAAACACACTAGATATCTGGTAGCTATTGAGCTAAATTTGGCTGTAGAAATTTAAATCGGACGTTTAGCTCGAGAATGCTTAAACTTGCATTTGTCCATACCTTTCTGCTCCAGAGTTGTCTTCCAATATGTGCCTAGAAAGATTTTGGTAGAAAATGGACATTGCGCATGCGCAGAAAGTTCTTTTTTGTCTAAGATGGAAGACAATATTCTCTGAACATAGGATAACACTTTACTTTTACAATATCTCATGATCTTGCATTATAAGCGAGGTTTTAATTTGTGAAATTCTCAAATTATCTCCCTTGCAATTAAAAATATAGCAATTTTCGAACTGCTGTAATTTTTATTCTTGTCAATAAATTGTTGCCATTTTTTCAAAAAACGCTTTGTGTCCACCATTGCTGTTCATCATGATGGTAAAAAATACAGAAAATTCATGTAGCATGTAGCACTATCGATTGCGATTTTCTATGGAGTTCCCATTGAAAGCAGCATTTGCACACAACTTCTAAGAATTGGAGGTCAATATGTGATAGCCTGTTTCTCGTAGCTGATGCTACTAAAGTTCCAAATCTTTTCTGAATAGATGCAAATGGTATCTTAAAGAAATGTCACATGTATCAAATTTTAGAAATGTAGGGTACAGGGAAATTTTGTGAAGTTAAATCATTGCATGTTTTAATGATTTTTCTCTGCGAAAATGACACAGTGACCCCTTGGGTGTTTAAAGCAATAGTCTACGATGATGTGTTTACGAAAACAAAAACGAATGGTGCTTTTGCACGAAACAATGAGTCTTCTTATCAAAACATAACAAAGTTTGTGTAGTTTTTATCCGTAGTAGCTATAGTAACAGAAGCAATTTTAGGTATAGGAACTTTTTTGACTGAGTATAATACCACATATAACTGATTATTTGCATAATTTATTATTTTAGTTTTTGTTGATTTATATCAATGTATAACTTGCAGAAGCTTTACGTTTGCATGTTTTCAATTATTCAGTTAAATATATACTTTCAATATCTTAGCGAACTGTCGCTATCGACAGCCGGCTGTCAAGCGGCTGTCGATGACGAACATTCGCTATCGACAGCCGGCTGTCAGTAGCCACTTCCTATTTTTTATAAACTTTTCAACTCTTTTTAGATCCAAGAAACTATCGTTATGGCTGATGCAAGCAGTGTTTCGTCAACCCACTCTAGTGTGTCTGGGTCAAGTGCTAGAAGTACTCCAGTCCCTCATTCGTATAAACCAATTACCCAAAGTGCATCTGTTGCCGCGCTCACAAAACTAGAAGATGAAGAATTGAGACAGAAAGGTTTGGAGGAAGTCATCAGAATATTTCGACGGATAGAAGTGGAGAATAGGAATCTTGTATCAGAGCACAGCAGTGTCATGAAAGATGTAAACAGAAAAATGCAAATACTGTTGTTAGAAATCAGGGGACTTAAGGACATAAATCAAAATTTACAGGATGATAATCAAGAGTTAAGGGACTTGTGTTGTTTCCTTGACGATGATCGGCAGCGAGGGCGTAAGCTTGCAAGAGAATGGCAGCGATTTGGAAGGTACACAGCAAGTGTAATGAGGTCGGAAGTTTCAGCATATCAGGAGAAATTGAAAGACTTGGAGATGAGGCAGGAGGAGTTGATTTCTGACAATAATGAGTTGAAGGAGCTGTGTTTGTTCCTTGATCAAGAAAGGCTGCGGTTCAGTCAGACCCGGGATGAAGGGGATGGGAGCAGTAACAGTACTATAGCAGGGAATGAAGAAGCAGCTGCTGCTACTGATGGGATTGAGCTCTTACCGTTGAGTCAGCTACAACAACAGGAGACAGAGGATACTAGAGGTACAGTACCAAAACATGCCTATGCAAATACATTGTAAATTTTATCACGAAAAACGTATAATTTTAAGATGAAAAATTGTGATATTTTTCTTGTTTCTGTGCAAAGACGGGCCTCCGTGGCAGTGGTTAAGAGTGCTGACTCTTGATCATTAGGTCTCTCACCGCTGTGGTTCGAGCCTCGCTCGGGTTGTGAGACGCCAAGTTCTGCAACGGAAGGTCAGGTGGTTTTTCTCCGGGTACTCCGGTTTTCGCCCACCTCTGATTAACGATCGGCTCGATATGAGTGAAATAATCTTGAAAGGGCCGTAAAACCAATCCAAAAGTTTCTGTGCAAAATATAGATTGAGGTTACACGTGAGGCATTTCTAATGAATACCCACAATATATTTTAGAGCAAAAATAAGAAAAGGTATAAATAAGGTTAGGAGGCCTTCATGTGGTCTGAACAAATTATTTGTCAAAACTGCGACAGAAGTAAGGGCGAGATTGCGGCCACGTAAAATCGATTTAAATCCCGCAGTGAAATTCTTTTCACTGACCGTTCCAAAGCGGTTCTTCTGTCGCGATTTATTTTTGTTATGGTTTGTCTTTGAGTGTGAGTGTTTCAGTTTTGCATCCCACCAACAGCTAAGGTCATACGGAGACAGGATCTCGGTTTAAAAACACATCTGAAAGTCTGGAGAAGCCCGGGATCGAACCTGCGATCCCTGGTTTACAAGGCGAGTAGCGTAACCGCTCGACCACGGAGGCTTCTATGTCTTTGAGTGTGTGTATCGCTTATATTTTTTTTGTTTTTGGATAGCCATTTGACCATTTCATGGGAAAATACATGTAACTGTCCTTTTTGCTTTCCGCTATTGATGTTCCATTAGGGTCTAGTTATTTCATGTTTGTGTTTCTTTCCCTTTGGTGTCTCTGATGGGAGCTGTTGGTTAATTGTATTGATTCCTGATCATTGCCTTCACTTCTATTTTACCCCTGTAAACCCCAGTTGTACTATAGAAAAGTGGGGTTTAAGGGGGTCAAATTTATATAGGCATGTTTTCATAATGTTCATAGCTCCAGTTAACAATGATCAAGGGATAATTTTCCTTATTTCTTGTCAGAAACATACATTCCTTGGCGGGTGCGTGGCCTGTTGGGTAGGATCGCTGACTCTTACCATAAGGTTTCTTACGGCTGTAAGTCAAGTGGTTTTTCTCTTGGTTCTCTGGTTTTCACCCACCTCTGATTAATGTTTGGCTTGAAATAAGTGAAAAATCTTGAAAGGGCCATAAAACCAAACCCCCCCAAAAAATATAGTCAAACTTCAATGGCTCGAACACCTTTTGGACCACGAAAATCTGTTCGAGACAGGGGTAGTTAGAGCCATTGAGGGTTACTTCCAAGAAGCATGACGGGGTTAATTTTGGGACATCTTTTGGGTGTTCTATAATAAAATGAAAGCTGTGTGTACTCATTAGAATCGCCTCATTGAGGCGATTCTAATGAGTACTTACAGCTTTCATTTGCAAGTTAAAATTCGAAAATCTCCTTAATTATCCCAGACTACTTCTTATGCATTAGTATTCTCTTGGGACTCAAAAACGGGTTCGACTCAGCCATGGTAAACGAGCCATCGGTGTTCGAGCCATCGAAGTTCAACTATATTTTCAGGAGAGAGGACAGAAGACTATATCAGACAACTGGAGGATCAGATAAAACAGTTGGAAGATGAGAAAAGAAGAATTGCACAGGTATGGTTTTGTCAGGGCATTCTCTTTGCAATGCCTCTTTTGGAGAAGTAAAGTTCACTGTATGCTTGCAGTATTCGGAAATTATCCTTCTTAGTTTTCAGCTCAATTTTTCAAAGTATAATTTCCCAAAAGCTGAAACCTTTTAAATTTTTAAGGACAGACAGGCCAAACACATATTAAAGTGGAACCTCTTTAGACTATATGGTTAATAAATGGTTAGTGTCTTTAATAATAATAAAATATAATCAGTGAGCCTTAGACAATTTTATAGGGGCGAGCTTTTGCGATCCCCTTTAAAATTGTAGCGGTGAGCCGATTATATTTTATTATTAAAGAAACTAATCATGACATTTAGTTTATTCCGCAATTCAAAACAATCAAGGGGTTTTGCAATAATTTAGCAAATTTAAGCAAAAAAGATAGCAGACAGTGTGGCATGTTAAACAACATTCAGTGCCATGCCGCGCACAGGTATAACGTGACATCATTGTAGGAAACAACATGGACACACGAATAAAATTTTCTCAGCGCTTTACATTCTGTATGAAAATCTGCAAATAAATAGTTTATTTTAGCTTTAGAAATTATTTCAGTCAAGTCACACACAATTCCTGAGGTGGTTGATCATTGCTACATATATAACAGTTCTCCCTGTTGTGCCAATTCTGTCATTTGTCATTTTGACCTCACAGATCACAGAGGAGTCTTCATACATGTACCGGTACATATGTACCCAGAAAAGACCCAGAGCAGTCTGATTAGAGTCATAGCTGTGCCCTCCATGTATGTGTTTGGCCATTGTAGCAAAGACTTCTCCTACAGCCAGGAAAGGTATTCTGACTAAGTTTGTGGGCAGATTGATTGAAGACATTGCTGATTGCAGATGGTCAAAAGACCTCTTTTTGCTTGCCTCCCACCAAGTAACCCCGCGTCATGAAAAACGTATGTTTTAAATGTCATAAGATAAATAGAATCTTGTAGTCGTGTCCATGTATTATTGAATTTATTAAACTTATTTAGGCTGAAAGGAGCAGTCTGAGCAGGGTCTACACTGTTTGTCATTCCGTCTGCACTTTTTGGACTTTTGGACTTCTTGTTGGATTGTGAAACAAATTTGTAAAAATTTTGGCAAGTCATCAAGGTTTTAGGTTTTTACGTCAATCCTAATTCAAGCTCGTCTTAACCTTTACCCTGCTGTAGGCGACAAGCCCTATCTTTGCAAACAGTGTAGATCCAGATCAGATGGCTTCTGAAGAAGCCATCTGATCAGGATCTACACAGTTTGACATTCAGTTTATGAATATGTAGAAATAAGCTGCATCAAGTAATCTGACTGGTTCAAAGTCAGAAATGAGTGTGGCTTAATTGAATATTCAGCAGGTTAAAGGTTAAATGCAGATTGCAAATCTTGTTATCTGTTTTCAGCAGTCAGAGGGAAGCAGTGCTGAAGGCTACATCAGAACTCCAACAAATGAGAATCCTGAGGTATGATCCGAGTTGTCTATTTTCAGTCTTTCTTATCTAAGTGTGGTTCAGTTCAAGCAGCAAGGGGTGATAGGTGAAGTGAAGATGCCATGTGTATCTTTACTCACCAGGATGCCCAACTTATCTTGGCTTACAGTTGGGCAAAATAGAAGTGAAAGCAATGATCAGGAATCGATACAATCAACCCACAGCTCCCATCAGAGACACCAAAGGGAAAGAAGCACAAACATGAAACATCAATAGCGGAAAGCCAAAAGGATAGTTACTTTCCCACAAAATGGCCAATAGGCTATCCAAAATAAAATAATATAAGCATCACAAACACCCAAAGGCAAACCATAACAAAAATAAACCGCGACAGAAGAACCGCCTTGGAACGGTCAGTGGAAACGAATTCGACTGTGGGGGGGGGCTTAAATCAATTTTACGTGGCCACAATCCTCGCCCTTACTTCCGTCGCGATCTAGACAAATAATTTGTTCAGTCAGCATGAAGGCCTCCTGTCCTTGCAACATGTCAGGGTAGAGTGCAGGATTTTCTCTTTTCATTGATTTTTCCTCTTTCTCCCCCGTCCCTCGGTTTCATCTCCTTCACTAACTTTGATTTCTCTTTCTCTGGGAGACAACACAAAATCATGTCAAAGTGACATGCAAGGGTTGATGTGTTGTTAAACTGCAATATGATCAATTATTCATGCAGCAAACAAAAGCTTAGTTCAAAAGGGTGTGCAAGCTGATTTGTGCCAGTGCACGACAAAACCTAAGACATGAGAAGAATAAGACGTGCGCCCGTCGAAGACTCAGATCAGCCTGCGCGTCCATATAGTCTAACCAGAGACTTCTCTTGCTGCATGGGGGAGTATTGAGCCCTTAATTATCCTTAGAGCCCACAACGAAGACACTGATCAGACTGCGCGAATGTGCAGGCTGATCTGAGTCTTCGTTGGGCGCACATGTCTTATTGTAGGTTTTTTCGTGTGCTGGCTCATTTGATTTCCAGTGTAAACCTAATATAGGAAAGATACTGCAGACTAATATAGGGAATTATGGTATTCAAAATTGTCATTTGGAAAGGTAAATTGGCTGTTTTACAGTTGGAAATTTCTTTTTACGGCGATGAGGATGAGCCTTGGAGCGTGCCGTGGAGCTGTTAAACAGAATTTGCGACGGAAAACCAATGATTTACATGTATCTCCCAAAACAACAATTTTCAATAC
Organism: Lucinisca nassula; assembly: GCA_963580285.1. Classification (NCBI taxonomy): domain Eukaryota; kingdom Metazoa; phylum Mollusca; class Bivalvia; order Lucinida; family Lucinidae; genus Lucinisca; species Lucinisca nassula. Next base: position 29,434,920 of record OY757012.1, on the reverse strand, counting down.
AGTTACTTATCCCCATTCTAATGCACTTATTCATTTGTTTTGTTAAAAATTGTACTATATTTGCACAAAGCAACAAGTACTGTGAGCTGTGTAAAACAACTACCAAACGCTACCTAATGAAAAGCGATGCTGCAGGATGACGTCCGGTTTCTGACTGTATATAAAAGGGATATACTGTCACATATTTTTGACGTTTTCCAATCAAAAAGTGCATTACATAAGCAAGTGCATTAGAATTAGCTTTGACTTCCCTACAGATGATGTACTTGTGCAGTCTGCATTATAATTATTTAACCCTTTTTGTACCAAATGAAATCTTCCTCTTTATATATAGCAGGCATCCATTTCAAAATTTAGGGGTGTCAGGTTGTGTTTTCATGAAAATTTATTTGGAAAATGACTGAACTTTTAGCAAACAGTGGAGGCCCTGATCAGACACCGCTTTCTGCGGCGTCTGATCTGGGCCTGCATTGTTTTCCAGGGTACCCGTTTTGGAGTTTCTAGTACTAAATGGGTTAATTAAGGGGTCCAAATGTTTAACATTTGCTGCTCAGCAAAGCCCAAGGTCATTTACATTGCCTGAGAGCATAAACATTAAATACTGGACACTTGATGGTTGTATGTTATTAGTACCCCCTTTTAGCCCTTATCCCGCTGAACATGACAGCCCCTAACTTTGCAAACATTGTAGCTGCAGATCAGATGGCTTCGAAAGAAGCCATGTGATTAGAATCTACATTGTCATGCAGTTTGTGAATGAATGAATAAATTGTATCAAGTAATTTGATTGGTTAAAAGTCAGCTATGGGTGTGGCTAAATTTATTTATTCAGCAGGATAAGGGTTAAACACTTGTAATCAAATTAGTTACACCACAACCTTGTTGAAACACATTTCTTTAAAACACTATTAGGGATTTTATGACATAAATGGAAAATGGGTCCCAAAATGCAAATATTATATAGAAAAATGAACAGCGAAATTGGACAGTTTATGGAAACTAATCCTATCTAGAAGCTTTGTGAAGCATTCCGTGGCTCTAAGGAACCGGAAATGTTAATGTTGCACTTCTCCCGTTTGTGCAGTTACAAAATTTCATGGAAATTTACTTTTAGTTTGTTGGTACAATGAGAGTGGGACCAGATGGGAACCAGCCTAAAGACAGCTCACAGGGAACCAGTCCCAATAAACCGGAAGCAGTTGTTCATGCTATGAAGGTGAGTTTGGGTTCCTGAAATTGGGAACCGGTTTGTCAGACCCAATAAAGACATTAGTTACTCTAACATTTAAACTCATAGCATAGGATAAGAAGGTTTTGTTTGTTTGTGTTGAGGTTTGACATCCCTGTCAACACTATTTAGGTCATTTTGGACATTGCTTCCTATTTTGTGGGACTTTTACCCAACAGAGATGAAGTGACATCTCAAGCCCTACCACCCAAAGAAACTGCTATGGTATAAAAAGCGGTCCAGCTCGCATCACTTTTCCATGGCAGACTCAGACCTAAGCTGTTTACCAGTATTTATATCTTTTTATACAGAGTTTGATGCTTGCCAAGGTAGCTCAGTCGGATGTTCATCTGATGATGATCGTGAGGTTATGATTCCATACCTGCGGAGTCGGCTACATTCTTTGTAGAAATTGGTCATGGAATCTTTTCTGTAGTCATTTCCTCCCTTCCCCTGTAACAAGAAGGGCAGTTGTCAGTTTCTGTGCACTGTACTGGCATTTGTGTATAAATTAAGGGGAATGGGAACACCTGGCAGATTTTTCCGCCATTTTTCAAAGGGAGACAACTTTGGAGACTTCCTGTTAGCTTTTCTATAAACTCTTTTTCCACCGAAAAAGGGGTCTACTCTTAAAGGAAAGAATTTGCTCCTGAGGAGCAAATTCTTTCCTTTAAGAGTTGATCCCTGTTAACTTGGGAGACAAACATACTTTTGGAGGAGTTGCCTCCCCTGAAGGTGTATCCATTCCCCTTAAATGAGTAAAAATACTTCAGGAACTGATCCAGTCAGGACCCAAAGCCTATCTCAAACATTAAAGGGAAAGATGGGCAGACACATCTCAATAAACAATAAACTCATGCGTGATAAGCAGAGTTAAGCAGCTCTTTCCCAAACAGATGACAACTCAGTTACATTTACTGAACTAAAAAATTTGGACACCCAGAAATGTTAAAATGAAAACATTTGAAAATTGAACAGCACCAAAGATAAAACAAGTGGAACCTCAAAGAAAGTACCGCCTTGGGAGGCATAACAACAGATAAGGTCCATATTTTGTGATAACCGGAGGATAGTTTTTGTCAGTTCTCCATAAAAACCTATGTTGTGGGTATTCATGAATGATGAATACCCACAACATAGGTTTATATGGAGAAATAAGGAAAACTATCCTTCATTTATCACAAAATATCCACCTTTATCTGTTTCTATGGGGAGGGAAGTGTGGGAAAACTGATTTTCTTGTTTCTATTCTTGTAGGTTCTTGAAGTTCATGAACAATTAGAGAGACCACTGACTGCTGTAGGAAAACTGATTTTCTTGTTTCTGTTCTTGTAGGTTCTTGAAGTTCATGAACAGCTAGAGAGATCACTGACTGTTGTAGGAAAACTGATTTTCTTGTTACTGTTCTTGTAGGTTCTTGAAGTTCATGAACAACTAGAGAGACCACTGACTGCTGTAGGAAAACTGATTTTCTTGTTTCTGTTCTTGTAGGTTCTTGAAGTTCATGAACAACTAGAGAGAACTGCTGTAGGAAAACTAATTTTCTTGTTTCTGTTCTTGTAGGTTCTTGAAGTACATGAACAGCTAGAGAGACCACTAACTGCTGTAGGGGAGGAGAATCTGGATGATAAAGAGAAGGCCATTGTGAGGGAAATGTGTAATGTGAGTATACCCCAACCTCGTTGAATGCACTTCTTCATCCAAAAAATACACCACAACCTCGTTATAACATGGTTCATTATAACATAGTTTTGGATATAACACGGTTTCAAGATGGATCCTAATAATGTATAGATAATATAGAAAAATTACTATAAATGGTCATTTTTCTATATAATCTATACATGTTTGTTTGGATATAACACGGTTGTTTCACTAACACGGTTTCTGCTTTGGACCCCATTAATGGTATACAGAGGTTGTGGTGTATTATTTATACTACCAGCCTTGATACCTCAGTGGCTAGTGCATTCAACTTATGATCGAGAGGTTGTAGGTTTGAATCTGGCCAATGGAGCCGAGGTGTGTCCTTGGGCAAGACAGGTAATGCCACTGCCCCACTCCACCCAGGTGTACATGTCTAGCACTGATGTAAAAGTCATGTGCCTCTCTCTCTCTCACGCGTGTTAACATCCGGAATGAGTGTTCGAAATTGATTCAAATAAGCTTGAAGCTTTCATTGTGCAGTCAAACTAAAATAAATTAGTATTAACTAAAGAGAAGTAGAATGCCACATTTGCATGCATGAAAAAGTACCCTTTATCAAAAGATTTCTGCAGTGCACTTTTAGCCTTTAACCCATTTCAGACTAGAAACTCCTAAACGGGTACCGTGGCAAACAGTGCAGGCCCAGATCAGACGCCGCAGAACGCGGCGTCTGATCAGGGCCTACACTGTTTGCAAACAGTTCACCCGTTTTCCAAATAAATTTTGAAGAAAAACACAACCTGTCAACCCTAAATTTTGAAATTGACTCCTGCTATATATAAGGAGGAAGATTCCATTTGGTATAAAAAGGTTTGATTATACACTTCAGGTGCATACCCACAAACAGTAAGAAGCATCGGCCTAAGTAGGTGGAAGTAATATGCTTTTCACTTAGGGTCCAATTCTGAAACGTGTTACAATTGCTCTGGTAACTACATTAAAAATTAAAATTCTTAGAAAGTTTTGTTGGTTGGATTTTCACCAGTATTGAATACCATGTGAAACAGCTGTTTTAGCTGTGGAGGCAGATTGCTTGAAATGCCAAAATCTGTTTTCTGGAAAAAAATGAAAACAGGTTTTGACGTTTCATGCAAATTGTCTCCATTGGATAGAGTTTGCTTGAAATGTCAAAATCGTTTTCTGGAAAAAAATGAAAACAGGTTTTGACATTCCATGCAAATCGTCTCCATTGGAGACAATTTGCTTGAAATGTCAAAATCTGTTTTCAGGGAAAAATAAGAGAAATACATGTATTTTAAAATGTCGTCTGCTGATTTTTTTTCCCAGAATGCTATGCTTATGTTGGCATGTGCATTTGAAGAATGTAAATTGGAGAATATTAAGGGGAATGGGAACACCTACCAGATTTTTCCGCCATTTTCCAAGGGAGACAACTTTCGGGACTTTCTGTTCGCTTTTTATGCCCCCGCCATTCGAAGAATGGTGGAAAGGGCATATAGCATTGCCCCTGTCCGTCCATCCGTTCGTCCGTCCATGCATCCGAAACTTAAAGGTAGTCAATAACTTCTTTATTTCTTGATGGATTTTAAAATTACTCTGCATAAATGTTAACCATCATGAGACGACGTGTCACGTGCAAAACCCAGGTCCGTACCTTCAAGGTCAAGGTCATACTTAGAGGTCAAAGGTCAGAAAAAAGGATCCGAAACTTAAACGCAGTCAATAACTTTCTTATTTCTGGATTGATTTTGAAATGACTTTGTAGAAATGTTAACCATCATGAGGCGATGTGTCACCTGCAAAACTTGGGCTCGTACCTCCAAGGTCAAGGTCATACTTAGAGGTCAAAGGTCAAAAAAAGGGTCCAAAACTTAAACGCTGTCAATAACTTACTTATTTCTGGATGGATTTTGGAATTACTTTGAAGAAATGTTAACCATCATGAGACGATGTGTCACGTGCAAACCCAGATCTGAACCTCCAAGGTCAAGGTCATACTTAGAGGTCAAAGGTAAAAAAAATGGTCCGAAACTTGAAACACAGTCAATAACTTTCTTATGTGTGGATTGATTTTGAAATTACTTGGCAGAAATGTTGGCCATCATGAGACAATCACAAAAAATCAAGGTCCTTACCTCCAAGGTAAGGTCATACTTAGAGGTCAAATGTGAAAAAAGGGTCCAAAACTTAAACACAGTAACTTTCTATGGATGAATACTAACATAGAGATATTTTTAGGCGGGGACATCCGTGTCCTATGGACGCATTTCTAGTCTATAAGCCATGTCGCACTGAAAAAGGGGTCTGCTCTTTAAGGAAAGAATTTGCTCCTCTTTCCTTTAAGAGTTGACCCCTATTGACATGGGAGACAAAAATACTTTGGCAGGAGTTGTCTCCCTTCAAGGTGTTCCCATTCCCCTTAAGGGCACTTTTGTTGTGTGTTAGCTCAGAGTTTTTGATCTTTGAATTACAGGTGGTTTGGAGAAAGCTGGGTAATGTTGCCTCAGAGGAAGCTTCTGAGTCGAGCACACCTCATCCTGTCTACGAGAACATTTCTAGTGGCCAGGACCAGAACCTTTCCCCACCCCCTGGTTCCAGGCAACTTACAGGCTATCAGCAACAAGTTCCTGTTTCGTCTTATCAGAACCAGCCAGTGGGCCAGTTATATCAGCCAGAATATCTACCGCAAACAACACAATATCCGGCACCCGTTTCACAATCTTATGTCAATGTTGGTACACAGTCACAGAGACAGGCAGCTGGGAACCAGCCAGTGGTGACAGAACCTTCGCGTGGGCAGACATCTTCACAGATATCCCAGCCGCCACATTATGGCTATGTTAGAACTTCTCGCTCTGCTCCAGTAACACCTGTTCCCCAGCAACTCAGTGAGGTACCATCATCGCAACATGACAACCAGTCAAGATCACGTATTCCGCCAGACAAGGGTCAGAGGGATACTGTTGATTCAGGCAGGCTTAACTCGTACTCACAAAACCAGGCAAGATCTAGTCAGCAGCCAGAGAGAATTCAGCAAAATATGGGTGATGGTTACAGATATGAAAACCCCCATGACAAGTATAATATGCCATCTGATAGGTATAATGTACCATCCAGATCTGATCTTCAGCAATCTAAATCAAGTGTTCCATCTTCCTATGCAAATTCACAGGCAGTCTATCAAAATCATCCCATTCCAAGTAGCACAGAATTACAGTCTTATGTAAACATTCCAAGGAAAGAATCTTCCGAGAAACAACACAATTATTATAATTTACCTGCAAATGCTCCCCAGCCTCAGGAATACCGTTACACATCATCATCTAGTGTTTCTGAGTCAGTAAGCTCTGGGTATGTGCACCAGCCCTCTCAAAGCAGGGGAGACCACATTTACAGCAATTCTTCTACATCAAGCTCTGGCTATTCATCACAACGACCATCACGTCCCTCACAGAGTCAGTACCCTTCATATTCAGCCGGTCAACCACCACCATCGCAGAGTCAGTTCCCCCATCAGTCACAGCACCCCAGTCAGAAAACACAGCCTCGTTCAGCCTCACAGAGTCAGTACCCACCTGTTCAACCCCATGGTACATCGCAAAGTCATTACCAGCCCAGTTCTCAGCAGTCTGGTCACAGGGCCCCCAATCCACGCAGTCAAAACCCCTATCAATACTCGCAGAGGGACCCCTCTCCTAACCCAAGTTTCAGACAAAATAACCCCGCACCCTCGCATGCTAGATATGCTAATAACCCAAGCAAAAATAGGGATATTCCCCAACAGCAATCAGCCCCTTATAATCATTCTCACAGTAACTCTGAGGGTTTTGTTTATAGAGGTCAGTCAGCTGACTTCCCTGATAGGAGGTCAAGTTATCTTGAGGCCCAGGACGCCAGGGGGGTCCAGCAATATATCAATCCCCATGATGTGAGGACCAGGCGAGATTTGGATCACTATGAGGGAAAAACTTATTACAAATGATGCCTTTTACCCATTTTGTACCAGAAACCCATAAAGGGCTACCCGGGCAAACAGTGCAGGCCCATATCAGACGCCGCAGAATGCGGCATCTGATCAGGGCCTTCACTGTTTGCAAAAAGCTGAGCCATTTTCCAAATAAAATTTGAAGAAAACACGGCCTGGCACCCCTAAATTTTGACATGGACTCCTGTCATATATAAGGAGGAAGATTCCATTTGGTACAAAAAGGGTTAAAGGGAACAGTATAAAGGGTAAAATTTTGACTGTAGAAATGGCAAAACATTTGCAATATTTGATTATTGTCCATCATTTATGCACCAGTTTCGAGCAACTACTTTTTGACAACATTAACCCTTATCCCTATGAATGATTAATTAAGCCACACCCATTTCTGATTTTGAACCAATCAGATGACTTGATGTGATTTATTCCTACAAATTCACAGACTGAATGTGAAACAGTGTAGATCCTGATCAGATGGCTTCTTCAGAAGCCATCTGATCAGGATCTACACTGTTTGCAAAGGTAGGAGTTGTCGTGAACAGCAGGATAAGGGTGAACAGATTATCTGGGAGATCATTTCGACAAAACTTTGCTGTGGAACCAAAGGTCTAGCTACTAAACTAGAAGTGAATACGATAATTATTAACCCATAAAATGCCAATCACGACAATTGTTGTCGACTTTGTCGTCTGCCAAGTACTTTAAAATTAGTTTTTGCAAACAGTGTGTATCCAGCTCAGACTGCAATCTGATCTGGTTCCACACTGTTTGCCTGTATGCAAAAATATTTTTAAAAAGTTTGCAAATAAGATTCAGCAGACGACATTTTTATGCCCTCGCATCATATGATGCCGGGGGCATATAGTTTTTCGGTTGTCCGTACGTGCGTACGTGTATGTCCGTCTGTACGTGTGTGTGTACGTACGTACGTACATGATCCTGTAACCTCAGGTTAAAGTTTTTGTAACAGGTAGAGCCTGATTAATGAATGGCATTTGGCGGGGGCATCCGTGTCCTATGGACACTTTTTCTAGTCAGATGTAGTTTTCCTCGGCGTCTTGAGGGATTAAGGGAAATTTTTTCTGAATCTGCAGAAAAACGTATGATGTTGGTACTTGTTAGAATCGCCTCCTTGAGGCAATTTTAACAAGTACCCACAACATACATATGTTTAAAACAAGAAATAAGAAAAATTATCCCATAATTCATTTTCAATACTTCTTACCTGGAGCTGTGCGTGGAACTAACCGCGGTGCGAGGCGAACCGTCCATGCTAATAAACCCTATTGGTTTCATTGGGCGACTGGGCTTGAGTTGTCATTTCATCTCAATGTCGGGTAAAAGTCCCACAAAATTGGAAGCAACGTCTCCAAAATGACCTTTACAGTGTTGACGGGGACGTTAAACCTCAAATCAAACAAACAAATGTAAATTTATCCTGCTGTTCAGTCCATGTTTGTTACAATGAGATCCTTGGAAAGTTGTAAAAACATGGAGCACATTGTCAGACAACTTCCTTGGGCTGCAGCAAATGAATGAAGGACTATGGGTAATCCCTGTATTGTTACCCACAGATCTCATTGTGTTTTGAAGTTTCGGTTATTTGGGGAAAAAAACAATAGATATAATCATGGTTATCCTGCTAAAGGTTTCTCAGAAACTTTGTTATTTGAGCCAGCATATGACAAGATCTACAAGAAGTCTTGAGCAACCAGCGAAGACTCAGATCAGCCTGCACATTCGGGCAGTCTGATCAGAGTCTTAGCTGATCGCATGTACCTTCTATAGGCTAATACAGTGAAATTCCTCTATTAAGACCACCTTTGGAACTGTTCAAAAGTTGTCTTAAAGACCACTTTTGAACAGTCCCAAAGGTGGTCCCTGATCAGAGGACACTGTGGCCAGAAAACACAAAGAAATATTAAGTGCACCCTTCATAATAAGCCTTTAAAAACAGAATTAGTCTTAATTTTAGGTGGTCTTAATAGCGGAATTTCACTGTATCTATGCAAAGAGACATAAGCATAAGGTCTTGTCAAAGTGGATGGGTGTGCAGGTTGACCTGTCTTATTGTAGGTTTTGTTTTGCGCCGGCTCATTTCATAAAGATTCAGTTACCAAATCTATTAACAGCTGATGTAGGGTCTGTGATTGAAAGTCTTGCTAGTTTAATGAACTTGTTACTTTTCAAAACATTACTCTTTAGTATGTAAGTACCATATCTAATACACTGGTATTTTTACTGAAAAAATGTGAGTAGCTTTTGCATATGCAAAGGAGTCAACTGAATGGCAAACAGTGTAGACCCTCTCATCAGGGTCTACACTGTTTGCCATTCAGTCTGCATCTTTTGGACTCTCTGCTGGATCATGGAACAAGTTTGTTGAAATTTTAGGAGAATTACAGCAAATCCTCCATGTGTACAAATTTTTAGAATTTTTACAGTACTTGGTGGCAAACCCAAAACACAAGTTCTCGGGGTGGTGCTCATATTTCCAAACAATAGTTACTTACGTGATTCAAATACAAAAGTCATAGTGCTTTGAAATAATGTTATTTTTTCTATAATTGTGGCCACAGTACAGGTTGATGAATTTTATTCAACATTATGTCACATGGGCAGATCCATCTGATATGGTTATATAGGGATGACAATGTCATTAGTAAAGGCAAACTTCTGAAATAAAAGCTGAAACTCGTTCCTGTACTGATGCCATATCAGAATAATATACAGCAAAGATATTGCAAATAAAGTGAGGGGAAAGTCGGTCACACTATGTAATGGTATCTGATGGATCGGTCCGTAATGATATAGTTTTCAGTAAAGTCATTGATCTGTACATACTATGCAATTACATGTAAATATTACTATGCACTTATTTACCCTGTCAAGCTTGAATTTAACCCTTGTCCTGCTGAATATTCATATATGCCACACCCACTACTGATTATCAACCAATCAGATTACTTGATGCAAATTATTGCAACAAATTCATAAACTGAATGACAAACAATGTAGATCATGATCAGATGGCTTCTTCAGTAAATTTCTAGGGGTGGCTGGGTGGGGTGTAGGGTGTCTTGTATCTTTCTGCATGTATGTGTCCACTTGGTACTGGGTTATGGCTGTCTGTAGCAGGTACAGTAGAGGGCCATGTAACTGTCTGGCCTCACTGCAATATAATAAATGCTGCTATTTTCTATAAATAAGGTACCTGGACTTCCTATAAATCTTATCATGCTGTTCACGACAACCCCTATCTTTGGAAACAGTGTAGATCCAGATCAGATGGCTTCTAAAGAAGCCATCTGATCAGGATCTACACTGTTTGGCATTCAGTTTATGACTTTGTAGCAATAAATTACATAAAGTAATTTGATTGGTTGATAGTCAGAAATGGGTGTGGCTTAAATGAATATTCAGCAAGAGAAGGGTTAAGAAATAGTAAATTTCTAGGCGTGGCTGGGTGGGGTGTAGGATGTCTTGTATCTTTCTGCATTTGTGTGTCCACTTGGTACTGGGTTATGGCTGTCTGTAGCAGGTACAGTAGAGGGCCATGTAACTCTCTGGCCTCACTGCAATATAATAAATACTGCTATTTTCTATAAGTAAGTACCTGGACTTCCTATAAATCTGTGTTAGTCATGTTAACTTTAGCACTGAAGAGTTTCAAAGCTTTAATAAGTTTGGTTTGATTGATAAACAATCGATTCGGCAGATAAACAGTCAACCCCAAAACTAGGGCAGTACTGTAGCATAATAAGAGCCTAGTCATAAATTATATCAACCCATTTTAAATGTGATGCCCTAATGTTGGAAACTGGCAATCAGTGCAGGACTAGATCAGATGCCATACAACATGGCATCTGGTCAAGGCTTTCACTGTATGTAAAAAGTTCAGCCATTTACATATGAATAAAAAGTAACACAACCTTACCCTATAAATTTTGTTTGTTTGAACTGGGGTTTAATGTCCCTGTCAGCAATATTTAGGTCATTTTGGAGATCTTGCCCCTAATTTTGTGGGACTTTTACCCAACATTGAGTTGAAATAATATCTCAAGCCCTGCCGCCCAATGAATCCAAAAGGCTTATATGCACTGGACGGTCCGACTCACACCACTTTTCTGGGCAAACTTAGTCCTTCTAAGCGGTTTACCAGAACACATATGCGGTCAGTTTCAGCTCTGAGTGGAAGCATCTTGCAGCCCAATCTATTTCTCCAAGCGCCGATGGGCATGGGCCCTGACCTTATAAATTTTGAAATTAATTTTTACAAGAAATCAACCTGCTGTATAAATGGCAGGAGATTCCAGTCAGTACAAAATGGGTCAGTAGCAATTGTTAAAGCAATGAGGTACCCCATCTTTCGTTGACATCGTGTTTAAGACTTATGTAATTGAATCATTTGATGTTTGTATTATGTATATGTATTGAGCTTGTTGTGATGTATAGAATTGTTAAGATGTGGAATTTACAGATGTCCAAGAAGAATCCAGTTGTTCAGAGCTTAAAAAGTCATTAGTTAACCCTTAACCCATTTTATGCTGGAAACCCCTAAAGGTGTACCTTGGAAAACAGTGCAGGCCCAGATCGTCTGATATGGGGGGGGGTGGTTGTTACAGTCAGCATTACCTCCCTTCCATTATCTACCTTGGTAGATTATATGCATAGCTTCTAGGTTTATAACCACTCTCTGACAACTGCACCAGAGAGTCGACTCTTAAGCTCAGGGGTTAGAGCACTGGACTATCACCTGAGTGACCCGGGTTCGAAACTCACCACAGGCTGGGATTTTTTCAGGCTATGCATCTTTCATTTGTTATGGTTTTCATGTCGTAAGACAATACATATGGTAAATATGGTAGCTCTAAATAGAATTTGCCAGATTGCCACAGTTGCTGAAATAAAGCAGTGGTCAGAAAAACTGACACTATTGGTAGTTATTGAATTTATAAGGGTTAAAACCCAATATTTATAATTCCAGTGTAAAGCCTGATGTAAACCTATAGAAAACCATGCAGTTCATACTTCCATGAACTCAGAGAGTCACATGGTTTTCAGTGATGTCAAGTGACGTCATTCTAAACCATGGTTCTCTACGGGCATTGGTGACATCAACACTGTTCCGCTCTTTGTGGAAAAACAGCATGAATATGTTTTTCAGCTTTAAAAGTTTGTCCTATTTAAGCATTCTTTCGGCAAGCGATGAGGTGCTAAGAATAAACTAAATTTTTCATCTTTTCGTGAAAGTATGAACGACAGTGGGTCGCTAATAAAGTTAACACGAACCCTGAACACGAACCCCTTTGGGGTTCATTTACTTTGCATGCGACCCACTGCATTCATACTTTAATGAACAGCAGAAAAATAAAATTCATTTCTTAAATGGATTCTAGTCTCACTAAAGTGAAACTTCCAATACTGTTTATGTATGCATTATAAATTTTCATAAAGATATTAAGGGTAAAACACAGAATAGAGCTGATCACAGAAAAATGTATTCCAAACATATTACATAAAAATACTTAATCTCAAAAATAGTACAGTTGAACTTCAGTGGCTCGAACACCTTTGGGACCTCGAAAATCTGTTCGAGACAGGGGTAGTTTGAGCCACTGAGGTTACTGTCAGGAGGCATAATGAGATACTTTTAGACATCTTTTCGGTGTTCTATAATGAATATGTATGCTGAGTGTACTCATTAGAATCGCCTCATTTAGGCGATTCTAATGAGTACACACAGCATACATTTGTAAGATAAAAGACTAAAATCTCCTTAATTATCTACCACATTTCTTATATAGAGGATTTCGCAAGGGGCTCAAGAATGGGTTCGACTCATCCATGGTAAACGAGCCATCGTTGTTCGAGTCATCGAAGTTCTACTGTATTAGGTAATATGAAGATTGCAGACTGTTTTCTGGGTCAAATTGGTGGTTTAAATGAGAATTTGAGAAATGAAAAATGCCCAACAACCATTGTCTGAATTTCTAAAATCATAATATACCTATTGTAGTTATCTTTACCTTAAGTATTTTGATAGCATTTATTTTTGTGGTAGCTTTTTTGAAAAAAGAAAAAAATGTTTAGATGTGTATTTTTCACATCATATGGTGCATTTATTAATTGCTGGTGGTAATAATTTATCATAAAACACAGAGGCCAAGTTGTTCAAGGAATTGTTAGGTTTTTTGTGGGGGTGGGGTGGGTTTGGGTTTGGTTTTACAGCCCTTTCAGGATTATTTTGCTCATATCAAGCTGATCGTTAATCCGAGGTAGGGGAAAACCAGAGTACCGAGAGAAAAACCACCATACCATCCGTTGCAGACATTTGCGTAGCACGTGACCCGAGCCAGACTCGAACCACAGCGGTGAGAGACCTAATGATTAAGAGTGTGCGCTCTTATCCATTAGGTCAAGGAGGCCCAAAATTGTTAGGTTAAGGAACTCATTTTTGGTAAGATTTTCTTATGTTTTACCAATAATATAGTAGTGTTTTTGCTGAAAAAATGTGAGTAGCTTTTGGCAAAAGCTACTCACATTTTCTCAGCAAAAAAATTTTTTTTTTCCATAATGAGTGGTCGAAGTTTTCATTACGAAAACACGCCTATACAAATACATTGTAAACTTTACCGCCGAAAAAACGAAAATTTTATGATGAAAAATTGTAATTTTTGTCTTATTTTTGCTCCAAATATAGATGGTGGGTACTCGTTAGAACCACCTCATCGAAATAAGAAATTAGAAAAATAAGGTTTACCCCCTTAAACCCCAGTTTTACTATATAAAAGTGGGGTTCAAAGGGGGTTAAAATATATAGGCGTGTTTTCGTGATGAATGTTCCATTAACTAGCAACTTTGTTGAGCAACTTGGCCCGGATTATTGTTTTATCTAGTGTATAACTTTAAAAGCTTGGTGCTTATCAGCAAGTCAGGTTGTGAAGTTTTTTTTTTTACACAGTGAATTACATGTTTTGTATGTGTATTTTTATTAACAAGTCTAAAAATAAATTTTCACAGAATATACTTAAAAGGTGTTTCTTTTTCTACAAACCCTGGTATTAGTACAGCCAGTATTTGTTTGTTTGATTTGAGGTTTAACATCCCTGTCAACACTGTATAGGTCATTTTGGAGACGTTGCTTCTAATTTTGTGGGACTTTTACCTGACATTGAGATGAAATTACATCTCAATCCCTGCCGCTCAATGAAACCATTAGGGTTTATAAGCATGGCCGACTCATACCGCTTTGCCTGGGCATGCATAGATCCTCTAAGGGGTTTACAAGTACTCCTGTGTGGGTCAGTTTCAGCCTTGTTGATGATGATGATGACCGTTTGTTACGAAAACATGCCTGTTCAAATTTAGTGAAATTTTCATTCACTGCCAAAAATGAACATTTTTGGATAAAACAATAGGCCCATGAGCCACTACGCTCACCAGAGGTCATGTGGTTTATAGAATATACAGGCTTGGCGCCCATCTTGATCATATGACAACTATCCCACGAATAACTTCATTGCCACATCCCATAGAGGCTTTTTGTCGCACCTGCTTTAGCAGAAAAAACAGGCGTGCAAGTTTCCATCCGTGCATCCATCCGTCTTTCTGTCGACATTTTACACTGGGTGTCTTGTCATCGCAACTTCTCCTGCAGTTTTATACCAATCATTTTTAGCTCGCCTGTACGAAGTACATGGAGAGCTATTGTTGTCACCTCGGATGGCCTGCGCGTGCGTGTTCCCGTCATACGTTAAAGTTTTTCAAATGCTTATATCTCAACAGTCACTCATCACAGAGCACTCATATTTGGAACTTTAGTACCTGGGAGGGTCTTCTGATTTTCAAAGAGAACAGACCCCTGGGGTCATGCCCCGGGTGGGGCTTGGGGTCAAAATCTAGAACACCTATGTAATACTGTGTTAAAGTTTTTGAAATGCTTATATCTCAGCAGTCACTCATCACAAAGCATTCATATTTACATCTTGGATACCTGGGAGTGTCTTCTGAGTTTCCAAGACAACACACCCCAGGGTTCATGCCTGGGAGTGGGGATGGGGTGTGGCTAGGGGTCAAAATCTAGGACAACTTTGTAATTTGTTGTATACCTTTCCCTTATGCTAACAAGTTATAGACAGAATTGGTTATACATCAGCCAACCAAGTGACATTGGTTCAAGTGTAAAAGGGTGAAGGTCATGGTGACCTATATTTCACGGTCAAGTGATTTTGCCTTTTATCTTGAAGACTATTTGTTCGAGAAATGTCATACCTGGGATATTAGTTCCATGTGACCCCATGATTGATCTCAAAATATATCTAGGTTACTGTGACCTATATTTCATTGTTCAGTGATTTTGACTATTATCTCGAATACTATTTGATGCAGAAATGTCATACCTGGATTATTAGTTCCATGTGACCCGATAATTGACCCCAAAATATATCTAGGTCAGTGTGACCTATATTTCATGGCTCAGTGATTTTGCCTATTATCTCGAATACTATTTGATGAAGAAATGTCATACCTGGATTATTTAACCGGCCCCGATAGCTCAGTTGGTAGAGTGTCCGCTCCGGGGAACGGGAGGTCACGGGTTCGATCCCGGGCCGCGACATACCAAAGTCGTTAACAATGGTACTAGCTGCTCCTCGCTTGGCACTCAGATTTACGGGGTAGAGCTAGGACTGGTCGACCCAGTGTCAGGATAATGTGACTGGGTGTGGTATCATGTAATGTGTCTGGGACATGATACTTCAGTGAGGCAGCACTATAAAAGTGAGCATTGAGCTCCCTGTCGCAACCAGACACCGTCGTGATATGACTGAAAAATTGTTGAAAGCGACATTAAACCCGAATTCACACACACATACCTGGATTATAAGTTCCATGTGACGCGACAATTGACCCCAAAATATAACTAGGTCGGTGTGACCTATATTTCATGGTTCAGTGATTTTGCCTATTATCTTTAATATTATTTGATGGAGAAATGTCATACCTGGGTTATTAGTCCCATATGACCCCATGCTTGACCTGAAAATATGTCTAGGTCACTGTGACCTATATTTCATGATTCAGTGATTTTGTCTATTATCTTGAATACTATTTGATGAAGAAATATTACACCTGGATTATTTATTCCATGTGACCTGATTATTGACCACAAAATATATCCAGGTTATTGTGACCTATATTTCATGGTTCAGTGACTTTCCCTATTATCTTTATTAGTATTTGATGGAGAAATGTCATACCTGGGTTATTAGTTCCATGTGACCACATGATTTACCTCAAAATATATCTTGGTCACTGTGACCTACATTTCATTGTTCAGTGATTTGCCTATTATCTTGAATACGTTTCCATGAAGAAACATCATGCCTGGATTATTTATTCCATGTGACCCCATGATTGACCTCGAAATTATATCTTGGTCAGTGTGACCTAAATTTCATGATTCAGTGACTCTGCCAAATTGAATACTATTTTTTTAGAAACTTCAGTCCTGAATTATAAGTTCCATGTGACCAGATGATTGACATAGAAATATATCTAGGTCAGTGTGACCTATTTTCATGGTTCATTGATTTTGCCTTATAATTCATACACATTGTGATTCTGAAATGTAATATCTGGCATATATGTTTCATGTGACCTGGTCATCGACCTCAAAAATGTATCTAGGTGTGTGTGACCTATATTTCATGGTTCAGTAATTTTACCTTATATCTTGAAGACGCGAAACAGGCGAGCTATGCTGTCTGGTGACAGCTCTTGTGAATCTTTGCATTTGTTGCATGGTATGAGGATGTGCATGTGTTTATGACAGAATTCTCGGATCAATTTTTGTCACTTTTTTCACATTGTGAACTTAGTTATTTTTTTTTTTTTTTTTTTTTGGTTTGGGTTTTACGGCCCTTTCAAGATTATTTCACTCATATCGAGCCGATCATTAATCAGAGGTGGGCGAAAACCGGAGTACCCGGAGAAAAACCACCTGACCTTCCGTTGCAGAACTTGGCGTCTCACCTTAGTTATTTTTTAACCTTCAATTGATATACAGTAGGTACCTCTTGTCATGGCAACTCCTCTTACAGTTTGATACCAATCATTTTGAAACTTTGTATGTGTTTTTGTCATGGTATGGGGATATGCATGTGGTTTGGATATAAATCTTGGATGATTTTTTTTTGTCACTATTTCCACATTGTGAACTAATGCCAGTTTTAACCATCAATTGATATACAGTAGGTACCTCTTGTCATCGCAACTCTTCGTACAGTTTTATACCAATTATTTTGAATCTTCACATGTGTTTTCTACATGAGGATGTGCATGTGGTTGGGATATAAATCTTGGATCATTTTTCAGTCGGTGAGTTCACGAAGTGAAATCGCCAGACTTAAGTCATTGCTCGATGACCCTTCTCATCCACCATCTATTGAGTGGTTTTTTAGAAGCATAATAGCTATTGCTTTTGGTATATGCCTCAGAATTACTGAAATCCTCTGCTCAGAATGTAGTTCCTTCCTAATTAAAGATTGTAGGTCATGAAACCATTGATAAATAGTATTTTCTGTTATCAACACAGCTGTGTTATGTCTACTGAAAGAGAAAGTACAAATCCTCTGCATTCTTTATTAGTATGAATGACCCGATAATCTGATTAACTCTGGCAGCTCATAATTGCTTTATAAACATGTAATCCAGCATCATTCTTGTGGTTTAAAACAGCAAACATTTTAAGACCCATAAGGTTAACAAGCCTATGTAATTCACATCACGTGAACAAGTCCGTGAAATGAACACACCCATAAACCCCACTTTATATGGAGAAAACTGGGGTCTACGGGGGTATACATTATTTTTCTTATTTCTGCTCAAAGACACCCAAAACCTATGTTTGCAGTATTAATCAGAAAAATATCACGGATTTTCATCAGAAAAGTAGCCATTTTGGAGATCTGAAAAAATGCATGGGTGTGTTATCGTAATGACACCCCATATATCCCCCTTTTTTCAGAGAAAATAGGGTGTGCAGGGCATAGGCCCCGCACTGAAAGTGTGGGTGCCCTATAGTAATCACTGTTCGTCCGTCTGTCTGTCGGTCTGTCCGTCCGTCTGTCCGTCCACAAATTTCTGATATCGCTGCCGGGGCCCTAGTCAGTTTCACTGACAGCTCTAGTTCTTTTTATTTCTCTTCTAAAACCAGGATTGTGGGCACTCATTAGAACCTCTTCATTGACGTAGTTCCAATGAGCACTTACAATCGATGTTTGAAGCAGATATAAAAACATCACCTGGAAAACCTCAGTGTTTGAGTTTTAAAAGAATGCGTCTACTATGTACATGTATATTAGAGGCAGAAATACATGTAACAGTCCAGAATCATTCATTTAACTGTTTTGTCAGAGAGACATCTTAGAAGAAAATCAGATAATAATTTCAAATGTGTGTTAAGTGCTATAGTGGTGTTTCTTCACATGCAAATGTTGAATACTGGCAAAAAGTGTAGATCCAGATCAGATACCCTGTAATTCACCGACTTTGAGGCTTCTCATGCCTTTGATTTGTCATTTTGTTTTTACATTATGAACTTTTGTCATTTTTAACCTTCAGTTGATAGGCATTAGGCCCTCTTGTCATTGCAACTCCCCTTACAGTTTTATACCAATCATTTTGAAACTTTATATTTGTTCTCTCCATGGTATGAGGATGTGCATGTGGTTTGGATATAATTATTTGATGAATTTTAACTACTTTTTGCTTATGTGAACTTAGTCAGTTGCTTAACTCAGATATATAGACGATGGATACCTCATAAAGTCCTATATTCATTTTTAGCTCACCTGCCATGTAATGACGAGGTGAGCTTTTGGGATCACTTTTCATCCGTCGTCCGTGCGTGCAGGTGCGTCCGCCTATAAAAAATTTCATCAAATGACATCTCCTCCTAAACCACTTATCAGATTTTGACCAAACTTCACAGGAATGATTCTTAGGTGGTCCCCTTTCAAAGCTGTTCAAATGGTTCCGGTCCATTGCACATCAAGGTCACAGAGCCAAAAATAGATTTTTTTCAATGAAAACTTAAAAACTTATCTGCTCTGAAACTGCAAGCCACAGGCCTTCGATATTTGGTGTGTAGCTTTATGTAGTGGACCCCTACCAAGATTGTTCAAATTATAGCCCTGGGGCCAAAAATGCCCCCGCCCGGGGCCCTTTGGTTTTACATTGACTTATATAAGCGAAACCTTTAAAAAACTTATGTCTGAAACAAGAAGACTCAGGTGTTAAATATTTGGTATGAAGCTTCGTCTTGTGGACCTCTATCAAGATTGTTCAAATTATAGCCCTGGGGCCAAAAATGCCCCCGCCCTGGACCCCATTGACTAATATGGGAAAAGTCTAAAAAAAATCTTCTCCTGTGAAACCACAAGGCCCAGGTCTTTGATATTTGGTGTGTAGCTTCATCTAATGGACCTCTACCAAGATTGTTAAAATTATAGCCCTGGGTCCAAAAATGCCCCCAATGCGGGGCACTTTTTGTTTAACATTGACTTATATAGGAAAAATCTTAAAAAAAAATCTTCTTCTCTGAAACCGCAAGGCCCAGGTCTTTGATATTTGGTGTGAAGCTTCATCTAGTGGACTTCTATCAAGACTGTTCAAATTATAGCCCTGGGGCCAAAAATGCCCCCACCCCGGGGCCCTTTGGTTTTACATTGCATTGTATAGGAAAAATCTTTAAATAATCTTCTCCTCTGAAGCCACAAGGCCCAGGTCTTTGATATTTGGTGTGTAGCTTCATCTAGTGGACCTCAATCAAGATTGTTCAAATTATAGCCCTCGGGCCAAAATTACCCCCGCACTGAAGCTCTTTGGTTTTACATTGACTCATATTGGGAAAAACCTTTAAAAATGTTGGTGTTGGTATGAAGCTTCATCTTGTGGACGTCTATCAAGATTGTTCAAATTATAGCCCTGGGTCGAAAAATGCCCCTTCCCCGGGGCCCTTTGGTTTAACATTGACTTACATAGGGGAAACCTTTAAAAATCTTCTTGTCTGAAACCAGAAGGCTCAGTTCCTTGGTATTTGGTATTAAGCTTTGTCTAGTGGACCTAGATCAAGACTGTTCAAATTATAGCCCTGGGGCCGAAAATGGCCCTGCCCCGGGGCCCACAGGTTTTTAGCTCACCTGAGCCGAATGCTCCTGGGGAGCTATTGTGATCAGTCATCCGTCCATCTGTGTGTCCGTCCGCCCACAATTGCTTTCAAGGACAGCTCATAAACTACTGAACAGATTTTGACCAAACTTGGCATAAATGATCTTTGGGTGGTCCTCTCTCAAAGTTGTTCAAAGAATTTCATTCCATGCAGAACTCTGGTTGCCATGGCAACGAAAAGGAGAAAATAAGAAAAAAACCTTTTAAAAATCTTCTTGTCTGAAACCAGAAGGCCCAGGTCGTTGGTATTTGGTATGAAGCTTCATCTAGTGGATCTCTACCAATATTGTTCAAATTATAGCCGACGGGCCATAAATGCCCCTGCGCCGGGGCCCACTGGTTTTACATAGGCTTATATAGGGAAAACCTTTAAAAATCTTCTTGTCTGAAAACAGAAGGTCCAGGTCTTTGATATTTGGTATGAAGCTTTGTCTAGTGGACCTCTACCAAGATTGTTCAAATTATAGCCCTGGGTCCAAAAATGCTCCCGCGCTGGGGCCAATTGTTTTACATAGGCTTATATAGGGAAAACCTTTAAAAATCTTCTTGTCAGAAACCAGAAGGCCCAGGTCTTTGATATTTGGTATGAAGCTTCATAAAGTGGACCTCTACCAAGATTGTTCAAATTATAGCCCTTGGGCCAAAAATGCCCCCACACCGGGACCCACTTGGTTTTACATAGACTTATAATTGGGGGAAACCTTTAAAAATCTTCTTGTCTGAAACCAGAAGGCCCAGGTCTTTCATATTTGGTCTGAAGCTTTGGCTAGTGGACCTCTACCAAGATTCTTCAAATTATAGCCCTGGGGCCAAATATGCCCCCCCCCCCCCCCCCCGCCGCGCCGGGGCCCATTTGTTTTACATAGGCTTATTTAGGGAAAACCTTTAAAAATCTTCTTGTCAGAAACAAGAAGGCCCAGGTCTTTGGTATTTGGTATGAAGCACCGTCTAGTGGACCGATACCAGGATTGTTCAAATTATAGCCCTGGGGCCAAAAATGCCCCGCGCTGGGGTCCACTGGTTTTACATAGACTTTTAATGGGGAAAACCTTTAAATATCTTCTTGTCAGAAACCAGAAGGCCGAGGTCTTTGATATTTGGTCTGAAGCTTTGTCTAGAGGACCGATACCAAAATTATTCAAATTATTACCCTGTGACCCAAAATACCCTCGCTTGGGGCCCCACTGATTTTATATAGGCTTTCATTTATTATATGGGGAAAACCTTTCAAAATCTTCTTGTCTGAAACCGGAAGCCCAGGTCTTTGATATTTGGTATGAAGCTTCATGTAGTGGACCTTTACCAAGATAGTTCAAATTATAGCCCTGGGGCCAAAATGGCCACGCCCCATGGCCCACTGGTTTTGTATAGGCTTATATAGGGAAAACCTTTAAAAATCGTCTTGTCTGAAACCAGAAGGCCCAGGTCTTTGATGTTTGGTATGAAGTTTCAACTGATGGACCTCTACCAAGATTGTTCCAATTATAGCCCTGGGGCCAAAAATGGCGCTGTCCCAGGTTTTACATAGGCAAATATAGGGAATACCTTTAAAAGTATTCTTGTATGAAACCAAAAGGCCTAGATCTTGAATATTTGGTATGACACTCGCTGCTTCATCTAGTGAACCTCTTCCAAGATTGTTTAAATTCTAGCCTAGGGGCCAAAAATTGCACACCCTCCCCACAGGGCCCGCATCTTTTACATAGGCTTATATAGGGAAAACCTTAAAGATTTTTTTATCTGAAACCAGAAGGCCCAGGCTTATGATATTTGATATTAAGCTTCATTTAGTGGACCTCTACCAAGATTGTTCAAATTATAACCCTGAGGCCAAAATTGTCCCGTCCAAGGACCCACATGTTAATCTCTTAGCACAGGTGAGCAATATAGGACCATCATTGTACTCTTGTATTTAGACTTGTATAAGGAAAACATTTAACAATCTTCTGGTTTGAAACCAGAAGGCTCCGGTCTTTGATATATGGTATGAAGCTTCACCTTTTTGACCTCCTTCAAGATAATGCAATATATAGTCCTGGTGCCAATAATGGCCCTCCCAAGGGCCCACTTGTAACACTATGGATCAGGTGAGCGATCCAGGGCCATCATGGGCCCCTTGTTTCTGCCTTAAAAACATTTATATTTTGGGTGGGGGCAGGTGCGACATGAACTCCACCGAAGTTGAATCTATATTCATGGAATTGGTTTCAATCAGCACAGCAGTGAAGAAGAAGATAAAAATACCGAAGACAAAGGTCAGTAATGACCTTGACATTTGGAATTGATTAACTTCCATTCAGCTGATGGCAAATAATATTTCTGATGTGACAGGCTACCATGCAATCAGTACAATCCACTGTCTTGCCTTTTTTCCATACAAATGTCTAAGTGACCAATTATGACCTTGACGTAAAACAGGCCAAGGTCAATCGAAGGTCATCATTTGAACAAATTTGGTAGGGCCCTAGTCCCCGATGCTGTATAGCAAGTTTCATGGTCATCGGATATTTTGTTCTTGAGGAGGAGATTTTTTAAAGTTTTTACCATATATGGGTATGGCGGCCGTATTGGTCATGTGAACCAGTCCTTACGAACAAAGTTTTGTCCCCCTCCCCCTTCCCATAGAGGCTCCACATGTAATTTGGTTTCAATCAGCCTAGCAGCTTTAGTGAAGAAGATAAAATACTGAATCTGAGGCAGCCAGGACAAAGGTCAGTAAGTGATCTAGACCTTTGAAATTGATAAACTACCATTCAGCTGACTGCAAATATCATTTCTTATGCCACAGGCTACCAAGCAATCGGAAATATTCACTGTTTTGCCTTTTTTCATACAAATGTCGTAAGTGATCAAATTTGACCTTGACATAAAAAGATCAATGTCCGTCAACCAAAGGTCATCATTTGAACGAACTTGGTAGGGCCCCGAGTCCCCGATGCTGCATACCAAGTTTTATGGTCATCGGATATTTGGTTCTTGAGAATAAGATTTTTAAAGGTTTTTATCATATATGGGTATGGCGGCCATATTTGTCATGTGACCCAGTCCTTAAGAATGAAGTTTTGTTTACCCCTTCCCACAGAGGCTCCACATATAATTTTGTTTCATCAACCCAGTAGTTTAAGTGAAGAAGAAGACAAAAATACTGAATCTGATACATCCAGGACAAAGGGTCAGCTGATTGCAAATATCACTTCTGATGCCACAAGCTGTCATGCAATCAGAAAAATCCACTGTTTTGCCTTTATTCCAGACAACTGTCTAAATGACCAAATTTGACCTAGCATAAAACAGGTCAAGGTCAGCCAAAATGTCATCATTTGAACAAACTTGGCAGCCCAAGTCCCAGGTTTCAAGGTTCCTGAGAAGAAGAATTTTAGAGGTTTTTACCATATATGGGCATGTCGGCCATATTGGTCATGTGACCCAGTTCTCACGAGCAAACTTTCGTTCCCCTTACCCATAGAGGCTCCACATGTAATTTGGTTTCTATTTACCAGGTAGTTTCAGAGATATCCGCCTGCGTTTGAAAATGTTGACGACGCAGACGACGACGACGGACCTCTGCCTATACTATAAGCTTGCCCCGGGGCCTTCGGATCTAGTGAGCTGAATTAATAAATAAATATTCTGATATTTAGGGGATTTCTGCTCAAAACATAGATTGTAGGTACTTATTAGACCTGCCTCAAAGATGCGGTTCTTACGATTACCAACAAGCTATGTTTTTGAGCAGAAAAATTATATATACGCCAGTAAACCAAGTTCTACTAAATAAAAGTGGTGTTTCATGGGGTCAAAATAATATAGGCGTGTTTTCATGATGTGAATCGACAGCTCTGTCGCGACCACCTTTCATACGACATATATGAGATTTGCCTCTGATGAAGTGATTACAAATGTTATCAAATGAAATTAGCAGTAAATTGTGTTTACCTATATCAGCCTTTTCTTTGCTGTTATCTTGTTACAACGATTACAAAGGGAATGTCATTTGCCCATGCATATCTAGCGTCCCATTTTGGGGATATTTGACAAACAATGTAGACCCAGATCAGACGCCGCAGAACGCGGCGTCTGATCAGGGTCTACATTTTTTGCTTTAAGTACAGGCGTTTTCGTAAAACTTACCACAAACAAAAGAAACCCGATACCCTTATAATTGCAAGTCTGTTAGGTGGAAGGTGTGGGTAAACCAATCTTCTGTTATTGAATTCTCTTGTGCTGGGGCCAGAAATACGATTAAAGGATTTTTGCGTATCTATGTGTGGATAGCCAAAATTCAATCCTTCCCTGAAAGCTTTTTCAGAAGCATTTTATACATTCTGGCAAACGCGTTTATTCGGGAAATCAAACTTTATTACAGTCAGCTTAGAGCATTGCCAACGGCGTATAGACACTATTTTAACCCATATATTCCTAACGGCACTTTTCTGGGTCGATGGCAAGCAGTGGCAATACGCGGCGTCTGATCTGAGTTAACACTGTTTGCTTAAAGAACATTCATTTTTGTAAACTTTGCCAGAACCAAAGACAAACCTGACACTCCTTAATTGGAAATGGACCACTCCAAACTTACTAGGTGGAAGATGCCATTGCCATATATGGGTTAACCAGGCTGTGTAAATATGGCATATTCTGGCCTTTTTATGTGAATGGATACACTTCTAGGAAAGACAACTTTCATTCTTTGTTTGTTTGTTTGTTTGAATTGAGGTTTAACGTCCCCGCCAACACTGTATAGGTCGTTTTGGAGACGCTCCTTCCAATTTTGTAGGAATTTTGCCCAGCATTGAGATGAAATGCCATCTCAAGCCCTGTCGTCCAATGAAACCAATACGGTGTATAAGCATGGGCCGTCCGACTCGCATCGCTTTGTCTGGGCAGGCTTAGATCCTCTAAGCGGATTACCAGTTCTCTTGTGCGGTCGGTTTCAGCTCTGCGTGGAAGCATCGTGCAGCCCATCCATTTCTTCAAGCCCTGAACTCTCATGCTTTTCTCCAAACCGGAAGTAACGCAAGTTGTCTCTCTTGCGGCAAAATGTTCGTGTGGTGTATCCTTTTTCAGACGGTGTTTTACAACTGAACAGGCGCATGAACATAAAATAATATGTATCTACTTCAAGCGAAAATGGACATATTGTACTCCAAATAAGCACTGGAACGCACGTGTGCATTTACTTTAAGGGTGAAATTTCTGAAACTATGGCTAGGCTCTTCCAACACTGATGTGTGCGAACAGCGAAGGCTGCAGACTGCGCATGCGTGTGCACACGCGCAGTATCGCCAAAACCTACGCTGTTCGCATCCGCGACAATTATTCATAGTTCATTAGGGAAATAAGGTTTACCGTTAGAAACCATACACGACTGGTGTCGTATGTCAATTTTTGAACAATCGTTTAGCTCAGCAAAAACAGCGGATTAACAATGGAAACGGACAGGTATGGTACATAGAATATTTTCATTTTACAAGTAACGAGCACCTTTCTTTCTCTAGCATCAGGCGCAAAGCCAAAACCACCGAGATCACCTGAGATGCCAAGTTTTGCAACGGAAGGCCATGTGTTTTTTTGTTGTTTTTTTTGCTCCGGTTTTCGCCAACCTCTGACTAACGGTCGGTGTAACAGCTTATCTTATCCCCCGCGGTATCTTGTCCCCGGGGACAAGATACCGCGTGGTAGATTCCGTAGCCGTGGCATCTTGTCCCCCGTCCGTTATTTCCCATTACGAAAACACGCCTATACAAATATAGTGTAAATTTTACCACGGAAACAAGAGAATTTTAAGATGAAAAACATAGATTGTGGGTACTCATTTGAACCGCCTCAATAAGGCGGTTCTGATGAGTACCCACAATCTATGTTTTAGAGCAGAAATAAGAAAAATAAGGTTTACCCCGGTAAACACCAGCTTTACTATATAAAAGTGGGGTTCAAGGGGGTCAATATTATACAGACGTGTTTTCGTGATGTTTATTTATTGAGTTTATGTTTGTTTGTTGTTTTAGCTTCTGCAAACCTTATGTTTTGTTTTGTTTGAAATGAGGTTTAACGTCCCCCACAACACTTTTCACACCATTCTGGAGACGCTGCTCCCAATTTTGTGGGAATTTTACCCGACATTGAGATGAAATGACATCTCAAGCCCTGCCACCTAATAAAACCATAAAGCTTATATGCTTTGGACGGTCTGACTCGCATCACTTTGCCTGGGCAGGCTTAGTCCTTCAAAGCGGTTTACCAGTACTTGTGTGTGGCCAGTTTCAGCTCTGCGTGGAATCACCATGTAGCTCAATCTATTTCTCCAAGCTCCGATGGGCGGGGGCGGAGCAAACCTGATGAGATAATTATACGTCGAATAACACCAGTACTGTTGTCGGAGGATAAGTAGACAGTTATGTAAAGAATATACCAACACAGGTAGGTTTGACAGGTTGCACCGTTATCATTATCATACTCACCATTGGCTGGCAACTTGGCAAGACAATCTATACCGGTATAATTATCATTACCGAAGCGTCGTTACCTTTTGAGAACAGTGGGCGATGCTTAGCTGACGTCACTTTCAACTTATCTTCCTTCTCATATAACTGTTGTCATCTGCAAGTTAAAAAACTTTAGAGCTTTGATTATTTTAAATATGAAAACAAAGGTACACGTTTGTATTATTCTGTTGCCAGAAAGGAACATATAAGCTATTAGGTTTCTAATAGCGTACATTTACCTTTATCAAAAGAAAGAAATCTGCGAGTTTTTGAGAAGGCAGGTGGGCAGGGGATGATAACCCTATGTATATGAAATATTTGGGGACTTCAACTCCTTACCATATTGGTTCTTCCAATTTATCAACCACTGAAGTGTCTAAAATAGCTGGATGAGTGGCAAACAGTAAAGGCCCTATTGTGATGCCATGTTATGCAGCGTATAAGGGGCATATTACTCTGACAGATTATAAGGATGCGAAACAGTGTGTTAGGATGGTCAAGACATTATAGCTAGTTTATCTGCCTCCACCTCCTGCATTTTAATTATTGAGAGCGACCAGTTGGGCATTTATTGAAACTGGATTAGCATAGAAAGCCTGGGTATGGTATGTTACAAGATACAGTACTTCTAGCCTGTCCCTATACCAACAAGCAAATTCGTTGAATTGATATCCCCCGCCGAATGGGTTTTTCGTGTAGAATGGCCAAAAAATATATCTGGCCAAAATTGTGAAAAAAAAATTGCGCGTGCATCACGGCAGCATAATAATACATATTTATTTCAAGTTTCATTTTATTCCATGCAATAGTTGCTGAGAAGCGGTTCCAGACAAAGTGAGACGACGAAAAATCCAGAATTTTAATCATTTAAGGGGCCATAACTCTGGGTGTAAAAAGTAAATCCGGAAAAAAAATGCGCGTGCATCACCACAGCATAATAATACATATTTATTTCAAGTTTCATTTAATTCCATGCAATAGTTGCTGAGAAACGGTTCCGGACAAAGTGAGACGACGAAAAATCCAGAATTTCGATCATTTAAGGGGCCATAACTCTGGATGTAAAAAGTCAATCCAGAAAAAAATTAGCATAATAATACATATTTATTTCAAGTTTCATTTAATTCCATGCAATAGTTGCTGAGAAACAGTTCCCGACAAAAAAGTGAGACGACGAAAAATCCAGAATTTCAATCATTTAAGGGGCCATAACTCTGGATGTAAAAAGTAAATCCGGAAAAAAATGCGCGTGCATCACCACAGCATAATAATACATATTTATTTCAAGTTTCATTTAATTCCATGCAATAGTTGCTGAGAAACGGTTCCGGACAAAGTGAGACGACGAAAAATCCAGAATTTCGATCATTTAAGGGGCCATAACTCTGGATGTAAAAAGTCAATCCAGAAAAAAAAATGCGCGTGCATCACCGCAGCATAATAATACATATTTATTTCACGTTTCATTTAATTCCATGCAATAGTTGCTGAGAAACAATTCCGGACAAAGTTAGATGACGAAAAAATCCAGAATTTCAATCATTTAAGGGGCCATAACTCTGGATGTAAAAAGTAAATCCGAAAAAAAAATTGCGCGTGCATCACTGCAGCATAATAATACATATGTATTTCAATTTTCATTTAATTCCATGCAATAGTTGCTGAGAAACGGTTCCGGACAAAGTGAGACGACGAAAAATCCAGAATTTCAATCATTCAAGGGGCCATAACTCTGGATGTAAAAAGTCAATCCGAAAAATAATTGCGCGTGCATCACCACAGCATAACAATACATATTTATTTCAAGTTTCATTTAATTCCATGCAATAGTTGCTGAGAAACGGTTCCGGACAAAGTGTGACGGACGGACGGAAGGACGGAAGGATGGACGGACGGACGGACGGACAACGCCAAAACTATATCCCTCCGCCTTCGGCGGGGGATAACAAACCACCAACAAACCCTGCATTCTAGTTAAGGTAAATTCAGACTAGTGTGTGGTAACCGAGATGACTTTACAGTCCTCATCCTATACTTAAAATTAAATTTATTGAAAAAAAAAAAGATTAGAATGGGTGAGCTTGGTATAGTATGTGGGTAAGCGATAACGTAACTGGGCAAAATGGCAGGGATAGTGTAGGTACAGATTTGATGTAACTGTACACAATGGCAGGGGTAGTGTGGGTTCAAGTTTTATGTAACTGTGAACACTGGCTGGGGCAGTGTGGGTACAGGTTTTATGTAGCTGGGAACACTGGCTAGGGTATTATGGGTACTGGTTTGATGTAACTGCAAGCAGGGGAAGTGTGGGTACAGGTATTATAAGCTGGGAAGTGTGGATAAATGTTAAATGTAACGGGAATCACTGGTAGGGGTAGTGTGGGTACATGTTTATTTTAACTGGGCACACTGGCAGGGGTAATTGAGTACAATATTAATGAACCTAGGCCAATGGCTGGGGAGGTGCGGGTACAGGTTTTATACACGTGTTGAGTTGGTACAGGTTTAATGTAATTGGGCACACTAGCAAGGGTAGGGTGGGTACAGATAAAATGTAACGCGGCACATTGGCAGGGGGACTCCTGTCAGTGTGCCCAGTTACATTAAACTTGTACTAACACTACACCTGCCTATGTGCCAAGTACCCACACTACCCATGACTATGTGCCCAGGTATATGGAACACGATCCCACGCTGTGCCTACCTGTGCGCCATGTTATATTGAACTTGTACCCACACTACCCAGTAACATTGAAATTGTACCCACACAAGTAGGTTTGATGTAACTGGCCTCATAGGCAAGAACAGTGTGAGTACAAGTTTTATTTAACTTGTCACATAGGTAGGGGTTAACTATGGATACAAAATATCTAGATGAGTGTAAATGTAACTGGGCACACTGGCAGGGGTAGTATGGATACAACGGTAATGATACTATGCCAGTAGCAAGGGAATTGCGGGTACAGTTTTATGTAACTGGGCACTTAGTAAGGGGTTAGGGGTTAAGTGTGAGTACAAGTAAAATGTAACTGAGCACATAGGCAGGGGTAGGGTGGGTATGGCTTTAATGTGATTGGACAAACAGGCAGGGGTAGTGTGGATACAGGTTTAATGTAACTGGGCACATAGGCAGGGACAGTGTGAGTACAAGTTTAATATAACTGGGCACACTGCCAGGGATGAAGTGTGGGTACAATTTAATGTTACTAGGCACATAGGCAGGGTAGTGTTGGTAAAGTTTAACATAACTGGGAACACTGGCAGGGGTAGTGTTAGTGCAGGTTTAATGGAACTGTCCACAAAGGTAGGAGTAGTGAGGGAACAAGTTTTAGTCA
The DNA here is from genome assembly GCA_963580285.1 of Lucinisca nassula. Classification (NCBI taxonomy): domain Eukaryota; kingdom Metazoa; phylum Mollusca; class Bivalvia; order Lucinida; family Lucinidae; genus Lucinisca; species Lucinisca nassula. The sequence goes on along the minus strand of OY757012.1, from coordinate 29,404,986 downwards.
GGAGCTAAGTGTGGGTACAAGTTAAATGTAATTGGGTACACTGGCAGGTGTAGTGTGGGTACAAGTCGATGTAACTGCACACTTAGGCAGGGACACTGTGCGTACAGGTAAATGCAATTTGGCACACTGGCAGAGGTATGATGGCCTCTAGTCACTTGGTCTAGCTTGTCTCTGAATAGCTCTGTGCCTGAAGTTCAGGTTATGACACACCAAAACAAAATGCAAAGTGCCCCTCAGGCCTGGATGGTCAACACAAACCAACAATCTTGTACTCCCACCAGCTGTGTTATCATGTCTTCCTACCACATCTTGCCCAATCTTACTACGCACTCCCATTTTTGACAAAATATTCTGTATCGCCTATGTTGTAAGATAAATAATTTCTTGATAGGATTCATCCTGAGCGTGCAGAAATGGGACTTTGGGATATTTAAGTGTCAGCTCGCTAGAAAGAGCTAATGCACTAAACCCGCCATTGTTGTCTGCGTTGGTGTTGACACCGGCATCGGTGTTGGTGTCAACAAAAATATTTCAGTTGTTAACCCTTGTTCTGCTGAGCCCGGATATGTCTTATCTTTCAAACAATGTAGATCCAGATCAGATGGCTTCTGAGGAAGCCATCTGATCAGGATCTTCATTGTTTGTCATTCATTTTATGAATTTGTTGCAATAATTTGCATCAAGTAATCTGATTGGTTGACAGTCAGTAGCAGTGGGTGTGGCATATATAATTATTCAGTAGGAGAAGGGTTAAGAGCACGTAATTTCCAAATAGTATGATGGATTTGGTATGATGGGAGATATAGGTCCAAAATTTTATTTCGCTATATCCCCTCAAGGTCAAGGTCACAGACTTGAAATTTAATATTAAAGTTTGTTTAGAACTTTTATATTCAAAACCAAATGATAGCTTTGGTTCATATTTGGTACGAGGATAGATATACGTCCAATGTTTCATTCAGCAAAATGCCCGCCAATGCCCATGACCTCTAGGTTAAAATCATTTTAAGACCTCATATTTTCCAAACTACATGATGAATTTGGTTCTTAATGCTATGATGACAGATAAAGGTCCAAAGGTTTATTCAGCAACATCCCATCTCAGTATTTGACCTCAAGGACACTTCCAGGTGAGCTACACTATCTGATGACAGTTCTTGTTCTGTAGTAAGATTTTATAACCTGTCGAAAGCAGAAAACACTCTTTTATTTGGATAGATTAAGTAGAGCAAACGAAAAAGGGGCAGGAAAAGATACCCTGGCAACGACATCTTTTCCCCTGTTATACAGCATATCAGCATAAATGTGTTTGTTTGTTTGATTTGAGGTTTCACGTCCCCGACAACAATAGGTCATTTTGGAGACGTCGCTTCCAACTTTGTGGGACTTTTACCCGACATTGAGATGAAATGACATCTCAAGCCCAATGAAACCAATAGGGTTTATAAGCAGGGACGGTCCGACTCGCACCGCTTTGCCTGGGCAGGCGTAGATCCTCTAAGCGGTTTACCAGTACTAGTGTGCCCAGTGAAACCAATAGGGTTTATAAGCATGGCCGGTCCGACTCGCACCGCTTTGCCTGGGCAGGCTTAGATCCTCTAAGCGGTTTACCAGTACTAGTGTGCGGTCGGTTTCAGCTCTGCGTGAAAGCATCATGCAGCCCATCTATTTCTTCAAGCCCCGATGGGCGGGGGCCTTATTTAAATGTGTACTGAAGGGAATTGTGTAAAGTAAAATTCCGCTATTAAGACCACCTAGCTAAATTTATGACCCAATTTGCTTTTAAAATCTTGTTGAGAATGTTTCAATTATTCTTTCTTTGTGTTTTCTACACTTAGTGTCTTCTATTAAGAGACCACCTTTGGGACTGTTCAAAAGTGGTCTTGCAGATAGATTAACCCATATATGCCTAGTGGCCCTTTTCTGGGACATTGGCAAACAGTGTAGATCCAGATCAGACGCCGCAGAACGCGGCGTCTGATCTGGATCTACACTGTTTGCTTAAGGAACATTCTTTTTTGTAAAATTTGCCACAAAGAAAACCAAACATGACACCCCTATAATTGGAAATGGACCACTCCAAACTAACTAGGTGGAAGATTCCATTGTCATATATGGGTTAAGTAGAGCAAACAAACAAGTTCCTTTGGGACTGTTCAAAAGTGGTCTTTCAGACCACCTTTGAACAGTCCCAAAGGTGTTATTAATATAGGAATTTTACTGTATATTTAAATAACCAAGGAGAAAATCTGTGATCTTCTGTAGAACAATCATAAAATAAAGATTTTATAACATGCTGACAGAAGAAGCACCTGTAATTGGACAGATAGAAAAATCATGTAAAACTATTTTATTATGTATGACAGAACAAAAACATTAGCATAGAAAGTAAAAAATAGAGGCAATATAGGAGTGTCTGTGTGTGTGGGGGGGGGGGGGGTGCAAAATGCCGCGACTACGGCATCTTGTCCCCTGATTACGTAGCCTATCGGTCACATATAAGTGTTAACTTGAGGGAAGTATGTATTTAATCGACTAATGAGAAAAAAGTTCGATCTTCTGTAGAAAAACATGACAAAATATTTTATTATGTGTTGAAAGATGAAACCAAGTACTGCAGAACAGATACATTAGCATGTGCAGTCAAAAATAGGGAACGAGATGCCCTGACAACGGTATCTTGTCCCCTGATTACGTAGCCTATCAGCAACATATAAGTTAACTTGAGGGAAGTATGTACATTGAACCCTTTTTGTACCAAATGGAATCTTCATCTGTCAGGTTGTGTTTTCTTCAAAATTTATTTGAAAAATGGCTGTGCACCGCGTTCTGTGTCGTCTGATCTGGGCCTGCACTGTTTGCCAGGGTACCCGTTTTGGGGTTTCTGGTACTAAATGGGAAATGTGATCATCTGTAGAAAAAAACATGAAAAATATTTTATGATGTTTTGAAAGATGAAACCATGATACATTAGCATAGGCAGACAAAAAAGAGAAAATAGGAATGGTGGGTGTGTGGGTGTGGGGAGGGGGGGGGGTGCAAGATACCATAGGTACGGTATCTTGTCCCCGAGGACAATATACATGTAACCCAGAGAGAGGCAAGATACCACATGGTAAACAGGGACACCGGCTCGAAATAGGTGAAATAATTGAAGCGCCGAAAACAACAACAACAAAAAACAACCCAAAACACAGAGGCATTGGCTTATCCCGCACAATCTGCATTCCAGTTGGGAGGTGATAACTTATTAACAGGTAGAAGAAAGTTATTTTATTTAAAGACTGTCTTTAAATTTAAATTTAAAGACTTTTTAGTCTGTAGATTCAAAGACTTACACTGAGCCACACAAAGGAAAATCATGAAAATGATGTAACACGAAAAAATCGCATTCTCATACGCAGCCTCCGTCTTCATCTCATTAATAAAAGGTGCGTTACTATAGACTGCATGTATTTTATTGTCTTTTAATATCGTTTTAATGATAGAAATAATTAAGAAATAAAACAACACAGTTCCTTCCCAAGACCACAAATGCCGTGAAAGTTCGCAGTAAGGGAGGAAATATCTGTCAAAGGTCGAACATAAGATGAGTTTCGTAATGACGTCATTTCGTTTTCGGACATTTTACTGTTGTAGTCCGTCTGAAACTTTCATCAATTTTAGTTTTCAGAAAAACTGTCTGTCGAAGCGAGTGGTCGGTATGTTGACGAAATGATAAAAACGTTATACACATTCATTCCTGAGTTCATTTTACCAATGAATCTTATTACAAAACCTGTTTTTCTAAGAACTCTTCAATTATGGTGGAAGGAATTTAATTAAATAGAGACACTTATATAATTTGCAGTTACACATAATTAAATATTCCATAGATAACGGCCAAATTACTTTAAACAGCAATGTGCGATTTTTCCGTTTTACACCATTTTTGGCTTCCAATTTCGATTGGAAGCCTTTTAGATTGGATTGGTGATACCCCAGTTTATTTCTAACCTTCTTATGACGTAACTAGGAAAGCCCTACAGATAAGACTGCTCACCACTTATTTACGCAGTGAAAACTCGTTCGGAATAAACAGGAATATGCAGCGCCCGTCGATGTCTATTTATAAAGCGTTACCAGATATCTACTTATAAAGCGTTTCCAAGAAGTCAAACCAAGAAAAAAAAGTTACCTTCTTTCACCCATAGGTCCCAAAAAACTCCACCTTTATAAGTCGAGTGGTCAATTTCTAAGCATTTGTGGTAAGTTTTACAAAAATGCTTGTACGTTTAGCAAACAGTTTAGATCTTGATCAGATGCGGCGGCTGATCTGGGTCTGCACTATTTGCCAATGTCTCAAAAAGGACCGCTAGGCATATATGGGTTAATTCCAATAATTGAAGGTCAATGTAAAAAGCAGGAATACTTGATCCAGTAACTGCCGTATTCGACGTATTAATAAGCGTTTTTGAGACTCGAAACTAACCCTATGGTCTTCTGCATCTACGTGCTAAAATCTCATGAACTAGCATTTTTCAGTTCATTACGAAAACACGCCTATTCAAATATATACAGAATTTTGCCACACAAATGAAAATTGTCCGATAAAAAAAAAAATCAGATTTTTTCATATTTCTGCTCTAAACATAGATTGTGGGTACTGGTTAGAGCCGCCTCGATGACGCGGTTCTTACGACTACCCACTGCCTAGTGGTCAAAATTAGACAGGCGTGTTTTCGTGATGTGAAAAAATATTCTTTTTTTTTGTTTAAGTCTAAATATAGATTGTCGGTGCTCGGTGTTTTGAGCCCCCTAAAAAGGAAAATAATGTACCCCTGTATACCCAACTTTCTCTATATAAAGTTGGGTTTATAGGGTTGTTCAGTACATATTGGGTAGCCTCAATGTGCTTCTAGTGCCAGGTTACCTTAAAAACAAGATCATCATTGTTCAGTACACGGACTTGTTGATGTATTGCTTTTCTTTTCTTAAGGATTTGTAAAAGAAAAAAAAAAGAAAAAAAGAAATGCCTATAGATTACAAAAGTTAATTCTGCCACTTGAGTCACACTTCACTCGGAGTCTCAAACTTTTCATGGTCACTCAGAATTTCCAGGACGAGTTTACGAAGCGAGTTTGACAGTTGAAATCAGTAAAAATAGTTTTGCAGAGTCCATTTACAGGCAGATACAGTAGTCTAACTAGCTGATAACTTATTGTGTAAAACAATTTTTCCAAGTTGTATTTCACGAACTAAATCAATCAAGTGTGCTTGTTGCAGGGTGGTCTCTATGAAATGATGTCATTTTTTCTTCATTTATTTAGGAACAATATAAACCGTTCATTTATAAGAGGTGTGTGAAGAGAAAGACAGTTTTAAATCATTGCAGAACTTGTCTCGATCGTGCCTCGAACTCGGGCAGAAAGAGACCTCATATCCTACCAACACGGTCAGTTTTCCAAAACATGCCATTGTTCATTTCTGAAATCAAATTGCGTGTCAAACGAGTATAAATTACTTAAAAGCTTAACATGGTTCTGTCTTTTCCGACAAATTTTCCACCAGCATAAAACTTGTGCGATTTCGCAGCTCGCCACATTCAGCCATCGCTGTTCATAAATGCCGAATTTTTAACCATTACAGTTAGATGCGCACCGACGTTGCGATTTCGCTCCTCGCCAGGGCCGTGAATATGTTTCTACGTACATTGTCCTCCTTTCAATGGTGTAAGACGGACAGCTAACACTGAAACAGTTTCCGTAAAAGTCCTACCAGCAAAATCGTGCTTATTTAGAGCGACAACGTCGATGCAATGTCAAGACGTGGCATCGGCTTCATGGGAATGACAAGGGTCTATTTCACAAAGGCGACCAGCACTGACTCAGGCGAGCCTGCGAGCACGCGCAGCCTTACCAGAGATATGCTCCCGGATATGTAGAAGAGAATATGCGTTTTAGTTGGCTACGCACATGCATTTGACAAAATGTATACTTCAACCAAATGCGGACGTCGATGCTTACGCCGACGTCGGACGCCGGGGTTATGGCAATAGCCCCCCCCACCCCCCCCCCCCTTACTTTCGAGGGCGAGCAAAAATGGCGTATTTTCAACTTTACAAACTGGGGAAGCCTTCCTTTTAAAAGGAAACTTTATTTATTATTTTATTTGTGTCAGTCTTTAAATTTACAAACTAAAAAGTCTTTAAATTTAAAGAGTCTTTAAATTTAAAGACAGTCTTTAAATAAAACAACTTTCTTCTACCCGATTAAATTAAACAGTAATATTCTATCGTTCAAGTTTCTCGTGCCACGTGACTTCTGTGTGAAAGTTCGATAAAAAAAAGACTGTCGTCTGCTTCAAAGTCCGCATGGATTAATGGATTTATTTAAAGCACATTGTTTAATGATTATCCAAGACATTTTCAAACTGAAAAAAAAGCAATACAAGTACGCAAATATGCGCGAGAAAATAATAAAGAAATGTCAAATAAACATGGATTGAGTAAATGCAAACAAGCCAGACTACATTTTTGCGCGTACTCATATTTAGCTACAAGTGAGTGTAAGCCGGAACGCGCTTGAAAACTCATGTGCTAGCTGTGAATGCCGATAGAATCAGTCATTAAGAAGTGTAGCAAAATGCATACAAAGACATATTAGCCGAGTACTAAAGCATAGGCGATCAACAATTGCTCTGACGAGCCGGCTCATAAACGCTTTGTTTTGTTGAGGTTTAACGTCCCCGTCAACATTATTTAGATGATTTTGAGAGACGTTGTTTCAAATTTTGTGGGACTTTTACCCGACACTGAGATGAAATGACATCTCGAATTCGGCCGCCTAATGAAACCAAAAGGGTTATATACACTGGACGGTCAGACTCACAACATTTTTCTGGGCAGGATTAGTCCTTCTAATCGGTTTACCAGTGCTCATGTGTGGTCAAGCTCTGCGTGGAAGCACCATGTAGCCCAATCTATTTCTCCAAGCCACGATGGGCGGGGGCGACGCTCATAGACGTAGTCTCGGCAGAGTCTTGCAAACGGTGAAAGCCCAGATCAGACACCGCGTTCTGCTGCGTCTGATCAGGGTCTGCACTGTTTGTAAAAACAACAACAACAACAACAACTTCGTTTCTAAATCGCTCAACCTCACACATCCATCTCATGCAGCATCAAGTTCAGAACAAAATTGGTAAATTCCCATCTGAGGAATTATCAACTCCTCTCAAGGTAGGAGGGAAGGCAATCCGCCCCCATCCCCCTCTAGGGGAGAGTATAAATAGATTGATAGGTGTATTATACAGACACTTTGATTTGTTATTTAACTTACTGTTTGTTTGTTTGATTTGAGGTTTAACGCCCCCGTCAACACTGTAAAGGTCATTTTGGAGACGTCGCTTCCAATTTTGTGGGACTTTTACCCGACATTGAGATGAAATGACATCTCAAGCCCTGCCGCTCAATGAAACCAATAGGGTTTATAAGCATGGAGTGTCCGACTGGCACCGCTTTGCCTTTGCAGGCTTATATCCTCTAAGCAGTTTACCAGTACTCGTGTTCGGGTCTGTTTCAGCTCTGCGTGGAAGCATCATGCAGCCCATCTATTCCTTCATGCCCCGATGGGCGGGGGCCGTATTTAACTTACTATATAATAAACAAGGCCGGCGGAAGACAATTCTCATTCTTCACGTTGTCTTAGTGTATAGATAGACAATGATTACAATTTGAGCCAGTGCATGGCAAAACGAACAAGAACATCTGCCGGTGTTACCAGCAAACCCGCATCCACCCAGAGTTTTCGCTATTCTCTTGTTGGATGCCAAGTAACTTTAGACAAACCATTCGAACAGCGGAGACATAGATCATTATACTGTGCGGATATGTGCTAAGTCTCTGCTTTTCGCACAGATCTTTGTGATTGTTTTGTTGCGCGCCGCCTTGCATCACGTGAACATGTCCGTGAAATAAAGACCCCCCCCCCCCCCTAAACCCCACTTTATATATACGGGGGTAAACATTATTTTCCTTATTTCTGCTCCAAGACATAGGTTGTGGGTACTTGTTAGAACCGCCTCAAAGAGGCGGTTCTAACGAGCACCCAAAACCTATGTTTGATGTATAAATAAGAAAAACATCACAAATTTTCATCAGAAAAATTGCCTTTTTTTTTTGAAGATTGAAACATGTCCTATATCACGCGGATGTGTTATCGTAATGTTTCAAGAAAATTTCTGGATTATTTCCCGCTGATGATCTCTTTTTTCTTCTTCTTTTTTGCCTAAAAACCACCGACTCATTACGATAACACATCCATGTGATATAGTGCATTTTTCAAACCTCAAAAAAGGTAATTTTTCTGATGAAAATTTGTGATATTTTTCTTGCTTATACTCCAAACATAGGTTTTGGGTGCTCGTTAGAACCGCCTCATTGAGGCGGTTCTAACGAGTACCCACAACCTATGTCTTGGAGCAGAAATGAGGAAAATAATGTTTACCCCCCTAAACCCCAGTTTTCTATATATAAAGTGGGGTTTAGGGGGGGGGGGGTCTTCATTTCACAGAGATGTTTACGTGATGTTAATTGGACTGTCTGGAAGAAACTGACATATCTGCACAATCCATACTGTTTAGACTGGCTGTGTCGAGCAAAAAGGCGGCCCCTGCCCGTCGGGGCTTGAAGAAATAGATGGGCTGCAAGATGCTTCCACGCAGAGCTGAATCCGACCCGCACACGAGTACTGGTAAACCGCTTAGAGGATCTAAGCCTGTCCAGGCAAAGGGGTGCGAGTGTCGGACCGTCCATGCTTATAACCATATTGGTTTCATTGAGCGACAGGGCTTGAGATGTCATTTCATCTAAATGTCGGGTAAAAGTCTTACAAAATTGGAAGCAACGTCTCCAAAATGAGCTTTGCAATGTTGACGGGGACGTTAAACCTCAAATCAAACAAACAAACAAAACAAGCAAAAAGGGTTCTACGAGCATGTGAACTCGGACGGGAGAAAATCATCACGCAAACACGCCTATATAATTTTGACCCCCTTAAACCCCACGTTTATACAGTAAAACTGGGATTAACAGGGTAATACATTTTCTTATTTCTGCTCAAAAGCATAGATTGTGGGGACTTGCTGAATCGCCTCACCGAGGCGGTTCTAACGAGTACCAACAATCTACGGTTTGAGTAGAAGTATGAACAAGTTGTGTTTGTGAAACACTGACTCCCCCGGACAGCGCATGTTAAATATGAAAGCAGTATCACTAAGCAATTGAAAGGTATGGCCAATGTTCAAGTCTTAAAAAAGTAGGTCAAGGTCACGAGGTCAAAAATTATGGGATTGTTGAAAAGGTCTTTTGATATAGTATGCACATGTGAAATATGAAAGCCGTATCACTTACCAATTGAAAGATATGGCCAATGTTAAAGTTTTTAAAAAGTTGGTCAAACGTCAAGGTCACGAGGTCAAAAAATATGGTACCACTGGAAAGGTCTTGTAAAAAAGAATGCACATGTGAAATATGAAAGCCCAATCACTTACCAATCAAAAGTTATGGACTATGTTAAAGTTTTTTAAAAGTAGGTCAAACGTCAAGGTCGCGAGGTAAAAATGATGGTACCACTAGAAAGGTCTTGTGACAAGAAATGCACATGTGAAATATGAAAGCCCTACCGCTAGCCAATCGAAAGTTATGGCCAATGTTAAAGTTTTTAAAAAGTAGGCCAAACGTCAAGGTCAATGTCACGAGGTCAAAAATTATGGTACCACTAGAAAGATCTTGTGACAAGGAATGCGCATGTGAAATATGAAAGCCCTATCACTTACCAATCGAAAGTTATGGTCAATGTTAATGTTTTTAAAACTTTTGAAAAAGTAGGTCAAAGGTCAAGGCCAAGGTCACGAGATCAAAAAATTATGGTACCACTGGAAAGGACTTGTGATAAGGTATACACATGTGAAATATGAAAGCTCTATCTATTGCCATTCAAAAGTTATGCCCAATGTTTAGGTTTTTGTAGACAGACGAACGGACAAACAGACAAACGGACAAACAGACAGACCGACAAAAAACTATATGGCCTCCGAATCTAGATTCCGGGGACATAAAAATATCAAGGTTTTTATCTGAAAATTTTCATTTTTGGTGGTAAAATTTTACCAGTGTATTATATATTTGCAGAGGCATGTTTTTGTCGGTTATGATAAATCATTCACTTCTCGACCTGTTTTCAGAAACGCTTAGTCAGCAGACATTCCTATAAATCTCAGCGATGACTCTGGCCACAATGCTCGCTTGCGTCGGCTGATCTGATCTCCGCTCGGCGCACAGGTTCAAAGACACCTTTTTGCTTGGCGTAGTCCAATTAACCTTTGATTGACACTCGAAACCTGATACAGCGTGTGGTGTTAATAAATACAGTAGAATTTCGATGGCTCGAACACCGATGGCTCGTTTACCATGGATGTGTCGAACCCATTCTTGAGCCCCTAGCGAAATCCTCTACATAAGAAGTAGTGCGGGATGATTAAGGAGATTTTAGTCTTTTATCTTGCAAATGTATGCTGTGTGTACTCATTAGAATCGCCTCGATGAGGCGATTCTAATGAGTACACACAGCATACATTTTCAGTATATAACATCGAAAAGATGTCTAAAAGTATCACGTTATGCCTCCTGGCAGTAACCTCAGTGGCTCGAACTACCCCTGTCTCGAACAGATTTTTAGGGTCCCAAAGGTGTTCGAGCCATTAAAGTTCGACTGTACAAAATATTGAGGTTTAACGTTCCAGTCATCACTATTCAGGTCATTTTGGAGACGTTGCTTCCAATGTTATGGGACTTTTACCCGACATTGAGCTGACATGACATCTCAAGCCCTGCCGCCCAGCGAAACCAACATGGTTTATATGCATGGACGGTCTGAGCCGCACGAGTTGCCTGGACAAGCTAAGACCGTCAAAGCGATTTACCAGTACTCGTGTGGTCGGTTTCAGCTATGCGTGGAAGCATCATGCAGCCCGATCTATTTCTCCAAGCGTCGACGTGCGGGACCAAAAACAGCATGTGATGAACAGCTACCAGTGATTTGAGGTTTAACGTTCCCGTCAACACTCTAAAGGTCATTTTGGAGACGTTGTTTCCAATTTTGTGGGACTTTTACTCGACATTGAGATGAAATGACATCTCAAGCCCTGCCGCCGAATGAAACCAATAGAGTTTATACGCATGGACTGGTCCGACTTGCACCGCTTTGCCTGGCAGGCTTAGATCCTCTAAGCGGTTTACCAGTGCTCGTGTGCGGGTCGGTTTCAGCTCTGCGTGGAAGCATCATGCAGCCCACCCCGATGGGCGGGGACCGCACAACTACCAGTATTTTAAAGATGAAGATGGAATCCAGTTTGATATTTAATGGTAACTTGGATATTAAATATGTATATTAGGTCTCAGCTGAAAACAATAACATGACAATTGGGCCCCGTCAAGCGATTATGGTACTTATCGCCTATGCGAGCAGCGAAGGTTCAGGCGAGCCAGCGCATCCGCGCAGTCTCGCCAGAACCTTCGCTGCTCGCTCATACAAGCAGTAAATCAAGAGGAACCTTCAGACAGAAAGCCATATCCATGGCCCCTCTGAATGGCTGGGCATGCGCCGTTAAAATTTGTCATGACGGAATGCTCGAAGACACAAATTCGCTTGGCAGGGCTCACATGTTAAACCATCATGAAGCAAGCACTCGATGAGTTTAATAAATTTCATGTAAGTGCGAGAACCATTTCTTATATCCATTACGCAAACACGCCTATACAAATACATTGCCACCTTTATCGCTGAAAAATGAAAGTTTTGTGATGAAAAATTGTGATAATTGTCTTATTTCTGCTCAAAATATAGATTGTGGGGACTCGTTAGAACCGCCTCATCGTGGCGGTTCTAACGGGTACCCACAATCTAAATTTTAGAGCAGAAATAAGAGAGATAATGTTTACCCCTGTAAACCCCAATTTTACTATATAAAAGTGGGGTTCGAGGGGGTCAATATTATATAGGCGTGTTTTCATGATGATACATGTATATCTTGTTTTCATTGCTTACTGCGCTACGGGCAATAGATTTGTGATTGTCGAATCGCTCAACAACAACAACAACATATATATTTTAATGGTGAAAGTTCAGACAGAATGTTCCATATGGGCAACAAAACAATTTTACATGTTATAACATAAGACAATAGCTTGTGATTATTCTTTATTAACACATCATGTAATCAGGGGTCTCAATTGGCATGGCATTGATACGAAATTATCTGCGCGTTTTATATCTTCAAACACGACTGATTTCTTCCATGTTTTTACTGATCTGTGTTGTTTGATGTACGTTGGAATTCAGCTATTAAGACAAATTAAATTAAGACCAAATGTGGTTTTTAAAGCATGTAACTGAAGACAGAGTTGAAACATGTTTGCTATGGACATTAAAGAACCACAACCATACCCCCCCCTCTCTCTCTCTCTCTCTCTCTCTCTCTCTCTCTCTCTCTCTCTCTCTCTGCCGCTGGCTCAGCAGGCGAAAAACAAGTCACTACCAAAACACGCCTATACAAATTTATTGAAAATTTCACCAGCAAATAATGAGTTTTAGATAAGATATTCTGATATTTTTCGTATCTTTGCTCAAAACATAGATTGTGGGTACTCATTATAACCTCCTCGACGGTTCTAACGAGTACCCGGAATCTATGTTGGAGAAGAAAAAAAAATATATACGTCTGAAAACCCAGCTAGTGGGGTTTCAGGGGCTCAAAATGATACAGGTGTGTTTTTCGTGGTGTAAATCGACAGAGTTGTAGCGACCATATATACGACATACTGGCGAGATTTGCCTCAGCTAAAGTAATTACTAATGTTATCAATGGAAATTAGTGGAAAATTGTGTTTACCTATATCAGTCTTTCCTTTGCGGTTATCTTATTACAAAAATTACAAAGGGAATTTCATTAGCCCATGCATATCTAGCGTCCCGTTTTGGGGCATTTGACAAACAATGTAGACCCAGATCAGACGCCGCAGAACGCGGCGTCTGATCAGGGTCTACATTGTTTGCTTAGAGTACAGGCGTTTTTGTAAAACGTACCACAAACAAAAGAAACCCGATACCCCTATAATTTCAAATGTGCCGTCCCCAAGCTTTTAGGTGGAAGATTCCATTGTCATATGTGGGTTAACTGATCTTCTGTTATTGTATTCTCTTGTGTGGTTTTTGTTTGTTTGTTTGATTTGAGGTTTAACGTCCCCGTCAACACTGTAAAGGTCATTTTGGAGACGTTGCTTCCAATTTTGTGGGACTTTTACCCGACATTGAGATGAAATAACAACTCAAGCCCTGTCGCCCAATGAAACCAATAGGGTTTATGAGCATGGACGGTCCGCCTCGCACCGCGGTTCCTGGACAGGCTTAGATCCTCTAAGCGGTTTACCAGTACTAGTGTGCGGGCCGGATTCAGCTCTGCGTGGAAGCATCATGCAGCCCATATATTTCTTTAAGCCCCTTCTCTTGTGTGGGGGCCAGAAATACGATTAAAGGATTTTTGCGTATCTAGATGTGTGGATAGCCAGAATTCAATCCTTTCCTAAAAGCTTTTACAGAGGCATTTTATGCGTTCATTCAGGAAATCAAATTTATTACAGTGAGCTTAGATCATTGCCGACAACATATTCACCTTATTTGCAATATCTGCTGGCTCCTAGTCTGAAGGTTATCTGTCTTGGAAAAAAACAGGTGACCAGACCCCCCTGACCTTAAAAGGTCAGGGGGGTCTAGTTACCTTTTTTCCAATATTGACAATGTGCAAGCTGGGAGCCAGCAAATAATACAAATATGGTGAATACATTTGTCGTTTTCTCGGTTAAATAAAGGGGAAGATTTTAATCAGACTGTGTAATTGTGGGATATTCTGACATTGTTTCAGGCTGAAAAATATTTTTTTTTTGGAAAGGCAAGTTTAAAAATATCCCGTCATTCCTTATCGATTAAGGCTTTACCATAAGAGGAAAGGGGCCCCGCCCGTAGGGGCTTGAAGAAATAGATTGGGCTGCATGATGCTTCCACACAGAGCTGAAACCTAGCGCACATGAGCACTGGTAAACCGCTTAGAGATTCTGAGCTTGCCCAGGAAAATTGGTGCGAGTCGGACAGTCCATGCATATACATCCTATTGTTTTCATTGGGCGGCAGGGCTTGAGATGTCATTTAATCTCAATGTCGGGTAAAAGTCCCACAAAATTGGAAGCAACGTCCTCCAAAAGACCTATACAGTGTTGACGGGGACGTTAAACCTCAAATCAAACAAAACCATAAGAGGAAAGAATTTGCTCCATTTCTTCACCGGAAGTAACGCATGTTCCTCCCTTGTCAAATTGGCGGCAAAAATGTCCGAAGTGTATCATTTCACATTCTGTCGGCGTTTTACAACGAAACAAACGCCTGCAACATAAGAATAAATATGTGTTGACTCAAAGAGAAAATGGACATGCGCACTCTGCTCCAAACGAGCATGAAGTGCGCATGCGCAATTATCGTTTCCGGCTGATGTGTGGGTACACTGAATGTACAGGTTCTGGTGAGCCTATGCGTGCACATGCACAAGCGCAGTCTCACCGGAAAGTTGCCTATTCGCACCTGCGACAGGTTTTCTTTCCTCGTGCTTTGCTCAGAAATAAAAAGTTAACCGTTAGAAAACATACTTTATTGTCATTTCTATTTTTTTGATTTCAAGGAACTGTGCTCAACAGTGAAAACTTGACAAAAACAGTGGATTAACCATGGAAACGGACAGGTATGGAAAAATATTTTTATTTTATAATTGCAAGTACCTTTCTTTCACCTGAATCAGAGGCAAATAAGTTCAGAAGAAGAAGAAGAAGAAGAAGAAGAAGAAGAAGAAGAAGAATATCTTTATTCAATGTTTAAAGGGGTCATTTCACTTTCTATTTATCCTCGGACTACAGTATTCACCATATTTGCATTATTTGCTGGCTCCCAGCTTGCACTTTGGCAATATTGGAATAACAGGTAACCAGACCCCCCTGACCTTTCAATGTCAGGGGGTCTGGTTACCTGTTTTTCCAACACTGATAACCTTCAGACTAGGAACCAGCAGATAATGCAAATAAGTTGAATTACCTTTGAACAAATGGGAGAAAACAGTCTCATTGGTGTAACTGTTCTGCAAATACATTCACCATATTTGCATTATTTGCTGGCTCCCAGCTTGCACATTGTCAATATTGGAAAAACAGGTAACCAGACCCCCCTGACCTTAAAAGGTCAGGGGGGTCTGGTTACCTGTTTTTTCAACACTGATAACCTTCAGACTAGGAACCAGCAGATAATGCAAATAAGGTGAATAACAGATAAGCCAGCTCATATCAAAAGAGAACTAACGCATAGACGATCAACAAAGGCTCTGGCGAGTCTTTTGTTGATGACAGACATGTAGAAAAGATCTTGAGGTACTAAGCTTAAAATGAGAAGTCATGCGTATAGCCCTGCTATAGCAACAGATAAGGAAAGTATTTTGTGATAACTGAAGGATAGTTTTTGTCAATTCTCCATAAAAACCGATGTTGTGGGTATTCATTAGAACCGCATGAATGAGGCAGTTCTAATGAGGCAGCTCGATCCCCGGCAGCGGCGATAAAATTTCGGTGTCGGAACAAGCTCCATTGGCATCATTTGCAGGGATGAATGTCATAAAGTGCACCGTCCTTCGGATCGGGACGTTAACTGGAGGCCCCCTGTGCAGGGAGTACCATCCCCTGTGCAGGTTAAAGAACCCTACCATAATTACATGATTACTGTGTAGGCTTTCATCCTGCAAAAACTGGAGTGTATGTAATATACACCTGACTAGAATGCCCGCGAGGGCGTATGACAGTATTTAGAGAAAGAAAAGAAAAAAAATACCGACAACACAGGTTTGTATGGGGAAATACGGAAAACTATCCTTCGTTTAGACTCTATCACAAAAAATACGCACCTTATCTGTTACTGTGCCGGGCGGCGGAATAATTGAGTGTTGAATATAACCACTGCATGTAGTAGAATCATAAGGGCGTTTTTTTCAAGTATCAGCTCCTACATTAAAAAGATCGAAGTTGCCTTTGTGTTTTGACTACGGCTGACCAGGGATCATTACTCGTGTGCACCTAACAGACAGCGCATCAAATGCGCACGCTGATATTCGCATGTTATAAAATAGATTATTGCATATAAAAATCCTATGAACCTAGCTGTTTGAAGCTTTTCACCATATTTGCATTATTTGCTGGATCCCAGCTTGCACATTGTCAATATTGGAAAAACAGGTAACCAGACCCCCCTGACCTTTCAAGGTCAGGGGGGTCTGGTTACCTGTTTTTCCAACACTGATAACCTTCAAACTAGGAACCAGCAGATAATGCAAATAAGGTGAATTCTTGAATTAACCAGAAGCCGAGTTCAAACAACGCGACCCATGTTCATATCATGAAATTTACCTGTTGTTTGAACATGGATTTTGAGCTTTTTATATCACATGATGGGCCTTGCTTTTATTATGTTACTTTGATCGACGTAACGTTATCGCCCTGAAAGAAGCATTTTAGAATTTCGTAGTTACGTCAGATTGTCATTGCGTAACAACTTCATTGTTTGCAAACAACATTTCCTGAACTAGCCAACTTTTCAGGCCTAAGTATTGGGCATATTGTGGATTATTGGTCGAAGATGAATACATTAAGACGACATACAGTATTGTAGACATATTATTGTATGTTACTAATGATTTAGTCCATACTAATACATTGTGCACATGTAATCTGAAACTCTATAAATTTTTGAGCCGTTGCATGACAAAACAAACAAGACGATAAGTGTTACCATGAAACTCACAGTACAAATTTCGCATCCACTCAGAGATTTCGCTATTCTCGCGTTTGACACAAAAATCTCTTTAGACAGACCATTCTGGTAGCGAATAATCTGATCAGACTGCGCGGATCTGAATCTTCACCGTTCACACAGATCTCTCTGTCGGTTTTGTCCCGCGTCGGCTGATTTTAAGGAAATTCTGGATTATTTTCCGTTGGTGCTTTGTCTTTTTCCGGAAGAGCACCGGCTTTAATTAGACTGTTTGGAAGAAACTGACATATCTGCATGTCATTAGAAAAACACGACTATATAATTTTGATCCCCTTAAACCCCACGTTTATAAAGCAAAACTGGGGTTTACAGGGGTGTACATTATTGTTCTTATTTTTGCTCAAAAACATAGACTGTGGGTACTTGTTACCGCCTCCTCGAGGCGGTTTTAACGTGTACCCACGATCTATGTTTTGAGCAGAAATATGGTAAATATCATGATTTTTATCTGAACAATTTCATATTTGATGGTAAAAATTACCAATATATTTGAATAGGCGTGTTTTTGGATATGGGCTGTGCCATACGAAAAGATGTCTGCGAGCATGTGCACGTGGACGCAAGGCAACCATCAACATCCCTAAAATATTCTTACCGGCCTGCACTTAGAAGCGTTGGGTAAGTGTGGCTATCCTTGTAGCGCCTAGCACATACATTGACCAGACTACGCGAAAACGCCTTTTTTCGCTTGACATGGGTACATATAAAGTTTGACACTCGAATGAAATGCCATACAACAAAACGTATCTACCCCGCCGATCGGGGCTTGGAGAAATAGATTGGGATGCATGGTG
The DNA here is from genome assembly GCA_963580285.1 of Lucinisca nassula. Taxonomy (NCBI): domain Eukaryota; kingdom Metazoa; phylum Mollusca; class Bivalvia; order Lucinida; family Lucinidae; genus Lucinisca; species Lucinisca nassula. The sequence goes on along the minus strand of OY757012.1, from coordinate 29,387,243 downwards.
CTTCCACTGGCCGCAAATGAGTACTCTTAAACCGCTCAGAAGGACTATGCCTGCTCAGGCAGTGATGTGAGTCAGACCGTCCAATGCATATAAGCCTTTTGGTTTTATTGGGCGATAGGGCTTGAGACGTCATTTCATATTTATGTCGGGTGACAGTCCCACAAACCTGGAGGCAAAACCTCAAACATGATCTAAATTTAGTGTTGACGTGGACGTTTAACCTCAATTTAAGCTAGAGCGCGCAGTCGATGGCAAGCCATCGCAAATCCCCACGTTTTCTCCACAGTAGGTCAAAATTTGACCTTTTGACCCCTCCCCAGGGCCCCTGGGGGCGGGGACAAAAAAAATGTGCTCTTGCGCAAGCCATTCATGTAAGCAACTCGCATACCAAATTTGGTTGAATTCCGGCTAACGGTTTAGGAGGAGATAGCCGGACAGACAGACGGACAGACGGACGGACAGACATACGGACAGACGGACGGACGGACGGAGGCGATAACAATATCCCCACTTTTTCGTTGAAAAACGTGGGGATAACAAACAAAGCAACTATTCGTGTGGTAGTTATAAGTACGTTTGATGCGAAATTGTCTGAAATTTAAGAAATTATCGTTATTCAGATGAAATAGAGCTTGATATATATGGAATCGTCAGCTGAAAACAGTGGCTTGACACGATTTACATAAAATATCAAGCCTTATTTCCTCTGAAAAAAATCACCACGAAAACACCCCTATATAATTTTGACCTCCTTAAACACCACTTTTGTATAGTAAAACTGGGATTGACATGGATTTACATAATGAGCCGGCGCGTGACAAAATCTACAATCAGACCTTTGCGACCAGCTAAGACTCAGATCAGCCTGCACATCCGCGCAGTCTGTTCAGAGTCTTCGCTGTTCGCATGAGCTGAGCTATTTATAGAGCACAAGAGAATGCCGGCTCCGACCAGGCTGACCTGACGGGCGGGCTAAACTGAGTCTTCGACCATAGCATGGGTCTTATTGTAGGGTTTGTCATGCTCCGGCTCATTTTTCTTCTTATTTCTGCACAACAACATAGATTGTGAGTAGATCTACCACACATCAATTGAGCCCCGCCAAGCGAATTGGTGTCTTCGAGCATTCCGTCTTGACAGGGCCAGGGATATGGCTTTCTGTTTGAAGGTTCCTCTTGATTCACTGCTTGTATGAGCGAGCAGCGAAGGTTCTGGCGAGACTGCGCGGATGCGCAGGCTCGCCTGAACCTTCGCTGATCGCATAGGCGATAAGTACCAAAAGCGCGTGACGGGGCCCAATTTATTTTTGGTGGTAAATTGTTCACTATACATGTACTTGAACAGACGTGTTTTCATAATAGATAACAAATATGAAAATTTCGTCCGTTGTGACTGTGCTTAGCACTTTAAATGTCAAAATGACAGTCAAGAGAATCTTCTGTAATATTTATGAAACAAGCCTTCGCCGAGTTTTATAAATTTCATGTAACTTGATGGCCGAAAATACAAGAACTATTTGTTTTCATCATTTTGCCTTTTGCGGGCAAAAAATATTTTGATTTTCGAATTGCCTCTCGAATCATTACATATGGGCAATAATGAAAAAAATTAATTAAAAAACTATAACAAGAATATAGCTTTTGATTATTCTTCGACTTACGCTCGTAAATGAAATAGTGATCAGGGCGAGGGTGGGGCAGAGGGAGGGGGCTCCCTTTAGAACGCTATCTGCGCAATAGGCCTACTTTCTGTGGGTAGAGGTAGCAAACCCGGGGTCGTCAAGTTCAATGCAACTTCAACGTTACACTGCATTGTGCAAAACGTGTGGCCATAAGAAGGACCGTTTGTAGAGGAACAAATAGCCTGCCAGTGACGTCAGCAAAGAGCGAGCATCCGATGCTAGGTTTTCCTTTGCCGGAACTCTGGCCTTTCGAACGCCTCCTCGGTCAGACTGGCACTGGCTATGAAATACGATTCACATGTCGGAATCGGAATTGACCACGTTCCATTGCCGCGACTGATAGCCCAACTTTTAATTTTGTTTTTGTTTTTATTTTATTTTTTCATTTTTGTTGAGCCGTTCTAAATTTCTGTAACTTCCCGACCACTTTCGTCTTTATTGCATCGTTTCTGATGTGAGGCGAGAGGGGTACATCGGCCCCGATATATTCCTCCACGCCGCGAAAGCCTAAAACCCCCATATGCTTATAGCGCCACCTATCACCACCACCATCATCTTCGGAACTTTTCAAAACTGGTCGGTGTTCTTACAGACCATTTAGGAACAGTCCCGAAAGTGGTCTAGGAAGTTTACTGTACTTTATTAGCACACAGTTCAAAGAATATTTGAGCCACGTCAGGCACAACGTGTCTTCAGATAGTTTCGCACAGTTCAGAAGTATCAAATCAGACTGTACATCCGCAGGTGTGAACAGTAGACTTGCCCAAGTCTGTTAATTAATTGCCAATTGTAGAACTAATTGTTAAAAACAACAACAACAACAAAAAAAAACACAAAAAAAAAAAAAACAAAAAAAAAAACACAATTTCCCTGTTTGAACAACTTAACATTCATGATAAAGACTAAAGAGACTTTAACAAAATTTTTTTGTTTAAAGCGACTTTCAGTAAAAAGTAAAAATAGGTAAAATATAAATGTAGGGACTTGGGCAAGACTAGTGTGAACAGTCGTCGTACGCCCGTTTTAGAACAGAAGAGAGACTTGATTCTAACGAGTGGGTAAGAGGGCTGATTCTAGACTGAAACGGCTATTTGATTACACAACAGCAGGCACATGGTGTATCTGTGACGTCACATCAACGTCGATGCAACCTCGTGATGTATATGCAACGCCACATCTTCGTCGGAGCAACATCATGACGTTGCTCTGGCGACGTGCGCCTGCTGGGGTGCACACCTTTAACACATTCCACGAACAAAATAATATTTAACACCTAAGATCTTCACATTAGGCATACTGGCCCCGATAGCTCAGTTGGTAGAGTGTCCGCTCCGGGGAATGGGAGGTCACGGGTTCGATCCCTGGCCGCGACATACCAAAGTCGTTAAAAATGGTACTAGCTGCTCCTCGCTTGGCACTCAGATTTACGGGGTAGAGCTGGGACTGGTCGACCCAGTCTCAGGATAATGTGACTGGGTGTGGTATCATGTAATGTGTCTGGGACATGATACTTCAGTGAGGCAGCGCTATAAAAGTGAGCATTGAGCTCCCTGTCGCAGCCAGACACCGTCGTGATATGACTGAAAAATTGTTGAAAGCGACGTTAAAACCGAATTCACACACACACACACATACACACACACACACACACACACACACACACACACCACACACACACACACACATTTGGCATATTTTATGAAACGGCTCGAACTTTAACAGTTGAACAGAATCATCCCAAAAGAAATCGCACTACACCGGCGACTGGTCGAGATTCATACTATTATCAATAGTCATTACTGCATCAGATTTGATAGGGGTGTTTGTTTCTTTGGTCTGCGAGTGTTTTTTTTTTTTTTTTTTAGTCTAAGATATATCGTCTTCTCTGATCAGACTTATGGCTGCACTTCTTATACTGTTTGGACTTGTACAGGTTTTTCTGCTCCACGGCTTCTGTCACTGGCAGACCTCATAGCTGTAGAAAAGGGGAAGCTACGATGATTTATAAGGAATTTTTTTTTCTATTTAGAAATATATGTTTCTGTGGAGAAATGAGAAAAAATACCACCAAATGTTCCTTATTGCTTAACCTTATCTAGAGCTTTGATATTACCAACGCCAAGAGAAAACCTGTTTTTGCCATTTTGCGATAAACAAAGGTGCGCATCAGTCTGCGCATGCGCGTAAACTGCTCAGCACATTAGTGTTCGCTGATTAGCTAATGCAGTACCTCTAGTTTCTACAGCCAAAATTTGAATACGCCAGCCAGTCTGTGAGGCGGAGCAGACCAGTTTGTGACTTACCTGGTCGCAGACACTAGAGAGGTATTCCTGTAACTAGACTGAGCCCCGCCAAGCGAATTTGTGTCTTCGAGCATTCAGTCATGACAAATTTTAACTGCGCATGCCCAGCCATTCAGAGGGGCCAGGGATATGGCTTTCTGTCTGAAGGTTCCTCTTGATTCACTGCTTGTATGAGCGAGCAGCGAAGGTTCTGGCGAGACTGCGCGGATGCGCAGGCTCGCCTGAACCTTCGCTGCTCGCATAGGCAATAAGTACCAAAATCGCTTGACTGGGCCCAGACTCATCTTACCTGTAGGATTCTGTTGGATACCTCTGCAGCATAGCTGATTTATATCAGTGCATGTATGTGTGTAGGTAGGAATAAACACTTCCAGGATGCTTTCAAGGTATATTAATATTTTGTTTAGTCTAATCGTGTAAGTTATGGCAGACTTTTTCACCTATCTCTGACCTTCTGATACTCGAATCTTCTCGGGCCACCGGCCTCTGTATCTCTATGGGACGCGAGTCTGGGTCACGGGTTCCATACCTCCGCGTCGGCAACATTCTTTGGTGGAGATTGATCATAACCTCCAGCTTTTCTGTTGTCATTCTCTTCCTTCCGCTCATTTGAAAAGGGCAGTTGTGAGTTTCTGGACAATACTGGTTAACCGCTCATGTGTAAGCCTGCCCAGAAGATGTGCGGTTAGGTAAAATGACTGACTCGATATGTGGTATGTTGAGTGGACCGTTAAAGCCTGAACAAACAAACGCAGTCTGACCGGAGCCTGCCCTGACCATTTTGTTTGTTTTGTTTGATTTAAGGTTTAACGTCCCCGTCAACACTGCTTAGGTCATTTTGGAGACGTTGATTCCATTTATGTGGGACTTTTACCCGACATTGAGATGAAATGACATCCCAATTAAACCAATATGTCCGTGAAGTTGGCTGCCAGTTGCCAGTTGCCAGTTGCCTATTCAATCGGCAACTGGCAAATGGCATCTAACTTCACAGTGTGGCTGCCAATTCGCTAATTCTATTGAATTGGCAACTGGCAACTGGCAGCCAGCTGCCAATTCGATTTGAGAGATTTTAAGAGTATAAAAACTGAATAGGCAACTGGCAAACGGCAACCAGTTGCCAATTCGACAATCCTAGTGAATTGGCAACTGTCAACTGGCAGCCAGCTGCCAATTCGATTTGAGACGGTTTTAGAGTATAAGAAATGAATAGGCAACTGGCAAACGGCAGCCAGCTGCCAATTCGCTAATTCTATTGAATTGGCAACTGGCAACCGGCAGCCAGCTGCCAATTCGCTAATTCTATTGAATTGGCAACTGGCAACTGGCAGCCAGCTGCCAATTCGATTTGAGACGATTTTAGAGCATAAGAACTGAATAGGCAACTGGCAACCGGTAGCCAGCTGCCAATTCGCTAATTCTATTGAATTGGCAACTGGCAACTGGCAGCCAGCTGCCAATTCGATTTGAGACAGTTTAAAAGTACAACAAATGAAAAGGCAACTGGCAAACGGCAACCAGTTGCCAATTCGACAATCCTATTGAATTGGCAACTTGCAACTGGCAGCCAGCTACCAATTCATTTGAGACGGTTTTAGAGTATAAGAAATGAATATGCAACTGGCAAACGGCAGCCAGCTGCCAATTCGCTAATTCTTTTGAATTGGCAACTGGCAACCGGCAGCCAGCTGCCAATTCGATTTTAGACGATTTTAGAGCACAAGAACTGAATAGGCAACCGGCAGCCAGCTGCCAATTCGCTAATTCTATTGAATTGGCAACTGGCAACTGGCAGTCAGCTGCCAATTCGATTTGAGAAAGTTTAAGACTACAACATCTGAATAGGCAACTGGCAAACGGCAACCAGTTGCCAATTCGACAATCCTTGTGAATTGGCTATTGGCAACTAGCAGCCAGCTGCCAATTCGATTTGAGACGGTTTTAGAGTATACGAACTGAATAGGCAACTGGCAAACGGCAACCAGATGCCAATTCGCTAATTCTATTGAATTGGCAACTGGCAACTGGCAGCCAGCTGCCAATTCGATTTGAGACAGTTTAAGAGTACAACAACTGAATAGGCAACGGGCAAACGGCAGCCAGTTGCCAATTCGACAATCCTAGTGAATTGGCAACTGGCAACTGGCAGCCAGCTGCCAATTCGATTTGAGACGGTTTTAGAGTATACGAACTGAATAGGCAACTGGCAAACGGCAACCAGATGCCAATTCGATAATTCTATTGAATTTGCAACTGGCAACTGGCGGCCAGCTGCCTATTCGTTTTGAGAGGGTTTAAAAGTATAAAAACTGAATAGGCAACTGGCAAACGGTAACCAGATGCCAATTCGACAATCCTAGAGAATTGGCAACTGGCAACTGGCAGCCAGCTGCCAATTCGATTTGAGACGGTTTTAGAGTATACGAACTGAATAGGCAACTGGCAAACGGCAACCAGATGCCAATTCGCTAATTCTATTGAAGTGGCAACTGGCAACTGGCAGCCAGCTGCCAATTCGATTTGAGACAGTTTAAGAGTACAACAACTGAAAAGGCAACTGGCAAACGGCAACCAGTTGCCAATTCGACAATCCTAGTGAATTGGCAACTGGCAACTGGCAGCCAGCTGCCAATTCGATTTGAGACGGTTTAAGAGTATACGAACTGAATAGGCAACTGGCAAACGGCAACCAGATGCCAATTCGCATATTCTATTGAATTGGCAACTGGCAACTGGCGGCCAGCTGCCAATTTGATTTGAAAGGGTTTAAAAGTATAAAAACTGAATAGGAAACTGGCAAACAACAATCTTAGTGAATTGGCAACTGGCAACTGGCAGCCAGCTGCCAATTCGATTCGAGACGGTTTTAGAGTATAAGAAATGAATAGTCAACTGGCAAACGGCAACTAGATACCAATTCGCTAATTCTATTGAATTGGCAACTGGCAACCGGCAGCCAGCTGCCAATTCGATTTGAGAGGGTTTAAAAGTATAAAACTGAATAGGCAACTGGCAAACGGCAACCAGTTGCCAATTCGACAATCCTAGTGAATTGGCAACTTGCAACTGGCTGCCAGCTGCCAATTCGATTTGAGACGGTTTTAGAGTATAAGAAATGAATAGGCAACTGTCAAACCGCAACCACATGCCAATTCGCTAATTCTATTTAATTGGCAACTGGCAGCCGGCAGCCAGCAGCCAATTCGCTAATTCAATTGAACTGGCTACTGGCAGCCAGCTGCCAATTCGATTTGAGAGGGTTTTAGAGTATAACAACTGAATAGGCAACTGGCAAACGGCAACCAGTTGCCAATTCGACGATCCTAGTGAATTGGCAACTGGCAACTGGCAGCCAGCTGCCAATTCGATTTGCGACGGTTTAAGAGTATAAGAAATGAATAGGCAACTGTCAAAAGGCAACCAGATGCCAATTCGCTAATTCTTTTGGATTGGCAACTGGCAACCGGCAGCCAGCTGCCAATTGGCTTATTCTATTGAATTGGCAACTGGCAACTGGCAGCCAGCTGCCAATTCGATTTTAGACGATTTATGAAGCATAAGAACTGAATAGACAACTGGCAACCGGCGGCCAGCAGACAATTCGCTAATTCTATTGAATTGGCAACTGGCAACTGGCAGCCAGCTGCCAATTCGATTTGAGACAGTTTAAGAGTAAACAACTGAATAGGCAACTGGCAAACGGCAACCAGATGCCAATTCGACAATCCTAGTGAATTGGCAACTGGCAACTGGCATCCAGCTGCCAATTCGATTTAAGATGGTTTTAGAGTATACGAACTGAATAGGCAACTGGCAACCGGCAACCAGATGCCAATTCGCTAATTCTATTGAATTGGCAACTGGCAACTGGCAGCCAGCTGCCAATTCGATTTGAGAGAGTTTAAGAGTATAAAAACTGAATAAACAACTGGCAAACGGCAACATGTTGCCAATTCGACAATCCTAATGCATTGGCAACTGGCAACTGGCAGCCAGCTGCCAATTCGATTTAAGACGGTTTTAGAGTGTAAGAAATGAATAGGCAACTGGCAAACGGCAACCAGATGCCAATTCGCTAATTCTACTGAATAGGCAACTGGCAAACGGCAACCAGATGCCAATTCGACAATCCTAGTGAATTGGCAACTGGCAACTGGCATCCAGCTGCCAATTCGATTTGAGATGGTTTTAGAGTATACGAACTGAATAGGCAACTGGCAACCGGCAACCAGATGCCAATTCGCTAATTCTATTGAATTGGCAACTGGCAACTGGCAGCCAGCTGCCAATTCGATTTGAGAGAGTTTAAGAGTATAAAAACTGAATAGGCAACTGGCAAACGGCAACCAGTTGGCAATTCGACAATCCTAATGCATTGGCAACTGGCAACTGGCAGCCAGAAGCCAATTCGATTTAAGACGGTTTTTGAGTGTAAGAAATGAATAGGCAACTGGCAAACGGCAACCAGATGCCAATTCGCTAATTCTACTGAATTGGCAACTCGCAACCGGCAGCCAGCTGCCAATTCGCTAATTCTATTGAATTGGCAACTGGCAACTTGCAGCCAGCTGCCAATTCGATTAGAGACGATTTCAGAGCATAAGAACTGAATAGGCAACTGGCAACCGGCAGCCAGCTGCCAATTCGCTAATTCTATTGAATTGGCAACTGGCAACTGGTAGCCAGCTGCCAATTCGATTTGAGACAGTTTAAGAGTACAACAACTGAATTGACAACTGGCAAACGGCAACCAGTTGCCAATTCGACAATCCTAGTGAATTGGCAACTGGCAACTGGCATCCAGCAGCCAATTCGATTTGAGACGGTTTTAGAGTATACGAACTGAATAGGCAACTGGCAAACGGCAACCAGATGCCAATTCGCTAATTCTATTGAATTGGCAACTGGCAGCCAGCTGCCAATTCGATTTGAGAGGGTTTAAAAGTATAAAAACTGAATAGGCAACTGGCAAACGGCAACCAGTTGCCTATTCGACAATCCTAGTGAATTGGCAACTGGCAACTGGCAGCCAGCTGCCAATTCGATTTTAGACGGTTTTAGAGTATAAGAAATGAATATGCAACTGGCAACCGGCAGCCAGCTGCCAATTCGCTAATTCTATTGAATTGGCAACTGGCAACTGGCAGCCAGCTGCCAATTCGATTTGAGACAGTTTAAGAGTACAACAACTGAATAGGCAACTGGCAAACGACAACCAGTTTCCAATTCGACAATCCTAGTGAATTGGCAACTGGCAACTGGCAGCCAGCTGCCAATTCGATTTGAGACGGTTTTAGAGTATACGAACTGAATAGGCAACTGGCAAACGGCAATCAGATGCCAATTCCCTAATTCTATTGAATTGGCAACTGGCAACTGGCAGCCAGCTGCCAATTCGATTTGAGACAGTTTAAGAGTACAACAACTGAATAGGCAACTTGCAAACGGCAACCAGTTGCCAATTCGACAATCCTAGTGAATTGGCAACTGGCAACTGGCAGCCAGCTGCCAATTCGATTTGAGACGGTTTTAGAGTATACGAACTGAATAGGCAACTGGCAAACGGCAAACAGATGCCAATTCGCAAATGCTAATGAATTGGCAACTGGCAGCCAGCTGCCAATTCGATTTGAGAAGGTTTAAAAGTATAAAAACTGAATAGGCAACTGGCAAACGGCAGCCAGTTGCCAATTCGACAATCTTAGTGAATTGGCAACTGGCAGCCAGCTGCCAATTCGTTTTGAGACGGTTTTAGTGTATAAGAAATGAATAGGCAACTGGCAAACGGCAACTAGATGCCAATTCGCTAATTCTATTGAATTGGCAACTGGCAACCGGCAGCCAGCTGCCAATTCGATTATAGAGGGGTTAAAAGTATAAAAACTGAATAGGCAACTGGCAAACGGCAACCAGTTGCCAATTCGACAATCCGTGTGAATTTGCAAGTGGCAACTGGCAGCCAGCTGCCAATTCGATTTGAGACGGTTTAAGAGTATAAGAAATGAATAGGCAACTGGCAAACCGCAACCAGATGCCAATCCGCTATTCTATTTAATTGGCAACTGGCAACCGGCAGCCAGCAGCCAATTCGCTTATTCAATTGAACTGGCTACTGGCAGCCAGCTGCCAATTCGATTTGAGAGCGTTTAAGAGTATAAAAACTGAATACGCAACTGGCAAACGGCAACCAGTTGCCAATTCGACAATCCTAGTGAATTGGCAACTTGCAACTGGCAGCCAGCTGCCAATTCGATTTGAGACGGTTTTAGAGTATAAGAAATGAATAGGCGACTGGCAAACGGCAACCAGATGCCAATTCGCTAATTGTATTGAATTGGCAACTGGCAACCGGCAGCCAGCTGCAAATTCGTTAATTCTATTGAATGGGCAACTGGCAACTGGCAGCCAGCTGCCAATTCGAGTTGACAGAGTTTAAGAGTATAAAAACTGAATAGGCAACAGGCAAACGGCAACCAGTTGCCAATTCGACAATCCTAATGCATTGGCAACTGGAAACTGGCAGCCAGCTGCCAATTCGATTTGAGTCGGTTTTAGAGTATAAGAAATGAATAGGCAACTGGCAAACGGCAACCAGATGCCAATTCGCTAATTCTATTGAATTGGCAACTGGCAACCGGCAGCAAGGTGTCAATTCGCTTATTCAATTGAATTGGCAACTGGCAACTGGCAGCCAGCTGCAAATTCGATTCAGACGATTTTGGAGCATAAGAACTGAATAGGCAACTGGCAACCGGCAACCAGTTGCCAATTCGACAATCCTAGAGAATTGGCAACTGGCAACAGGCAGCCAGATGCCAATTCGATTTGAGACGGTTTTAGAGTATACGAACAGAATAGGCAACTGGCAAACAGCAACCAGATGCCCATTCGCTAATTCTATTGAATTGGCAATTGGCAACTGGCAGCCAGCTGCCAATTCAATTTCAGAGGGTTTAAAAGTATAAAAACTGAATAGGCAACTGGCAAACGGCAACCAGTTGCCAATTCGACAATCCTAGTGATTTGGCAACTGGTAACTGGCAGCCAGCTGCCAATTCGATTTGAGACGGTTTTAGAGTATAAGAAATGAATAGGCAACTGGCAAACGGCAGCCAGATGCCAATTCGTTAATTCTATTGAATTGGCAACTGGCAACCGGCAGCCAGGTGTCAATTCGCTAATTCAATTGAATTGGCAACTGGCAACTGGCAGCCAGCTGCCAATTCGATTCAGACGATTTTGGAGCATAAGAACTGAATAGGCAACTGGTAACCGGCAGCCAGCTTCCAATTCGATAATTCTATTGAATTGGCAACTGGTAACTGGTAGCCAGCTGCAAATTCGATTTGAGACGATTTTAGAGCATAAGAACTGAATAGGCAACTGGCAACCGGCATCCAGTTGCCAATTCGACAATCCTAGAGAATTGGCAACTGGCAACAGGCAGCCAGATGCCAATTCGATTTGAGACGGTTTGAGAGTATACGAACAGAATAGGCAACTTGCAAACGGCAGCCAGATGCCCATTCGCTAATTCTATTGAATTGGCAACTGGCAACTGGCAGCCAGCTGCCAATTCGAATTCAGAGGGTTTAAGAGTATAAAAACTGAATAGGCAACTGGCAAACGGCAATAAGTTGCCACTTCGACAATCCTAGTGAATTGGCAACTGGCAACTGGCAGCCAGCTGCCAATTCGATTTGAGAGGGTTTAAGAGTATAAAAACTGAATAGGCAACTGGCAAACGGCAACCAGTTGCCAATTCGACAATCCTAGTGAATTGGCACCTAGTGAGTTGCCAATTCACTAGGATTGTCGAATTGGCAACTGGTTGCCGTTTGCCAGTTGCCTATTCAGTTTTCATACTTTTAAACCCTCTCAAATCGAATTGGCAGCTGGCTGCCGGTTGCCAGTTGCCAATTCAATAGAATTAGCGAATTAGCATCTAGTTGCCGTTTGCCAGTTGCCTATTCATTTCTTATACTCTAAAACCGTCTCAAATCGAATTGGCAGCTGGCTGCCAGTTACCAGTTGCCAATTCACTAGGATTGTCGAATTGGCAACTGGTTGCCGTTTGCCAGTTGCCTATTCAGTTTTTATACTTTTAAACCCTCTCAAATCGAATTGGCAGCTGGCTGCCAGTTGCCAGTTGCCAATTCAATAGAATTAGCGAATTGGCATCTGGTTGCCGTTTGCCAGTTGCCTATTCAGTTCGTATACTCTAAAACCGTCTCAAATCGAATTGGCAGCTGGCTGCCAGTTGCCAGTTGCCAATTCACTAGGATTGTCGAATTGTCAGCTTACTGCCAGTTGCCAGTTGCCAGTTGCCAATTTAATAGAATTAGCGAATTGGCAGCTGGCTGCCGGTTGCCAGTTGCCTATTCAGTTCTTATGCTCTAAAATCATCTCAAATCGAATTGGCAGCTGGCTGCCAGTTGCCAGTTGCCAATTCAATAGAATTAACGAATTGGCAGCTGGCTGCCGGTTGCCCGTTGCCAATTCAATAGAATTAGCGAATTGGTATATGGTTGCCGTTTGCCAGTTGCCTATTCAGTTCGTATACTCTAAAACCGTCTCAAATCGAATTGGCAGCTGGCTGCCAGTTGCCAGTTGCCAATTCACTAGGATTGTCGAATTGGCAACTGGTTGCCGTTTGCCAGTTGCCTATTCAGTTGTTGTACTCTTAAACTGTCCCAAATCGAATTGGCAGCTGGCTGCCAGTTGCCAGTTGCCAATTCAATAGAATTAGCGAATTGGCATCTGGTTGCCGTTTGCCAGTTGCCTATTCATTTCGTATACTCTAAAACCGTCTCAAATCGAATTGGCAGCTGGCTGCCAGTTGCCAGTTATCAATTCAATAGGATTGTCGAATTGGCAACTGGTTGCCGTTTGCCAGATGCCTATTCAGTTGTTGTACTCTTAAGCTGTCTCAAATCGAATTGGCAGCTGGCTGCCAGTTGCCAGTTGCCAATTCAATAGAATTAGCGAATTGGCATCTGGTTGCCGTTTGCCAGTTGCCTATTCAGTTCGTATACTCTAAAACCGTCTCAAATCGGATTGGCAGCTGGCTGCCAGTTGCCAGTTGCCAATTCACTAGGTTTTGTCGAATTGGCAACTGGTTGTCGTTTGCCAGTTGCCTATTCAGTTGTTGTACTCTTAAACTGTCTCAAATCGAATTGGCAGCTGGCTGCCAGTTGCCAATTCAATAGAATTAGCGAATTGGCAGCTGGCTGCCGGTTGCCAGTTGCCTATTCATTTCTTATACTCTAAAACCGTCTAAAATCGAATTGGCAGCTGGCTGCCATTTGCCAGTTGCCAATTCACTTCGATTGTCGAATTGGTAACTGGTTGCCGTTTGCCAGTTGCCTATTCAGTTTTTATACTTTTAAACCCTCTCAAATCGAATTGGCAGCTGGCTGCCAGTTGCCAGTTGCCAATTCAATAGAATTAGCGAATTGGCATCTGGTTGCCGTTTGCCAGTTGCCTATTCAGTTCGTATACTCTAAAACCGTCTCAAATCGAATTGGCTGCTGGCTGCCAGTTGCCAGTTGCCAATTCACTAGGATTGTCGAATTGGCAACTGGTTGCCGTTTGCCAGTTGCCTATTCAGTTGTTGTACTCTCAAACTGTCTCAAATCGAATTGGCAGCTGGCTACCAGTTGCCAGTTGCCAATTCAATAGAATTAGCGAATTGGCATCTGGCTGCTGGTTGCCAGTTGCCTTTTCAGTTCTTATGCTCTAAAATCGTCTCATATCGAATTGGCAGCTGGCTAAAAGTTGCCAGTTGCCAATTCAATAGAATTAGCGAATTGGCAGCTGGCTGCCGGTTGCCAGTTGCCAATTCAGTAGAATTAGCGAATTGGCATCTGGTTGCCGTTTGCCAGTTGCCTATTCATTTCTTACATTCTAAAACCGTCTCAAATCGAATTGGCAGCTGGCTGCCAGTTGCCAGTTGCCAATGCATTAGGATTGTCGAATTGGCAACTGGTTGCCGTTTGCCAGTTGCCTATTCAGTTTTTATACTCTTAAACTCTCTCAAATCGAATTGGCAGCTGGCTGCCAGTTGCCAGTTGCCAATTGAATAGAATTAGCGAATTGGCATCTGGTTGCCGGTTGCCAGTTGCCTATTCAGTTCGTATACTCTAAAACCATCTCAAATCGCATTGGCAGCTGGCTGCCAGTTGCCAGTTGCCAATTTATTAGGATTGTCGAATTGGCATCTGGTTGCCGTTTGCCAGTTGCGTATTCAGTTGTTGTACTCTTAAACTGTCTCAAATCGAATTCGCAGCTGGCTGCCAGTTGCCAGTTGCCAATTCAATAGAATTAGCGAATTGTAAGCTGGCTGTCGGTTGCCAGTTGTCTATTCAGTTCTTATGCTTCATAAATCGTCTAAAATCGTATTGGCAGCTGGCTGCCAATTGCCAGTTGCCAATCCAATAGAATAAGCCCATTGGCAGCTGGCTGCCGGTTGCCAGTTGCCAATTCAATAGAATTAGCGAATTGGCATCTTGTTGCCGTTTGCCAGTTGCCTATACATTTCTTATACTCTAAAACCGTCTCAAATCGAATTAGCAGCTGGCTGCCAGTTGCCAGTTGCCAATTCACTAGGATCGTCGAATTGGCAACTGGTTGCCGTTTGCCAGTTGCCTATTCAGTTGTTATACTCTAAAACCCTCTCAAATCGAATTGGCAGCTGGCTGCCAGTAGCCAGTTCAATTGAATTAGCGAATTGGCAGCTGGCTGCCGGTTGCCAGTTGCCAATTCAATAGAATTAGCGAATTGGCATCTGGTTGCGGTTTGACAGTTGCCTATTCATTTCTTATACTCTAAAACCGTCTCAAATCGAATTGGCAGCTGGCTGCCAGTTGCCAGTTGCCAATTCACTAGGGATGTCGAATTGGCAACTGGATGCCGTTTGCAAGTTGCCTATTCAGTTTTTTATACTTTTAAACCCTCTCAAATCGAATTGGTAGCTGGCTGCCGGTTGCCAGTTGCCAATTCAATAGAATTAGCGAATTGGCATCTAGTTGCCGTTTGCCAGTTGCCTATTCATTTCTTATACTCTAAAACCGTCTCGAATCGAATTGGCAGCTGGCTGCCAGTTGCCAGTTGCTAATTCACAAAGATTGTCGAATTGGCAACTGGTTGCCGTTTGCCAGTTTCCTATTCAGTTTTTATACTTTTAAACCCTTTCAAATCGAATTGGCAGCTGGCCGCCAGTTGCCAGTTGCCAATTCAATAGAATTAGCGAATTGGCATCTGGTTGCCGTTTGCCAGTTGCCTATTCAGTTCGTATACTCTAAAACCGTCTCAAATCGAATTGGCAGCTGGCTGCCAGTTGCCAGATGCCAATTCACTAGGATTGTCAAATTGGCGACTGGTTGCCGTTTGCCAGTTGCCTATTCAGTTGTTGTACTCTTAAACTGTCTCAAATCAAATTGGCAGCTGGCTGCCAGTTGCCAGTTGCCAATTCAATAGAATTAGCGAATTGGCATCTGGTTGCCGTTTGCCAGTTGCCTATTCAGTTCGTATACTCTAAAACCGTCTCAAATCGAATTGGCAGCTGGCTGCCAGTTGCCAGTTGCCAATTCTCTAGGATTATCGAATTTGCATCTGGTTGCCGTTTGCCAGTTGCCTATTCAGTTTTTATATTTTTAAACCCTCTCAAATCGAATTGGCAGCTGGCCGCCAGTTGCCAGTTGCCAATTCAATAGAATTAGCGAATTGGCATCTGGTTGCCGTTTGCCAGTTGCCTATTCAGTTCGTATACTCTAAAACCGTCTCAAATCGAATTGGCAGCTGGCTGCCAGTTGCCAATTCACTAGGATTGTCGAATTGGCAACTGGCTGCCGTTTGCCAGTTGCCTATTCAGTTGTTGTACTCTTAAACTGTCTCAAATCGAATTGGCAGCTGGCTGTCAGTTGCCAGTTGCCAATTCAATAGAATTAGCGAATTGGCATCTGGTTGCCGTTTGCCAGTTGCTTATTCAGTTCGTATACTCTAAAACCGTCTCAAATCGAATTGGCAGCTGGCTGCCAGTTGCCAGTTGCCAATTCACAAGGATTGTCGAATTGGCAACTGGTTGCCGTAGGCCAGTTGCCTATTCAGTTGTTGTACTCTTAAACTTTCGCAAATCGAATTGGCAGCTGACTGCCAGCTGCCAGTTGCCAATTCAATAGAATTAGCGAATTGGCAGCTGGCTGCCGGTTGCCAGTTGCCTATTCAGTTCTTGTGCTCTAAAATCGTCTTAAATCGAATTGGCAGCTGGCTGCCGGTTGCCAGTTGCCAATTCAATAGAATTAGCGAATTGGCAGCTGGCTGCCGTTTGCCAGTTGCCTATTCAGTTCTTATACTCTAAAACCGTCTCAAATCGAATTGGCAGCTGGCTGCCAGTTGCCAGTTGCCAATTCACTAGGATTGTCGAATTGGCAACTGGTTGCCGTTTGCCAGTTGCCTTTTCAGTTGTTGTACTTTTAAACTGTCTTAAATCGAATTGGCAGCTGGCTGCCAGTTGCCAGTTGCCAATTCAATAGAATTAGCGAATTGGCAGCTGGCTGCCGGTTGCCAGTTGCCTATTCAGTTCTTATGCTCTAAAATCGTCTCAAATCGAATTGGCAGCTGGCTGCCAGTTGCCAGTTGCCAATTCAATAGAATTAGCGAATTGGCAGCTGGCTGCCGGTTGCCAGTTGCCAATTCAATAGAATTAGCGAATTGGCAGCTGGCTGCCGTTTGCCAGTTGCCTATTCATTTCTTATACTCTAAAACCGTCTCAAATCGAATTGGCAGCTGGCTGCCAGTTGACAGTTGCCAGTTCACTAGGATTGTCGAATTGGCAACTGGTTGCCGTTTGCCAGTTGCCTATTCAGTTTTTATACTCTTAAAATCTCTCAAATCGAATTGGCAGCTGGCTGCCAGTTGCCAGTTGCCAATTCAATAGAATTAGCGAATTGGCAGCCACACTGTGAAGTTAGATGCCATTTGCCAGTTGCCGATTGAATAGGCAACTGGCAACTGGCAACTGGCAGCCAACTTCACGGACATTAAACCAATAGGGTATATAAGCATGGACGGACGGACTCACAGCGCTTTGCCTGGGCAGGCTCAGATCCTCTAAGCGGTTTACCAGTACCCGTGTGCGGCCGGTTTCAGCTCTGCGTGGAAGCATCATGCAGCCCAAATATTTCTTCAAGCCCCGATGGGCGGGAGCGGAAACCTTTTAAGCCTGATCAAACAAACGAAGTCTGATCAGAGCCTTTTTTTCTGACCACATTAAGGTAATCGATCCCTGTCAGCACAAAACAGCGGGCCAACGTCGGACCGATAGCGACGCTATCGGTCCGACGTTGGCCCTACATTCTTTGCCGGCTGGGACTTACTTGAATTTGTACTAAGAAGACATTTTCAGGAAAAATCGGTTGTAGTCCAAAACATATATTATGACTTCTCTCTGAGGCGGTTAATTCTAATGAGCAAAACGATATGTTTAATCGACAGAAAAAAGAACATCAAAGTTCACAGCACTGATGGGTGGATTGTCTATGAGTGTAATCCTGAAGTTTGACTTATACTTTTCCGTTCAACCCTTAAATTTCAGTATTTTAAGCAAACAGTGCAGATCCTGATCAGATGATTCGTTCTATGGCGTCTGATCTGGGTCTACACTGTTTATATGAGACCAGTCTCCAGGTTTGTGAAGATCTTGTCCACATGAGCTGCACCAGATTCCAAATGCCGATATGAATTAACTGTATTCCCTCATTGACATGCTTCCTCATGGTAAAATGCACAATAACACTTTGATTATACATTTTGCATTTAATCTTGAGACGGTGACATTTCCACAGCAATGAGTTAATTCATATTATTCAAAGTACCTTGCATTCTTAGAAAGTTCCAAACGTTTTAAGTGACAAATGTATCGCTACAATTGTTTTCATCTCGAAAACACGCCTATGCAATTTTAACCCTCTCGAACCCACTTTTGTTTAGTAAAACTTGCATTTACAGGGTATACATTATTTTTATTATTTCTGCTTAAAATATAGACTGTGGCTACTCGTTAGAACCGCCTCACCGAGGCGGAGTGAGTGTTTGAGTTTTACGTCTCGCTAACAGCTAAGGCTATACGGAGACGGGACCTCGGGTAAAGACTTCATCCGAAAGTCTGGAGAAACCCGGGATCGATCCTGCGACCGCTGGTGTACAAGGCGAGTAGCATAACCCTACATCACGGAGGCTTCTACCTAGTCTCGCCGAGGCGGTTATAACGAGTACCCACAATCTACATTTTGAGCAGAAATTTGAAGAAAAAAATCATCTGAAAAAATCATGTTAAATTTTCTTTTTGATTATATTTGTTTCCGTAATGACAAGGGAGGCAACTGAGAGGTCTTCTGCCATATTTCAGGGAAATCTCACGGACTTGAACACGGGTGGCTCATATGAGTCCCGCCAAACGAATTTGTGTCTTCGAGCATTCCGTCATGACAAATTTTAACTCCGCATGCCCAGCCATTCAGAGGGGTCAGGGATATGGCTTTCTGTCTGAAGGTTCCTCTTGATTCACTGCTTGTATGAGCGAGCAGCGAAGGTTCTGGCGAGACTGCGCGGATGCGCAGGCTCGCCTGAACCTTCGCTGCTCGCATAGGCGACACGTACCAAAATCGCTTGACGGGGCCATTTATGCTTGTTCAAAATTCAAAATTTCATGTATGAAGACATTTGCGGCGAAGCTATCACATGCGAATCATCACAGTGAATATTGGTGTATGGCTGAGTAACTATCTTCTTCTTCTTTATTTAGTGTAAGAATATAAGAATATTATATGGGTGTGAGGGGTGGATGGAAAAATCCGTCCCGAGGGACACTGTCTGACACCACGAGGCTTGCCGAGTGATGCCGGACAGTGACCCCGAGGGACGGATTTTTCTATCCACCCCTCACACCCATATTGGATTCTTTTTCTTGCATACCTTCCATTTCTTAAAGCGTAATTTTAATGCTGCAGTCACTTCGGTTACCAACGTCCGCCATTTTGTGTTGACACTGCAGGAATGTTTAGTGACGTTGCTGTGACGTCAACCTTAATGACGGCACATGCGAGGTCGTAATCAACCAGTGCATTTATCAAACACGCGATTATATATTCGATTTTGGGTCGGACCACCAGGGTCAGAACATAAATTTCTATCCCAGGGTAAAATCACGGATTTCCTTGTCTGGTGTGCAAGAAAAGGTCATTCAGGAAAAGCCACAACCAAAGAACGCAGCCATCTCAAGTCACCGACATGGAGGCACACACAAAAACAGACAAAACATGAACCAACTAACAAATAAGGCACTGCAAAAGAACGGCCGCAGTGTACATGATTTTGATTACTTAGAAAAGATAAATCTATATAGGCAAGCTGTATCTACATAAAGGAGAGGATAAATATAGGCCAATGCTTTGGCATTTGTATGTGTATTTGTTGTACAGATGTATGTATTCATGTCATAAAATTTGGAATAAAACGTGTGCTTGAGCCCCTAAGAGAAGTTCCCAATAGCGCCAAAAACAGGCCCGGGGTTTTAAAACTTTTTTCATGCACAAAACACTTGAGCATGAAATTTGAAATGTTCATAATTATCTAATTACAAGCAAATTAGGAAGTTGGTATGCTCCGATCAGCGAAGAATGTTATTTGTCCTGCTTAGAAATTTTAAAATGCCAACAATTTTTGGCTTTTTAACATTCATGAATGTTAAAAAGCCAAAAATTGTTGGTATTTTAAGTTCTGACTAACCATTCCGTCTATAGTTCAGGCTAAGTTATGACTAACCCTCTTGAGTTGAGCCTGAAAAAAGATTTATGGCTTTGGACCCAGATATTCAGGTTTAATTTAGGGAGTGTTTTCTTACATTTCATGAAGTTTTATGTTGTGCTTTTATGTACTTATTAACGTCGCCTCGATCAGGCGATTCTAATGAGTACATACAACATAAATTTATATTACAGAGCAAACCGATTCCCTTAAGTTATACCCATTATGCTTCCTGACCTACGAGGGCGAGTCAATAAAAAACATATTTCTGGGTGAGATTGATCTCTTTTTCGATGTAATTGCCCTCTAAAATGATACACTTGGACCAACGCTGTTCCAGTGCCATCAGCCGAGAACTGTAGAAGCCAGGGTCGTTGTCTCCGATCCCCTCCTCAACTGCCGCCACGGACCGGATATGACGTCCATTGACATCCTTTCATGTCGAACTTTAACGGACATCCAGGTAACTGATGTCGGTTAAAGTTAATACATAGATTTATATAGGAACTTTATAATTATTTCCGCATAAAATAAAAACTTATAAGAATAACTTTTCTGTGCAAGCGGCTCATGATTTTACATTCTTTTTCAATTATCCACATGTATTTTTAATGAAATTTTATGAACAACTTTTAGTCCTTTTTACATATATTTGGAAGCACCCACTAAATGTATAGAATATATAGTAAAACTATTGATTACAGCGACAAAAACTGATGAATTTCTTTTCATAACTTTTTTGTAAATTGTTATTTCTTTTCTGTGCCAGCGGAAGTAAAATTGCAAATTTATTGTGAACACGCCCATATACATTTTGTAAAATAAAAATGAAAATAATTTGGTCCTTTTTGAAAATGAAATACACTGCCCCCTTTTTCTATTTACAGTTTACCTTGGTCACCTAGGTAACCATGGCTAGGAGCTGTGGGAGATAATCATTTATTTTCTGTGTTGTACGCGTTAATTCCCTTCATTATCAGCATAGCTGAGAAAGGTCGTGTCCGTATAAGTCCGGTACGTTCAAGTTTGGAAATAGGAAATAGTCACTAGTAGCTAAGTCCGGAGAATAGGAGGGGCACGGTCTACCCATTGCAATTCTGTAAGTGTGGACTATTGCATTGTCCTTTGGAGAATAATCCCTTTGGAGAGTTTACCACGACGTTTTTCACGGATCGCAGTTCTCAGCTGGTCGAGCCAATTTGCGAGGGAGATAATCATTTATTTTCTGTGTTGTACGCGTTAATTCCCTTCATTATCAGCATAGCTGAGAAAGGTCGTGTCCGTATAAGTCCGGTACGTTCAAGTTTGGAAATAGGAAATAGTCACTAGTAGCTAAGTCCGGAGAATAGGAGGGGCACGGTCTACCCATTGCAATTCTGTAAGTGTGGACTATTGCATTGTCCTTTGGAGAATAATCCCTTTGGAGAGTTTACCACGACGTTTTTCACGGATCGCAGTTCTCAGCTGGTCGAGCCAATTTGCATAATACGCACCTCTTATTGTACCTTTCTTTGCATAACAACGCCTTGTGTGTCCCAAAACACAGCTGCCATCATTTTGCCAGCAGCGTGTAGCGTATTGAACTTCGTTGGCCTCGAAGACCCCGGCCCTACCCACTGGCGTCTCTGGCTCATAATAATGGACCCAGATCTCA
Organism: Lucinisca nassula; assembly: GCA_963580285.1. NCBI lineage: Eukaryota > Metazoa > Mollusca > Bivalvia > Lucinida > Lucinidae > Lucinisca > Lucinisca nassula. Next base: position 29,365,801 of record OY757012.1, on the reverse strand, counting down.
TCTACAGTCAGCAGAAAGCCTCCGTGGTGTAGTGGTTACGCTACTCGCCTTGTAAACCAGGGGTCGCAGGATCGATCCCGGTCTTCTCCAGACTTTCTGATGAGTCTATTAACCGAAGTCCCGTCTCTGTATGACCTTAGTTGTTGGTGGGACATAAACCTCAAACACTCACACTCTAACTGAATTAATTTACCACACCAATTTCTGTCAATCCACCAATAAAATAATTTGTTATAATTTATTCGTTTGATTTATAGACCGCATGACAACAGTGTAGATCCTGATCAGCCATCTAAGGTGTTGCCATCACGAAAACACGCCTACATAACATTGACCGTCCTAAACCCACATTATATAGTAAAACTGGGGTTAACAGGGTATACATTTTTAGCTCACGAGAGCCGAAGGTTCCGTGGGGAGCTTATATTATAGGCAGTCGCCCGTCCTCGTCCGCGTCGTCAACATTATCAAGTGACATCTCCTTTGAAAGTACTGTGCAAATTGAAACCAAATTACATGTGGAGCCTCTTTGGGAAGGGGAACGAAAGTTTGTTCATAAGGACTGGGTCACATGGGTCTGCTCCAAGACATAGGTTGTGGGTACTCGTTAGAACCGCCTCAATGAGGCGGTTCTAATGAGCACACACGACCTATGTTATGAACATTTATAAGAAAAAAATCAAGGATTTTCATCAGAAAAGTAGCCATTTTCGAGATGCGAAAAATGCATTATACCGTACGGGTGAGTTATCGCAATGTATTGTCTTTTCAATAGCGAGTGAGTGGGTAGACAGCACTGGGGCACTACAGTATGTTATGAAGATACGTATTTGTTTGTTTGATTTGAGGTTTAACGTCCCCGTCAACACTGTAAAGGTCATTTTGGAGACGTTGCTTCCTATTTTGTGGGACTTTTACCCGACATTGAGATGAAATGACAACTCAAGCCCTGTCGCCCAAGGAAACCAACAGGGTTTATAAGCATGGACGGGCCGACTCGCTCCGCGGTTCCTGGACAGGCTTAGATCCTCTAAGCGGTTTACCAGTACTAGCGTGCGGACGGTTTCAGCTCTGTGTGGAAGCATCATGCAGCCCATCTATTTCTTCAAGCCCCGATGGGCGGTATGAATGTTTAGTATGAAGCATACGCATAAATGTTTAATATGAAACCTATAACGAATTAGACAAAAATGGGATGCCTGTACATAATGGTTGCATGTATTGATTATTTTTTTAGCTTAATTGTTTTTAAAGGCCTTTAAAATGACAACAATAAAACAGCCCAATAAACGAGTATATTAAAGAACCTGTTCCGCACATCTGCATTTGGTGTCGGTTAACAAGGAAATAAATTTATTTTCAGGTAATTTTTCTTACATTACGAAAACACGCCTATACAAATACATTGTAAACTTTACCGCCGAAAAACAAGCAAACAAATAATAATAATAATAAAAAACTACAAACAAACAAAAAAAAAAACAAAAAAAAAACGAATGTTTTAAAATGGAAAATTGTGATATTTTTCTTATTTCTGTTCAAAATGGAGATTGTGGTGTTCGTTAGAACCGCCTCATCGAAGCGGTTCTAACGAGCACCCACAATCTGTATATCGTCTATATTTCTGTTCCAAACATAACTTGTAGGTGCTTGTTAGACGCGCCTCAGTATGCGCCGGTATACACGAAAATGTTCGAGATGACACGCGCGACTGGTGAAGACTCGGATCAGACTTTGCGTCTAATCCTAGTCTTCGCAAGTCACAAGCCTCATCTTGAGATCCTTGCGCATCGTTTGTTTGTTTGAGGTTTAACGTCCCCGTCAACACTGTATAGGTCATTTGCGAGACGTTGCTTCCAATTTTGTGGGACTTTTACCCGACATTGATATGAAGCGACATCTCAAGCCCAATAGGGTTTATAAGCATGGACGGTCCGACTCGCACCGCTTTGTCTGGGCAGGGTTAGATCCTCTAAGCGGTTTACCAGTACTCGTGTGCGGTCGGATTTCTGCTGTGCGTAGAAGCATCATGCAGCCCATCTATTTCTTCAAGCCCCGATGGGCGGGGGCAGCCTTGCGCATCGTTAGAACGACAAATCATTACCCAAACATGCCTCCTATACACATGTATTGAATATTTAACCACCAGATAAAAATTTTAATATTTTTCATATTTCTGCTCAGAACATAGATTGGGAGTACATGTCAGAACCACCTCGTCAGAACCGCCAAACATGGAAAAACATCGCCTGGATATACCATTTCCTTGTATACAAGTGACATTTAAGGGGAATGGGAACACCTTCAGGGGAGGCAACTCCTGCAAAAGTATTTTTGTCTCTCTTTTCAATATGGGTCAACTCTTAAAGGAAAGAATTTGCTCCTGAGGAGCAAATTCTTTCCTTTAAGAGTAGACTCCTTTGTCAATGAAACATGGCTTATAGAAAAACAAACAGGAAGTCCCGAAAGTTGTCTCCCTTTGAAAAATGGCGGAAAAACCTGCTAGGTGTTCCCATTCCCCTTAAAATGATGATTTTAGGGACCCGCCTATCGGGCCTTAGAGAAACAGATTGGGTTGCACGGTGCTTCCACTGACCGCACATGAATACAGGTAAACAACTTAGAAGGTCCAGGCAAAGTGCTGCAAATCGGAACATCCATGCATATAAACCCTATTGATTTCATTGGGCGAAAGGGCCTGAGGAGTCATTCCATCTCAATGTCGGTTAAAAGTCCCACAAAATTGGAAGCTACGTCTCCAAAATGACCTATACAGTGTTGACGGGGACGTTAAACCTCAAACAAACAAACAAAAATGGTGATTTGTTACCCGGACGCTTTACCGTGATGTCTTCGTTCAGCCTAGCAGTCACTGGAGGATCAGTCGCTGTAAAGTTATTATAAAACTATAATAAAAACTACAATAAAGTCTTAATAAAGTGTCAATGATGTGGAAGAATTCACAGATACCACAATCTAAATTAAACCCATTTAGTACTGAGTTGACTCTTCCCGCTATCACTCGCACGAGTCCATTTCGAAATTGAGGAGTGTCCGATTGGGTTATTTTATATCTAATTTTAATATATTGATAGAAACAACAACAAAAAAGGCTGATGATTTTTGTGCAAATTGTGAAGCGCCTGATCAGGGCCTGCACTGTTTGTCATTATTCTGCTTTTGGGCGCCCCGAATAAAATGGATTAGCTATACGGATGTTGATGACAGTTTAAGCATGATTTTTCTGAATCCTAAAAATGTTTACAAGAACGTGAACAAGTTGTTAGTAACAATATATTGACGTGTGTATTTCTGTTGGATACGTTTACCGACGTTATTGACGTACGTAACAACATGTAAGTAGTACACTCGGTTTGAGCTTGGTTGTTTTATAGACCGTAAAAAAAATCAAACTGAACTGATTCAAAAAATAGAATGCATGTGTATAAACGAACCATATGGTGCAGTTACTTCGTAAGAGAGAGAGAGAGAGAGAGAGAGAGAGAGAGAGAGAGAGAGAGAGAGAGAGAGAGAGAGAGAGAGAGAGAGAGAGAGGACTAAATATTAACAAAACAAAATGACCCACAGTCTATATATCTATTTGTTTTGCTGTTTGTATTGGAGTAAACGACCCAGTCAACACCATTTACGTCATTTTTGAGCCAGCCAGTTTACTTATCCGCACTTATCCTGGACAGGCTTATACGAAAGCGGTTAACCAATGCAGTGCACATTCTTTCGCCAGAATCTGACAACTGCCCTTCTTGAATCAGCGGAAGGGAGATAATGACCGTAAAAAAGATTTCATGATCAGTCTCCACGAAATAATGTTGTAGACCCCTGCAGGCATCGAACCCGAGTCCTCCTAATTACCATTCAGACGCGCATCCGACTGAGCTACCGAGACCGGCCGTCTTTTTTTCTGAGGTCAGAAAATGACTTATTATGTAGAAAAAGTGACAAGAAACGATCTAATAAGTATATCCAAAGTACACCATGCAAAAACGCATGCAAAGGTTGAAAACAGTAATAGGAGTTGCGCTCACAACGTATCTTCATGTATTCTAAACGTAATTGGATCTGGATAAATTTACGTGGAAAAGGTAAAAAAAATGTTGATAAAAATCAATGGAATATAACCCCAAAAGCACATGCATAACTGCAGACCATGACAAAACCATCTGCAAAGTTTCAAAAAGATAGATGACAAATTGTGGGAGGAGGTGCACTCACAAGGTATAGTACTAACTGGACCTCGAAAAAATAAGTTGTAAAAGTAGATAAGAACAAAAAGAGGAAAAAACTTAAACAACATGCACATCTATACAGACCATGACAAAAACACACGTAAAGTTTCAAAAGGATCAGTTGGTAACACAAGAGAGAATGAAACAGTGCGTACCACGCGAGCTATAAAAGACATAGAATTTTTTTCTTGCACACCAGATAACTGGTAAGGAAATCCATGGTTTTAGCCTGGGATAGAAATTCTGTCTTACCCAAGCAAACTACAAAATACAGTGCGCGTAAAAGGAAACGTTAAACATAAAGAAAAATAAAACACTTTGATGGTGTTGCGCAAGAAAAAAGAATCTAATATGGGGTTTGCCGGCCTCGGTGGCGCAGTCGGATGCGCGTCTGACTGGTGATCAGGAGGTCGCGGGTTCGACTCCCGCCGGGGTCGGCAACATTCTTTCGTGGAGATTGATCATGAAATCTTTTCTACGGCCATTCTCTCCCTTCCGCTGATTCAAGAAGGGCAGTTGTCAGTTTCTGGCGAAAGAATGTGCCCTGTACTGGTTAACCAGGAAAGTGTTGATAGGTAAACTGACCGGCTCAAAAATGACCTAAATAGTGTTGACTGGGCCGTTAAACTCCAATACAAACAAACAATAATATGGGGTTCTGTTGTAGATGAGCGTTTCCAACACGAGGGATGACCGTGCTGAGCGAAACTGAGGCCCAGAATTGCGGATGACCCTGCTGAGCGAAACCGAGGTTCGGAATGGCCGTGGTGAGCGGAAACGAGGCGTAGCTTCGGTTCCGCTCAGCACGGTCATTCCTCGGTTTGGAAACGCCCATCTACAACAGAATCTCTTGTCAGCTTCTTATTCTAAATTGGACTTGAGGCAAGATTAACCTACACGTACAACATCAACTTTCGTCCAGCGAAGCCTCGGAGCACCATGAACATCATGCCCGTCTATGGTTGTAGTTGATCATTACGAAAACACGCCTATGCAAATACATTGCAAATTTTACTGCCGAAAAAACGAAAAGTTTAAGATGAAAAACTGTGATATGTTTCGTATTTATGCTCAGAATACAGATTGTGGGTACACGTTAGAACCGCCTCATCGAGGCGGTTCTTACGAGTACCCACAGCCTATATTTTAAAACAGAGTAAGAAAAATAAAGGTTTACCACTGTAAACCCCAGTTTTGCTATATTAATGAGGGGTTAAAGTGGGGTCAGAATTTATATAGGTGTGTTTTCGTGTAGATTTGACTTGGCCTAAGGCTATAGAAAGCTCAAGCGACCAGTGAAGACTCAGATGCGCAGTCTGATCTGAGTCTTCTCTGGTCCTACCGGTTTGTAGATTTGTCGTGTACCGGCCCATTTAATTATCTTCACATGTACATCTTTAAGTCAACACATGTGACATTGTCTTTCAGATAGTAATTTAATAAAATTCTATATGTTCTTGATCATAAATCTCAAATTAATCAAGTGTTAGCACATCCACGATAAGAATATGTGAATTAAACCTTAATATTGTTGCTATTTAATGTTTGCGAAAATAATGTATACTGTTTAAATGCAAATGTCCATAATATGCCCATGATATGTGCAAAATATTTTTTGCCAGCGAATTCTTACTTATTGGTAAGGCTGACACGATAAATCGCATAATCGATTAATCGATAGATAAATCACACAAAAATGATTATCGTTTCTGATTTGCTTTTAATCGATTACTTGATAGGTACAATTTACTAGCCAAAGTTATGCCTAAAATAGTTGGATGAATGGCAAACAGTGCAGACCCTGATGAAACGCCGCATTATGCGGCGTCTCATCTGGGTCTGCATTGTTTGCTCAGGCCTGCCTGTTCAAATATACACAATGTAAAGTGCAACATATGGTAAGAGTCATGCTCAGACAGAAAGCCAGACAGGTAAAATAATGACAAAAAACCTTAGCGATTACTTATCGATTATCGATCGCAATGACAGGACTGATAATCGATTATATGTTCAGCTCCGATTAGCCAGCCTTACATCGCGGCTTTGAACATTTACATTGTCTGGGGATGTGCAAACCATCACGGTGGTGGATTTGGTGGGAAGCATAAAGACACGGAGTATTTAATTATGGGAACTCGTTACAGAAAGGCCTCATCGAGGCAATGAAACTTCAGTGGTGTAGTGGTTATGCTTCTCGCCTTGTACACAAGGGGTCGCAGATCGATCCCAGGCTTCTCCAGACTTTCGGATGAGTCTTTAAACCGAGGTCTCCGTATAAACTTATCTATTGGTGAGACGTAAAACTCCAACACTCACTCACTTGTCGAGGCAATTCTAACAAATATCCGGAATATGCTTATCTATTTTAATGTTTGTAGGTCGGTCCGTCGGTCTGCGAACCTGTGTGTTCATAACGCAGTTAAAACTGTAACCGGTCAATGGATAGGGGGTTTGAATTGCTTTATTTGAGATGCAAATATATACTCTGGCAAAACACCAGACAAACTTCTCTATCGTAGCACCGGATCCTAAACATGCTAAAAGGATGCAAAAATGATTTGATGAAATTATAAACAGGGATGTAATCATTAAACGGTGCAAATTTTTTTTTATCAACTAAGCGCATTCGGCTTTACGCCTTATCAGAGTTTTCACAATCACACACACATAGATAAACAAAATAGTTTTAAAAGTGAAGTTTTAACAATTTTTTTACACTAAACGTAGTATGAAAACTAACTCTGATGAAGGCGTAAAGCCGAAAGCGCTTAGTTAAAAAAAAATGCACAGTTTAATGGTTAAATCCCTGTTTATACTCATAAGATAATATATTTTCTACCTCAAATTGATTAAAACCCCTATGGTCAATGTTATTTGTTTACCTATATCATTATTATTATTCTTATTATATACAATAGTGTATTGTTATTCTTATTATATACAATATTGTTAAATATAACACACTTGATTATTTTGATATCAGACTGACAGATGATCACCATGTCGGTGGAGAAAAGTCTAAACGTCATTCGTAACTCCTCGGAGTTCTTCAGCCAAACATTTGATTGTTCGGAGGATCCCTCAAAACTGAGGACTGGACCATATTGTAAACTCAGGAAGGCGGCTTCGATGGACGAGGAAAAACCCCAGACAACAGCTTCGGGGATCACCAGGAACCCCTTTACTGCTTCAATTAAACGGAGATCCTTAAGAGTAGGTTACTTTTAAACCTTTTTAGTACCAAATGAAATCGTCCTCCTTATATGTAGCAGGAGTTAATTTCAAAATTTAGGGGTGTCAGGTTGCGTTTTCTTCAAAATTTATTTTAAAAATGGCTGAACTTTTTGCAAACAGTGTAGGCCTTGATCAGACGCCGCAGTTCTGCGGCGTCTGATCCTTATCTGGACTGTTTGCCAAGTACCCCTTTTGGGGTTTCCGGTACAAAATGGGTTAAACCACCAACGGAAAATGAAGACACGCAGAAGTTTGTTTGTTTGTGTTGAGGTATTACGTCCCCGTCAACGCTATTTAGGACATATTGGAGAAGTTGCTTCCGATTTTGTGGGACTCCTACCCGACTTTGAGATGAAATGACTTCTCAAGCCCTACCCCCAAAGAACCCGCTAGGATAAAAGGAAAGACCCGACATGCACCACTTTCCTGGGCAGGCTTTTACCTTCTAAGCTGTTTACTAGTACTCAAGCTGGGTCGGTTTCAGCTCTGTGCGGAAGCACCATGCAGCCAAATCTATTTCTCCAAGCCCCGATGGGCGATGCCCTTAATGGAAATAGAAAACCGTAATGATCAATTAGAAAAATGGCCCTGACAGATGCTTCCACGCAGAGCTGAAACCGACCGCACAACCGCTAAGAAGATCGAAGCCTACACAGGCAAAGTGGTGAGAGTCGGACCGCCCATGCATATAAACCATAGCGGTTTCATTGGGCGGCAGGGCCTGAGATGTCATTACATCTCTTTGTCGGGTAAAAGTTCCACAAAACTGGAAGCAACTTCTTCTGAATGACCTAAATAGTGTTGAAGGGGACGTAAACCTCAATGCAAACAAACAAAACCAAAGGAATACAAATATCCGCAAAAGTTGATGGATACAGAAAAGCATAATTATCCATGATTTAGGGTATGGCGAGAAACCTACAGTGGTGCCAGTCCATGACAAAACGGTGCTTATGTCATAGTCGAGCAGCAAAGGCCCAGTCGAGACTGCGCCTGGGTATTTGCTGCTCGCAGAGATATAGTATAAATCTTGAGGGATCTTCATACAATATCACATGCGTCTAGCCACATGTAATTGTCTGCGCAGTCACGGCTGTGCCTTTTTTGGTCGCTAATGCGACAAGTTTAAGCGCCATTTTCTCATAACCTGGTACATTCCACCGGCACCATAGTAGCCCTATTTTCTTTTTTGACATTAGGCATTCAAGATTCCATTCTTTGCTTAACTCCAGTTCGTGTTTCATACCAGTTGCGCCGATTAAAATAGCATAACTCCAATTTTATAGGCCTCTTTATGCAATGAATCATCATCATCATCATCATCATCATCATCAAAGTCTCTGTCCGTCTGTCTGTTTGTCTGTCCGCCCGTCCGTCCGTCTATCTATCTAGAGGCGATCAGTTTATGGCAAAGGTATCAGGAAGTCCCGAAACTTGGCTCCCTTGTAGAAGCCAAACATATGCCAGCTGCCATTTGCCTTAAGTCTTTATAGACTAGTCAAAATAGCATTGAACCTCAAACAAATTCCTTCAGAAGGGTTTTCACTATTTTCCAAATCAGTGAGGTGTCCTGACTTACAGGAAAAAATCCCCAAAATTATTCCCTGGCGAAATTGATTTTTTTGGGGAAAAATGTTCGAAATTTGAATAAAAATCGCCTAAAAACAGGAATTAAATTATAAAGATTTCATTAAATTATATCAAATTTATTTAAATAGCCAAAAATAAGCTAACTATTGTCAAGTAGCGATAAAAGAAGTTTTAGCTTGATACCTGTACAGAAACCTGTCTTTTTGGGGTAAAAACTTGGAAATATTGACAAAAAACGCAGAAAATTGGAATAAATTTTTAAAAAGTTACTGGTGTGGATTCTTGAAAATGTTTTGATGTAAAAAGTTATATATGTGTATAAGTTAACTACAGGAAAAAAAATAAAATTTTTATATGTTTAAAAAAATCCATTTTTCGGGGTATGAAAATGCACATGTTTACATAAAAACACCCAAAATCTAGTATTTTCCGGTCAAGTAGAAATTACATTTTAAAAAATAAATTGTAAGATGTCGAACTAATTTAAATAGCCAGATGTACACTGACTATATCAAGTAGCTCTCAAAAATCCTTCAGCTTCGTGCCTGCACAGCAATTTAACTTTTCAAAGGCAGAAAATGTAAAAGTTTGATAAAAACATGGAAAATAGGAATATGTTTTTTTTAAGTTAGTGGTGAGGATTCATGAAAATATTTTTGATGTAAAAAGGAAGATATCATTTAACTACTGGAATAAAATAAATTTTTAGATATTTAAAAAGTCAATTTTCTGGGTAGGAAAATACATATTTTTACACAAAACCCTCAAAATCCATTATATGCCACCAGTAACACTATACTACTTAATATAGGGCTCTAACAATATACAAAATAGTACCGTCTTGTGCACTATAACTTGTCTTTAACTGATCATTATGTGTCCTGCAGGAAGGCATTCATATATATAAATGTCAAAAATATACATACACGTACTGTCAGATCATGAACCATCTTATAGTGCGCCAAAATGTTGTTTATATCCAACAAAATACTGTTTTGAACCCAGATACCGCGGCCCCCGCCCATTGGGGCTTGAAGATATAGATGGGCTGCATGATGCTTCCACGCAGAGCTGAAACCGACCGCACACGAGCACTGGTAAACCGCCTGGAGGATCTAAGCCTGCCCAGGCAAAGCGGTGCGAGTCGTACCGTCCATGCTTATAAACTCTATTGGTTTCATTGGGCGACAGAGAATGAGATGTCATTTTATCTCAATGTCAGGTAAAAGTCCCACAAAAATTGGAAGTAACGTCTCCAAAATGACCTATACCGTGTTGACGGGGACGTTACGCCTCAAATCAAACAAACAAAAACCCAGATACATTATTTGTTGGGAAGATTTATATGACAGATGCACTCTTGTCTAATATGTGTGATTTCTTAGCTATATAGCAGTTATGCTTCATGCCAATATGCCCATTTGGAGACAAAGAAGAAATGCATAAAACTATGCACCAAGAATCAGAAAAATATGTTCACTTTTCCATGAAAGAAGCCATCAATATTTTGACAGTCACAAAGACCAATAAGAGAAAAGAAGAACAGGAATTATAGAACAACATGAAAATGTTAACAGATCAGAAGCAGCATTGAGCTAACTAAATCCATGTCCAAACTATAGTAGACCTGTGTTTCACCCTGGTTTAATTGTTATTGTAGTGTGAATTCTGGGCAAAGCAATAAGGAAATTAAAAAAAAATAATAGTACGTGGGACAGGGCAACCATCCAGCAACTGGACATACGTTTCCTTTCCTTCTTATCCAGTAACATTTTATTAATAATGTTTTTAGATATATTTTTTTGCAATCAAACTCAAACCGCAAACTCTGCAAAACTAAAAGCTTGATTTAACAATATCGCTGTGTATCTCGCCATAATCTAACATGTATAAGGACAACAGTAGCAACAAATAGCATTTTCTGCTTATTTCTATAAATATGCAACAAAGTTACTCAATTAACATACTTTAACTTAATACTGGAGGAAGGAACAGTCAAACAGTTTCAAAGCAAGAAAACCATGATGGCCCTGCATGTATATCCCTCATCAAAGCTAACATATTTGCATACTGAATATTGAAATTTCACATGAACTTTTACAGTTTCTTGATTGAATTTTATCTCCAAGAGTGCCAATGTGTCCTGTATTGAGTACCAATACCGTATTTGACAAGCAGTGCTTAAATTTAGACCATTTAAGGACAACAAGGCACACCAATTAATCTCTACACCACTGATTAATTTGAACAACGTTGGTGGAGGGCTACCCAAGGAAAATTTGTGTAATCAGCCCGTTACTCTTCTCCAGGTAATACAATTCTAAGAAAACTTTTTAAGATCACCCGAGGATTATTCCTGCATAGTTTAGTTGAAACCCTCTTAGTAAACAAATTGTGAATGGATGGATTGATGATGGAAATGGTCCCAATTACATGGCATGAGCACACTGTGCTCATGTGGGTTCACAATTTACCCCCAATGATGGGGCCATATCTGACCCTATAGCTGTAATTTGAACACACTGATAAAGGTTTGTTTGATGTAGCTACACGTACTTACCAAATATCAAAGGTCCTGTGCCTTCTAGTTTCAACGTTGTTTTTAAAGCTTTCCCCATATGATTCTATGCAAAATAAGTGACCCCCTGGAGTTGGGCCATTTTTATTCCTGGGCTATAATATAAACAATGTTGGTTGAGCAATACTATATAAAGGTATACCAAATATCAAAGGCCTTGGCCCTCTGTTTCATCTCACTAGAAGATTTTAAAATGTCTGTGTAAAACAACTGATTCTGAAGGCGGGGCCCTTGTTGATAACAGTGCTTTGATTTGAACAATCTTGGTAAAAGTCAACTAGATGAATATACATACAAATATCAAGGACATAGATTTTTTATAGTTTTCCCTATATGAATCAATTTGTGAACAATCTTGACAAAAATTCACTATCTGAAGCTATATTTACCAAACATCAAAGGCCCGACCCTTCCATTTTCAGGCAAGAAGATTTTTAAAGTTTTCCAATATGGGTCAATTTAAAACAAGTGACAATCAGAGGGGTTGGTGGGGGGGGGGGGGGCATTTTTGACCCCAGGGCCATAATTTCAACAGTCTTGGAAAAAGCTACATACCAAATCTCTAAAACCTTACAGCTATATACAAGATGATTTAAAAGATTTTACTAATTCTCCTTTTTTTTGCCATGGCAACAAAAGCTGCATGGAATGGAATTCTTCGAACAGCAGACCCCAGTGTGGGCCAATTGGTACCTCAGGGCTATACTCTGGGCAATCTTAATTGGCAGAGATCCACTAGATGAGGATACCTCTTCAATATCAATGGCCAAGATCGTCTAGTTTCAGGATGTGAGTTCATGTAAAACATTTGTAACACCAGGGATGGGTACACTTTTGACCCCAAGGCTATGATTTAAACAATGTTGATAAAAGTTGCTTGCCAAACCTAATAAAAAACCTTCTTGTTCTGGTTTCAGATAATTAATCTTGCTAATTTCCCCGTTTTTGTTCCCATGACAATCAGAGTTGCATGGAATGGATTTTTGAATAACTCGGTTCTTGTGTGGCGGTTTATTTATGTTGTTGTTTGTTACTTACTGTGTGTATCGCTTGTGTCTTTTTATTTTGGATGGCCATATGGTCATTTTGTGGGAAAGTAACTGTCCTTATGGCATTCCTTTGTTTAGGTTTCCAATATGGTCTGGTCGCTTAATGTTTGTGTTTCGTTCCCTTTGGTGACTTTGATGGGTGGATTAAGTTAATTGTATCGATTCCTGATCTTTGTTTTACTTCTACTTAGTGACTTAAGAAATGTCATTTAAGAAAATTGAGAACAGAAGGGCAGACGGATGACAGTGACGACCATGGACAGTGACCAGTTACAATAGATTCCCAGAAGCCTTAAGCTTATGAAAGCTAAAATACATAATACATGTTCATTTTTCATGTTTTTTTTTCTGTAAAAGTATTATCTTTTTACCCTGAAATAAGGATTTGTTTTTCAAAAGCTAAAAATGTTTCTTCATGCAGTAATCTGATGTAACGCTAAATCAAAGTGTTTTCAAAAGCCTTTACCGGATACATGTATTAAAAATGTTCGTTTACCATGTTTTTTTTTCTTCGGCAAAATTTCCAACAACCTTAGAAAAGAACATTTCTGTGAAGGTATGAAGTTGAAGCATTTAATAGCTGCTTCAAAGTAGTTTGTGCATATCTGGTAATACAAACCAGCTCCACGTCAGACATGCATGTACTATGAAACTTTGTTAAGTAATTCCTATATGTGAAAAACATATGGTATTTTTCGGTAAAATTCAACATTTTCATTGCCTGAAAAATGAAACTTTATAAACATTTCAATATCTTTCTTTGTTTCTGTAGTTAACGGTTAATCATATGTAACTTTTTGCATCAAAACATTTTCAAGAATCCTCACCACTAACTTGTTACAAAAACATTCCCGTTTCCCTCACTTTTTTGTCAATATCTGAATTTCTCCCTTAACAGGCAAACTTCTGAGCAGGCACAAAACTGAATGTTCTTTTACAGCTACTTGAGAGTAGTTAGTGCACATCTGGCTATATGAATTGGTTCGACATCATATAATACATTTTTATACTGTGGTTGCTACTTGCTAAAAAACTAGTGGATTATGAGTGTTTTATATAAAAAATGTGCATTTGTCTACCCCGCAAAAATGATTTTTTTTTTACATATAAAATTTTGTTTTTTTTTCCTGAAGTTAATGTATACACATATATAACTTTTTTCACCAAATCATTTTCAAGAATCCAAACAAGTCACTTTTTAAAAATTTATTCCCATTTTCTGCGTTTTTTGTCAATATTTCCAAGTTTTTACCCTCCAAAAAACAGGTTTCTGTACACGTATCAAGCTAAAACTTCTTTTATCGCTACTTGACAATAGTTAGCTTATTTTTGGCTATTTAGATAAATTTGATATAATTAAATGAAATTTTTATAATTTAATTCCTGTTTTTGGCGTTTTTTATTCAAATTTCGAACATTTTCCCCAAAAAATCAATTTCGCCAGGGAATATTTTTGGGGATTTTTTTCCTGTAAGTCAGGACACCTCACTGATTTGGAAAATAGTGAAAACCCTTCTGAAGGAATTTGTTTGAGGTTGAGGGTCTTTTTGGGCTAAAATGACTGGCCTATTACCGTTAGCCTGCTGAGTAACTTCATTTAGCCACATCCATTGATGACTATCAGTCAATTAAATTACTTGATACAATGTATTTATTGAGTTCAAAAAACTGCATGACAAACAGTATAGAACCAGATCAGATGGCTTCTGGTCTCGATCTATACAGTTTGCAAAAGTAGGATTTGACTTGTCCAGCGGGATAAGGATTAAACTTTGAAATATTTTATTGGTATTTTCAAGACTTCCTCTGTGTGTGGAAGTTTTGCGGTTTTGCCGTGTGGCCAAGCCTTAATTTTATGTTTTCAGAGGCGTTCGAGCAGGAAGGAACGGCCGGAAGAGAAGACTTATGGGAACGACACGACAACATACGAAGCTACCAGAGTGCGCGTTCTTAAGGAGAAGGCGGTCGTAAACGCAATCGAGGCTCTACAAGAAAGATGGCGGATGATAATGTTTATGTACACAGATTGTCAGGAATTGAATCATGGACGTTTGACAAGACAACAAACAAAATTGACTATCAAAAGACAGGAAGAATTGATTCTCATAATACTGATATTTCTGCTGATGTGCCTGCCAATCGCAATAGCATTTGTGTTTATATGTAGATGATGTCGCTAGGTGTGAACAGTAACCGCAATGTGTCTGGAGTGCGAGAACAATGACTACGCACGTGTGCATTAAGGGGTCGCATTATGTTAACAAGGTGTGTAATAAACATCCTCGAGAATCCCACGTTATTTAGAGAAAAGAAGGGTTTTCAAGAGTATATATTGCCTTTCTGATTGGGGATTTACAACATAGATTGACCCACAAAATTGGAAGCAACGTCTCCAAAATGACCTTTACAGTGTTGATGGGGACGTTTAACATCAAATCAAACAAAACAACATAGATTGTTGGTGCTCGTTAGAACCACCTCGACATAGATTTTTGGTGATTGTTGGTGCTCGTAAGACTGAGGCGGTTCTATCGAGCACCAACAGTCTATGTTTGTGACAAAAATAAGGCAAATATTGCAGATGTTCAGAAGAGAAATGACGTAGTTGGGGTCATCGAAAAATGCACATTGTCATTCCGATGTCGTATCCCAATGACTTTGTGGTGATTATCTGACAGTAGGTTATCAAACAATACAGCCATTTGTTATACTGCAAAGAAACTTGTGGGCTCTTGATTGGTCAGTGGAAGGGCAATTATTTTTCCATATAACACGCGAACAAAAAGTATTATCCCCTCGCGCTCCCGTTCGAAGAATTGCGATGTCCGTCATCTTTGATTTACTGCACAACACAATTCAAAATGATTTCATGCGTTTTGACGCGCCTGCTTTAAGCATTGCGCGACATAGGAGTTGAGCTTTCCGTCCGTTCGCCTGTTCGTCAAGCCATCAACATTTCCGACCACCTTAACTTTCACCCTGACCCCACAGGCGCGACATAGCCTTCGGCGGAATCCTTGTGTTTGTTCGTTTGTATTTGAGTAGTCAACATTGTTTTAGGTCTTTTTTGAGCCGGTCAGTTTACCTATCCACACTTTTCCTGGGCAGGCTTATACGAAAGCGGTTAATCCGTACAGGGCACATTATTTCGCCAGAAACTGACAACTGCCTTTTTGAATCAGCGGAATGGCGAGAATGACCGTAGAAAACATTTCATGATCAATCTCCACGAAAGAATGTTGCCGACCCCGGCAGGTATCGAACCCGCGTCCACCTGATCACCAAGTCAGACGCGCATCCGACTGAGCTACCGAGGCCGGCAATTTCATGTATCACAATAGTTTTCATCTTATAAATAATAATAAAAATCAAAGGGCTGAAAACCCTCTTGGTAAAATTTACAGAAGCATTTTGATATATCTGTGGTCTAAACCATGGGTCGTGGGTTCAGTTCCTGGTTTCTCCAGGCTTCAAGCTGAGTCATAAAACCGAGGTTCTGTCACCATATAACCTTAGCTGTTGATTAGACCTAAAATTCAAACACAAACGGATTGCGGGTGCTCCTTAGAATTGCCTAATTGGGAGGTCTCAAAAAGTACCCACAGTGCATGTTTTAAGCTGGAATAAGAAAACTAAAGTCCGCCCCTTGTAAATCCCCTCAAGTAATAACATAGAACATGACTTTAGTATAAACAAAATAATTAATTTCTTTTTAATTTGTAAATGTAACTTAAAAGTAAAAAACTTAATTAGTTTTTGATAAAATAAATAAGTGAAATTATTAGAAACATGACTTTGAAGTAAACACAGTATTAACTTACATTTCTAATCAGTTTATTTATTGTAAGTACAAGTTGCCCTAGTTCAACAATAAGCTAAAATTCTAAAAGATTCTAGAAAAACCTAAATGTAAAACACAAACCAACAGCAGCAGCAGATGACACATAATCACAGCAACTACACAAGAAATCAACATGCAGGTTATTTAACTACAATTGTTCATAATTTCCCGAATTTCATTTCGATAATAATTTAATAAATAATACACATGATACTACACATGCTACCATGGAGGAAACAATAGAGTGATATTTACCTTTAATAACAATATTCAGTCAATTTAAACACTAACCCCGCCAGTGGTTTCCTCCCTATCCGATTCATTATAGTGACTATCATCACTGTCCTATATTTTTGTTTGTTTGATTTGAGGTTTAACGTCCCCGTCAACACTGTAAAGGTCATTTTGGAGACGTTGCTTCCAATTTTGTGGGACTTTTACCCGACATTGAGATGAAATGACATCTCAAGTCCTGTCGCCCAATGAAACCAATAGGGTTTAATAGCATGGACGGTCCGCCTCATACCGCGGTTCCAGGACAGGCTTAGTTTATTAGCAGAAACTACGTAGTGTGGCCCATCTCCTTTCTTATGAATATTTTCATTGCTCTTAAATGAACTAATTTTTGATTTGTATTAGATCCTCTTAGCGGTTTACCAGTACTAGTGTGCGGGCCGGCTTCAGCTCTGCGTGGATGCATCATGCAGCCCATATATTTCTTCAAGCCCTTATGGGCGGGGGCCATCACTGTCCTCTATAATGATCGGATTACTTGCTCTCTTTCGTAGTGGTAGTTTTTGGTTCCCTTAATGAATTGATGTCTGTAAATATGTCCTAATTTCCCCCATTTTATTTTTTAGGTCGACAACATGAGTTTCCTTTAATGAATTTTCATAAGACATTCCCTGATTTCTAAAATAACAATATAAAAGTCCAGAAAATAAAGGTTCTAAATTTGTTTTAACGAACAAAGCTCTGTAGGTTGTATCAAAATGTCTAATTAACCCTCTTATACAAAATGTACCTGTTGGGCAACTATATCCTCTGTCACTAGATCTATTTGACACTACTATAATATTTTTATTTAATTCACTGTATATACTTTCCTCTATGTTTTTGACTATTACGCTACTGGTCAAAATTTGTTTTTGAAACTGCTAAGGGTTTCATGTTTGTGTTTCTTTCCTTTTGGTGTCTCTGATGGCAGCTGTGGGTTAATTGTATCGATTCCTGATCATTGCAGCCACTTCTATTTATAAGTATTACCTTATATTATATTAGTATCCCAAATAATCAGTAAATTGAATTCAGGAATTATTCTAAATTGCCTGATTCTAGGCTAATTTTAATTGATTTAATTTAAAGTAGAAGTAAAGCAAAGATCAGGAATCGATACAATTAACTTACTCCACCCACCAAAGACACCAAACGGAAAGAAACACAAACATGAAGCGACCAGACAATAATGGAAACCTAAACAAAGGATGGCCATAAGGACAGTTACTTTCTCACAAAATGGCCAAATGGTGTAAACCCGATTAGTGTAATCAAACTAATATAATCATACACATGAATAAATTTACATGACAGCAATAAACGAACACAAAAATACACACCTATAGTTACAAACTGTATACACAATAAAAACAACAGTTTCTAGTCTTTATTATTCATGTTCTTTTTCAATTTATACTTAAAATGTATGTGTTGTATGTGTTCTTTTCTCTGTAGATGTTTGCTCTTCTTTTGTCTTTGGCGTCGGATAAATCTTCCGATTAGTATTATCCATACTTGTGGATTCTTTCACCGCCAACTCACAGGAACGAACTGGGTAAAGATTGTTTTGTGCTGTTCCCCCTCGTTACTACCTCTCATGGCTAACCAGTATGTTTTGATTTTATCAGAATATTTGTGATAAATACATTGTATTTTTCCGAAAATTATAGCAGTGATGACTCCAATAAGTAGATAGACCCAAATTGATCACCCTTTGCTCTCAGTTGGAACTATATTTACTAATTGTAGCTTTTTAATAAGTCTATCCATAGGCATGTATTTCATTTCCTCAAGTTAATCTTTGTAATATTTGAAAGAGAGTGATGAAATGGCTCCCAGAGATGCAATCCAGAAACGTTTACGTGTGATCCGATCAGGTCAAGAAAGCCATCAAATGAGGTTATTGAGAGAGATGCCTATTCGCGGCTAAACAGAATGTATTCAAATATAGTATACCAAGAGGCGGTTCTATTTGTATTTCTGACATATTTTTGGCATACAATAGAGAATTTAAGAAGTTTGCTTGCGGCTACAGCCCATTTCCCATGACCAATAAATTCCGCGACAGGGACCTCTGACCTAAATTGATCTTTAGTTTTACAGTATTGTTTCATGTCAGCATCATGTTTCAAAAATAGTGAGACCCCACATAGTCTATTTGGACTAACATATATATTGGACACTGAATTTGACAATAGTTTACCAAGGATTAGAGCAGTGGTTAGTCTCAAACTTATCAAGTAAAATGTACTTTGTTCTTTCGACATTAAAAGCAATAGAATTAACATCTATTTCAAGCTGTGCAATCAAGTCTGTCGATTGGATTTAATACTCCCTTTGTTTGGTTCATAAAAGGAAGCGGTAAGTTATGAACATTAAAACTTCAAATGTACTGCTTAAATCCAATAATGTGATAGAGACTACAATGAGTATCTGTTTATCTTTAACTATTGTCCTGCAAGTCAAATACTTATAGTATTTCCATAAGGTTTTATTTGGATTATCTGGCAACCTTAATGACCGTGGCAACTTGTTTTCTATTTCAAGAAGGATTTGTCTCAGCGTCGCAGGAGCAATCACTAGAGAGCCTTTAATACGACAGCATGTTTAATTTTAGTTTTAGATGCTGCAGTGTCCAAAGTGCTCTTTTAGTTACATGTTTTAGTTCTTCAGTTATCAGGTCAAGTTGTAAATACATTTTTATGAAATTTTCCATTTCAAAAAATCGCTTTTCAATGGCTTCAGTAACATTACTTATTTTAATATCAATATCCGACAGCGTGGAAAGAATGCCATTAATTGAGCGTCTGTTAACAACAATTTCAATTCTGGAAGAGTTCATCCTATGTTCCTCGTGCGCCAATCTATGGCGTTTATATTTCGCAATTAATTCGATTTGCCAGAGTGTGTAGTCATGTTACTGACTTCAACACTCGTAATAAATTGTTAGCGGCTAAACTTTTTAATCATGGTTATCGGTATCATAAACTACGCACAGCCTTTTCAAAATTTTATAGACGTCATTACGATTTAATTTCCAAATTCAATATTGGACTTAAATCTCTTCTGCAACAAGGTCTATCGGAACCCGAATTTTATGGTGACTTAGTATATAAATTCGGAAAAATATATAATCGCAATGACTTCAGCACCCAATTTCGTAAATTCATTCTTCGATACAAAAAGATTGGGTACAACATGGATGATATACGACAGACTGCATGCATGGTAGTTAACCCAATCACGGTTACCAACTTTGCTTCCCTCTTTAATTGCACGCCGGTGGGTCAGGCCTGAGATTCTATGACGGTTCCAACGTAAAGGCGTATTGAGAATTAGAGAGATGTAATTCAAGGTAATGTTGGTTGGTGCCTGATGCTCTGTCTCTGGTCGGGCCCATCGGAGTCTAACTGTTGGTTTTTTTTTTGCTCCAGCATTTCAGTGGTTTCTTCTGTCGAGTCCTCACCGTTGTCTCACTTCTGTGGTTCTTTGATTATTTGTGTTCACGGAGATGTTGCACTGATGAGTTAGGAAGCCTTCATGCGGACTGAACAAATTATTTGTTTAAATCGCGACAGAAGTAAGGGCGAGGACTGTGGCCAGGTAAAATCGATTTAAGCCCCACAGTGGAAATCTTTCCACTGACCGTTCCAAAGTAGAAGTAAAACAAAGATCAGGAATCGATACAATTAACTTACTCCACCCATCAAAGACACCAAAGGGAAAGAAATACAAACATTAAGCGACCAGACCATAATGGAAACCTAAACAAAGGAAGGCCATAAGGACAGTTACTTTCCCACAAAATGGCCATATGGCCATCCAAAATTAAAAGACACAAGTGATACACACAGTAAGTATCAAACAACAACATAAATAAATCGCCACAGAAGAACCGCTTTGGAACGGTCAGTGGAAAGATTTCCACTGGGGGGCTTAAATCGATTTTACGTGGCCACAATCCTCGCCCTTACTTACGTCGCGATTTAGACAAATAATTTGTTCAGTCCGCATGGTACAGGTACATTTGTTCAGGTACCTCTTGTCATCGCAACTCATCTTACAGTTTTATACCAATCATTTTGAAACTTAGCATGTGCTTTCACCATGGTATGAAGATTTGCATGTGGTTTGGACATAATTCTCGGAATATTTTATTCCACTTTTTTGCACAAAGTGAATTTAGTCTTTTTTAACCTTCAATTGATATACAGGAGGTACCTCTTTGTCACCGCAACTACTCTTACAGTTTTATATTTATCATTTTGAAACTTTGCATGTGTTTTTACCATGGCATGAGGCCCTGCATGTTGTTTGGACTTAATCTTCGGATCAATTTTTGTCACTTTTTCCACATTGTGAACTTAGCCATTGTTAACCTTCAGTTGCTATATGATAGGTACCTCGTCATCGCAACTCCTCTTACAGTTTTATACTAATCATTTTGAAACTTAGCTTATGTTTTCTCCATGATATGAGGCTGTTCATATGCTTTGGATATAATTTTTGGATCATTTTAGTTCATTTTATCACATTGTGAAATTAGTCAGTTTTTTACCACACATATATAGGCTATGGATTCTTCTCAAAGCCCTATACATTTGTATTCATCTCTTCTGCCTTAAATAAACTTTTATTGTTTTTGTGTTGGGCAGGTGGGGAGCAGGTGCGGCATCAACTTCACCGAAGTTGAATTTCTGGTGTTTTCTTCATACTACGTGCTTGACATGTGACGCAACTTGATATGCATTCAAAGAGGATCATTGCCTCCACTTCTACTTTTTATATAGATTTGGCCAAAAATACTTTTAACGGATGACATCAAAGGTCTTATCAATGCCCATATGTCCATTGTCATCATTGTACTGTTTCACAACCCTATACCTTAAGTGCTCAGGGATGTATAATCGCAACGTGGTTTCATCATTCGAGTTGGAAATATAATATAGTACCTGGTCAATGACAATATAGTTCTTTTCTGTCCCTTTGGTTGATTAATCATTAAACACATTTTCCTTATTTCTACTAGTTCTTCATCTTTATTTTGCTCAACAGTGATATTCAAATCTGGAATATCGACACTTGGTTTTCCTTTGTGATTTTCATTTGCCACTGAGCAACTGGCATATTCTCTGGTAT
Source organism: Lucinisca nassula (assembly GCA_963580285.1). NCBI lineage: Eukaryota > Metazoa > Mollusca > Bivalvia > Lucinida > Lucinidae > Lucinisca > Lucinisca nassula. Next base: position 29,343,847 of record OY757012.1, on the reverse strand, counting down.
CAAACCTATTTGAATTGAAAACATTTATTTCATAAATATTGTCATTTATTAGGCTCATTGTCAGTCTCTGCTTTCGAAGTTTCCTGATAATCTGGAAGTTTAGAAAGTAAATCAGCACAAGTGATATCTGGTCCAGATATATATTCCACTTTGCAGTTATAACCAGATAAACCTAGAGACCAAAGTTTGATTTTTTGTTTTGCATTGGAGCCTATAAAATAGATTTTATGGCTTGTGACCAGTTCGGATTCTAAATTCGGCATTATGCAAAAGGTGATCAAGGTTTTGTAGATCATCGTGAATAGCAAAAGCCTTCTTTTCGATAGGTGATCATCTTGTTTGAGTGTCACTTAGCTTATGAGATAAGTAATAAATCGGTTTTTCTGTCTTGATACCAGCAATTACCCCTTCTCCTTCGCAACATGACTGCGTGAGACATGCACCGATGTATGTTTGACTAGCATCTGTGTATAATGTGTACGTTTTTTTACATCTGGATATGCCAACTGAGGTATCACTGTCAAACTATCCCTTAAATATTTGAATGCTGTCTGACAATCGTCAGTCCATTTAAATTTTGAATACTTCTTTGTCAAAGATATTATAGGTTTAGCTATTTCAGAGAAATTAGGAAATCAGAATACATTTTCTATAATAACGGTACATACCAATAAAACCGCGTACGTCTCGTACACTTGTTTTCGCAGACACCCATGTTATTGCTTCTACTTTCTAAGGATCCGGTTTCTAGCCCCCGCCCATCGGGGCTTGAAGAAATAGATGGGCTGCAGCATGATGCTTCCACGCCGAGCTGAAACCGACCCGCACACGAGTACTGAGGATCTAAGCCTGCCCAGGCAATGCGGTGCGAGTCGGCCCGTCCATGCTTATAAACCCTATTGGTTTCATTGGGCGGCAGGGCTTGAGATGTCATTTCATCTCAATGTTGGGTAAAAGTCCCACAAAATTGTAAGCAACGTCTCCAAAATGACCTTTACAGTGTTGACGGGAACGTTAAACTTCAAATCAAACAAACAACGGATCAGGTTTTATTCCATTCTGGTTTATGATAAATACCAAATAATTAGTTTCAGCTTGCACGAAGTGTCATTTTTTAATCAGTCAATTTTGCAGGGTTGTCCCGCATAACTTAAATTTTCAAGTAATCATAGGCTAAACCATCGATAAATAATCCTACCAACTGAGTTTGGATAGGCTGTATGCCAGCCTGTTGGATCCGCAATGCCTCTTCTGCAAGAGCTCAGAGCCTTTCAGCATAAAGCCGCACATTCTCATCAGGCTTCTGTTTAACTTTACGCAAGAGTGTGAAGACATGTGGAGTGTCATTAATTTCAGCAAATCTACCACTTAACTCTGCTTTTAACTGATCCCAATTATTTGCTGGATGGTCATGCAAATATCTCCGAATAAAGTCACTAACAGCACCAATAGTCAGTTAGTACAGAACACATAAATGTCAATAACCCTAGTAATGTCAATCTGGATGTACAATCTCGAAGAAGTTGTCTTTTCCACCTCGTTGTTTACAGCTTGTTGCTTATCAGACTGTCCCAAAAATGTCCCAGAAGGTAACTTGTGTTAGACTATCCAAGAATGTGTAGACGGTGTTAGACTGTCCGAGCTGGTGAAACTATTATAAATGCCACAAAACAATGTTTAGACTAGCTAGTCCTGCTCTATTGAAAGAATGTTAGTTTAATCGGTAACAAAGTTCAGTTCCTGGTCGAAATATATGTCCTCGTGTGGTGTAGTTGATTGGTATTAGTCCCAGTATAGTTTTCTGGCTGTTAAACAAATATAATTGTCCCCTTGTCTTCAAATTCCACTTTGATACTTCGATTCTAACGTATTAACCCGTTCGATTGTATAACATCCCGTTTTTAATTTTATAGTTTTAACGATTTTTGTTTTTGATATATTTATTAATTTACTTCAATTAATATCCTGATCACGGCACCAAAGGTTTATACTTCCTTCTCAGTATAACACTAATGGGTATAAGATATAAGGAAAGTCAAAACGTTTTCAAAGTCTGGAGGGTTTCATTTTTGTAAATAATTTCTTTATTTTATTGTTTTTGACAAAATAAGTGTCAGATAACTACTTAACAACTATCAAAGAAGTACTAAAGAACTACCCTTTTGAACTTATATAGAGTTCCATGAATCACAAGGTTGGTCACCCACTAACCGAATAACCCTATATGTAAATGAGTTTCTAGAACATTCTGAAATAAGGTTTTGCATTATTACATTATTATACAGAAATTAGAGTTAATTAGAACACACCCTTTCATCAATTCCTGTGTAATTTCATAGAACATGAATTTAGTATAAACAAAATAATTATTTAATCTATTTTTAATTTGTAAACGAAACTTAAAAGTAAACAACCTAATTAGTTTTTGATAAAATGAATTAGTGAAATTATTAGAAACGTGACTTGGAAGTAAACACAGTATTAACTTACATTTCTAATCAGTTTATTAATTGTAAGTACAGGTTGCCCTAGTTTCTAAAGATTTTGGACCTTATGCTGCTCATGTTTTGCTACAGATATCATTCCATCTCATTGCCGGGTAGAAGTCCTAGAAAATTGGAAGCAACGTCTTCAAAATGACCTATACAGTGTTGACGTGGACGATAAACCTCAAACCAATCAAATCAATCACATTCCCCGCCAGAAAGCGAACCTAATGGCTCAGGCAAATATCGCTCTTAGGGGGGAATTCCCCGTCAAGACACAAAATAACTAATAATCTGTTACTTATTAAAGCGCCAGTGTAAATTTTGGGGTGTTACCACATCGTCCTTTTGTAAATATTTCTCAGAAACTCAGGCATGAAATTTCTTATGAGTCGTCCGCTTTAATGTCTATGGAAAATAAGACTCAATGGTTGAAAACGCAGTTTTTCTAATTTTGGTTGATACTTTTAGGCTTGAGCTAAGGAATTGCGTTTTGAATGTCACAATGTATGAGGTGTTTGTTATGCATGCTATAAACATGGATTTTATGGATCCCCTAGCAAAAACATACCTTTGCAAATAAAATTTTCAATACCTACGTCGAATAATTCATGTTATGGACGTTTTGTCCTACAACTGGATAGATTACCAAGCTTAATTTGACTCACTGTATTCCAATGCCTAAGCTGCTCGCGTACATGTGTGTTCGCCAACGCGCTACGCGCTCTTTGGCCAGTTGTTAAAAATTAAAGATGTTGTTAGTTAACGAATCGTTAAAACTTTGATCATTTAATATGGCAAATATGCTAATATTTTTTATGAAAAAATGTGAGCAACTTTTGTATTTAGCAAAGCTGTTCACATTTTTTTCAGCAAAAATACCAACATTTTTGATATTGTACTTACTAGAACAGTTGACGATCTGACCACTTACGAGCTCGTTAAGCTAACGATGCTATGAACAACTGGCCCTTGAACTTAATGCCTCACGCGAGTGATCATCAAAATGACTACTATTGTCGAATCGGCAGCTGAATCAAAGTGACCTTACTTTGTAGAGATGAAATATTTATGCCATGTATGTTGCATGTTATGTTATAAAAATAATACACACAGCTTGATTCTTCCTTATTTGTGTACAGAATAAATACATACATGTTGCTGTTCACATTTTTGCAATACGTCAACATTACGAACGAAAACACGCCTATTCAAATCATCACGAAAACATGCCTTTATAATTTGACCCCCTTGTACCCCACTATTATATTGTAAAACTGGGGTTTGAGGGTGCATACATTATTTTTCTTATTTCTGCTCAAAACATAGAGTGCGGGTACTTGATAGAACCGCCTCGTCGAGGCGGTTCTATCGAGTCCCAGCAATCTATGTTTTGAGCAGAAATTAGGAAAATGTCACAATTTTAATAAGAAATATTCATGTTTTGGATGGTAAAATTGTCAATACATTTGTATAGACGTGTTTTCGTAATGATAATAAACTTTTACCATCAATTCAGATAAAAAATTCTGAAACGTTTCATATTTCTGCTTAAAACATAGATTCGTGGTACTCGTTAGAACCGCCTGGACGAGGCGATGGTTCTAACGAGTACTCACAATCTGTTTTAAGCTGAAATAAAAAATTAATGTATAACCCTGTAAACCGCAGTTTTACTCTATAAAAGTGGGGTTTAAGGGGGTCAAAATTATAAAGGCGTGTTTGCGTATTGTGGATTATGGCACAGTATCTGCGCCTGGCTACCTTGTACAGTTTCTGTGAGCCTGTCATCCCAGAAAGGACACCGGCAAAATGTGTAAACAGAACGCGTCGACTGATCAGTGTCATCATTGTTTGCTTACGGTTTGTGGATCTTCGTAAAACTTGCAATAAATAAAATCAGACAGAATGAATATTATCGTGAAATATATTTGAATATTTTAAATATTTGAATACTTAAAATGAGTTGAGTTTCAACAAACGAGAAAACTGAAATTAGTTTTGGTGGTCAATTCATCTGAGAAATGTTTGAAAGACCCCAACTAGGCGAGCGAAATCAAATATTCAAAAAATCAAAATTATTCCGCATTCAATCCAAAACAAATAGAATTATGAAAGAAACTTCCAACATCACGCATATAACAAATCAGAACATTACGAAATCACGCCTAAACAAATACATTGACACATTTATCGCCGAAAAAATGAAAATTTTCTGATGAAAAATTGTGATATTTTTCTTATTTCTGCTGAAAATATAGATTGTGGGTCGGTTCTAACGAGTACCCACAATCTATATCTTAGAGCAGAACTAAGAAAAACTAGAATACTGTCGATGGCGCGCCATCGCAAATCCCCACGCTTTCTACAGAGGAGCCAAGTACCGAAAACCCCTCACCCTGGGCCCTAATTTGACTCCATGGTCAAAATATTACCTGTATTATATTCTACTAATCATGGCCTTCAATTTCATATGCCACATGACTATGTTCCAAAAAACTTAAATTTTGACCCTTTGACCCCTCTCCCAGGGCCCCAGTCTGACCCCAGGGTCAAAATTTTACTTGTAGTTTATTCTACCCATTATCCCCTTCGCATAGATATGCAACATGACTATGTTCTGAAAAACTTTAATTTTGACCCCCGACCCCCCAAGTCCGACCCACAGGGCGTGACCTAGGGGTCACAGCCAAAATCCCGTTCAATATGTTTTACTTTTTTCATAACTAAGTACATGTGCAAAGTTTGGCATCAAAATCTTCAAAATTGACTTTGTAATTGAATTTTATTGATATTTGACCTTTTGACCCCTCCCCAGGGCCCCTGGGGGCGGGGACAAAAAAAATGTGCTCTTGCGCAAGCCATTCATGTAAGCAACTCGCATACCAAATTTGGTTGAATTCCGGCTAACGGTTTAGGAGGAGATAGCCGGACAGACAGACGGACAGTCGGACGGACAGACGGAGAGACGGACGGAGGCGATAACAATATCCCCACTTTTTTTGAAAAACGTGGGGATAATAAGGTTTACCCCTGCAACCCCCAGTTTTACTATATAAAAGTGGGGTTCGAGGGGGTCAAATTTATTTAGGCGTGTTTTCGTGATGCAAACGCAATACAGTGACAACATGAAACATCCTTCTTCGGTTATACACTAAGTGTTATGTACCAACGAAAGAAGCAACCAGACACCGTCGTGATATGACTGAAAAATTGTTGAAAGCGACGTTAAACCCGAATTCGCACACACACCAACGACACAAAACCCGGGTCCAAGGTTATATATCGTTTTTTTTCTTTCATGCTTAACTCAATTGTACAAAATTTGTTATGCTAATAAATATTAAAATGCCAACAATTGTTGGCATTTTAATATTTATCAGCAGGACCAAAACCATCCTCTATGGATATTATTACGAAAAAAAAAAATCCTTCAAATGTTGGCATTTCATTAATTATTAGTAATACAAATTCCATGCTCAATTAAATTCAGCACGAATAAAGTTTTATAACCTCTTGTAGTTATTGGAACGACTTAATCGGAAACATAGTCTTCGGTGTTTCCACGTGTTTTTTTCTGATTTGATATTCTAGACCAAGGCACACAATCGCCATGCACGATGAAATCTTGCATCTAAACGTTAAACAGTGATTCTTGAAAAAATGACCCAATTTTGAATACACCCTGTCGCCAATGTTTGTCCCTTCATGGTGGCTAAACAACGCAGTCTATGGTTGTTAATAAGCCATATAAACCAAGAGGCATATTCAGGAACGTACTTCCAATTCTAAAACCAATGCCTTCTAGTACGATTACTGAGTTAATACCATTAATATACCAGTGGGGTATGTGTTTTTGCCATGTCACAAGGCATGCTTACATACTGAAGTGTAGATATCTAACCTTTTATTGTTTAGATGGAATGGGATTGCAATTGCGGTTCAACGATATGATGTTTAGGAAACAATAAGCAGATTTTAAAGACTTATTGCATTCAGTGTCTGGACACAATGCCGTAAAAATAGGGTGTCGCTAAAACAGCACTCACCTACCGTAACGAATCTATATGTGGCCAAAGTGTGCAGACAGGAATAATTCTCTGCTCATAACTATGTGTTATATCCCACCAAAGGAATGGTCTGATAAATAAACCATTAAGTGTTTGATCTTCTTTCGAAATAAACATAATATGAAATCTGAAAGTGGATAATTAATTTGTCACTTTTCAGAGCCTCACCTCCGTAACGGTGCTTTCAAAAGGTTAATGGGTGAAAAGGAACACTTTGAGCTAATTGCCATATATTTTGCATAAGATTGTACCGATATGAATCATGATATTGACCATTGGTCCAAAAACAACGGTTTGGTTGATAAAAAACAAACTGTCCTCCACCTCCGTAACTTCTCTCCTCCGTAACGTAAAAACCTAAGCCGATATCGGTATCAGGACATCTTTGTGTGCATCGAGTGCTAGTTGTGCTAGTAATATCAAATCACTAAAGCAAAACATTGAATTTTGGTCTAGTTTCAGACTATGGGGAGAAATCTATCGTTACGGAAGAGATGTTACGGAGGTGAGTTAAATGTTACGGAGGTGAGCAATTTTAGAAGTGAGCGTTACTTATTCAGACAATCAGTAGCGCAATGAAGTGTTGTTTGTTGGCAAAAGCTATTAGTTTAACTTCATAAATATACCCATTGGGTTAGCATAGACTGTTGGATGAAACAGACACTTGGGCTCACAAATATAAACTCTCCTGCGTAACGAGCATGTTTTACTGTCAAAGATTAAACATATTTTATTGCCTTTTTAGATATAGCAATGGGGTTGGGCTACAAGTTCTCGCAACATTAGTTAGAGCCCTTCCCCTACAATAAAGATACTGTCAAAAACTCAAAAACTATTGAAATGGTATGGGTAAAAGTTTGGGTCAAATGTTAAAATGTGGAAATAAATCGAAAGAAAGCATATCAGTCGAAATTCCATAAGGTTCATTTTTCTACCTTTTTGGTTTCATAATTGGGTCTTTTTTTTTCAAGAATCACTGTAAAGTGCCAAGGAGTCATGCATTCACAGCAGATGGTATTGATGTAGAGAAAATCAAGAGTGGTTTATTGCAAATTCAAGCTCTTGTAACACCACTGAACTCTCCAAATTATTAACTTCTTGTTTGACTGCCATCAAAAACATGTGATAAAATATTGCGATAAAGTCTTAGAAAGATTAGGTAGAAATCTGTTTGGGTCAATAACAAATTCTAATGAAGTTTTAAATAAATTGAAATCCAGACGTTTTCGTGCTTCAAGTCTGTCTACTTATGACTTTTCCACCCTTTACACTACACTTATTCATAATCTTATAAAAGAAAAACTTGATGATTTAATTGAATGGACATTTCATAGGGAAGACTCCCTCTATCTTGCATGTAATGTAAGAAATGCTTTTTTCACTTCTGAAGAGCATAAAAATTATACTTTATGGTCATGTCAGAAAGTGTGTGAAGCTCTCACCTTTCTACTTGACAATATTTACATAAGATTTGGTACAAAGTTATTTCGGCAAAATGTGGTTATTCCGATGGGTACTAATTGCGCAACACTTGTGGCTGATTTGATTTTGTTTTGTTATGGGAGAGACTTCATGATGTCGCTTTCTGCTGAAAACCACTCTGAAATCATTGAAGCTTTTAGCTCCACTTCTAAATATTTGGATGATTCAGTAAATATTGATAATACCTATTTCGATGGTTTGATCAGTCAAATTTGACCCCCCCCCCCCCTCCCCACACACAGAACTTCAGTTAAATAAAGCAAATTCTTCTGATACCGAGGCCCCGTTTTTGGATTTACATCTATCTATTGTTGATGGGTTTGTTTCGTGCAAAATTTATGATAACGCGATGATTTTGATTTTGAGATTGTAAATTTTCCTTTTCTGGATGGTGATGGTCCTCGTGCGCCATCCTATGGCGTTTATATTTCGCAATTAATTCGATTTTTCAGAGTGTGTAGTCATGTTACTGACTTCAACACTCGTAATTAATTGTTAACGGCTAAAATTCTTAATCAGGGTTATCGGTACCATAAACTACGCAAAACCTTTTCAAAAGATTTATAGACGTCATTCTGATTTAATTTCAAAATTCAATATTGGACTTAAATCTCTTCTGCAACAAGGTTTATCGGAACCAGAATTTTATGGTGACTTAGTATATAAATTCAGAAAAAAAATATATAACCGCAATGACTTTAGCACCCAATTTCGTAAAATCGTTCTTCGATATAAAAAGATTGGGTACAACATAAATGTTATAAGACAGACTGCATGCATGGTAGTTAACCCAATCACGGTTGACAATTTTGCTTCCCTCTTTAATTGCACGCCGGTGGGTCAGGCCTCAGATTCTTTGACGGTTCCAACGTAAAGGCTTATTCAGAATTAGAGAGATCTAATTCAAGGTAATGTTGGTTGGTGCCTGATGCTCTATCTCTGGTCGGGACCATCGGAGTCTAGTTGTTGGTTTTCTTTTGCTCCAGCATTTCAGTGGTTTCTTGCTGTCGAGCCCTCACCGTTGTTTCATCTCTGTGGTTGTTTGATTATTAATGTTCACGGAGATGATGCACTGATGAGTTAGGAGGCCTTCATGCGGACTGAACAAATTATTTGTCTAAATCGCGACGGAAGTAAGGGCGAGGGTTATGGCCACGTAAAATCGATTTAAGCCCCCCTCCCCCGTGGAATTCGTTTCCGCTGACCGTTCCAAGGCGGTTCTTCTGTCGCGGTTTATTGTTGTTATGGTTTGTGTTTGGGTGTTTGTGTCGCTTATATTATTTTATTTTGGATAGCCTTTTGGCCATTTTGTGGGAAAGTAACTGCCCTTTTGGCTTTCCTCTATTAATGTTTCCATTAGGTATGTTGTTTCATGTTTGTGTTACTTTCCCTTTGGTGTCTGTGATGGGAGCTGTGGGTTGATTGTATCGATTCCTGATCATTGCCTCCACTTCTATTTTGAAAGAAATATCAGGCCTGATTTTCTTTGCGAAAAGGGGGGAAATACTTGAAGATTATAAACCCTGATTGGCGGTTAGAGGATCAATGAAATAAAAAAAACAAGAGGGCCATGATAGCCCTGGATCGCTCACCTGATCCATAGTGTAACAAGTGGGCCCCAGGGAGGGCCATTATTGGCCCAAGGGCTTTAATGTGCATAATGTTGAGGGAGGTCTTAAAGGTGAAGCTTCATACCAAACATCAACAACAAAGGCTATAATTTGAACAATCTTGGCAAAAGTCCACTAGATGAAGCTACACACCAAATATCAAAGACCTGGGCCTTGCGGTTTCAGAGAAGAAGATTTTTATAAAGATATTCCCTACATAAGCCTATGCACCAGGGCTATACAAGTCTATATAAAACCAAAGGGCCTCAGGGTGGGGGCATTTGTGGCCCCAGGGCCATAATTTGAACTATCTTGGTAGTGGTCTACTAGATGAAGCTCCATACCAAATATCAAAGACCTGGGCCCTGCAGTTTCAGAGAAGAAGATTTTTAAAAATTTCCCTTTATAAGTCTATGTAAACCCAAAGGGTCTCTGGGCGGCGACATTTTTGGACCCAGGGCTAAAATTTGAACAATCTTGGTAGAGGTTCACTAAATGACACTTCATACCAAATATCAAAGACCTGGGCCTTCTGGTTTCAGGCGAGAAAATTTTTAAAGGTTTTCCCTATAAAAGCCTATGTAAAACCAGTGGGCCCTGGCGTGGGGGCGTTTTGGCCCCGGGGCTATAATTTGAACAATCTTGGTAGTGGTCCACTTGACGAAGCTACTTACCAAATATCAAAGACCTGGGCCTTCTGGTTTCAGACGAGAAGATTTTTAAAGGTTTTCCGAATATAAGCCTATGTAAAACCAGTGGGCCCCGGGGCGGAGCTGTTTTTGGCACCAAGGCTATAATTTCAACAATCTTGGTAGCGGTCCACTGGTCGAAGCTATACACCAAATATCAAAGACCTGGGCCGTCTGGGATATAATTTGAACAATCTTGGTAGAGGTCCACTAGATGAAGCTTCACACCAAATGTCAAAGACCTGGGTCTTCTGGTTTCAGACAAGAAGATTTTTAAAGGTTTTCCATATATAAGCCAGGTAAAACCAGTGGACCCCGGGGCGGAGCTGTTTTTGGCACCAAGGCTATAATTTGAACAATCTTGGTAGCGGTCCACTGGTCGAAGCTATACACCAAATATCAAAGACCTGGGCCGTCTGGTTTCAGACAAGAAGATTTTAAAGGTCTTCCTTTGTTTAGGTTTCCATTATGGTCTGGTCGCTTAATGTTTGTGTTTCTTTCCCTTTGGTGTCTTTGATGGGTGGAGTAAGTTAATTGTATCGATTCCTGATCTTTGTTTTACTTCTACTTTCTCTATATACAGACCAGCTACCGGTAATAACCCATTTTTTTTTTTGTTTCGCGGAGAAACCGATAAACGCGAAATCGGCTATTTTCTCCGCAAAACAGCGAGAAAAGACAAAATGAGCGAGAAATTTCTCGCTGAAATTTCTCCCGGTTTCGCGGAGAAAATTCTCGGAGATTCTCGGCGAAAATTTGACCGATTGCTTTCATTGAAAGTGAAATTACCCGCGTTTTGCGGAGAAAAAAAATAAAACTGGGCTTACGTGTAATTTTCGGCTCATTATTATTTCTTCGTTTGTTTGGCGTTGTTTTTGGAAACAAAGGTAAATGGTAGTCATTGTTAAATCATAAACAAATATTCTTTCATGTTACACAATTTCATTTTGGTAATTTATTTCTCCTTTGTACAAACCCTTTTTAAAAGTCTCATGACAACGTCTATTCACATCACGAAAATACGCCTATTTATTTGTTACCCTTGTAAACCCACCTTTGAACTGGAGTTTACAGGGGTATACATTATTTATCTAATTTCTGCTCACATAGATTGTGGGTACTCGTTAGAACCGCCTCGCCGAGTGGTTTTAAAGTGTACCCAAAATCTTGAGCAGAAATATGAAATAATGCCAGAATTTTATCCGAAAATTTTCCGTTTTTATCGGTAAAATTTTACAATATATTTGAATAGGCTAGTTCTCATAATGAGTCGTACATGTAGGTTATTAACACCAAAATGATGTGTGACATTTACCGAAAGCTCAGCTTGATAAAATAAATGGGATGTATGATGCTGAAACCGACCCGCATGTGAGATTGGTAAACCGCTTACAGGATCTAAGCCTGCCCAGGCGTGATTTCATGATGTCAGGAGAAATTCATTTATTTCGAGCTGACCGCGCTCAACTCGCAATGTTGCAGAATTTGAACCGAACGAGGTGCGAACCTCAGCAATGAGAGTCCTAATGAGTGTCAGCGCTTTAAGGATGCCCGTTATCCTCGGGGTGTTTAGTGTATTTACGGCGCTTTCAAGATTATTTCACTTATTTCGAACGGACCACTAATTAGAATTGAGCTAAAACCGGAGTAAGACCACCTTCTGTTGCAGATCTTGGCATCTCATATGTTGCCCGAACGAGGCGCAAACCACAGCGGAGAGACCTAATGACCCGATGATTAACCCTTTTTGTACCAAATGGAATCTTCCCCCTTTTTATACAAGAGTCCATTTTGAAACTTAGGGGTGTCAGGTTGTTTTTTTTTCTTAAAAATTTAGTTCGGGTAATAGCTTAAAGTTTTGCAAACAGTATAGGCCCTGATCAGCTCGGCGTTCTGCGGTGTCTGATCTTGGCCTGCACTGTTTGCCAAGGTGCCCCTTTAGGGGTTCCTGGTACTGAATGGGTTAAGCGTCAGCGCTCTTACCCATTAGGGCACGGGGGCCAGTTACCTTCGGGGTGTACAGTAGACTTAACAAGATACCAGATTGCATGTCTGTACAAACTTCGCTGATTATCTTGGAGAATTTTGTAGTTCTGCTCCAAGTTAGAGATCAGACTTATATGCATCCTTAGAATGCTTGCCGCGCAATTTCCTCATATTAACCTTTTTTGAACCAAATGGAATCTTTCTCCTTACATATAGCATGAGTCCATTTCAAAATTTAGGTGTTTCAGGTTGTGTTTTCTTCAAAATTTATTAGGAAAATGGTCGAACTTTTTGCAAAGTGTAGACCCTGATCGGACGCCCGTATCCACGGTACCCGTTTAGGGGTTTCCAGTCTGAAATGGGTTAATGTACATGTATGAGCAAAATTGAATTGTAAAGGCAAGAAACACAAGCGGGCCTCAATGTGAGCTTAAGTGTAAGCATCAGTGATGTTCAATTACTAGCAGTGTAAGAAAATGTCAACCAAAATGTAGAGTGAGATCAGCGCCCACATATACATGTGCAAACAGGATCCCCGTTATTATATACATTGAGTTTGATTTTTTAAAAGTATTTACTTGAGAAAAAATAAAGTACTCCCAATAAGGTGAACCGATAGAAAATCAACAGTTTTCAACAGTAAAAAAAGGAACACAGAAAACATTCATCATGTTCATACTGCGTTGTAAAGTGCATAAGATGCAAATCATTATGATTCCAACCGGATCAAAATCATACTTTACGATCGCTAGACTTGTCCATCTTTGTACAAAGAACATGCATTTTGTCATATGCATCAAACTTTATGTATCAAATTTTAATGCATGAAAAAAAAAAAAAATACATGCACATGAACAAATATACATGTAGGTATAGGCAGATTTTACGGAGAAACACCGTGAAATACTTCACCTGTACTAATTGGCTTTCTCCGAGAAAAAGCGATGTTCGCGGAGAAATTTCGCGGCGTTTCGCGGAGAAATTATCCGCTTTGAAACGCGATTTTTTTTTCTTCTCGGAGAAATTTCTCGCTTGTTCTCCGAGAAAAAAGGCCTATTACCGCGGAGAAAAATAAAACATGGGTTATTACCGGTAGCTGGTCTGTAAGCCTATGTAAAACCAGTGGGCCTCGGGGCGGGGCTATTAATCCATCCACTGGTTAAGCAGGAGAAGCTCTGGTGGCCATTTTGTTCACCCGGACGGAACAGTATGAGCAATTTTGGTAGAGGGTCACCAAACGAACATTCCTGTGAAATAATACAAAATCCATCCACTGGTTAAGGAGAAGAAGTCGTTAAAAGGTTTTTATATTTTTAGCTCTGGCGACCATTTTGTTCACCCGAGCGGAACGGTATGAGCAATTTTGGTAGAGGTTCACCAAAGGAACATTCCTGTGCAATTATTTCAAAATACATCCACTGGTTAAGGAGAAGAAGTCGTTTAAAGGTTTTTCTATTTTTAGCTCTGGCGGCCATTTTGTTCCCTCGAGAGGAACGGTTTTAGCAATTTTGGTAGAGAGTCTCCCAAGGAACATTCCGGTGAAATAATTCCAAAATCCATCCACTGGTTTAGGAGAAAAAGTCATTTAAAGGTTATTTTATTTTTAGCTCTGGGGGCCACCTTGTTTACCCGAGCGGAACGGTTTGAGCAATTTTGGTAGAGGGTCACCAAAGGAACATTCCTGTGAAGTAATTTCAAAATCCATCCACTAGTTAAGGAGAAGAAGTCGTTTAAAAGTTTTTCTATTTTTAGCTCTGGTGACCATCTTGTTCACTCGAGCGGAACGGTTTAAACAATTTTGGTAGAAGGTCACCCAAGGAACATTCCTGTGAAGTAATTTCGAAATCCATCCACTCGTTAAGGAGAAGAAGTCGTTTAAAGGTTTTTCTATTCTTAGCTCTGGTGGCCATTTTATTCATTCGAGCGGAACGGTTTGAGCAATTTTTGTAGAGGGGTACCCAAGGAACATTCCTGTGCAATAATTTCAAACTACATCCACTGGTTAAGGAGAAGAAGTCGTTTAAAGGTTTTTCTATTTTTAGCTCTGGTGGCCATTTCATTCACCCGAGCAGAACGGTTTGAGCAATTTTGGTAGAAGGTCATCCAAGGAACATTCCTGTGAAATAATTTCAAAATCCATCCACTGGTTAAGCAGGAGAAGTCGTTTAAAGGTGTTTCTTTTTTTAGCTCTGGTGGCCATCTTGTTCACCCGAACGGAACAGTTTGAGCAATTTTGGTAGAGGATCACCCAAGGAGCATTCCTGTGATATTAGATCAAAATCTGTCAAGCAGTTTTGGAGAAGTTGTTTAAAGCAGAAGGTGACGACGGACGCACGGACGCACGGAAGCACTGACGCACGGACGACGGACAAGGATCGATCCAAAAAGCTCACCTTGAGCACTTCGTGCTCAGGTGAACTAAAAGATGGGCAGAATTCAGTATCTGCCTGCTTTATGATATATTGCTTGATTAGGAATAAATATGCATTTCCTCTGCTGAGGTCTCTATAGAACAGTAGTCAAGAGGAATTACTCAGCACTGACAGCACTGGTGGGTCGTTTTTTCTTTACGCGCAGGCTGGGAAAATTGTCTTAAACGGAGGCTCGGATTGTTTCATCCAACCCGAAATACGCTGTATTTCAAGCAAACGTTAGACGCCGCAGAAGGGTCGAGTCTAAAGTTTTCGTCATAGTCCCAGCACATGAACCCAGTCCATGTTGCATATAACCCTCTTTACATAGCAGCGACAAAATACGCGGCTTTACATGACGATGCCATGCAATGTTAGCGCTGTTTACCTCTATAGGACATGGAAGCTCTAGATCACTTAGCAACGTTTAGTCAATTGATAAGCAATCAGATGTGGTAAATGGACTGTCTCCGACCGCGATCTACTAACCAACGGTAGGTTTATGGGATAACTGTAACCAAAATTGTCATTTCGGGAGGTAAATCGGGGTTTTACGATAGCAAATGCGACCGTAAAACCCCAAATGAAAATTTTCAATTCTAATGCATTTATTCATTTGCTTTGTTAGCTCACCTGAGCAAGAAGTGCACAAGGTGAGCTATTGTGTTCGCTTTTTGTCCGTCGTCCGCCGTCCGTCCGTCCGTCTGTTTTCCCTCCATCAATAATTTCTTCAAATGACATTCCCGAAACCACAGTGCCAATTAAAAAAAAAAAAATCACAAGAATATTCCTTGGATGACCCTCTCTTCCAAAATTGCTAAAATGGTTCTGCTCCGCTGAACAAATGGCCACCACAGCTAAAATAGACAAAAAAAAACAAACTTTAAACGACATCGTCTCCTAGGCTAATGGTCCAATTTTAAAATAACTTTCACACAGGAATGTTCCTTGGGTGACACTCTACCGAAATTGCTAAAATGGTTCCGCTCCGCTGAACAAAGTGGCGACCAGAGATGAAATAGAAAAAAGTTTAAAAGACATCTCCTCCGATTTCAAAATAATCTCATAGGAATTTTCCTTTGGTGACCTCTACCAAAGTTGCTAGAATGATTTCGCTTCGCTGAACAAATGGCCACCAGAGCTTAACTTAGAACAATCTTTAAACGATATCTCCTCCTAGGCTAATGGTCCGATTTCAAAATAATTTCACAGGGATGCTCCATTGGTGACCATCTATCAAAATGGTTCCGCTCCATTGAATAGAATGGCCACCAGAGCAAAATATAACACTTTTCAACGACAACTACTCCTAGGCTAATGGTCTGATTTCAAAATAATTTCACAGAAACTCTCTACCAGAATTGTTAAAACGGATCCACATCGCGGAATACAATGGCCACCAGTGCTAAAAAGAGAAAATAGAAGTGAAAGCAATGATCTGAAACCGATACAATTAACCTATACCTCCCATCAGAGACACCAAAGGGAAAGACACACAAACATGAAATAATTATACCCTAATGGAAACATCAATAGCGGAAAGCCAAAATGACAGTAACTTTCCAATTACCTGTCCAAAACCAGCAATAATTTCACAGTACAATTCCTTGGATGACCCTCTACCAGAATTGCTAAAATGGTTCCGAGCCACTGAACAAAATTGGCACCAGGACTAAAAATATAACACCTTCCAACCGAATCTTCTCCTAGGCTAATGGTCTCATTTCAAAATAATTTCACAGAAACTCTCTACCAGAAGTGTTAAAACGGTTCAACTTTGCTGAATAAAATGACCACCAGGGCTAGAAATAGAAAACTAGAAGTGAAGGCAATGATCAGAAACCGATACAATTAACCCATACCTCCCATCAGAGACACCAAAGGCAAAGAAACACAAACATGAAATAATTATACCCTAATGGAAACATCAATAGCGGAAAGCCAAAATGACAGTTACTTTCCCACAAAATCTCCAATTGGCTATCCAAAACAAACAATAATTTCCTTTGGTGACCCTCTACCAGAATTGCTAAAATAGTTCCGCTCCACTGAACAAAATGGCCATCAGAGCTTAAAATAGAACATCTTTTAAAGATATCTACTCCTAGGCTAATGGTCTGATTTCAAAACCCTCTACCAGAATTGTTAAAACGGTTCAACTTTGCTGAATAAAATGACCACTAGAGCTAGAAATAGGAAACAGAAGTGAGGACAATGATCAGGAACCGATACAATTAACCCATACCTCCTGTCAGAGACACCAAAGGGAAAGAAAAACACACATGAAATAACTAGACAGACACTAATGGAAACATCAATAGCGGAAAGCCACAATGACAGTTACTTTCCCACAAAATGTCCAATTGGCTATCCAAAACAAACAGTTATAACCGATATAACCGATACATACATTCAAACACGAACTATAACAAAATTAACCGCGACAGAAGAACCGCCTTGGATCGGTCAGTGGTGGGGCTGAAAAGGAATTTACGCGGCCACAATACTCGCCGTTACTTCCGTCGTGACTAAGACAAATAATTGTTCAGTCCACATGAAAGAAGAAAAAAGAAGAAAAATATTAGGCTCATACTTTTATACAAAGGTCTAAAGGGTGCTGCTAGCATCCCAAAAGATGACCTTGCACAGCAGAAATACCATTCATTGGCATTTCAGACCCTTGCTGCAAAAACTTACATTTAGAAAGAATCGTTCTTCCCCCGAACCATTAGGGAAATTAAATACCCTTCCCGATTCGATTATTTCGACAACTCCCATAGGGGCTTGAAGAAATATATGGGCTGCATGATGCTTCCACGCAGAGCTGCATCCGGCCCGCACACTAGTACTGGTAAACCGCTTAGAGGATCTAAGCCTGTCCAGGAACCGCGGTGCGAGGTGGACCGTCCATGCTAATTAACCCTATTGGTTTCATTGGTCGACAGGACTTGAGATGTCATTTCATCTCAATGTCGGGTAAAAGTCCCACAAAATTGGAAGCAACGTCTCCAAAATGACCTTTACAGTGTTGACGGGGATGCTAAACCTTAAATCAACCAATCGACAGCTGAACGTGCTGAGGATTGTGTAGCTATGTTTGCTTCTTTGGTTAGAGCCAGGGAATGACTTCCCATATTCGCCCCCGCCCATAGGGGCTTGAAGAAATATATGGGCTGCACGATGCTTCCATGCAGAGCTGAATCCGGCCCGCACACTAGTACTGGTAAACCGCTTAGAGGATCTAAGCCTGTCCAGGAACCGCGGTGCGAGGCGGACCGTCCATGCTAATAAACTCTATTAGTTTCATTGGGCGACAGGGCTTGAGATGTCATTTCATCTCAATGTCGGGTAATAGTCCCACAAAATTGGAAGCAACGTCTCCAAAATGACCTTTACAGTGTTGACGGGGACGTTAAACCTCAAATCAGACAAACAAACAAACAAACAAACAATGACTTCCTATATCGTAGGTTCCGGTGTATGAATGTCATTTGACGTTTCACTAGTAACAATTCTGATTCTGATTCTGATTCTGATTCTGAAGGCTTCCTAACGCATCAGTGCAAAATCACCGAGAACACAAAAGTGAACAAGAGGGCCCAGAGGGCCCTGAATCGCTCACCTGAGTATCAGGGGCATTTTGGCCCCAGCACTATAATTTGAAAGATATTGGTATGGGTCCACTAGATGAAGCTTCATACCGAATAGCAAAGACCTGGGCCTTGCAGTTTCAGAGAAGAAGATTTTTAAAGATTTTCCCTATATAAGCCCATGTAAAACCAAAGGGCCCCGGGGCGGGGGCATTTTTGGCCTCAGCACTTTAATTTGAACAATCTAGGTAGGGGTCCACTAAATGAAGCTTCATACCAAATAGCAAAGACCTGGGCCTTGTGGTTTCAGAGAAGATTTTTAAAGATTTAAGCCCATGTAAAACCAAAGGGCCCCGGAGCGGGGGCATTTTTGGTCCCAGCACTATAATTTGAACAATCTTTGTAGGGGTCAACCAGATAAAGCTTCATACTAAATATCAAAGATATAGGCCTTGCGGTTTCAGAGAAGAAGATATTTAAACATTTTCCCAATATAAGCCTATATAAAACCAAAGGGCCCAAGGGCGGGGGCATTCTTGGCCCCAGCACTATGATTTGAACAATCTTGGTAGGGGTGCACTAGATGAAGCTTCACACCAAATAGCAAAGACCTGGGCCTTGCGGTTTCAGAGAAGAAGATTTTTAAAGATTTTCCCTATATAAGCTCATGTAAAACCAAAGGGCCCCGGGGCAGGAGCATTTTTTGGCCCCAGCACTATAATTTGAATGATCTAGGTAGGCGTCCACTAAAATGAAGTCATACCAAATAGCAAAGACCTGGGCCTTGCAGTTTCAGAAAAGATTTTTAAAGATTTTCCCTATTTAAGCCCATTTAAAACCAAAGGGCCCCGGTGCGGCGGCCTTTTTGGCCCCAGTACTATAATTTGAATAATCTTGGTAGGGGTCCACTAGATGAAGCTTCATACCAAAAATCAAAGATATAGGCCTTGCGGGTTCAGAGAAGAAGATTTTTAAAGATTTTCCTTATATAAGGCCATGTAAAACCAAAGGGCCCCATGGCGGGGGCATTCTTAGGCTCAGCACTATAATTTGAACAATCTTGGTAGGGGTCCACTAGATGAAGCTTCATACCAAATAGCAAAGACCTCGGCCTTGTGGTTTCAGAGAAGAAGATTTTTAAGGATTTTCCCTATATAAGCTCATGTAAAACCAAAGGACCCCGGGGTGGAGGCATTTTTGGCCCCAGCACTATAATATGAACGATCTTGGTAGGGGTCCACTAGATGAAGCTTCATACCAAATAGCAAAGACCTGGGCCTTGCAGTTTCAGAGAAGAAGATTTTTAAAGATTTTCCCTATATAAACCCATGTAAAACCAAAGGGCCCCGGAGCGGGGGCATTTTTGGCCGCAGCACTATAATTTGAACAATCTTGGTAGGGGTCCACTAGATGAAGCTTCATACCAAATAGCAAAGACCTCGGCCTTGCAGTTTCAGAGAAGAAGATTTTTAAAGATTTTCCCTATATAAGCTCATTTAAAACCAAAGGGCCCCGGGGCGGGGGCATTTTTGGCCCCAGCACTATAATTTAAAAGATCTTGGTAGGGGTTCACTAGATGAAGTTTCATACCAAATAGCAAAGACCTGGGCCTTGCGGTTTCAGAGAAGAAGATTTTTAAAGATTTTCCCTATATAAGCCCATGTAAAACCAAAGGGCCCCGGAGCGGGGGCATTTTCGGCCCCAGCACTATAATTTGAACAATCTTGGTAGGGGTCCACTAGATGAAGCTTCATACCAAATAGCAAAGACCTCGGCCTTGTGGTTTCAGAGAAGAAGATTTTTAAAGATTTTCCCTATATAAGCTCATGTAAAACCAAAGGGCCCCGGGGTGGAGGCATTTTTGGCCCCAGCACTATAATATGAACGATCTTGGTAGGGGTCCACTAGATGAAGCTTCATACCAAATATCAAAGATATGGGCCTTGCGGTTTCAGAGAAGAAGATTTATAAATATTTTCCCAATATAAGCCCGTGTAAAACCACAGGGCCCCGGGGCGGGGGGCATTTTCGGCCCCAGCACTATAATTTGAACAATCTTGGTAGGGGTCCACTAGCTGAAGCTTCATACCAAATATCAAAGATATGGGCCTTGCGGTTTCAGAGAAGAAGATTTATAAATATTTTCCCAATATAAGCCCGTGTAAAACCACAGGGCCCCGGGGCGGGGGCATTTTTGGCCCCAGCACTATAATTTGAACAATCTTGGTAGGGGTCCACTAGATGAAGCTTCATACCAAATATCAAAGACCTGGGCCTTGTGGTTTCAGAGAAGAAGTTTTTTTAAGTTTTCGGTGAAAAAAATCTATTTTGGCTCCTGTGACCTAGATGTGCAACGGACTGGAACCATTTGAACAACTTTGAAAGGGATCATTCCTGTGAAGTTTGGTCAAAATCCAATCAGTGGTTTAGGAGGAGATGTCGTTTGAAGAAATTGTTTACGCACGGAATTGACAGACAAAAAGTGATCCTAATATAAAACACAAGAGGGCCATGATGGCCCTGGATCGCTCACCTGATCCATAGTGTAACAAGTGGGCCCCAGAGAGGGCAATTATTGGACCCAGGGCTTTAATGTGCATAATGTTGAGGGAGGTCTTAAAGGTGAAGCTTCATACCAAATATCAACAAAGGCTATAATTTGAACAATCTTGGCAAAGGTCCACTAGATGAAGCTTCACATCAAATATCAAAGACCTGGGCCTTGCGGTTTCAGAGAAGAAGATTTTTTTAAGGATATTCCCTACATAAGTCTATGCAAAACCAAATGGCCCCGGGGCTATATAAACTTATGTAAAACCAAAGGGCCACGGGATGGGGGGCATTTGTGGCCCCAGGGCTATAATTTGAACAATCTTGATAGAGGTCCACTAGATAAAGCTCCATAATAAATATCAAAGGCCTTGGCCTTGCAGTTTCAGAGAAGATTTTTTAAGATTTTTAAGATTTCCGTATATAAGCCTATGTAAAACCAAAGGGCCCCAGAGCAGGGCTATAATTTGAATAATCTTGATAGAGGTCCACTAGATGCAGCTTCAAACCAAATATCAAAAACCCAGGCCTTGTGGTTTCAGAGAAGAAGGTTTTTAAAGATGTTCCCTATATTAATCTATGTAAAACCATAGGGCCCCAGAGCGGGGGCATTTTTGGCCCCAGGGCTATAATTTGAACAATCTTGGTAGAGGTCCATTAGATGAAGCTGCATACCAAATATATAAGTCCTGGGCCTTGTGGTTTCAAAGAAGAAGATTTTTAAAGATTTTCCATATATAAGCCTATGTAAAATCAAAGGGCCCCGGGGCGGGGGCATTTTTGCCCGAGCACTATAATTTGAACAATCTTGGTAGGGGACCACTAGATGAAGCTTCATACCAAATATCAAAGTCCTGGGCCTTGTGGTTTCAGAGCAGAAGATTTTTAAAGCTTTTACCTATATAAGCCTATGTAAAACCAAAGGGCCCCGGGGCGGGAGCATTTTTGGCCCCAGCACTATAATTTGAACAATCTTGGTAGGGGTCCACTAGATGAAGCTTCATACCAAATATCAAAGACCTGGGCCTTGTGGTTTCAGAGAAGAAGATTTTTAAAAAATTTCCCTATATAAGCCAATGTAAAATCAAAGGGCCCCCTGGCGGGGGCATTTTTGCCCCAGCACTATAATTTGAACAATCTTGGTAGGGGACCACTAGATGAAGCTTCATACCAAATATAAAAGTCCTGGGCCTTGTGGTTTCAGAGAAGAAGATTTTTAAAGGTTTTCCCTATATAAGCCTATGTAAAACCAAAGGGACCCGGGGCGGGGGCATTTTTGGCCCCAGCACTATAATTTGAACAATCTTGGTAGGGGTCCACTAGATGAAGCTTCATACCAAATATGAAAGACCTTGGCCTTGTGGTTTCAGAGAAGAAGATTTTTTAAGTTTTTGGTGAAAAAAATCTATTTTTGGCTCCTGTGACCTAGATGTGCAACGGACCGGAACCATTTGAACAACTTTGAAAGGGGACCACCTAAGGATCATTCCTGTGAAGTTTGGTCAAAATCGGATCAGTGGTTTAGGAGGAGATGTCGTTTAAAGAAATTGTTTACGCACGGATGACAGACAAAAAGTGATCCTAATATAAAACACAAGAGGGCCATGATGGCCCTGGATCGCTCACCTGATCCATAGTGTAACAAGTGGGCCCCAGAGAGGGCCATTATTAGCCCCAGGGCTTTAATGTGCATAATGTTGAGGGAGGTCTTAAAGGTGAAGCTTCATACCGAACATCAACAAAGGCTATAATTTGAACAATCTTGGCAAAGGTCCACTAGATGAAGTTACACATCAAATATCAAAGACCTGGGCCTAGCGGTTTCAGAGAAGAAGATTTTTAAAGATTTTCCATATATAAGCCTATGTAAAACCAAAGGGCCCCGAGACGGGGACATTTTTTGCCCCAGCACTATAATTTGAACAATCTTGGTAGGGGTCCACTAGATGAAGCTTCATACCAAATATCAAAGTCCTGGGCCTTGTGGTTTCAGAGAAGAAGATTTTTAAAGATTTTCCCTATATAAGCCTATGTAAAACCAAAGGGCCCCAGGGCGGGGGCATTTTTGGCCCCAGCACTATAATTTGAACAATCTTGGTAGGAGTCCACTAGATGAAGCTTCATACCAAATATCAAAGTCCTGGGCCTTGTGGTTTCAGAGAAGAAGATTTTTAAAGATTTTCCCTATATAAGCCTATGTAAAGCCAAAGGGCTCTGGGGCGGGGGCATTTTTGGCCCCAGCACTATAATTTGAACAATCTTGGTAGGGGTCCACTAGATGAAGCTTCATACCAAATATCAAAGACCTGGGCCTTGTGGTTCCAGAGAAGATGATTTTTAAAGATTTTCCCTATATAAGCCTATGTGAAACCAAAGGGCCCTGTGGCGGGGGCATTTTTTGTCCCAGCACCAAAATTTGAACAATCTTGGTAGGGGTCCACTAGATGAAGCTTCATACCAAATATCAAAGTCCTGGGCCTTGTGGTTTCAGAGAAGAAGATTTTTAAAGATTTTCCCTATATAAGCCTATGTAAAACCAAAGGGCCCCAGGGCGGGGGCATTTTTGGCCCCAGCACTATAATTTGAACAATCTTGGTAGGGGTCCACTAGATGAAGCTTCATACCAAATATCAAAGACCTGGGCCTTGTGGTTTCAGAGAAGAAGATTTTTAAAGATTTTCCCTATATAAGCCAATGTAAAACCAAATGGCCCTGTGGCGGGGGCAATTTTTGTCCCAGCACTATAATTTGAAGGGGTCCACTAGATGAAGCTTCATACTAAATATCAAAGTCCTGGGCCTAGTGGTTTCAGAGAAGAAGATTTTTAAAGAATTTCCCTATATAAGCCTATGTAAAACCAAAGGGCGCCGGGGCGGGGGCATTTTTGGCCCCAGCACTATAATTTGAACAATCTTGGTAGGGGTCCACTAGATGAAGCTTCATACCAAATATCAAAGACCTGGGCCTTGTGGTTTCAGAGAAGAAGATTTTTAAAGATTTTCCATATATAAGCCAATGTAAATTCAAAGGGCCCCGTGGCGGGGGCATTTTTTGTCCCAGGACTATAATTTGAACAATCTTGGTAGGGGTCCACTAGATGAAGCTTCATACCAAATATCAAAGACCTGGGCCTTGTGGTTTCAGAGAAGAAGATTTTAAAAGATTTTCCCTATATAAGCCTATGTAAAACCAAAGGCCCCCGGGGCGGCGGCATTTCTGGCCCGAGCACTATAATTTGAACAATCTTGGTAGGGGTCCACTAGATGAAGCTTCATACCACATATAAAAGACCTGGGCCTTGTGGATGCAGAGAAGAAGATTTTTAAAGATTTTCCCTATATAAGCCAATGTAAAACCAAAGGGCCCCGTGGCGGGGGCATTTTTTGTCCCAGCACTATAATTTGAACAATCTTGGTAGGGATCCACTAGATGAAGCTTCATACCAAATATCAAAGTCCTGGGCCTTGTGGTTTCAGAGAAGAAAATTTTTAAAGATTTTCCCTATATAGGCCTATGTAAAACAAAAGGGCCCCGGGGCGGGGGCATTTTTGGCCCCAGCACTATAATTTGAACAATCTTGGTAGGGGTCCACTAGATGAAGCTTCATACCAAATATCAAAGTCCTGGGCCTTGTGGTTTCAGAGAAGAAGATTTTTAAAGATTTTCCCTATATAAGCCTATGTAAAACCAAAGGGCCCCGGGGCGGGGGCATTTTTGGCCCCAGCACTATAATTTGAACAATCTTGGTAGGGGTCCACTAGATGAAGCTTCATACCAAATATCAAAGAACTGGGCCTTGTGGTTTCAGAGAAGAAGATTTTTTAAGATTTTCCCTATATAAGCCTATGTAAAACCAAAGGGCCCCAGGGCGGGGGCATTTTTGGCCCCAGCCCTATAATTTGAACAATCTTGGTAGGGGTCCACTAGATGATGCTTCATACCAAATCTCAAAGACCTGGGCCTTGTGGTTTCAGAGAAGAAGATTTTTAAAGATTTTCCCTATATAAGCCTATGTAAAACCAAAGGGCCCCGGGGCGGGGGCATTTTTGGCCCCAGCACTATAATTTGAACAATCTTGGTAGGGGTCCACTAGATGAAGCTTCATACCAAATATCAAAGAACTGGGCCTTGTGGTTTCAGAGAAGAAGATTTTTTAAGATTTTCCCTATATAAGCCTATGTAAAACCAAAGGGCCCCAGGGCGGGGGCATTTTTGGCCCCAGCCCTATAATTTGAACAATCTTGGTAGGGGTCCACTAGATGATGCTTCATACCAAATCTCAAAGACCTGGGCCTTGTGGTTTCAGAGAAGAAGATTGTTTAAGTTTTTGGTGAAAAAAATCTATTTTTGGCTCCTGTGACCTAGATGTGCAACGGACCGGAACCATTTGAACAACTTTGAAAGGGGACCACCTAAGGATCATTCCTGTGAAGTTTGGTCAAAATCCGATCAGTGGTTTAGGAGGAGATGTCGTTTAAAGAAATTGTTTACGCACGGACGCACGGACGGATGTTCTCACAAATGGATACTTATGTGGCTATTTTGAGCAAGATTGATACTTAGGTGGCTAATTTTAACCACATAACAGACCTTTTATGTGTCTAACGGAATAAATCGCACTTTCTCTCATTGACTTACATTGATTCTGTCCAAGTTCATAGCCACCTATCTATCCATTTGTGTGTACGGACGGACGCACGACGGACGACGGACAAAAAGTGATCCCAAAAGCTCACCTCGTCACTACGTGACGGTGAGCTAAAAAAAAAAAAAAAAAAAAAAATTACAGTCAGTGCAACATCTCCAAGAAAACCTAAATTCAAAAAGAAAGGTCTATTGCTAGTTATTTGGCAATTGCGATTTTACGTCAAAATAGCTATTGCCGTTTAACTGGTAATCTTATTCACTCTCTTAAACATAGACTGTTGTTCCTCGTTAGCAACTCCCCGATAAGGCGGTCTTACGAGTGCTCAAACTCTGTTTTATATCACATATTTTAAGAAAGCTACATAAGACCTACGGAGTCATTTTTGGCCCGAAGAGCTATATAAAATTGCAAAGTAAGAACAAAATCTTTGAGGCAGTTCCTGTCCTCGCATTCTATGTTTTAAAAAGAAGTGGGAAATTATATTTGATTAATTTTACCAGGAAATTACTGTTATTACAGCCATGCACCAGGACAACACGCCTATATAATTTCGATCCGATTAAACCCCACTTTTATATAGTTACAGGTATACACACTGTTATGCATAAGAATTTATTTTTCTGATTCCCACTTGCACCCAACTGTGACCTAATAGTGCTATAAATATCTTGTTAATCTTCTTATAGAAGATTCTAGAAAACTGAGTCATAGATTAATTTCATTTTTGTAAACAACATGTTTACAAGGAAAAGTACTTCAGAACCTTCCAGAAAGTTCTGGGTTGCATTATTTTTAGAAAATTACCTCATCTTATTCCACAGCCCTCTGGAATGTTCTAGAGAAATCTTAGGGTCTATAAAAGAGCTTGATTTTTCTCATTGAGTCAGACTTTGGAGTTTCAAGTTTGGGCTTAGTAGAAAAGTTATTTCTAAATTCTGTGTTGGATTGTTAAAGGATATTACTATTCATTTTGGACTGTGAATTCTGTGGGATCAAGGAAAATAGATTCAATCAGGATATTTCATAACAGAGCTAAGTACATTTAATTTTCTTACTTCTACAGGTTAAAGTTAACTTGTAAATAAATTTTGTTAAATTTTTTCAAAAGGCTTGTTTGCTTTTTTCTTTCTGCTACGCCTGGCTCGTAACAGAAATTGGGGGCTCGTCCGGGATAAAACCATTTTAAGCATTTTAAAACCGACATTTCATGTGACGCAGGTAATTGTCATTTCTTATCAAATAGACTTTGCAGTTGCTTCACAGGATTGGTATTTCCCTATAGGCATATAGGGGATTGTCATTTCATGTGAACTGTCATTTCAGGTGAAATAGTACTTGTCATTTCATGTGAAATTCTCGTTGGGCTTGTCATTTCCCAAAAAAAAAAAAAAAAAAAAAACTTTGTCAAATTAACCTCAATCTGTATTTCCATAAATACTTTATAAAACAAACAAAAAGCAAACATGTCGTTTGATTTGAGAAGCTTTTTGGCTCAGCCTACTCAGGAGTTGTTTAATCTGGCCAAAAGGACAGATTTGCTAGATATTGCTTCCCATTATGGGGTCACTGCTGTTAAAACAAGCATGAAAAAACATGAAATAAAGAATATTTTGGTACAGTTTTTTGTTGATGAAGAACTTTTCGATCCATCTGCTTTGTCTCTCATTATGGTCTCTCATACTGAATTACAAATGAGACAGATTGAAATAGGAAGGCAAATTGAATTAGAGAAGTTAAGATTAGAAATGGAAGAACGAATTCGAAAAGAAAAATTAGAACAGGAAGAAAAGCAAAGGGAAATGGAAGAAAGAGAGAAGGAAAAGGAAAGAGAAATGCAGAGACAAATGCAGATGGAAAGATTAGAAATGGAGGAACGCCTTCAGAAAGAAAAAATCGAAAAAGAAGAGCGACTAGAAATAGAAAGAGAAAAATGGCATTTTCAATTAAAGATGAAGGAACTGGAACTCCAGGGTCAAGATAGGGTGAAACCTACCCCTGTTTTTGACTCTGGTAGTTACTTTGATGCCACAAAGCACATCAGATTAGTTCCGCCATTTCAGGAAAAAGAGGTAGATAAGTATTTTCTGCATTTTGAAAAAGTTGCAGAAAATTTAAAATGGCCAAAAGAGCATTGGACCTTACTTTTGCAAAGCGTTGTTGTCGGAAAGGCTAGAGATATTTACACTCAGCTAACTGTCGAGCAAAGCTCAGACTATGATCTGGTTAAGGAGCTTATTCTTAAGGCATATGAGTTGGTCCCTGAGGCTTACAGGCAGAAATTTAGGAATTGCAAAAAAGAAATTTCCCAGACCCATGTAGAATTTGCTCGAACCAAAGAACAGTTATTTGATAGGTGGTGTTCTTCTAAAAAAGTAGGCTCTGATCATGACAAACTTAGACAGCTTGTCCTTGTTGAAGAGTTCAAACGGTGCATAAATTCAGACATTAAATCTTTTCTCGATGAGAGACAGGTTGAAACTTTGGAGGAAGCTTCTCGTTTGGCAGATGATTATGCTTTGACTCATAAAGTCTCATTTGTGAACAGGCCTTATCCTCGAAAACCTTATAATCCACAGACAGGTCCAAGATTCTATCCCAGTAATCCTTCTGGTAGTTATAGCCATACATCTAGTACTATGCCCAAACTTTCTGGTGAAAATAAAAGCCAGAATCCTTCCAAACCTTCTGGTGAAAACAGAAGCCCAATTTTTTCCAAACCTTCTGGTGAAAACAAAGACCAGAATCCCTTATCTCAATCTCAAGTAGTTTGTTACTATTGTAAAAATACAGGTCATTTGATCTCTGAGTGTTTAAAATTAAAGCGAAGGAAAGAAAGAGAAAGACAAGAGGAACTTAAGCCTACAGGCTTGACTTCTATAAGGCCAAAACCACAGTCTTGTGTAAGGGAGGAAACTCTTTCTGATACCAAATTATCTGAGACTGATACAGTTATGGAGTGTTATGAACCATTCTTATCAGACGGTTTTGTGTCACTAAATGGTGACAATTATGCCCATCCTACCCCTATTAAAATCTTACGAGATACCGGAGCTTCTCAATCTCTTATTCTAGCAGATACTCTGCCTTTTTCTGAGAAGACTTCTTTGGGCCAAAGTGTCCTTATTCAGGGTGTGGAATGTGGATTTGTTAATGTTCCGCTCCATAACGTTTATTTGTCATCAGACTTGGTATCCGGTTCAGTGGCTGTTGGTATTAGACCTTCTTTACCTTTTAAAGGTGTTCATTTGTTGCTAGGCAATGACTTAGCTGGAGATAAGGTTGTGGTAAACCCACTTTTGACTACTAATCCTTGCATAGACCAACCGCCTGATCCCATTGAGCAGGAAATTCCTGATCTTTATCCGTCCTGTGCAGTCACAAGGGCTATGGCACGTAAGGCCAAGCAAACTGATGGGAAACAGGATTTTGATTTAACTGATACCTTTTTGGGTCAGTCTTTTAATGACGAGATAACAAGGTCTCTGTCTTCAAGCCTGCCTGATAAGCAGACAGATTTTCATGAGAATAACTTATCTTTAGATCTAGGCCATGACATAATGTCTGGGTCTCAACTAGCTATAGAACAGCATAAGGATCCTGAAATTTCGCCTTTATTTGAAAGGGCCTTAGATGAGCATGAAGTATCTCAGGTCCCTGTCTGTTATTATGTCAAAAATGACATTCTTATGAGAAAATGGCGTCCACCAGACGTCTCAGCAGAAGACGAGTGGACTGTCAACCACCAGATAGTGGTTCCACGGGTTTACCGTTCCCAAATATTAAACTTGGCACATGAAACTCCCATGTCAGGACATTTAGGTGTAAATAAAACCTATCACAAGATTCTTAATCATTTTTACTGGCCTGGGTTAAAATCAGATGTTTCTCAGCATTGTAGGTCCTGCCATACATGCCAAATGGTAGGAAAACCCAATCAGACTATACCTAAGGCTCATTTGCAGCCTATACCTGCTTTTGATGAACCTTTCAGTCGAATAATTATAGACTGTGTGGGTCCCTTGCCCAGAACTAAGTCCGGCTGTGAATATCTTTTGACCATTATGTGTGCTTCCACACGTTTTCCTGAAGCCATTCCTTTAAGAAATATCAAAACTAAGACAATCGTCAAGGCATTAGTGAAGTTTTTCACATTTGTTGGGCTTCCTAAATCTATTCAGTCAGACCAAGGCTCAAATTTTATGTCTGGAATATTTCAACAAGTAATGCATGAACTAGGCATTGTACAGTATAAGTCATCAGCCTATCATCCTGAAAGTCAAGGCGCCCTTGAAAGATTCCATCAAACACTGAAAAACATGATAAGATCATATTGCTTTGACACAGAGAAGGATTGGGATGAAGGCATCCATCTCCTTTTATTTGCTGTTAGAGAATCTGTGCAAGAATCTCTTGGCTTCAGTCCATTTGAATTAGTATTTGGCCATACTGTTCGTGGTCCTTTGAAACTTCTCAAAGAGAAATTTCTCTCCAATGATGACACCTCCCTGAATTTACTTCAGTATGTGTCTGATTTCAAAACTAGACTTTTTGTCGCTTTCCATTGATAACCAATCTGAAATTATTGAAGCTTTTAGCTCTACTTCTAGATATTTAGATGATTTATTAAATATTGATAATACCTATTTTGATGGTTTGATCAGTCAGATTTACCCCCTAGAACTTCAGTTAAATAAAGCAAATTCTTCTGATACCGAGGCCCCGTTTTTGGATTTACATCTATCTATTGTAGATGGATTTGTTTCGTGCAAAATTTATGATAAACGCGATGACTTTGATTTTGAGATTGTAAATTTTCCTTTTTTGGATGGTGATGTTCCTCGTGCGCCATCCTATGGCGTTTATATTTCGCAATTAATTCGATTTGCTAGAGTGTGTAGTCATGTAACTGACTTCAACACTCGTAATAAATTATTAACGGCTAAACTCCTTAATCAGGGTTATCGGTACCATAAACTACGCAAAGCCTTTTCTAAATTTTATAGACGCCATTCTGATTTAATTTCAAAATTCAATATTGGACTTAAATCCCTTCTGCAACAAGGTCTATCGGAACCCGAATTTTATGGTGACTTAGTATATAAATTCAGAAAAATATATAACCGCAATGACTTCAGCACCCAATTTCGTAAAATCATTCTTCGATATAAAAAGATTGGGTACAACATGGATATTATACGACAGACTGCATGTATGGTAGTTAACCCAATCACGGTTGGCAACTTTGCTTCCCTCTTTAATTGCACGCCGGTGGGTCAGGCCTCAGATTCCATGACGGCTCCAACGTAAAGGCTTATTGAAAATTAAAGAGATAATGTTGGTTGGTGCCTGATGCTCTGTCTCTGGTCGGGCTCATCGGAGTCTAACTGTTGGTTTTCTTTTGCTCCAGCATTTCAGTGGTTTCTTGCTGTCGAGTCCTCACCGTTGTCTCACCTCTGTGGTTCTTTGATTTCTGTGTTCACGGAGATGTTGCACTGATGAGTTAGTAGGCCTTCATGCGGACTGAACAAATTATTTGTCTTAATCGCGACGGAAGTAAGGGCGAGGATTGTGGCCACGTAAAATCGATTTAAGCCCCCCAGTGGAAATCTTCCACTGACCGTTCCAAGGCGGCTCTTCCGTGGCGATTTATTTATGTTGTTGTTTGTTACTTACTGTGTATATCACTTGTGTCTTTTAATTTTGGATGGCCATATGGCCATTTTGTGGGAAAGTAACTGTCCATATGGCCTTCCTTTGTTTAGGTTTCCATTATGGTCTGGTCGCTTAATGTTTGTATTTCTTTCCCTTTGGTGTCTTTTATGGATGGAGTAAGTTAATTGTATCAATTCCTGATCTTTGTTTTACTTCTACTTTTCAAAAGCTTGTGAGGCTGCTCGGACAAATCTTCAGTCAGCCCAAAGGAAAATGAAACAGCTATATGACATAGGGACAAAAGAAAGGAATTTTAAACCAGGTGATAAGGTACTAGCTCTTTTGCCTATTCCAGGAAAATCGTTGCAGGCCAGGTATTATGGTCCATACACTGTAGACAAAAAGATCAGTGACGTAAATTACATAATAAACACTCCTGGGAGGCGCAAGCTAAAGCAGCTATGTCATATTAACATGCTTAAGGAATACATAGATAGGGACAATACATCTTTAACATCAGTCAATCTAGTTAGCTCTGTTCCACTTAATTCATGTGACAATGACTGTGAGGATATTAATTCAGTAAAGTCGGATCCCACATCATCAAAACTTCAGAATTCTGACATTCTACGGAAGCTTGACCAGAAACTGTCACATCTAGAGCCAAATCAGCGGAATGAACTGAAACAGCTGATTTTTGAATATGAACAATTATTTCCTGACATTCCAACACGGACAGACAAAATATTTCACGATGTGGACATAAATGGTTCTAAACCTGTAAAACAACACCCATAAAGGATGAATCCTGTGAAACAAAAATATCTTAAAGAAGAAGTTCAGTATCTATTAGACAATGACTTTATTGAACCAAGCCAAAGTGAATGGAGTTCTCCTTGTATTCTAGTACCAAAACCTGATGGGACATATCGTATGTGTACAGATTTTAGGAAAGTTAATTCCTTAAGTAAAACAGATAGCTTTCCTATTCCAAGAATGGATGACTGCATTGATAACATCGGGAATGCCAAACACATAACGAAATTCGACCTTCTGAAAGGATTTTGGCAAATTCCACTCACAGATAGAGCAAAGGAGGTTTTGGCATTCACAACACCAGACGGATTATTTAACTATAAAGTCATGCCATTTGGAACGAAAAACTCTCCGGCAACATTTCAGCGCTTAATAAACATGGTAATTGCGGGGCTGGAAGGCTGCAGTGCTTATATCGATGATGCTATCATATACAACGACCAGTGGAATCAACATCTTGGGACTATTCGAGCATTCTTTGATAGACTGAGTAATGCCAAATTGACAATCAATCTTGCTAAAAGTGAATTCTGCCATGCAAGTTTGACATTTCTAGGTCATGTTGTAGGTCAAGGTCATGTGAAACCCATTGATGCTAAAGTTGAGGCTATCTCAAATTTTCCCGTACCCACGTGCAAAAGACAGCTGATGCGATTTCTTGGTATGGCTGGTTATTACAGAAAGTTCTGTAATAATTTCTCTGTCATTGCTGAGCCTTTGACAAATTTGCTCAGCAAAAGAACAAAATTCCATTGGAATGCAATATGCCAAAATGCTTTTGATAAACTTAAAGCCATACTCAAGAGTGAACCAGTTCTCTTAGCACCAAACTTTGAAAAGGAGTTTAAGCTAGCTGTAGATGCTAGTGACGTAGGTGCAGGTAGTGTTTTGTTGCAGGAAGATGAAAATGGTGTGGATCATCCAGTTTGCTACTTTTCCAAAAAGTTTAATAAGCATCAGAGAAATTACTCTACCATAGAGAAAGAGTGCTTGTCTCTGATTCTTGCTCTGCAACATTTCGAAGTTTATCTTACCCCTACTACTGCACCGATTGTTGTTTTCAGTGATCACAATCCACTGACTTTCATACATAAAATGAAAAACAAAAATCAGCGGTTGCTCAGGTGGACTCTTATGCTACAAGAGTATAATTTAGACATAAGACATATCAGAGGGAGAGATAACATTATCCCTGATGCCCTTTCAAGAGCTTGAGCAGTGTCAGGAGTTGTGTTTTTCTTTCCTACTAAAGTGGATTGTAGATACATGTAATTTTATATGCTATGCTCAATATTTTATTATTCTTAAAGCAAAAGAAAGCTTTATTACATAAATCTTTCTTTTCCTCGAAGAGGGGGAGTGTTATGCATAAGAATTTATTTTTCTGATTCCCACTTGCACCCAACTGTGACCTAATAGTGCTATAAATATCTTGTTAATCTTCTTATAGAAGATTCTAGAAAACTGAGTCATAGATTAATTTCATTTTTGTAAACAACATGTTTACAAGGAAAAGTACTTCAGAACCTTCCAGAAAGTTCTGGGTTGCATTATTTTTAGAAAATTACCTCATCTTATTCCACAGCCCTCTGGAATGTTCTAGAGAAATCTTAGGGTCTATAAAAGAGCTTGATTTTTCTCATTGAGTCAGACTTTGGAGTTTCAAGTTTGGGCTTAGTAGAAAAGTTATTTCTAAATTCTGTGTTGGATTGTTAAAGGATATTACTATTCATTTTGGACTGTGAATTCTGTGGGATCAAGGAAAATAGATTCAATCAGGATATTTCATAACAGAGCTAAGTACATTTAATTTTCTTACTTCTACAGGTTAAAGTTAACTTGTAAATAAATTTTGTTAAATTTTTTCAAAAGGCTTGTTTGCTTTTTTCTTTCTGCTACGCCTGGCTCGTAACAACACTATCTTTCTTATTTCTGCTCAAAAACATAGATTATGGATACTCGTCAGTTCCTACCATCTATGGGGCAGAACTATGAAAAATATCGGAAATTTTATCTGAAAATTACATTTTTTTTTTATTTTTTTGGTTGTTAAATTTTCCACTATATTTGAATAGGCGTGTTTTGGTAATAAATATTTCGTTGCATTTAACTGATGTGTTTTAATAGTGTTATGTTTTAAAACGGGAAGTAAATAATAGAAAAATATAGGGAGTCCATTCGCATGCAAGCTGCATATTTGGTAGCATGTATATTATTATATGAGATGGATATATGCCATTTGTCAGAAACATTGACAGTTTACTATATGTGCATAATCATTGATATAATTGGTTTGTTTTATTTTCGACGTTTCGTTTTATTTCATGCTAAATGGCAATAAGATATTGTCGTAAGATATTTTTGCTGTAACCATTTAACTGGCAATAGCGATTTTGTGCCAAAATTGCAATAACACGTTTAACGTAAAACCGCTATTGACAGTTAACTGGCAATAGCAATTGTATCGTAAAAGCGCCAGTGCCAGTTAACTGTCAATAGCCATTTCGAATTAAAAAAAAAATAAAGGTCATCTTCTCCTAGGTTAATAACCCAATTTTAAAATGATTTCACAGAAATGTTCCTTTGCTGACCCCCTACCACTATTGCTCAA
This sequence comes from Lucinisca nassula, assembly GCA_963580285.1. NCBI lineage: Eukaryota > Metazoa > Mollusca > Bivalvia > Lucinida > Lucinidae > Lucinisca > Lucinisca nassula. The sequence goes on along the minus strand of OY757012.1, from coordinate 29,309,246 downwards.
ATGGTTCCACTTCACTAAAGAAAATGCCCGCTAGATCTAAAATAGAAAAAACCTAAATGGCATATCCATAAGTTCAAATGCGAATTTCAAACCCAATTCAAAGAAATGTTTCTTTTATGCTTTTGCACCAGAATTGATGAACAGTATGTTTCAACTTAGATCTGTTCCATTTAAACAGCCCCGCACTACCCCACCAGACTGGTTATGAAAAAATATGAATGAAGTAATCAATTTCGAACACTGAAAATCATGGTATACAAGGAAGAGTAGTACAACTGGTTGATTTCAAAAAGATTTTCTCTGTTGCTTCTCTTGTTTGCTTTTTAATGGTTCCACGATTTTCTGATGCAGTTTTCATTGCATTTATTAGGTTCAGTTTCTGAGTTTGTCCTCTGATTAACATCCGATCTTGGTCTACACTGTTTGCAGAACATGACACGTTTTCTGTGTCATTCAAGTATAGATTTTATTTCGTGCATCTGATGCAAAACTGGCCTCTTTGACCTTAGACTAGCTCTACAAACATATGAATAAAGTTCTGTTGCCTGGGGTGATAGTCAGATGGACTAAAGCACTAAGGAGCTACTTATGGCCAAATGAAAACGATTCTACCAAATAATATCAGGAACTAAATGTTATGAGCCTCAAAGTAGATATAATGATGACTGCTTAAGTTATCGAAATGGGTTTGCTCTGCTGAACAAAATGTCCACAAGACTGCAGAGGTAAAACCTGAAAAAAAGAAGAAAAAACAACATCAGAGCATCTTCTAGTAGGCCAATGGCTCATTTTCAAAACAACTTGACAGAAATGTGCCTTGGGTGACCCCTCTACCAAAAGTGTTTTGCTCCGCTGTACAAAATGGCTGTCAGAGCTAAATATAGAAAAAAAAAAAAAAAAAAACAACAACAACAAAAAAAAAAAAAAAAACAAACAAACAAACAAAAAAAAAAAAAAAACGTAAACAATTAATGTTAGTACATCATAACTCAGGTGAGCGAATTAGGTCCACCATGGACCTCTTGTTAAACAATTGTCCTGTTCGCATAAAGCGACAAGCGCTGTACGCTGCGTAAAACCAAATGCCAGCCAATGAAAAGCGACGTTACGTGAAAACATCAATTTTCCGACAGGACTGTCGCAGGGCTTGAAGAAATATATGGGCTGCATGATGCTTCCACGCAGAGCTGAATCCGGCCCGCACACTAGTACTGGTAAACCGCTTAGAGGATCTAAGCCTGTCCAGGAACCGTGGTGCGAGGCGGACCGTCCATGCTAATAAACCTATTGGTTTGATTGGGCGACAGGGCTTGAGATGTCATTTCATCTCAATGTCGGGTCAAAGTCCCACAAAATTGGAAGCAACGTCTCCAAAATGACCTTTACAGTGTTGACGGGGACGTTAAACCTCAGATCAAACAAACAAACAAACAGGACTGTCGCAAAGTTTTGACGTTATTCAATCAAACGTCCCGTACATACACAAGTGAATAAGAATTTAGATCTGACTAAGAAAACTATCCCTAATGCTTTAAATTTTGCGTTTCCGCTGTATTTACTTTTAATCGGCGTCACTATCTTCCACCAGAGCGTTCAGGTGAGGATTTGCAACCTACGTCATATGGCGGATAACTGAGTGTAATTGTTATTAACGACCTTCAGAGTGTCCCATGAAGTATTCCGAACACCTTTATGGAGAATGGAAACAACTTCAGGGGAGGCAAATCTTTCAACACATTATTATACCCATGCAAACGTAGTTTGAAGGGGGTATACTGGAATCAGCCTGTCGGATGGTTGGTTTGTCGGGCGGTCTGCGCGGTTTGTCTGCAAAATTTTGTCCGCTCAACTCCTCCTTCACTATCAGTCGGATTCAATTGATACTTGCCGTAATTGTTCACCAGGAGGGGTAGATGTGCAAGACACAAATTTCACTAACGTTTGTTCCATAATTACGGAGTTATGACCCTTGATTTGCTAAAAATGTGCTAAAAATCCTTGTCCGCTCAACTCCTCCTTCACTATCAGTCGGATTCAGTTGATACTTGCCATAATTGTTCACCAGGAGGGGTAGATGTGCAAGACGCAAATTTCACTCAAGTTTGTTCCATAATTACGGAGTTATTGCCCTTGATTTGCTAAAATTACCATAATTGTTCACCAGATGGGGTAGATGTGCAAGACACAAATTTCACTAAAGTTTGTCCAATATTTACGGAGTTATGGCCCCTGAATCAATTTGAAACATACTTTTTTGACCCTGATTTGCTTGCAAACATCTTGTCCACTGATCTCCTCCTTCACTATCAGTCGGATTCAATGGATACTTGGCATACTTATTCACTAGGATAAGAAGATGTGTAAGACGCAAATTTCAGGAGAATCTGTCCAACAATTATGGAGTTATTGCCCCTGAATGGACTCAGTGGACGCTATTTATGTTTGCTTTCTGTGTCAAGTATTTAGGCAGGGATATTAATCATCACCTTTAGTGATAGTTCCTCTAGATATATCTGTTATCACTACGGGTCTACTCTTAAGGAAAGTATTTGCGCCTCAGGAGCAAATCCTCCCCCTTTTATGCCCCCGCATCGTAAGATGCCGGGGGCATATAGTTTTTCGGTTTTCCGTACGTGCGTCCGGGGGTACGTGCGTACGTGCGTACGGTTTCCGAACGTACGAAAGTGTGTACGTACGTACGTACGTAATCCTGTTAGACTCAGGTTAAGGTTTTTGTACAAGGTAGAACTTGAGCTCATATTTTCCAAACCATACAATAGATTTGGTTTATATTTAGTATGATGATAGATATAGGACCAAAGTTTTATTCAGCAATACCCCCACCCATACCCTAGACCTCAAGGTCAAGGTCGTGGACTTTGAAATTTTTAACGTTTAAGACCCAGGTTAAGGTATTTGTACCAGGTAAAACTTGAGCTCATATTTTCCAAACCGTGTAATGAATTTGGTTCATATTCGGTATGATGATAGATATAAGACTGAAGTTTTATTCAGTAATACCCCCACCCATACCCATGACCTCAAGGTCAAGGTCATGGACTTGAAATTTTTAATGCTTAAGACCCAGGTTAAGGTATTTGTACCAGGCAGAACTTGAGCTCATATTTTCATAACCATACAATGGATTTGGTTTATATTTACTATGATGATACATATAGGTCCAATGGTTTATTCAGCAATACCCCCACCCATACCCATGACCTCAAGGTCAAGGTCATAGAATTAGAAAATTTTTAATGTTTAAGACTTTGGTTAAGGTATTTGTACCACCAATTTCAATAAACTTCACACAAATGTTCCTTATAAAAATATCTCGTGCAGGTTCGACTTTTAAGGTCATGGCATCAAGGTCAAGGTCACAGAGGTTATTTTTAGAAAAACTTTGTCATTGCTCTAGCGTCTACATTTCTTCACTGATTTCAATATAAGTTCACACAAATGTTCCTTATGACAATATCTTGAGCGAGTTCGACTTTCAAGGTCATCACCTCAAGGTCAAGGTCACAGTGGCTATTTTTAGAAAAACTTTGTCATTGCTCTAGTGCCTACATTTCTTCACCAATTTCAATATAACTTCATACAAATGTTCCTTATGACAATATCTCAAGCTATTTTGACTTTCAAGTTCAAGGTCACTGGCTATTTTTAGAAAAACTTTGTCTTCGCTCTAGCGCTTACATTTCTTGACTAATTTCAATATAACTTCACACAAATGTTCCTTATGACAATATCTCTAGCGAGTTCCACTTTCAAGGTCAAGGTCACTGTGGCTATTTTTAGAAAAACTTTGTCACCCCTCTAGCGCTTACATTTCTTCACCGATTTCAAAATAACTTCACACAAATGTTCCTTATGACAATATCTCGAGCGATTTCGACTTTTAACGTCAAGGTCACTATTGGTGGAACGCCGAAACTCGCACAGATTGGTATTTGCACCACTTAAAGATTAATGTGCTAAGCGGGGGCATCTGTGTACTTTGGACCGTTTCTAGTTAGTCCTTAAAATTGTTTCCCTATTAAAATGGCGGAAGAGGTAAACCCAAAGTCCTAGAATGTACAATGTACTTTTGCTAGAGTGCAATAAATCAGACATCAAGTGCTGTTCAAAAGGAAAGAACTATCTAAAAATGCTTTTTAACAAATTATAAATCGTGATATAATCCCAAAAGAAAATATTTGATTTTATTTGGGACACTTTCAGGGATCTTTGGAAAGATGGCAAAGTTTTGCCTGTAGGAACTACCTCCCATGAATGGTTATCCACTCACCGTAAGAAATGGGTGATTTCTTCATAAATCTAAAGATTAATATCCAGTAATTATTTTTGTACATGTAATCTACTTAGGAAAGAAACAAAATGGATTAATCAAATCCGAAGTCTAGTGCGGATTCGAAATAAAACACGTGCACATTTGACCGCTTATGGCATTAATCTTTTTGATCGCTTATGGCATTAATCTTTTCTGTACTTTCATCGATTAAGACCCTTGACCAAGTTAGGCGTAAATGGTTGTTATATTCTTGTTACACTGACCTGTTAATGATTTATATAAACCCGTTTTGTGACAAAGTTGAAGATTCATTCAAAAACCGAAAAGAAAGTGGTACTGGATGGAAGAGCAATGGTACGTCAAGATTTCAATATTCTCACATTACGAAAACACGCCTATACAAATACATTGTAAATTTTACCACCCAAAAACGACAATTTTCAGATAAAAATATTCACGCCTACGGAACGATAGAATGCGTAACCATTGGTTAAGAACGTGAAGCAATTAGAGCGACATCCGGTTAGGAATTAGATCGCTAAAAAAGGTAAAGAAACTGTGCAGTTTCTGTGTTTCATAAGTTATATAATTTTTACGAGGAAGTTATTTAAAAAACGGGGAATTACATTCAGGAGCCCATTGATATCGGCATCTTTGGAGTAAATACCAAATCCCGTACTTCACACATTTTGGCTAAATTTAGTTTCTCCTGCTGAAGGTGAACTCAAGCCTTAGAAAACGAGTGGTTTTTCGAGGTGTTTGTTGCCTTTTATTTATTACTGCGCTTTGCTACAAGTTCAGCGTATTAACATGCACACACAATAAACATATATGGTTATATGTGTTGTGGATATTTTGCTTGTCAATGCAGCACTAGCGAGAAATCACCACGGAAAAGGTCGAAAATGGTTGGTTACGCATTAGATCTATAGAAATGATAACAAAACTTGCAACTATAAAGCGGATCTGTTTTCATCTCCACGGCCCCAGAATCACCCGCACCTTGTTCTACGGAACCATTTTTAGCCAACCTGATAAGCAGTGCGCTATTGATACGATAATGACATAGTATTTTATGGAAACATTTTCCGTCTCCAGAATCATAGTACCGAATGATTTTCACTGACTTTTACGCTGTGTTTGTTTTATCAATGGTCCGGTAATTGACTGAAATGAAATTAAACAGGTTTTGGAGTTTTAATTTCTGCGAAGAACTCCTCATCTGCCAAAATTTGCTGGTTAAGCATTAGATCGTCTGGTTGAGCATTCGATAACCAGAGGAGAAAATCAAACCAGTTGCTGCCTAAGTAAATGCCAGCAGCTTACTACAATAAAAGGTGGTCAACATATGATTTCTAAATTATGTTAAAATCACCAGAGAAAGAAAGCTGTGATGAAAAATACTTTTCTGGACAAGACCATTAAATGTCTGGGTTTCATGCTTATCTGACCGAATGACGCGCCGATTCATAAATAAGAGGTCATTACTTGCTTTTGTAGAAAACAAAATGGCCAGCTTACGCTTTGTAATGGCGATTAAATCTATATCCGGATGGGACGGCCATTAATGAACCGTCTCATCCGAGAATGAAAGCTGTTCGCCATCCTGTAAATGAATTTGACTAAATCTCCTATTAACAAGAATTGCCCAAAATAAAAAAAATGGAGAGAACCCGTTTAAGAAACTCAGGCGTGAAAGGCTAAGGGTAAGATCGTTAACACTGCAGATACGAAAGCCTATCTGGCTTATGTAGGAGAAAATAAAATACCGTAAAGGCGTAGTAACGCGACACAAAAGACGTAATAACGCAAAAAAGGCGTAGAAACGCAAAACAAAAGACGCAGTAACGCCAATCAGAAGGCGAAGCTACGCAAAAAAGGCGTAGTAAAGCAAAAACAAGGCGTAGTAACGCGAAAAAGTGCATACTAATGCAAAAGAAAGGCGCAGTGATGCGAATCAAAGGCGTTTTTACGCGAATCAAAAGGCGTAGTAATGCGAAAAAAGGCATAGTAACGCAAAAGAAAGGCGAATTTGTTTTAGCTCGCCTCTGCAAAGCAAATAGGTAGCCGGAATATCCCTACTCCTGGGACTGCGCATGCCCCAAAAATATATGTCTGTATCATGATCGATAACCCAGATCGGAGATCCCGTGAGTTCTATGCTAACTGTCAAAACGATAAGATAAAGATATTGTCTAAAACCAACTTCTTATTAATACAAACAGCGCAAGAATGACACATCATGTATTCTTAATCATGTTAATCAAGACGAACTAGAATCCATTTGTAAAATTTATAAATTTTAAGTAAACAGGAGGACAGGTGCGTTCATTAAATAAATTGAGAGAAGTAAGTAAGTAAGTCAGTCAGTCAGTAAGTAAGGACTTTATTTAGTGAGGGTAGCACTATTTAGCACATACAAAAATACATGTAATAGCTAATCTTCCACGAGGCCCTCAGCTAATCTTCCATGATCTAATCTTCCTTCTTAATAAAACATACACGCTATAATATTTTGTTTCATCGGCAGTGTCATTTTTAGATATGAGGAAAAAATATAGATATAATAAATTGATAGAACATACAAATTATAATATTTTCTTCCATCTGCAGTATCATGTTTAGATATGAGGAACTTTTGAAACCGTTTTGAATATGGAGCAATATTTTCTCACGGATGTATTTAGGAGGTGATTAGGCAGTTTATATTAAGCCAAAAGTCCAGTTTTTTGTTCACTATCGACCGACTGTTGATAATATTGCATTTAGTACTAAAAAGGTTGTAGACATTTGTTTTCTCCACATCATTTTGTTTCTTTGAATAATCATTACGAAAACACGCCTATACAAATACAATGTAACCTTTATCGCCAAAAAAAAAAACGAAAATTTTAAGATGAAAAATTGTGATATTTTTCTCATTTCTGCACAAATTATAATGTGATTTAAAAAACAACAACAAAGGACTGGTGGGTCTATTGCCTCCGAGTGTAGGTAGGAGAAATAGTCTTAAACTGTTTCACTAATCTCTTAAATTCCAGTGTCCAATCAAATAGTGTAGATCTTCACCAGACGCCGGATTCTGCAGCGTCTGATCAGGGTCTACACTCTTTGCCAAGCCCATCCTATGTTTCCAAGATAACCCTCTTTAGAGTTTCACAACACTCTGACCTCACTGGGACTATTTTCATTCTAATAGTTTTCCCGACAAGTCAGTGATATTCACGTGCACTTAAGCATAGAACAGCTTTTCTTCTGAGCACCTTTGGGTCGATTGACAAACAATTCCCAGTGGAATTCTTTTCACTGACTGTTACAAGGCGGTTCTTCTTTGGCGGTTTATTTATGTTATTGTTTGTCACTGATTGTATGTATCGCACTTTGGATAGCCAGCTGGTATTGATTCCTGATCATTGCTTTACTTCTACTTTTTATAAGCACCAAGTTTATAATCATGAGTGTCGTATGCTCAACCTGGCTCTCTAATGCTTGACCATAGAAACACGATATAGATTTAATCGCCATTAAAAAGCGTAAGCTGGCCATTTTGTTTTCTACAAAAGCAAGTAATGACCTCTTATTTATGAATCTGTGCGTCATTCGGTCAGATAAGCATGATACCCAGACATTTAATGGTCTTGTCCAGAAAAGTATTTTTCATCACGGCTTTCTTTCTCTGGTGATTTTAACATAATTTAGAAATCATATGTAGACCACCTTTTATTGTAGTAAGCTGCTGGCATTTACTTAGGCAGCAACTGGTGAGATTTTCTCCTCTGGCTATCGAATGCTCAACCAGACGATCTAATGCTTAACCAGCAAATTTTGGCAGATGAGGAGTTCTTCGGAGAAATTAAAACTCCAAAACCTGTTTAATTTCATTTCAGGCAATTACCGGACCATTGATAAAACAAACACAGCGTAAAAGTCAGTGAAAATCATTCGGTACTATGATTATGGAGACTGAAAATGTTTCCATAAAATAATATGTCATTATCGAATCAATAGCGCACTGCTTATCAGGTTGGCTAAAAATGGTTCCGTAGAACAAAGTGCGGGTGATTCTGGGGCCGTGGAGATGAAAACAGATCCGCTTTATAGTTGCAAGTTTTGTTATCATTTCTATAGATCAAATGCGTAACCAACCATTTTCGACCTTTTCCGTGGTGATTTCTCGCTAGTGCTGCATTGACAAGCAAAATATCCACAACACATATAACCATATATGTTTATTGTGTGTGCATGTTAATACGCTGAACTTGTAGCAAAGCGCAGTAATAAATAAAAGGCAACAAACACCTCGAAAAACCACTCGTTTTCTAAGGCTTGAGTTCACCTTCAGCAGGAGAAACTAAATTTAGCCAAAATGTGTGAAGTACGGGATTTGGTATTTACTCCAAAGATGCCGATATCAATGGGCTCCTGAATGTAATTCCCCGTTTTTTAAATAACTTCCTCGTAAAAATTATATAACTTATGAAACACAGAAACTGCACAGTTTCTTTACCTTTTTTAGCGATCTAATTCCTAACCGGATGTCGCTCTAATTGCTTCACGTTCTTAACCAATGGTTACGCATTCTATCGTTCCGTAGGCGTGATATTGATATTTTTCTTATTACTGCTCAAAATATAGAGTGAGTGAGTGTTTGAGTTTTACGTCCCACCAACAGCTAAGGTCATACGGAGACGGGACCTCGGTTTAAAGACTCATCCGAAAGTCTGGAAAAGCCCGGGATCGAACCTGCGATCCCGGGTTTATAAGTCGAGTAGCATATCCACTACAACATGGAGGCTTCTAAAAACAAAATATAGATTGTGTGTACTTGTTAGAACCGCCTCCGAGGCGGTTCTAACGAGTACCCACAATCTATATTTTAGAGCAGAAATAAGAAAAATAAGGTTCACCCCTGCAAACCCCAGTTTTACTATATAAAAGTGGGGTTCAAGGGGGTCAATTATATAAGCATGTTTTCGAGAGTTTCGTTCTTCATGCGTCTTTTCTATTTCTTTAGTATAATGTATTAGGATTACACACCTATGTTAGATACTGCTGTCTTTCACAGCTGCAAAAGTAGCATTGATATACCTTTCTTATTTCCGATTTAAACAGGGGTTGTATGTACTCGTTAGAACCGCCTGCCCGCAGGCGGTCCTAACGAGTACACACAACCTCTGTTTTATTACAAATACGACACATAATGTATTACCTTGTAAACCCAATGTTTTCCTATATACAGCCCCGCCCATCGCGGCTTGACGAAATGGATGAGCTGCATGATACTTCCACGCAGAGCTAAAATTCGACCGCACACAAGTACTGGTAAACCGCTTAGAGGATCTTAGCCTGCCTAGGCAAAGCGGTGCGAGTCGGACCGTCCATACTTATAAACCCTATTGGTTTCATTGGGCGACACGGCTTGAGATGTTATTTAATCGTAATGTCGGTTAAAAGTCCCGCAAAATTGGAAGCAACGTCTCCAAAATGACCTATACAGTACTGACGGAGACGTTAAACCTCAAATCAAACAAACAAATAAACAGAGGTTATATGTAGTCTTTAGAATCGCCTGCCCGCAGGCGGTTTTGTATTTGAAACCAATTTTCAGCCTTCCTGGAAAGCCATATTTTGAATTTTACACTATCTTTGAAGTGATTCCTCTCCTTAATTGGTTGACCAAATTATATACATGTAATTTTTAATATTTAGGTTCTTTGAAGACTGCGCTTGCATATTGTATCACAGATTTTTAGTATCATATGTGATTTCTGCTTAAATGAAGCTTTTGTTCAGAGTGTCCAATTAATTTTGGTGCAGACAGTCAAATTTGTGAACTTTGTAAGGTAACCGGACGCTAAAAGCACATAAGGGCTACCCCCAGCTCATCAACTGGGATTACTTATGAAATGCTTCCAAAGTGATAACACTTGCCAATTCGACAGTTATTATCTCGCCAGGCGGAAGAGGTGACCTCTAGCGCGGAGGATTTGGGAAGTAGGTCAATCCTATTTTCAACATTCTCCGAGCCAGCAGTCTCGGAGGCACAAAACGCAACAAAAAAAAGAGAGTTTTGTATTGAAAAGTGAGCGGTTCTCCGGCGATTTTAGAATTTAGAATGCGGAGGCAGACCAAAAGTAGGCTCTAAAATATGTTGACACATTGCCAATTCTGACCTCGAAATGTGTCAGAGCACAGCCATTGATGTCGTGTAATCCCGAGAAGGGTTAGGAGGGTGAATTGCCTCATGAATGCTCCCACCGTCATCGCCAACTCGATGAAGATGGATTCCTTCTGTTGCTTGTTCGGCGCGGCTGTACCATTCCTCGTCGTGGTACTTTGATTTTGAGTCTTTGTAGATCGCGAAGGCTGGCAACTCTGTGGTCTTGAAGGCATGGGCGGGTAGGTCGACTTTGATAGTGTCTCCTGGGGGTTTTAGGCGATGTAGTTCCAAAAGTGAGTGAGTTTTTGAGATTTACGTCCCACCAACAGCCAAGGTCATACGGAGACGGGACCTCGGTTTAAAGACTCATCCGAAAGTATGGAGAAGCCCGGGATCGATCCTGCGACCCTTGGTTTACAAGGCGAGTAGCATAACCACTACACCACGGGGCTTCTATGCAGTTCCATGGTGTTAACGGGTTGTTTGTATTCAAACAGCCAGAGCCTACCCATGTGGCACTTTTCATGCCATGGCTGTTGTATGTCAGGGTATATTCTAGGCTGTAACGATGTGTCGTTTTACTGGTGCTGCTTGGTGGAAGCGATCTCTCGGTGGGTGAGGGGACGTTCGTTGCTGGAGCTGGCTGGTGTCGTTCTACTGGCTGAGGACGCTGTTTCGTTGGTGGTGGGGTTGTCATGGCTGGTCGAGAAGGCTCTGGCGAGGACGTCGCTGATACAGGAGAAGGCATTGGACGCTGGACGCGGAGCTAGCTGTTGGCTGTCGTTGGTAGATGATCGCCGCTGGTGTCGTCGTCACGGTCTCATCTACTTGTGGCGCCGCTTTGCAAAACGCAGTGGTGCTGTTTTCTTGTGCCTGACTGGAGCTGGAAGGCTCAGTTCCCAAGTAACGGCAACAGTTACCCTCTGGGCCATAAGAGCACTTTCAACTTGAGACACCCCATGAAGTTAACAAGACTTCAAGAAAGTTACCAGAGGCTCTGGCAACCGACATTCTTTCATAGAAAAAGAGCTCTTGAGAGACGCTTTTGACTGTTCCAGAGTTGAACAGAATCCTATTAATTATTAAATGTTATATCATTTCCACTAGTTTTAAATGGTCACGATTATGAAAATATGCCAAATGGAGAAAATGGCGTTTGAGAATAACCACTCTGTAAAACCGGTAAGCATCTTTGGGTAAACTAAACCTGTTTTGCTTTAAGTGATCTGTCTTTAAAGTTATCTAGGATATTGGCATTTTAATAAAAGGAGTTGCAAAATAAAAGTGTTTTTTTTTAAGACACTCATGTTTTACTAATAAGCACAAAGTGGGTCTTTGTTTTTAGCAAGGTTAGTCATCCTTTGAAATGAAGAAATATACTAAACAGCTGAGCGAGTGAGTGTTTGAGTTTTACGTCCCACCAACAGCTAAGGTCATACGGAGACGGGATCTCGGTTTAAAGACTCATCCGAAAGTCTGGAGAAGCCCGGGATCGATCCTACGACCCCTGGTTTACAAGGCGAGTAGCGTAACCACTACACCGCGGAGGCTTCTACTACACAGCGGAAAATTGTGGCGTGTTCAGGATATTTTTTTCTGTTTTAAGCCTCTTCAGTGGCACTCAAATAGTATTTTCAAAATTTCCATCACGCAAACATGCCTATGTAGTTTTGACCCGCATGTACCCCACTTTTATACAGTAAAACTGGGGTTTACAGGGGGTAAACCTTAGTTTATGATTTCGGCTCTAGAATATAGATTGTGGGTACACGTTAGAACCGCCTCGATGAGGCTGTTCTAATGTGTACCCACAATCTATCTTTTGAGCAGAAATAAGAAAATAATCACAAGTTTTCATCTTAATTTTTTTTTTTCACTTTTTTACGGCGGTAAAATTTACAGTGTATTTGTATAGGCGTGTTTTCGTAATGACATTGGAATCAATGAATCAAGCTGTTAGAAAGCTCTCGAACTTTTGATGGCCGTAGAAATCAACTACTTACTGTGTCATGTTCGTTGTTTGGCCGGTTGGGTGAGGCGAAGGAGTCGTGTATTTTACGTCACTGGGGAGTCCAAATGATATTGGCCTTGCAGCAGTTTACGGTAGGGGAGGGGATGTTGTTATTTCTTCAGTTTCTACACGTCCATTCATTTTTCTCTTTTTCCCCATGTCCTTCGCTTTTATCTTCTCTACTGTCTCTGCTATCTCCGTTCTCCCTTTCTCGCTTAGACGACACAAAATGATCCGAACACAATCGATCTTTGTATTTCTTTTTACAGGCTACTTTATCAGAAGAACAACTTCAAGGTATGGTTTTTTATTCTTTATTACTGATACGGAAACCCATCAGTCGGAAACAAGGGTGTCTATTGGGATACGTTCGAAACATGTTATAGGGAGCTTTCCACTAAATGTTTTCCATAGGCGACAATAGTAACCTTTTACCTGCTCCCACAAAAACTACACATACAAAACTTTTCAAACCTTACTTGTTTATTTTATTTTTTTTATTTTATTTTTTTTTGGTTTTGGTTTTACGGCCCTTTCAAGATTATTTCACTCATATCGAGCCGATCGTTAATCAGAGGTGGGCGAAAACCGGAGTACCCGGAGAAAAACCACCTGACCTTCCGTTGCAAAACTTGGCGTCTCACATGTGACCCGAGCGAGGCTCGAACCACAGCTCTTACTTGTTTATAGTGCCATCCTAGCCCAACAAGTTAATGAGAAAAAATCCACATGTTGATCGGCTCATTTTCAAGTTACAGTCAACCATGTTTGTTTACCTGCTAGTACGGAGTAAATAAAACCAATATTTTAAAGGAAGGGTGACCATATAAAATCAGCAAAAATTTCTTTGAGCTTGCAGATATATTTATACAAAATGCCTCATTTTAGTCCCTTATACGTATTATTTTCTCACATTGAAATAAAACATGGGATATATATCCAATGGAAGCAAGTCTGGTATTTAGAACGCAACTAAAAGCCCTGTCCCAAAGTGATAAAACCCGGCACCTCCCAGTATTTAGTGTAATGCTACCTATATTGAAAATTGTACTCAAAACTCTCATTTGGGGAACGGGCCTCCATGAGCGCTGACTCTTAATCACCGCTGTGGTTCGGCCCTCGCTCGGGCTGCATGTGAGACGCCAAGTTCTGGCAGGTCAGGCAATTTTTCTCCGGGTACTCCGGTTTTCGCCCACCTCTGATTACCGGTCGGCTCGGAATAATTGAAATAATATTGAACGGGCCGTAAAACAACAACAACAACACGAAACTGGAAATTTGGGGTTTTACGGTCGCAAGTTTCTTATTACGGCGTCGCGCCAGCGGAGCCGTGCATGTAAAAAGAAACTTGCGACCGTAAAACCGATGTCAAAGTTACCCATATGACAATATCCCATTTCTAATGCGCTTATTCAGTTGTGGGCTGCATAAAACCAAACGCTACCCAATGAAAAGCGACCTTTCATGATAACTTGGACTATATTGCTGGATAATAGTGTTGCAAATTCTGACGATATATCCAATACATAGGCAAGTTCATTGCGTCAAATAAAAGTTGCCGCAGATTTGCGTATCAACTTTAACATTCAATGCTTTTGCAGACAAACCTCTAGTTTTTATGTCTAAAATATCAAGACGCTTGCTAGCAAAGCCCGAAGACAAGTTGTCTCATGACGAGGCTGTTTTTTTTTTTGCATTATAGATTTCCACAGTGCATTTTCCATATTTGATCAAGACGGCGATGGTCGAATCACAAAGGAGGAGCTCCGTATTGCTATGAGATCACTCTGCCAGAACCCGACAGAATCAGATCTCGACGAAGTTATTCAAGAAGTGGATGTAAATGGTAAGTAGTCTATGTCGACCATGAAAATATCGGCCCCCGCCCATTGGGACTTAAAGAAATAAATGGGCTGCATGATGTTTCCACGCAAAGATGAAACCGACCGCACACGAGTACTGGTAAAGCGCTCAGAGGAGCTAAGCCTGCCCAGGTAAAGCGGTGTGAGTCCATGCTTATTAACCTTATTGGTTTCATTGGGCGACAGGGCTTGAGATGTCATTTCATCTCAAAGTCGGGTAAAAGTCCCACAAATTTGGAAGCAACGTCTCCAAAATAACCTATAAAGTGTTGACGGGGACGTTAAACCTGAAATCAACCAACCAACCAACCATGAAACTATAATAATTGAGCCAGCACACGACGAAACCTACAATAAGACGTGCACCCGACGAAGACTCAGATCAACCTGCGCATCCGCGCAGTCTGATCAGAGTCTTCGTTGTGCGCTCTAAGGATTGCTACGGGGGCAATGCTCCTTCATGCAGCAAGAGACGTCTCTTGTTATACTATATGTATGCGCAGGCTGATCTGATTCTTCCCTGGACGTACATATAAATTGTAGGAAATGCTGTGCCCCGGCTCATATTATTCGAGATAGGGGTAGTTCGAGCAATAAAGGGTTAATGACATGTACTAGTGCAGATCAACATGCACAATAATATTTTACGATCGTCTTTAAATAAAGGTATCAATTGTTACTGGTGACACGTCAACTGACATTCAAAAACTGACTAGGTCCTGTGATGTAGGAAGTTAGTCCCTATCTCTAACCAAAGAGGCACACTTAGCTACACTATCCTCAGCACCTTCAGCTGTGGAAATGGTCGAACCGAGTAGGGCATTCCAATCTCTAATCGTCCGAGGGAAGAGCGATTCTTTATATATATGCCAATTCTTGCAGTAAGGATCTGAAACGACAATGAATGATAATTTCTACAGTGCCTAGCTGGGGAAACAAAGTCAACTGTCGGAATGCTGGTACGAGGACTGTTCAAATATGAATGCAACTAAGCACATAAAAATGATTCCATGATAGCTTTCGATGAAAAATTTATTTTGTCCCCTCAAAGTATTCCCCTTTAACAGATACACAAACTTTCAGTCTTCTGATCCAATCATTGAATGCATTTTGGTAGTCTTTTCGAGGTATACTATGAAGGCACTGGAATATTGCAGAACCGAGGTGTTTGCACTGTACAAATTTTCGACCAGAAAGGTATTTTTCAGCCGCGGGAACAAAACAAAGTCACACGGGGCAAGGTCAGGGGAATACGGTGGGTGAGGGAGTTCAACAACCTTTTCCTGCTTCAGATAGTCTTGCACAATGAACGCCTTGTGCGATGACGCATTGTCATGTAGCAATCTGACATTGGCCAAACCAGTTGCGGGTCTTCGTTCTTTGAAATATTTCTTCAATTTTCGAAGAACTTTATTCTTGTAAAACGTCGCATTTACAGATTTACCTTTAGGCACAGCAACCTGAACAGCAGGGCCCTGATTTTAAAAGAATATGGCATACATTACCTTCTTGACGCTCATGGTCCGCTTTGCAATGCATGGTCTTTTGCAATACTTTGTTGCCCATATTTTGTTCTGAATCTTTCGTTTTGGCTCAAAAAAGTGAACCCATGTCTCATCACCTGTGCCGACATTAGCGAAAGACCGTGCATTGTAATTTGGAAACTTTTTAAGCAACTTCTTGGCGCACTGAACGCGTGTCTTTTGCTGCTCATCTGTCAACAGATGGGGAATCCGTCTAGCACAGATCTTTTTCATTTTCAAATCCCGTTTCAGAATTTTATGAGCTGCTCCTAATGAGATGCCAACCATACTATCTATTTGCCTAGTTGTGTATCGTGCATCGGTAGCAACTATTTCTTTCACTCTAGCAACCATCTTGGCAGATGTTGCTCTTGCTCTTTTCGGCCGACGATCATGTGGTGCATCTTCTGTTGAGCCTAGCCGTCAGCTGAATTTCTTACACCAACGAAAAACTGTCGGAAAAGACATTTCATTATGCACATAAACCGAACTTATTTCATCAAAAATGTCTTTGCACCGTATACCAAGAATACAACGATTCTTAATATAGGACCGTATTTCAACTGCGTACTCTGACCTTCTTCCAACCATGCTTTGTATTAGTATACAAGAGTAGACAGTGTTTATTGAACGATATACATGGCTAAAGTGCACGGATTTTAACAGGTTTGGTATCAATGTATAGGTAAAATGTTTTTCTACGCTTTGATATTTATTTCCAGGTGATTTTCGCATTAGTGCATGAGAAAACGTTCTACTTGCATTCATATTTGAACAGTCTTCGTAGCACCCTTTAGACCTTTATATAAACGTATGAGCCTACTGTCTCTTCTCCTTTTCTTCTTTTCTTGAGAGACTCCCATCTTAATGTTCCTAGTATTCCACTCATGTTCCCATTTTCAATGCGGTAATTGCTTGTTACAGATCTACCAGCTTTGTTCTGAACTTTTTTTCAATTTCTTCATTAAGGACCACTCCACTGGGGTCCCGGGCACAACTACTATATTCCAAGATTGGGCGAAAAAGTCCTTTATATGCTGCCTCTTTTATATCCTGAGGACACTGATGAATATTCCGCCTCATGAATCCAAGCGTTCTATTTCCCTTAGCGCCCATGCCACTAATCCTCAAAATGTGTGTGATTGTCACACCAAGGTATTTAATGGAATCCACATTCTCGAGGATCGTTCCTTTCTAAGGTGTAACATGCCTCAATTTTATTTGCTCTCTTCCTAGTTATCTGCATAATATTGCATTAACGGGCTGAAATATCATGCCCCATTTTCATGCCCAACATCTTTGTCTATATCATAAGTCCTCTGTGTCTCTAATTTCCCGGTAGCAAACGCAGTCGTCTGCGAACAGTCTTATTTATGAGTCAATGTCGGTGGAAATATCATTAATGCACATGAAGAATAACAGGGGACCAAGAACAGCCCCTTGTAGGACCCCAGACAAAATTTGGTGCCCACTCCGAAGATTCACCTTTAACAACACCACTGTTTTCAGTAGCAAAGAGAAGAATCTATCCATATGAGAGTATCCCCCTATTCAACAACAAAATAACTTAGATTTTAGCAGTTCATGAGGTGGGGTGTCAAAAGCTCCCTCGAAGTCCAGATTAAATGTGTCCACCTGTCCCCCTTTGTCCAAGATTTTTCCCAGTCATCAATAACCGTGCTAAACTGAGTTTCACAACTATGCCTCTTCCTGAGTGCATGTTGTCTGTCTGACAAAAGTTTATGTTCATCCAAGAGGGCCATGATGTTTGAGCAGACTATATGTTCAAGCAATTTACAAAGATCACAAGTCAGAGACACAGGGCGATAATTACGAGCAAGAGCCCTCTCTCCTTTTTTAAGAGTGGGCAAATGTTCACTAGGAGCCATTCTTTTGGGATTCCACCCGTTTCAAGAGACTGTTTGAACAGGTGTGCGAAACTGGACATAACTCATTTGCTAGTTCCTTCAGTACTCTAGGATGAAGCTCATCAGGTCCTAAAGCTTCGGTGGCGTTTAAGCCTTAAAGTAACTTGATCACTCCTACTGATGACACAACAATATTATCCATAACTTCCAATCGATGGAGCTTCCGTGAACTCAGTTTATTAAATTGAATTGACCAACTAGTTCCTCTGCCCTTTCAGAGTCTAATTCAGCAACCCCGTTCCATCCTCTTTTATTAAACGGCGGGATACCTTGCCTGTCTCTTGCCCCCGCCCATATGGGCTTGAAGAAATATATGGGCTGCATGATGCTTCCACGCAGAGCTGAATCCGGCCCGCACAGTAGTACTGGTAAACCGCTTAGAGGATCTAAGCCTGTCCAGGAACCGCGGTCCGAGGCGGACCGTCCATGCTAATAAACCCTATTGGTTTCATTGGGCGACAGGGCTTGAGATGTCATTTCATCTCAATGTCGGGTAAAAGTCCCACAAAACTGTAAGCAACGTCTCCAAAATGTCCTTTACAGTGTTGACGGGGACGTCAAACCTCAAATCAAACAAACAAAACCTTGTATGTCTTTCTTCTGGCTACTGGTATATCTGTGTTCGAGTAACCGGGGGTTTATTGTACATGTACATACTGATAAGCATTATACACAGAAAATAATTATTGAGTACCATACATAAACAATTGTTATTTTTCAAAGAATTCAGAAACGAAATCATGACCTTGTGTTAAAATTCTCTGTATCGCGGTCCGATGTAAAACTCAGTTTTGTCAGAAAGTATGCATAGAAAACATTCTGGACCTTTGAAGCACCAACTTGGCCTAAATTTTGGAATATGCGACATCGTACAAATGGACAGAATGGACATAGATGGAGAGAGGATGGTCCCTGCTAACGTTACTCAGCAGGACCGTTTTGGAGGGGGCAGCGTTATGGTTTGGGATGGAATTTCGCATCGCATCACTTTTGTCAGTGTCCTCGTGCTTTACATTCCATGCAAACAGACAATTCACATGAATTGTCAACCCGCAGTTTCTCTGAAACAAAACAACAACAACAACAACAAAAAAAAAACAAAAAAACAATAAAAAACATTTATCTGCTTTTGTCGTGACTGGCGTTTTAGCCCTTTCTGTTATGTATCCGGTACATGTACCTTTCGAAACGGTTGAGATCCAGATAAGACGGCCTGTTCTATTCGATGACTGTTGACCCACTGCTGCTTCATGCGATCATGGTTAGACTGTGTTCTGATAGGATGTGCAGACTGATTTATGTCAGCTGTAGACACACACCCGCTTGTCACGGCGCTTGTCACGGCCATACGGCAACACCTGCATGTACATATCGTCGACTCAACGTTGAACCAACGTTGTAGCAACGTTTTCAACGTTGTTTCAACGTTGATTCAGCGTTGAGTGCCTGCTGGGATGTTAAATTTTTCAGGCAGTGGGACGATAGAGCTTGACGAGTTCATCTCTATGATGTCCCGACGGTGTCTTGAAGTGAACGAGGAGGAGGAACTGAGAAAATCATTCCAAACCTTCGACAGAAATGGTTCGTATTTTATATACAGTGAAAATGCACTACTAAAGCCACCTAGAATTAAGACTACATTAAACTTCCTATATTAAGATCACCTTTGGGACTGTTCAAAAGTGGTCTTTAAGACCACTTTTGAACAGTCCCAAAGGTGGTCTCATATTAGGAGACACTGAGTGCAGTAAACATAAATAAAGAATAACTGAAACATTCTCAGTAAGCTTTTAAAAACAGATTTACTCTTAATTTAAGGAGGTCTTAATAGTGGACTTTTACTGTAATTCTGCTTTTTTAAAGCTTTTTTGTTAGGCTGTAGTTATTCTTTCTGTTTTCAGACAGTGTCCTCTAGTCAGAAACCACTTTTTGGACTGTTCAACAGTGGTCTGAAAGACCACTTTTGAACAGTCCTAAAGGTGGCTTAAAAAGGAATTTTACTGTATCTAGATATAGTTATTGGTCACATATGAACGCCAAGTTGCTTGAAGAAATATATGAGCTGCATGATGCTTCCTTGCAGAGCTGAATCCGGCCTGCACACTAGTACTGGTAAACAGCTTAGAGGATCTAAGCCTGTCCAGGAACCGCAGTGCGAGGCGGACCGTCCATGTTAATAAACCCTATTGGTTTCATTGGGCGCCAGGGCTTGAGATGTCATTTCATCTCAATGTCGGGTAAAAGTCCCACAAAATTGGAAGCGACGTCTCCAAAATGACCTTTACAGTGTTGACGGGGACGTTAAACCTCAAATCAAACAAACAAACAAATGAACGCCAAGTTATGCAATGGTAGGTCAGATGGCTTTCTCCGGGTACTCCGGTTTACGCCCACCGCGAAATAAGTGAAATAATATTAAAAGGGACGTAAAACTAAAAATATATATTTATATAATTATTTAGTCTAACTGTCCGTTTCCATTAATACTTTTAAAAAGCGCAGTTGTCATTTTCTGGCGAAAGAATGTGCAATGTACTAGTTAACCGCTCACGTATCAACCTGCCCAGGAAAAGTGTGGATAGGTAAAATGACAAGCTTAAAACTGACCTAAATAGTGTTGACTGGGCCGTAAGTCCAACACAAACAAACAAAACTTCCGTTTCACTTGCCATTCGTCAAAGTCACCCAGACTGTTCGTTTCAATTGCAACTCGAACATTCAGACTGTCCGTTTTGCTTGATACGAAGTCAGCGTAAAAGCACTCGAAAAAGTCAATCTATCCAGACTCGAAATCCTCTCATAATCAACTTGGATAAGACTGACCTATTATGTGGGCTGATATTGTAGCATGTACCGGGACGTCCACGAAGTCAAACATCTCGGTCACCCATCCAGCTCTGTTCCTTAACTTCGCGAATAAGCCGACCACTCTACCCGCGTCGCTAAAAGAGCGGCTCCTCGCGAAGTTAAGCAACGGATATTGCAGTTAGTACCTGGATGGGTGATGTCCGTGTTGCATGACTTCGTGGACGACCCGGTACACGCTACATTGGTGGCAGCGGTGGGCTGGAAACAGTGCCGATGGTTTGTTGAATAGACGCCGTCCTCTGTTTAGCCTTGCTGTAGGAGACGGCTCTTTTAGCGACGCGTATAGTGTGCTCGGCTTTTTCATGAACTGGATCGATTACCGCGTTGCTTGACAGCGGTGGGATGGAAATAGCACCGCTGGTGTTTTGCATAGACTCTGACCTCGAGTTTGTCGAGTGAGGCATGTCTGACTTCGGGACGAAGTCAAAAGAAGAGGGGGAGTAATGTAACGGCTAGTAAAACGTCATTTCTAACGCTTTCTTTTGGCGACGCGGGGAGAGTGGTTGGCTTATTCACGAAGTTAAGCTGCGGATATCGCTGTTAGTGCCTGGATGGGTGACCGCGCTGCTTGAAGGAAAAAAATGAATACCTCTGCAAACCTTTTTTTCACTTTTTAATATACTTGCAAAATCGACATTTCTATCAGAAAATTGTCAAATTATTTTGGTATTCACCTCAAACAGTAAATACATATACAGTGAAATTCCGCTATTAAATCAACCTAAACCTAAAATAAAGACTAATTCTGCTTTGAAAAACCTATTTAGCAGATTTCACTCATTCTTTCTTTGTGTTTGCTGCAATCAGTGTCCTCTGTTCAGCGACCACCTTTGGGACTGTTCAAAAGTGGTCTTAAAGACCACTTTTGAACAGTCCCAAAGGTGGTCTTAATAATTTTACTGTATTTTCTATGTATTTTAGGAAACGGTTACATCAGTATTTTCTGCAAGCTGTGTCCTCTGTTCAGCGACCAGCGTTGGGACTGTTCAAAAGTGGTCTTTGGACTGTTCAAAAGTGGTGTTAAAGACCACTTTTGAACAGTCCCAAAGGTGGTCTTAATAATTTTACTGTATTTTCTGTGTATTTTAGGAAACGGTTACATCAGTATTTTCTGCAAGCTGTGTCCTCTGTTCAGCGACCAGCGTTGGGACTGTTCAAAAGTGGTCTTTGGACTGTTCAAAAGTGGTGTTAAAGACCACTTTTGAGCAGTCCCAAAGGTTGTCTTAATATAAGAATTTTACTGTATTCTCTATGTATTTTAAGAAACGGTTACATCAGTATTTTCTGCAAGCAGTGTCCTCTGTTCAGCGACCACCTTTGGGACTGTTCAAAAGTGGTCTTAAAGACCACTTTTGAACAGTCCCAAGCGACCACCTTTGGGACTGTTCAAAAGTGGTCTTAAAGACCACTTTTGAACAGTCCCAAAGGTGGTCTCAATATAAGAATTTCTGTGTATTTTAGGAAATGGTTACATCAGCATGGAGGAGTTAAAGTTCATCATGACAAAATTAAACATGGACGATAATCTGACAGAAGAGGAGCTGAAGTGTATGCTGACGGAAGCTGATCTAAATGGAGATGGTCTTATAGACTACAATGGTGATTATATATTTTGAGCCACACAAAAGAGAAGTTGAATCAATACAGTTAACCAACAGCTCCTATCAGAGATACCAAAGGGAAAGAAACACAAACATGAAATAACTATACCAATAGCGGAACGCCAATCCCCACAAAATGGCAAATCGGCTATCCAAAACAAAAAGATATAAGCGATATACACACTCAAAGACAAACCATTACAAAAATAAACCGCGACTAAGTGAGTGAGTGTTTGAGTTTTACATCCAACCAACAGCTAAGGTCATACTGAGACAGAGCTTCGGTTTAAAGACTCATCCGAAAGTCTGGAGAAGCCCGGGATCGATCCTGCGACCGCTGGTTTACAAGGCGAGTAGCGTAACCACAAACCACAACTGAAGAACAGCATTGGAACGATCAGTGAAAAGAATTTCACTGGGGGCTTACATTGATTTTACGCGGCCGCAATCCTCGCCCTTACTTCCGTCACAAGACTGACTTGGCCTTCTGTGACACATACATCAAGCTTGGTGGCTGAATGACAAAATTGGTCATCAACCATAGTCGTCTCTACAGCCAAAGGCTATAATTCACAGGCCTTAGTACCACCAAGCTCTTGCCGAAAAGTGTTACATGTAAAATCTACGATATGACAAGGGAACGGGCCTCTGTGGCCAAGCGGATAAGATACGTATTATAGATATCTCTCAGCGCTGTGGTTCGATCCTGACCTGGGTCATATTTAGAGACTTCATGTTCTGCAACGGGAGGTCAGGGTTTTTTTCTCCGGGTACTCCGGTTTCGCCCACCTCTAATTAACGATCGGCTCAGCATTAGTGAAATTGTCTTGAAAGGACCGTAAAATGCTTCCCCATATAAAATAATAATAATAATAATAATAATAATAATAATAAAATAAAACGGCTCAAGTGACCAGCAAAAACTTGGACCAGCCAGCGCATTTGCTGATTGCATGATCCATCTACAGTCCTGAACTGTCGATGCAGAGATAAACAAACACTCTGTGTCAGTTGCTCGACACTTACGACGTCGTTAGTTAACGTATCGAAGTTAACGTATCGTTAACTTTGATCATTTAATACAACGTATGGCAAATAACCACGACCTATGTTTGAAGTATAAAAAAGAAAATTATCACAAATTCTCATCAGAAAAGTAACCATATTGGTGACAGGCAAGAATGCACTATGTCAAACGGGTGTGTTATCGAAAAGTTATCCATCTTGTATGGAGCTATTGCAAGAATACAATATGGACTAATAACGGGTTCGACTTAACCAAGGTAGACGAGCCATCGGTGTTCGAGCCAATGTAATTGTTAATTCTAATGCACTTATGTATGTAACACGATGTCTGGTTGTTAAACGTCAAAACGTTGCGACAGTATTTTTAGAGGATAACTATTCAAAATTGTCATTTGGGGAGGTAAATCGGCGGTTTTACGGTCGGAAATTTCGTTTTACGGCGACGCATCAGCGGAGCCGTAAAACGGAATTGCGACCGTAAAATCGACGATTTTCCTCCCCAAATGACAATTTTCAATACAGTTATCCCCCATTGTAAAGCACTTCCGTATGTAACGCAACGTCTGATTGTATATCGTCAAAAATTTGCGCGATGTACTGTCCGAAACGCGACGCCATCATATAACGTCGCTTTCCATTGGTTGGCATTTGGTTTTACGCAGCTCACTGCGCTTGCCGTTTTGAGTAATAAGAGCTCGCCTGTTTCGCGCCTTCAAACAATAAGGTAAAATTTATGAACCATGAAATATAGGTCACACTCACCTAGATATTATTTGAGATCAATAATCAGGCCACATGGAACATATGTTCCAGATATTACATTTCAGAATCAAATTGTGTCTGAATTATAAGGCAAAATCATTGAACCATGAAAATAGGTCACAATGACACAGATATATTTCTATGTCAATCATCTGGTCACATGGAACAAAAATCCAGGTGAGACATTTCTCCATCAAATAGTATTCATGATAATAGGCAAAATCACTGAACCATGAAATATAGGTCACACTGACCTAGATATAATTCAGGCTCAATCATGGGGTCACGTGGAATAAATAATCCATATATTACATTCTCCATCTAATAGTATTCAAGATAATAGACAAAATCACCGAACCATGAAATACAGGTCACACTGACCTGGATATATTTTGTCAGTTATCGGGTCACATGGAACTGATAATCCAGGTATGACATTTTCCCATCAAATAGTATTCAAGATAATAGGCAAAATCACTGAACCATGAAATATAGGTCATACTGACCTAGATATATTTTGAGGTCAATAATGGGATCACATGGAACTAATAACCCAGGTATAACATTTCTCCATCAAATAGTATTCAAGATAATAGGCAAAATCACTGGACCGTGAAATGTAGATCACCATGACCTGGATATATTTTGCGGTCAATTATCGGGTCACATGGAACTAATAATCCAGGTATGACATTTCTCCATCAAAAAGTATTCAAGATAAAATCACTGAACCATGAAATATAGGTTGTACTGACCTAGATATATTCTGAGGTCTATAATGGGGTCACCTGGAACTAATAACCCAGGTATGTCATTTCTCCATCAAATGAACCAATGTCACTTGATTGGCTGATGTATAACCAATTGTGTCTATAACTTGTTAGCATAATGGAAAGGTGTACAACAAATTACAAAGGTGTCCTAGATTTTGACCCCTAGCGCCACCCCATCCCCACTCCCAGGCATGAACCCAGGGGTGTGTTGTCTTGGAATCTCAGAAGACACTCCCAGATATCCAGTGCTTTGTGATCAGGAGGTCGTGGGTTCGATACATTTCGGGATATGGAATATTCTTTCTTTCCTCCTTTCGTTGTACTAAGGCAAATAGAACGCTTGGTTTCCTGGGGCGAAATCTTCATCAGTGTCCTCAGGATGTGAAAGAGGCAGCATATAAAGGACTTGTTTGCTCAAACATGGAATATGGTAGTTGCATTTGGAACCCCAGCGGAGTGGTCCTTAATGAAGAAATTAAAAAAGTTCAGGATAGAGCTGCTAGATTTGTAACAAGCAATTACTGCTTTGAAACTGGGAGCATAACTGGAATACTAGGAAAATTAAGATGGGAGTCTCTCCAGAAAAGGAGAAAAGATAGCAGGCTCATGCTTTTATACAAATGTCTTAAGGGTGCTGCCAGTACCCAACAGATGGCCTTGTTCCCCCAGCCAGGCACTGTAGAAATCACCCAGAACCTTAGTGCAAGAACTGACATGTATAAAGAATCATTCTTCCCCCGAACCATTAGAGACTGGAATGCGGGTTTAACGTCGCTTTCAACAATTTTTCAGTCATATCACGACGGTGTCTGGTTGCGACAGGGAGCTCAATGCTCACTTTTATAGTGCTGCCTCAATGATGTATCATGTCCCAGACACATTACATGATACCACACCCAGTCACATAATCCTGACACTGGGTCGACCCGGCCCCCGCCTATAGGGGCTTGAAGAAATATATGGGCTGCATGATGCTTCCACGCAGAGCTGAATCCGGCCCGCACACTAGTACTGGTAAACCGCTTAGAGGATCTAAGCCTGTCCAGGAACCGCGGGGTGAGGCAGACCGTCCATGCTAATAATCCCTATTGGTTTCAATGGCGACAGGGCATGAGATGTCATTTCATCTCAATGTCGGGTAAAAGTCCCACAAAATTGGAAGCAACGTCTCCAAAATGACCTTTACAGTGTTGACGGGGACGTTAAACCTCAAATCAAACAAACAAACACTGGGTCGACCAGTCCTAGCTCTTCCCCGTAAATCTGAGTGCCAAGCGAGTAGCAGCTAGTACCATTGTTAACGACTTTGGAATGTCGCGGCCCGGGATCGAACCCGTGACCTCCCGTTCCCCGGAGCGTACACTCTACCAACTGAGGTATCGGGGCCGGTTAAAGGCAGTAGTCACATTCTGTCGACAGAATTTGCACTGTACTGGTTGACCACTTATGCTTATAAATCCTATTGGTTTCATTTGGCGGCAGGGCTTGAGATATAATTTCATCTCATTGTCGGGTAAAAGTCCCACAAAATTTAAATACCGTATCTAAATTACCTATATAGTGTTGACGGGGACGTTAAACATCAAACCAAACAACCATTGGCCTGTCCAGAAAGCTGAACGGGCCAATATGACATGTAAGGTGTTGCGTGGGCCATTATACTCCAACATCACGAAAACACGACTATACAATTACATTACAAATTTTACCACCGAAAAATGAAAATTTTCAGACGCAAACTTTCGATTTTTTTTTCTTATTTCTGCTCAAAACATAGATTGCGGATACTCGTTAGAACCGCCTCAACGAGGCGGTTTTAACGAGTATCCTAAATCTATATTTTTGGAGCAGAAACAAGAAAAATAATGTATACCACTGCAAACCCCAGTATATATAAAAGTGGGGTTTAAGGGTGTCTGATTTATATAGGCGTGTTTTCGTGATGCTTCTCGATAATTTCAAATGTCGGTCCATTCCTGGTCTTATACAGTAAAATTCCTATATTAAGACCACCTTTTGGGAATATTCAAAAGTGGTCTTTAAGACCACTTTTTAACAGTTCCAAAGGTGGTCCCTGATCAGATGGCATTGTGTGAAGAATTAACTGCACCCATCTAAATAAGCTTTTTAAAGTAGAATTAATCTTAATTTTAAGTGGTCTTAATAGCGGAATTTTAATGGGCCTCCGTGGCCTAATGGATAAGAGCGCTGACTCTTAGTCATTAGGTCTCTCACCGCCGTGGGTTCGAGCCTCGCTCGGGTCACGTGTGAGACGCCAAGTTCTGCAACGGAAGGTCGGGTGGTTTTTCTCCGGGTACTCCGGTTTTCGCCCACCTATGATTAACGATCGGCTCGATATGAGTGAAATAATCTTGGAAGGGCCGTAAAATCCAAAAAAAAAAAAAAAAAAAAATAGCGGAATTTTACAGTATGTTAAGTCAAACATTTCAACCTTTCTGTTTTTGTTTGATTTCAGAATTTGTGAAACTGATGACAGGAAAGTGAACAACAAACATTGTGTTAGCCTTGGCATACCATTATCTACAAGGACTCTGATAACACTGCGCACATGTACAGTCTGATCTAGGTCGGACGTGCAACCTGGTTCTGTTCCCACTATCCTTGCTCCGAGACTTTGACTTTTTCATGCTCACCCCACCTGAGCATAACCATAGTAACAGATAAGTATTTTGTGCTAACTGAAGGATAGTTTGTGCCAATTCTCCATAAACAGGTAAAACATATGTTGTGGGTATTCATTAGAATCCCCTCGCCTCGCCGAGGGGGTTCTAATGAATACCCACAACATAGGTTTATGTGGAGAAATAAGGAAAACTTTCATTCTATTATCACAAAATACTAACCTTATCTGTTGCTTTGCCATGTTTTTCAACAGTTGTTGGCATTTTACTGGTATTTTTAATTTATGAACTGGATAAATATTACGGAACTAGAAAATTGCATAATTTCGTCTTATAGCAATACATAAAACCGCACTCAGCTTTGCATCTTCTCAGCTAGGCATGTCACTGTCATTACTCATGAATGTAATCAACTGTACTTTTCTGGTTCGTAAATAGTAAAACAGCAAGAACGCTTGGAATCCTAATATTTTTGAGCCGGACAAATTGTTGAAATTAAAATATTTATGATCATTACAAATATTATGCTCAATTGCGTTCAGCATGACAGAAGATTTTGATACCAAAGGCCTTGGGCGTATTGTACAGAATCATCAAGAGAAAAGATACTGTTCCCGAACAAACAATGAGAAGGATTTGTTAAGGAGGAGTGTTGAGAGAAAATTCTGCAAACTTTTATTTCTTTCAACCCAGCACCACCTTCTATATGAAAGTTGGATACTCACCACAGTGCGATTTCTGGTGGCTGTCCTTTTTCATCATGACAGTACATCCATGTGTTATAATGGCGGTTTAGTTTGATATCACTGAAACTTGCATTTTTCAGATGAAAATTGTCAATAATTCCCTTATTTCTTTTCGAAAAATAGATTGTGAGTCCTCGTTAGAATCGCCTCATAGAGAACCCATAATCTAGTTTTAATAAAAGTGTAGACACTAGTAAACTCCAGTGAAATCTTTTCCACCGTCATTCTTTCCCTTCCGCTGATTCAAGAAGGGCAGTTGTCAGTTTCTGGCGAAATAATGTACGTTGTACTGGTTAACCAATTACGTATAAGCCTGCCCAGGCAAAGTGTGGATAGGTAAACTGACCGGCTAAAAATGACCTAAAATAGTGTTGACCGGGCCGTTAAACTCAAATACAAACAAACAAAACAGTAAACTCCAGTATTCTCTATATTAAGTGATATTTACATGGGTGTTCATTTCACAGACTTGTTTACATGGTGTATGCAGATTGATGACAGACAACATGAAGGGCCATGCTCCATGGTTGTTGTTTCATTTGACCAAAGTCTATAGAATCTGAAATTCTTGTGACGTGGGCTTGTGACCTGGGCTACGTATACAGCGTTGATGTACTTTTTAAAATAAGGCCTCTATATATAGTCATTAGAATACTTTGTTGACATGTTTTATTGCAAATTTCACATTAAACACATTCCATATACGTATAAATATATAAGGATGAAATCGTTGTTCTTATGCTACACTCGTCTCAGTAATATCACGAAAATCTCAACATTTCAATCTCATTTTTGAAGAGGACCACACCCACATACACACACGCACATGCGCACGCACATAGTAAATGTAAGCACATTCGAATATATGATCACCCTGATAATTGTCTATCAAAAATAAACGAGATCAAAGTCATCCATGATGTTTACTGTGACATTTTTGATGGGAATGGATATCCACTATGTTAACAATACTCAAAAACACTAAATCATATAGACCACCCCCTTAAAAAACGAGGCATTTGCTACAAAGGTAAACCTTTATTAGGGTCCTTTGGAGAAATAGATTGGGCTACATGATATTTCCATGCAGAATTGAAACGGACTGCACATGAGTACTGGTAACCAGCTTAGAAAGTCTAAAGGTAAACACAGGTAAAGTGGTGCCGGTTGGAACGTTCCTACATATAAACAGGTAGGGCTTGACAGATGTCATTTCATCCCAATGTCCGGTGAAAGTCCAAACAAAATTGGAAGCAATGTATCCAAAATTACCTAAATAGTGTTGACGGGGACATAAAACCTCAACTAAAACAACAACAACAAGAGAGTGCCGAAATGTTTGAAATAGTTGTCCCGCCACAATAAAAGGTGTATCCGTTCGCCTTAACCTTTACCCTGCTGTAGGCGACAAGCCCTATCTTTGCAAACAGTGTAGATCCAGATCAGGATCTACACTGTTTGACATTCAGTTTACGAATTTGTAGCAATAAATTACATCAAGTAATTTGATTGGTTGATATAACGAAATGGGTGTGGCTTAGATGAATATTCAGCAGGTTAAAGGTTAACATAGTCATATCCACTATGAGATCAAAACAGCCACGTCATGAGAAAACCTGCCTTCAGTCTGCGACCAGGTATGACACAAACCATCCTGTTCAGCTACACAGACTACAGGCCTTGTACTGACCACACTTTTCCATGCCTGAAAGCCCCAATTTTGCAGCTTCTACCCTTATTCTGCACAACTATTACCTTTGCAAACAGTGTAGATCCAGATCAGATGGCTTCTGAAGAAGCCATCTGATCAGGATCTACACTGTTTGTAATGCAGTTTGTGAAAATATCAAGTATTTTGGTTAACTTATAGTCAGAAATGGGTGTGGGTTAATAAATTTATTTAGCAGTATAACGGTTAAATAGTTTTTTAAACAGACTATAGGCAAAAAAATCAAAATCTAAAAGCCTGAAATCAAGACAAAAATCAAGCTCTAAAAGACTGAAATCCTGCAAATGCCTGAAAAATATGAGGCCTGAGACTAGCAGGAGTCTTGAAATATTGATACATAGAAACAGCGAGCACAAAGGTGTTGGTGGCCCACGCCCATCGGGGCTTGGAGAAATAGATTGGCCTGCGTGATGCTTGCACGCAGAGCTGAAACCGACGTATATGATCTCTTGTAAACCCCTTAGAAGGTCTAAGCCTGTCCAGTCAAATTGGTATGGGTCGGACCGCCCATGCTTTAAAACCCTATTGATTTCATTGGGCTACAGGGCTGAGATGTCATTTCATCTCAATGTCGGGTAAAAGTAGGTGGCAACGTCTCCAAAATATCCTAAACCTAAATAGTGTTGACGGGGGCGCTAAACCTCAATTCAAACGAACAAACTCTGGTACTGATCTCACTGCGCATGCGCGGTCTGATCAGTACCTTTATTGTTCGCAAACTGCTAAAACAGGTTTTCTCATGACCTGCCTCAAATATAAAAAATAACAAAACATGAAAAATATACAATTTTATTTCAAATAACAAACGAGAAACAATAATAAATAATCAAAGAATGATTCATGACATGGAATGATCAGGAAATAAATTCGCAATAATGTCTCGGCTGTCATTATCTGTCAGGCCCGTCGGTATCAAATTGACTAACCCGAGATCTCTGGCTGTAGTGACCAAAGCCGCCAAATCAGAAAATAAAAAAGGCTTTTAGAACGTCAGAGAAGGCTCGGATTACAAATTGACATGCTGTCAGTCAGCCGCGACATGCCGTTTTGCGCACATGCGCGCTCATCGAAGTCTCGAATGAACCTGCGAACCTACATGTATAACTCACTCAAAATACCTTTCTTTGGGTCCCGGCCCATCGGGGCTTGAATAGATTGCACGGTGCTTCCACGTACAGCTGCAACTGACCGCATACATTTTGCCAAGGCAAAGTGGCGCCAGTTGGTTTGTTTGGACGGTAGGACTTGAGATGTCATTTCATTTCACTTTTCAGATTTGGGTAATTATCCAAGAAACTTGGAAGCAGCGTCTCCAAAATGACATAAATAGTGGTGACGAGGACTTAAAACCTCAATTCAAACAAAGCAAACCACCTTTCTCTTCTGCGTGGTTAGAATTCGGTCAAAATACATCAATGTAGCGCGCAATGAAGACTCTGATCAGACTGCGCATCTTCAGATTTCGCAGATGCGCAGTCTAATCTGAATCTTCGCTGTGCGCACATGCCTGAAGATCGCATGATCTACTGTCACATTGTTAAGTCATTAAAATTGAGCCAACGCATGACAAAATCTACTTGAGTGACCAGCGAAGACTCAGATCAGACCTGTGCATTCGTGCAGTCTGATTAGAGTCTTCGCTGATCGCATGTACCTACTATAGGCTATCGGCTAATATCTTTGCAAAGAGACATAAGCAATAAGTCTTTTCACAGTGGATGGGTGCGCCGTTTGATTTGAGTCTGTGCTTGTCACACCGGTCTTATTGTAGGTTTTGTCATGCGCCGGCTTATTATTAATATGACACGGGACGGGGTTATATGGCAATTCGGCTGCAACAAACCCTTGTGTGACCCAGTTCCCGGACAGTTATATTATACAAAACTGTCAGGGAACAAACACAAGACCCCGAGGTTATAAAAATTAGTTTTCTTGCTAGCTCAATTGAGCATGAAATTTGTCTTGCTCATGAATTTTAAAATGCCCAAAAATTATGAGCAGGTCAAATAACATTATATACTGATCTGAACAGGAAACTTTCTGTGAATATTTGTATTTTAAAATTTATGAGCTTGATTAATATCATGCGCAAGCAAGCCGAGCATGAAAAAAAAGTTTTTGTTTTTGATCTCTGTCTCTCATCACATTTTACAAGTTCGTGTCACCATCACCATTTTGAACGACACTTTACATACAGAATTGTTTTTTTTTTTTACAATTTAACGGCCCAGTCAACAAAACAATGTATTATCGATAATTTAGAAATACCTCCGAACAAAAAAGTTGCCGTTTAATATTAGATTTCCTGTAAACTGATGTGTTTAGTGACTCATCGTGTTAGTCACATCCATATGAACCCTGTTGCACGAAAACCTGTTTTGGGGTTTCCGATCAGGAAAGACATGAGCCAGACATGAACCAGCCTGCTTAGCTGCACCGAGCAGCAATTACTTTTAAAAACTAGGGTCATTGTTCTATCCAAGTAGTAATCACAGATGTGCTGAACAGACCGCACGGGTGCGCAGGTTCATGTGTCGCTTTGTTGTTCGTAGATTGCAAAAAATATTACAAAGGTTTTTTCATGGCTTGGTTCAAAAACTTAACCCTTATCCTACTGAATACGACACATATACCTTTGCAAACAGCATAGATCCTGATCAGATGGCTTCTGCAGAAGCCATCTGATCAGGATCTACACTGTTTGTCATGTAAATCGTGAATTGAACAAAGATATAATATCAAGTCATTTGTTTGGTGTATAGTCAGAAATAGGTGCGGCTGAATTTATTTAATCAGCAGGATCAGGGTTAACATGCCCAAGACGGCAAGACAGAAAGGGGTATCGTGTCCCTCATGAAGAGGGATCCGGGCCAATGGCATGAAGAAGGCGCCACCCTCATGAAGAAGGTCCCATCCTCGTGAAGAAGTGTCTATCCTCGTGAAGAAGAGCCATCCTCATGAAGGAGGGCTACCTCATGAAGAAGGGCCGACCCTCATGGCGAGGGACCCACACTTAAAGGACATAATTTGTTCATGAGGAGCGAATTTTTTCCTTTAAGAGTTGACTCCTTTGTTAAGGAAAATAGCGCAAAAATCCCAAGCGCGTTTATTAAAATGAAACTGGATAAAACGAAAATGAAAAAAGTTATTTTTGTTTGTGAATAACAAAGCGGATCGAAAAACCTCTAGCTCTTTCAACCCCATAGACAGGTATATGTACCGATGTAATTAGTTTAGACCCAGATGAGACGTCTCGTCAGGAGCAACATTGTTTTCCACCCTGTAAATGATTTTGACTAACTCTCTTTTTTACAGGAACGGACCTGTCCAAATTCAAAGATGGAAGGGTCCATTTTGGAAACCCAGGGACAAAAAGGGTTCGACTACACCTTTCACAGTTTCTATTGAAAAGCTGAAACTGTGGGATTTACCCGTACTAAAATAAACTTATTTTCAACAACTTGTAAATATGATATGAACACACCTTTAAAAAAAACCTTAGGGGAATGAGAACACCTTCAGGGGAGGCAACTCCTGCAAAAGAATGTTTGTCTCCCATGTCAGTAGGGGTCAACTCTTAAAGAAAAGAATTTGCTCCTGAGGAGCAAATTCTTTTCTTTGAGGGTCGACCCCTTTCTCAGTAGAAAAGCGAACAGGAAGTTCCGAAAGTTATCCCCCTTTGAGAAATGGAAAAATCTGACAGGTGTTCCCATTCCCCTTAAATAACGAACCTTGATTTGTTTTTCATTATTTTCATATTTATGTATGTGTAGACTCGTTTGAACCGCCTCAGTGAGGTGGTTCTAACGTTCACACATAATCAATCTACAGTCGAACTTCAATGGCTCGAACACCTTTGGGACCCTGGAAATCTGTTCGAGGCATCGATAGTTCGAGACACTGAGGGTTACTTCCAGGAGGCATAAGAGGTATGTTGTTTGGACTTATTTTTGGTGTTTTCTGTAATATAAATGTATGCTGTTTGTACTCATTAGAATCGCCTCATTGAGGCGATTCTAATGAGTACACACATCATTCACTTGCAAGATAAAAGACGAAAATATCTTAAATTTTCCCTCTCTATTCTTAATGTAGAGAAATTCCCTAGGGACTCAAGAACGTGTTCGACTCAGCCGAGCCATCGGTGTTCGAGACATCGAAGTTCTACTGTATTTGAAAAACAAAGAAACAACAACAATATCAATCACTGAAACCCTGTAAGACAGACTTATAATAACACAAGATCATTTCATGTTTACCTGAGTGACAACTTATGAAAACATGTTTCAACCGCCTGCGAACAACAAAGGTACAGATCAGCCTGCGCATCCGCGCAGTCTGGTCAGCTCCTTAGTGTTCGCAGATCTCAAAGTTTCTGTATTAAAACTAAAGTTCCTGGCCGTGTTTGTGACCTGTTCGCAAACACCTAAGACATAGGTTTGCCTTTACGAAAACACGCCTATTCGAATAACACCAAAAACTGAAAATTTTCAGATAAAAAATCTGATATTTTTCACATTTCTGTTCAAAACATACAATGTGGGTACCTCTTAGAACCGCCATAGCGAGGTGGTTCTAACGAGTACCCACAATCTATGTTTTTGAAAACATAGATTGTGGGTAAGCGTTAGAACCGCCTCAGCGAGGCGGTTCTAACGAGAACCCACAATCTATGTTTTTGAGGAGAAATAAGAAAAAATATATACACCCCTTAAATTCCAGTTTTACTTTATGTAAACGGGGTTTAAGGGGATCAAAACGATACAGGCGTTTTTTTTTCGTGATGCTGCCTCAACACGATAACAAGTCCGGGCGATGAACATCCGTTTATTCCCCACTTTATATACATGTACAGAAAACTCGAGCTTGCTGGGCTATCCGCTATTTTTCTTATTTCTGCTCTTAGGCATAGGTTGTGGGTACTCGGTAGAACCGCCTCAATATGGCGTTTCCAACGAACACGCACAATCTATATTTGGAGTATAAATAAGAAAATTATCATAGATTTTCACAGAAAAATAACCATTTTGGAGATATGAAAGAATGCACTAAGTCACGTGGGTGTCTTATCGTAATGTGATAGAACGCCATTTCTAAAATTATGAAAGACAGCTATATATCACAAATAGATGATCCCAGTGTTTGGGGGAGCGGGGAGTGGGTAATCACCCAATGGTCAGGTAGGCATGCTCTCTGGCAAAACTGATGAGGCTGTGGACGGTAACATTTGCAATTCTTTCCATATTTGGTTGTTCGCTGGTATCCCCATAAATATACTGTCCTTATTATCAACGCTGAAAACATTTGGGTTTCTATTTAGACCACCAAGTGAATGAACTTTGGATTCTATAACTTTCTTGGCAGCCATTTTCTTTCTGTACACAATCAAAATCCCTATTAATAGGACGCAAAGCATCACAGCACCAACAGGGACACAGATGATAAGAATCAGTTTGAACCCGTGTATATTTACATCCAGTTTATGAACAGCGTCATGAGGGCGTGCTTCTACCGAGCTGTCAATTGCATTATCCATGACGTTTGCGTCCTTTTGTAGCGGTGGTCTGCTATCCAACCATTTAAAGAACTGATCTGGAGATGGTAACTCTATCTCTTCTTCTCTTAAATCTGGCAGCGATTTGGTGGGACTCACATCCCCACGTCCCCCGGTATTTGATCCCATCATTTTGCTTTTTGTTTCAAGATCTCTCAAAGCTTGAAGCCATCTTGAAACTTCGGGTGTTTCATCTTCTTCACCAGTTGCAGTTTGCGCGCCATTATTTTCAGTTGTCATTTCATTAATTGATGTTGCATGATGCGTCACTGCATCACCTTCCCCAGCGGACATTGTAGGTTCAACGATCTGACTAGGGTCATCAATTATGTCACCTCTTGTTGTACGAAAGTCTTCATTATTGTTTTGCACTTGACTGGTCACTTCTGGAATTGCTGCCGCACAGCACAAAGTCTTGACTAGAACTATTTGTAACACAATCTGAAAATTAATACGCATCATGTTTAACAATTATGTTTAACCATTATCCTAGTGTTCATGACAACCCATACCTTAGAAAACAGGGGAGATCCAGATCAGATGGCTTCTACAATGAGGATCTACACTGTTTGACATTTAGTTTGTAAATTTGCAGGAATACATGTATATTACACCAAGTAATCTGATTGGTTCAAAGTCAGAAATGGGCGTGGTTATATTTATCATTCAGCGGGATAAGGATTATAGTCAGTGCATTGAAAATCCTGTAACCCCGCCTTATATTAACAAAAAGTGGCGTATATTGTTGATCCTTATTTCAACCGCCTCCGATTTATGCGGCTGTATGGGCACCCTTACTATATTTAGCCAAAATAAGAATGTATACCAGTGGCCCAATACAGTGTGCATACATCCACATAAATGAGGCGGTTGAAATGAGAATGACAATATATTGCACGTTATCACAGAAAGCTTTGTATCAGCTGGATGAACGTCGTGTACTTATCATGAACAGATAGTGAATGCCACCACAAACCGGCTTTATAGGTCAAAGAGAGGTTCACAAGGCCACATATTAAGCCTTTTTTAAGATCTGCTTCAAAACACAAATTGTGTGTACTCATTAGAACCGGCTTACGTAAGACCCAAATCTGTGGCGACCAATCGAACGAGTTTCCGTTGTTTGAATGACATAAATAAGAAAAATGCAACCATCCGCAACTATTATTGACATTTATACCCTTGGCGCAAAGGATTAAGCCTTTTACTGTGCGCTGACCTTCTCGGCTTACCTGTACAGAATCTCTTGTTGGAAATAGCAGGCGCTTTCATGGAAAACAATTTTTAAACAAATATAACTTTTTTATTTTACAATTTGACAAACATGTTCCGATTTAATCAAATTGTCCGTTTAAATTCCTTTAAAACGATATCAAATAAGTGGCACTTTTATTTAATTAGCTGCCGGCATTTTTATTTTCAAATTAATAACCTTTAATCCTTACTTGAATCATACAAAACTGTGGAAAACAACGACAGTACCCTACTTTAACGGCTAAAATCTGCACTTTCTGTAAATATTATGAAAAAGTGCCCGTATCCGACGCAATGTGTTTATAATATTGTGCATTTTAATAGCAATTATTATATTTCAAGATAATATTTAATAACGGCATTTTGCGATTAAATTTGGAGCTTATTCAGAAAAAGCTTTATCGTCTACACACGCGTGTAATCCCAAAGCGGGTCATTTTCAATCGACTGTAAAATCAACACATCTTCGCCTGGGCATCTCCTTGGAATGAAAATCAATCTAAGAATGCGGTGTCTGATCGGCATCTTATTTATTTATTTATTCACGTCGTTTTTAGCTCACCGTCACGTAGTGACGAGGTGAGCTTTTGGGATCACTTTTTGTCCGTCGTCCGTCGTGCGTGCGTCCGTGCGTGCGTCCGTGCGTCCGTGCGTAAACAATTTCTTCAAACGACATCTCCTCCTAAACCACTGAGCGGATTTTGACCAAACTTCACAGGAATGATCCTTAGGTGGTCCCCTTTCAAAGTTGTTCAAATGGTTCCGGTCCGTTGCACATATAGGTCGCAGGAGCCAAAAATAGATTTTTTTCACCGAAAACTTAAAAAATCTTCTTCTCTGAAACTGCAAGGCCCAGGTCTTTGATATTTGGTATGAAGCTTCATCTAGTGGACCCCTACCAAGATTGTTCAAATTATAGTGCTGGGGCCAAAAATGCCCCCGCCCCGGGGCCCTTTGGTTTTACATGGGCTTATATAGGGAAAATCTTAAAAAAATCTTCTTCTCTGAAACTGCAAGGCCCAGGTTTTTGATATTTGGTATGAATCTTCATCTGGTGGACCCCTACCAAGACTGTTCAAATTATAGTGCTGGGGCCAAAGATGCCCCCGCACCGGGGCCCTTTGGTTTTACATAGGCTTATATAGGGAAAATCTTTAAAAATCTTCTTCTCTGAAACGGCAAGGCCCAGGTCTTTGATATTTGGTATGAAGCTTCATCTAGTGGACCCATACCAAGATTGTTCAAATTATAGTGCTGGGGCCAAAAATGCCGACGCCCTGGGGCCCTTTGGTTTTACATGGGCTTATATAGGGAAAATCTTTAAAAATCTTCTTCTCTGAAACTGCAAGGCCCAGGTCTTTGATATTTGGTATGAATCTTCATCTTATGGACCCCTACCAAGATTGTTCAAATTATAGTGCTTGGACCAAAAATGCCCCCGCCCCGAGGCCCTTTGGTTTTACATAGGCTTATATAGGGAAATCCTTTAAAAATCTTTTTCTCTGAAACCGCTAGGCCCAGGTCTTTGATATTTGGTATGAAGCATCATCTTGTGGACCCCTACCAAGATTGTTCAAATGATAGTGCTGGGGCCAAAAATGCCCCCACCCCAGGCCCCTTTGGTTTTACATGGGCTTATATTGGGAAAATCTTTAAAAAATCTTCTTCTCTGAAACTACAGGGCCCAGGTCTTTGCTATTTGGTATGAAGCTTCATCTAGTGGACCCCTACCAAGACTGTTCAAATTATAGTGCTGGGGCCAAAAATGCCCCCGCCTCGGGGCCCTTTGGTTTTACATGGGCTTATATAGGGAAAATCTTTAAAAATCTTCTTCTCTGAAACTGCAAGGCCCAGGTCTTTGATATTTGGTATGAAGCTTCATCTTATGGACCCCTATCAAGATTGTTCAAATTATAGCCCTGGGACCAAAAATGCCCCCGCTCCTGGGCCCTTTGGTTTTTCATAGACTTATATAAGGAAAATCTTGAAAAATCTTCTACTCTGAAACCACAAGGCCTAGGTCTTTGACATTTGGTATGAAGCTCCAGCTAGTGGACCCCTACCAAGATTGTTCAAATTATAGCCCATGGGCCACAAATGCCCCCGCCCCAGGGCCCTTTGGTTTTACGTAGACTTATAATAGAGATAATCTTTGACAATCTTCTTTTCTGAAACAACAAGGCCCAGGTCTTTGATATTTGGTGTGAAGCTTCATCTAGTGGACCTCTATCAAGATTGTTTAAATTATAGCCCTGAGGCCCAAAATGCCCCTGCCCCGGGGCCATTTGGTTTTACATAGGCTTATATAAGGAATATCTTTAAAAAAATCTTCTTCTCTGAAACAGCAAGGCCCAGGTCTTTGATATTTGTTGTGTAGCTTCATCTAGTGGACCTTTGCCAAGATTGTTTAAATTATAGCCTTTGTTGATATTTGGTATGAAGCTTCACCTTTTTAGACCTCCCTCAACATTATGCACATTATATTCCTGGGGTCAATAATGGCCCTCCCCGAGGCCCACTTGTTACTCTATGGATCAGGTGAGCGATCCAGGGCCATCATGGTCCTCTTTGTTTTTATTTCCATGACCTAATTAGATTTTTGCACATTCTTTATACTTACTACGCAAATTTAAAGGCATTTATTCTGTAACAGTAAAACACACGGTGTGTTCATAATTGTTTTATTGCCCCCTGTGATATACTGACTATAGCAGATCAAAGGCGGCCCTTAATCATGTTAATAGGGTGATTAGTAGCTCTTGTTGAATCCCCTGACTGAGGCATTTAAGAGGAAAATCAATAATGTACACCAGTCAACAGTAAGTAATGGTGCACACTAATGTCCGGGAATTGTCCGGGAAATGTCCGGGAATTCGCCGGGAAATGTCCGGGAAATTGGAGGTAGTGGTGTGTTGTCGCTAATATCTCCACTTCGGGTTGTCAGAAATTAATAAAATTAGTATCAAATAAATTTTTTAGCTCTATTATAAAAGATAAAAAAATAATAATTTCCTTTTTTAACGTTTAAGGGGGTCCATTTTTTAAGTCAATTTGTCCGGGAAATTCTCGGATTTTGTCCTGAATGTTGGGGTATTGATGCGTTAACCCTGATATCTCGACTTTCGGTGGTCAGAAATTAATAAAATTAATATCAAATAAAAATTTTAGCTCAATTTTAAAAGATCGTTAAAAAATATTTTTCATTTTGAGTATTTTAGGGGTCCATTTCTGAAGTTAATTTGTCCGGGAAATTCCCGAATGTGTCCTTGATCTTGCGGTAGTTGTGCGTTTTCATAATATCTCGGTTTGTGGTGATCACTTATTGATAACAATTGATATATGTTGAAATTTTAAGTTCAATTCTAAAAAATAATATAAAAAAATCTCTTTATATACCTCAATGAGGCAGTTCTAATGAGTACCCACAACCCGGATTGTATCCAGGATGCTGGGGTATTGGTTCGTTTTCCTTAATATATCGACTTGTGAGAACGAAAGAAAGACCCCTTATAAATCCTACTTTTCGCTGTATAAAATTGGATTTACATGGGTTTCCATTACACAGCTTTCTATGATGTCACACATGTTGCTGCTCACAAGACGGACACTGCCATTGATTTGATGATGAATTCAGACCTAAACATATTCTATAAAACCAAATTTTGCACTTACGATTTTCACAGCAAATCATGTTATCAATACACTCAGGCATTTTGCAGAATCACCACACTGGAATTTTTACGATTTTACAAGTGAATGAATGAAGTATTTCTACTATTTCAATCCAGGTAAGCAGCACATGCCAACTTATTATGAGTTAAAACAATTAACTTAACACATTTTTAATCTCGTTAGAAAATTAATGGCCCGTAAAATCGCTCAAAGTCCGTACACCTAATTCAATGTCAGGAAGAAATTGATGCGCTTAAATTTCGTTGTTAAAGAAACAGTATAGAACCAGATCAGATGTCGCATTTTGCGGCCGAGATCAGACGCCAAGTTTTGCAGCGTCTGAGCATTATTGTCCGTCAAATCAGTCAAAGTCCGTACATCTAATTCATTGCCAGCAAGAAATGGGCGCGGTTAAATTTCCTCGTTGTTTAAGCAAATAGTGTAGACCCAGATCAGATGTAGCATTTTGCGGCCCGGATCAGACGACACGTTTTGCAGCGTCTGATCATTTGAGTCTACACTGTTTGACTATGTCCCACAAATGGGACGCTATTTAGGCATATATGGATAAAATATCTGGGTTAAATATCTGATCTGCCAGTGGATCTACACTATCTGCCAATGTCCCACAAGTGGGAGTCAAGGCATATATGGGTTAAACCTTTGGTCAAGATCTACACTGTTTGCCAATGGCCCAACAATGGGGCGCTAGGCATATATGTGTTAAACCGTTGACCAAGTTCTACACTGTTTGCCGTAATTAAAGATTCTTTGAGATCTTCTATAAATTAGTCATGTTGTGTGCACACATTAGAACTGCCTCATTGAGTTGTATGAAAATATTTTTTTTTTTTATATTCTTTTAGAACTGAACTTCAAATTTTAATATATATCAATCGTTATCAATAAATGATCACCACGAACAGAGATACTATGAAAATGCACAACTACCCTAACATCCAGGACACAACCGGGAATTTCCCGGACAAATTAACTTCAGAAATGGACCCCTAAAATATTCAAAATGAAAAATATCTTTTAATAATCTTTTAGAATGGAGCTAAAATTTTTATTTGATACTAATTTTATTAATTTCTGACCACTTGAAGTTGAGATATTAGGGTTAACGCACCACTACCCCAAAATCCAGGACAAAATCCGAGAATTTCCCGGACAAATTAACTAAATAAATGGACCACTAAAACATTTAAAAAGTAAATTATTTTTTAATTATCTTTTAGAATGGAGCTTAAAATTTTATTTGATACTAATTTTATTGATTTCTTACCACCCGAAGTGGAGATATTAGGGATAACGCATCACTACCCCCCATTTCCCGGACAATTCCCGGCGATTTCCCGGACAATTCCCGGACATTAGTGTTCGCCGTAAGTAATTTATTGATTTTCCCCAGGGAGGCCCCTTACCTGTTGAAGACAGGGTCTTCTCTTCAGTCAGCTCTGAGGGCTACATAATATTATGTAATGAAATGATAGTCCCCAATAATCAAGAATAAATGCCTTTAAATAAACATTGCTAGTAATAAGATTTATGATTAAATTTGTTTGTTTTGTATGTTTGTATGATTACAGCTGAAAGAAAGCAAGAAAGAAAGAAAGAAGCCCATATGAATTCATCACTAAATTTCTAAAAAGTTAAAAATTTATCTTTATTATAATTTATATCTTATTCCAATTACTCAGATACAGGTTAATCTGCCATTTCGTTGTTCGCACATTGTTTTGCTGGAATACCAGAGGAATGTTTGTTTTATATTCCTTTTTTTTCTTTTTGTAACACTGTTTGATTATTTAAATGCTATTGTGAATTTTGTCTGGTAAATATAAAAAAAAACCCGTATAGATGCCATTAATGCCTATGATAATTGTTCTGTATTCATTATTATCATCTTGGTTGTATTGAACACCTCATTAAAACTGCTTTATATAGAGAAAACTGGGGTTTACTGTGGTATTCATTTTTTTTTCTTGTCCAAAACATAGGTTGTGGGTACTCGTTGGAGCCACCTCAATGAGGCGGTTCTAACTATGTTTTAAGTATTGATGAGTTTACTTTGACGAATTAATTGTTTTTGATATATCAAAACTGCACTATGCCGCACGGATGTATTATCGTAATGTGATTATTATTATTATTCTATTCATTTATGTATAATCTAATTATTATTAGAAAATTTTCTTATTTATTTATTTATTTATTTATTCATTTATTTATTTCAATTGTTACATGATTTAAGATAAGTTGTGTACCCTTTTTCTCGTGTTCTTTCCATGATGCTGTGAAAAAGAATATGCATGTAAACCAAACTTTATACAAAACAGTCAGGCAATCTCAGGAAT
The DNA here is from genome assembly GCA_963580285.1 of Lucinisca nassula. Lineage (NCBI taxonomy): Eukaryota > Metazoa > Mollusca > Bivalvia > Lucinida > Lucinidae > Lucinisca > Lucinisca nassula. The sequence goes on along the minus strand of OY757012.1, from coordinate 29,266,481 downwards.
CAGTATGATTTTACACAAAAACATAAGGTAGAAAGTACTTGAAAGCACCATATCAGTTTGGCGGTTCTGTGCCCATATATTTTTTCAGCTCACTCGGGGTGGGGGGGGGGGGGGGGGGGGGACATCACTGAAGACAATTATCGCTTTTTATGACACACGTAATGTGTATTGTATACCGGCTACTGACCGTCCGGCGTCAGGAAGCCTGACGTTTAATGGACACGCGCGCAATGTATACTGTATTACCGTCTTTCTGGAGAGAATAAAATTAATCGAATGACTTTATTCATATGCATTAAGTTCTAAGCAGAATCAGTACTATTAAGATAATGAGTATCTATTATTATTATTATTATTTTTATCATATCTTGGATCCAAAATACATGTTTGTTTTTGTTTGTTTGATTTGAGGTTTAACGACCCAGTCAACACTGTATATGTCATTTTGGAGACATTGCCTCTAATTTTGTGGGACTTTTACCCGACAATGAGATGACATGACATCCCAAACCCTGTCGCCCAATGAAACCAATAGGGTTTATAAGCATGCACGGTCCGACTCCCACCGCTTTGCCTGGGCAGGCTTAGATCCTCTAATCGGTTTACCAGTACTGGTGTGCGGTCGGTTTCAGCTCTGCGCGGAAGCATCATGCAGCCCATATATTTCATCAAGCCCGATGGGCGGGGTGCCGTGAAATATACATGTATACTGGGTCCGAGTTACGAGAATACATCCGTTTGACATAGTACTTTCTTATAGGTTATGGGTTTTTGCTAGAACCGTTGCTTTAAAATTTATTTTAATTGCTTCAACAGACAAATACATATGATCCAAGCTTTGCTAGAGCCGTTCTATAGAGTACCCACAACCTATGTCTTGTACAGAAGAAAAGGTTTGGGATGATTGCTGGAAACGCTTCATTCTCAACATACGTCTTTATTTTGCCCCCATCAACACTGTATAAGTCATTTTGGAGACGTTGCTTCCAATTTTGTGGGACTTTTACCCGACATTGAGATGAAATGACATCTCAAGCCCTGCCACCTAATTACACTAATATGGTTTATATGCATGAACGATCCAACTCGCATAGATAGATAGATAGATAGATAGATAGATAGATAGATAGATAGATAGATAGATATGTCTGTTTGTTTGATTTGAGGTTTAACGTCCCCGTCAACACTGCAAAGGTCATTTTGGAGACGTTGCTTCCAATTTTGTGGGACTTTTACCCGACATTGAGATGAAATGACATCTCAAGCCCTGTCGCCCAATGAAACCAATAGGGTTTATTAGCATGGACGGTCCGCCTCGCACAGCGGTTCCTGGACAGGCTTAGATCCTCTAAGCGATTTACCAGTACTATAGTGTGCGGGCCGGATTCAGTTCTGCGTGGAAGCATCATGCAGCCCATATATTTCTTCAAGCCCCCATGGGCGGGACCTAATAGATAGATGGATAAATTATTGTGTCAATGAAGATCTGCCCGCATGAAACTCAATAATTGCTTTAAGATGTGCGACCAGTAATATGTCTAGGAAAACCTTTTACTTTCTAAATCTTCAGAAACGCATTGTCTTTATTCAGTAGTTTTTGCGTACAACTCGATATGACAACAATATCGTTCTATGTATGCGGCGTAAAACAAATTAAATAAAAAAAAAACGTTGAAAATAATTATTTTATCTAAATGCACGACCAGTATTGTGGCCCAAAACAACAACAACAACAACAACAAAAGTAATTTACAGCATTTCAGCAGCCTCACTGAGGCGGTTGGTTCTAACTAGTACTCACAACCTATGTCTTGGTGCAGAAATAAAGAAAATAATGTATACCACCGAAGCCCCACTTTTCTCTATATAAGTGGGGGTTAGAGGGTTTTCATTACACGGACTTGCTATCGTGATGAAAATCGGTGATTATTTAAGCAAGAAGTGTAATCTCGGATGAGACCCGGAGTCTTAATTGTTCATTTTAGCTGAATTATTCAAGGTATATGATATTCTATTTTATTTCACTCTCACTAGAGTAATTAGTGCGATATGAATATTATTACATGCGTAAAATATTTTTATATGTATGTTATTTTGGCGATGAGCTTGTATGCTTAAGTCACAATAAATTTTCTGTTCTGTTCTGATATTACTTTTTAAATACAACTACAGGTCAAGTTGCCACTTACTGGTCTAGTGACTACTGTGTTTAACAGCGCGCGTCACGATACTTGGTGATAATTCGATTATCGACAGGTAGTCGGAAGTGTGCATACTCAATGTATTGATCGATTTAATAACAATCCATCATGAACGATTATATTTACGAGCGTCATCTACCTGAGCAGAAAGAAAGAAAGAGCGCATATGATGAAGTTATCGTGAAAGATGTATCGTCAGCTAAGAAAAAAGGAAATATTTACTCGTTTTGCGGACGCCTGATTGCACTCTTCTGGAGTCCATGTCTGCTGATCCGAACATTGATATTTGCCCTTTTGCCTATGGGTTAACGATTTTGGATTAACGCTTTGGTACTACGACCTAAACTACTTTGCACGAAAACAAAATAAGGAAGAGAAACATATAAACTAGCTAACAGACATTTGCAGCACAGGCCGCCACAATTACCTGTTCACGGGATAGAGAATAATAAAGTATTCTTATTGCTTGTTTAAAATATAGACTGTTGGACCTCATTAGAATCGCCTCGACGAGGCGTTCTTACGCGTGCTCAAACTCTGTGTTATCAGCATAAATGAGAATATAACAATATTTCATTTGTATTTTCAAATAAATAAATAAATTATTTGTGAACAACTAAAAACTAGAATTGTATTATGCGAAGTTGTTTATCAATGATGGCATGATAAGGCTAACTGAGTCATTAAATAGACAGATAGGTAATCGGCCATTATTGTGTCAAGCCAGATTTTTCCCCATTAAAATCAGTAAGAGTATCTCCTTTGTATTTCTATGCTTATAACTCAGACTCAAGGTTCTGGTCTTAACGGATACATTACGAAAACACGCCTATACAAATACATTGTAAATTTAACCACCAAACAATGATAGTTTTCTGATGAAAAATTGTGTTATTAACATAAAACAAATTATACCCCACAAAACCCCAGTTTTACTATACGAAAGTGGGGTTTAAGGGGTCAAATTTATATCTCCATGCTTTCGTGATGTAGCTCGATATAACAGTTATTTCACAGGCCGGTGCGTAAACCTTGCAGACAACAATAGAAAATATATACTTCTATATAACTGCTTTAAAATAAGCGACCAGTAATATGTCTGGAAAACTTTTTAATTCGAAATCTTCAGCAAAGCACTGTCTGTATTTTTTGGCATACAACCCGATATTCGATATTACAACAATATTAATGTCTGTGGCGTTAAACAAATTTAATAATTATTAAAAGTTATAAATAAATATATTATCAATATGCACGGCCAGTATTGTGGCCCAAAACAACAAACTAAAGTAACATTTACATTTAAATTTCAGCAGATCAGCGTTTAAGTCATTATGCTGATCCGCAGCCTGCTAAATTCAGCAGGTTTTTCAGCGTATTAGACAGGCCCCATTAAGATAGCATATCCGCGTGACATAGTGTTTTTCTTTCTTTTTTTTTTCGTATCTCCAAAATGGCAAGTCATATCTCACAAACGGTTATCTACTATGTCTTGGTGCAGATATTAGAAATTGTAATATAGGTTTCCTCTATGTAGAGTAGGGTTTAAAGGGGTTTTCATTACACGGACTTGTGAATATATGGCATTTCTAAACAATGTCAATTAAAATAATTCAACTGACACCCACCATAAACTATTAAGTTTTTTTTCCTTCTTCTTTTTTTTTTCTAATATATAAAGAAGAATATTTCATTCCAGCACACACAAAAATAGGATTTTTGAGAACAAATACTATTTTGTGATAAGCACAAAAAAGGCTCACTTTTAAAAGAGTAATTGTTTTAGTAACGACAGAACAGAAATTTATTTGGAGATAAACTCAGGCCACACCAAAACAGCCAGTCCGAAATTAACTAGACATCAATTGACATGAGCGATTCTCGTTCAGTATCCCCCGTGGTCCTAAAAGCGAAACTGATTTCACACACAGCCGGCTTATAACACAGTTGAGATTACACAACAGGTACCTATTATAGGCCTCAGTCAAAGGGAGACAATCCAATATTGACTTGTAGTGTAACTATCAGGGAACAGGAGACTAGATTAAATGTCAAATAAAGTTGGCCATGGAACTGCTTTTTTGTGAAACTGGCTTTCCTAGACATACAATAACACTTCGATAGCTCAAACACCGATTGTTCATTTACCTGGGCTGTATCGAACTCGTTCTTGAGTTCTTGCGAAAAAAATTATGAAAACACGCCTGTACAAAAACACAGTAAACTTTAAACCCGGAAAAACGAACATTTTAAGACGAACATTTTTCCAAATATGGATTGTGGGTACTTGTTAGAACCACCTCATTGAGGCGGTTCTAACGAGTACCCACAATCTATATTTCAGTGCAGAAATAAGAAAAATAAGGTTTACCCCTGTTAACCCCAGTTTTGCTATATAAAAGTGGGCTTCAATGGGGTCAGAATTATATTGGCATGTTTTCGTGACTAGAGATATTAATATATTTGAGATATTTTATGGCGAACTTGCTTCTTTAACCCTTATCTTGCTGTTCACGACAACCCCTATCTTTGCAAACAGTGTAGATCCAGATCAGATGGCTTCTGAAGAAGCCATCTGATCAGGATCTACACGGTTTGACACTCAGTTTATGAATTTGCAGGAATAAATTTCATCAAGTAATCTGATTGGTTCAAAGTCAGAGATGGGTGTGGCTAAAATGAATATTCAGCAAGAGAAGGGTTAATCTCGAAAATGTACGTTGTATGTACTCATATTTGAATCGCCGCATCGAGGGGATACTAACGAGTATATACATCAAATCCTTAGTTTAAAGAAAAACGAAAATATATTTATCATTATATGAATGTCATAATGTATTAAACTCAGTAATCCACAAGTTCATGGATTAAATATGCAAATTAGTTAGATATGCCCGGTAACGTTACACGTACGACGTCCTTAGTAATGGCGGACATTTTTGCACAAAATCGTGAATTAAATCCATTTTTAATGTCGTATGATAAATAGAATCTTCCATTCGTGCTCATGTATATTCGAATTTATTGAACTCGTTGAGGAATAGGTATAAAATGCTCGGTGAAGCCTCGCATTTTATTCTTTTTCCTCAATTCGTTTAATAAATTCGATAATACATGAACACTCTTACAAGATTCTCTATATCCATACATGTGTATGTCCCCCATTGACTTGACACTATTATTAACCCTCAGCTAGTAGAATTACCCCTGCCTCGAACAGATTTTCGTGGTCCCAAAGTTGTTCGAGCCATGATTGAAGTTCGTCTACATAGAGGATATTTGATTTTTTCAATGTAAGATCGATTTTTGTTTCACCGAATGAACATCAAAAGTAGTATTTTCACGAGTGGCGTAGCCACGAGTGAAAATACAACTTTTGGTGTTCATGAGTGAAATAAAAATTGATCTTACACTAAAAAAAAATCAAATTTTCTGTTTCGTTCATGCTTTAAACTGTAATTTGAAACGCATTTTCAAAGCAACATCCAACATCACAGAGGTTGAACTTTTTCCAGGGCGATTTCGCGTTGATTTAGAGGTGTTCAGCGTGTTAACTGGGTACAATATTGGGTGTAAACTACAAGTTTGCACCTGAAAAACAGCTTAGAATGTTACTTTTTCAAATGGTTTGTTTGAAATTTGCATTCAAATAATTTCAGCAGTTGCTACGCTCGTCTTTATAAACGTTGCGTAGGTGCTAAAAGTGACGTCACCAACGTCCGAATGACGTGAAAACGTGCGTGACGTAATGCATCACACTATTTATACGTTAAGCTAATTGACATCGAACATCCAAAGAAATAATGTGAATTTTTTCGAAGAAATATCGAATTCACAAACAGTGAAAATAAAAATCGTATTGTCGACAATATCGATTTCGATTTCACTGAGAAATCTCTATATTTCACTGAAAAGCATGTAAGAAATATGTTTTCGTTACAGGATTATGAATTAACTTCGTTATTTCCTCTTGGTGCTTGTCGTAACCACTTCAGTGGGTTCCCATAGAAACTACAAAAGTTGTTTAAACTTGATAAAAGTCACATCATTAATTAGCCACAAGTACGCAATATTCGGGGGCGCCTGCCCATCCGGGCATTGAAAAAAAACTGGGCTGTATGGTGCTTCCACGGAGAGCTTTATCCGACTGCACAAGAGTACTGGCAAACCGCTTAGAAGGTGTAAGCTTCCCAGGCAAAGTGGTGCGAGTCGGACCGTCACCGCTTATAAACCCTATCGGTCTGTGTGGGCGGTAGAGCTTGAAGTGTCTATTTCATCTCAATGTCGGGTCCTACAAAATTGGAAGCAACGTCTCCAAAATTACCTAAATAGTGTTGACGGGGACGTAAAACCTCAATTCAAACAAACACAACATTCGAGAGAAAAGATGAAGGCACGCACAAAAGTTGATAAAACGATCAATCAACGCTGAAAGAACGTTTTCAGCGCTGTTCAACGTTGATTCAAGGTTGTGTCTAATGGGTGAAGTCAACTACATGTTACAGCTTACAGACTCTAAATAGTTATTTGGTTTAACCCTTTTTGTACCAGAAACCCCAGAACGAGTACAGGCCCAGATCAGACGCTGCAGAACGCGGCGTCTGATCAGTACCAACACTGTTTACCAAAAAAACCCGCCATATTCCAAATGAATTTTGAAAAAAACAACAAAACAACAACAACAACACAACCTGACACCCCTTAATCTTTAAATGGACGTGTGCTATATATAAGGGTTAATTTGTATATTATATCATTAGATAAACTCATTTAAAATGCCAAAATATTATTTAAAGAAAAAACAAAAAAAAAAAAAAAAAAAAAACGTTACATATCACGTTTAATTACCGCGGTCCTAAAATCCCCATGTACTTAATGAACGCCTTTATAAACAGTACATAATATGAAAAAGATGGACATGTTATTTGTCTCACGTGCTCGCATAACTCGTAAGTAGGGGCGCCCTTACCTTGGCGCCCTTTTACTATTTATTCCCTATTTATAGATATCCATAATTATTTACGGATATCCATAATTCGAATTATGAATATTTATAATTATTTATGGATACCAATAGTTATTTATGGGTATCCATCATTCGTCCTGGCAAATAAATACAATAAATAATGACTGAAACCAAAGGCTTTTACGGTGAATTATGGATGTCAATAATTCGAAATATGGATATCCATAATTCAGCCCGATTAAAAGATATCCATAAATCGATTTATGGACATCTATAAGTCGAATTATGGATATCCATTATTCGGCTGATTTATGGATATCCATAATTCGAATTATGAATATCAATAATTCGAATTATGGATATCCATAAATCGAATTATGGATATCTATAAATATGGATTAAATAGTAAAACGGCACCCTATATGTAAGAGCCACATCGTTGACAACAGTATAAACCTCACGTTAACAGATATTTGGTGGTCCAAAAGGATACTCGTCAGAACGGCCAAAACAGTCACCCATAATGAGAAATAAGAAAAAGAAATAAACAACAACATATTTTCTTCAGAAAATGGCCCTTTCAGAGACGGAAAAGAAATCATTTTATCATATGACGTCGCGTCTGAGAGTGTAATAACGCCATGTAATATTTTCGATAATCCACTAGTGGATTGAATATGCAAATTAGCTAGATACGTCCGGTAACGTTACATGTACGACGTCCTTAACGACATCGCGTTTACTAATGGCGGAATAGTGATATTTTTGTAAACAACCGTGAATAAAATGCGTTTTAAATGTCATATGATAAATAGAATCTTGCATTCCTGCTCATGTATTATTGAATTTATTAAACTCGTTGTGGAAAAGGGATAAAATGCTCGGCACAGCCTCGCATTTTATCCCTTTTCCTCAACTCGTTTAATAAATTCATTAATACATGAACACTCATGTAAGATCCTCTATATCATACATGGGTGTTTAATCCAAATGATAATAATAATACATTACAAAAGCATGCCTATTCAATTTCAAATAGGTATAATATTGAAAATTTTACTACCCCCCCCCCCCCCCCCCAAAAAAAAAAAAAAGGAATTCTGCTAGTTTTCATATTTCTGCTCAAAACATACATGTAGATTGTCGGTACTTATTAGAACAACAATCTGCAATAAGAAAAACAAAAGTATACCCCTATAAACTCCAGTTTTACTATATAAAAAGTGGGGTTTAGGGGTCAACATTGTATATGCGTGTTTTCGTGATAATAATAATAACAATAATAACAATAAACATGTTGAGAAAAATTTCAAATTTTCGTAATGTAAGGTATGGCGAAAAAGATGGTAACAAAGAACTTACAAGAAATTTTGCGAAATGTATCTCCATTCTGCCTTCATTCAAAATGAAATAACATGATTATCAATTTATAAACATAATATCTTCGAAACAAAAACTGGTAAAACACTGGATATTTTTCTTAGCTAATATCCTTTATTTTCACAAGTTACTTCACAAATCTGTTTTTATGTTTTGTTTTCCCAAGCTATCTTTCCTCATACGTCACAAAAGTCATGAACCAATAAATGTAAATACATTTTTTAGATTAAACGACAGACTGGTTCCGCTACACATAATTTAAGTCAGTTTGACAGCCGAATAAGGCCGATTACCAGCCAGGGAGGTGTATTTTTAGTAACAGGATGACAGATTACATACTAAAATGAATAGCGCATGAGAAAAAAAAACTTAACACCGTGGCGATCAGCAAAGACTCTGGCTAGCCTGCAGAGTCTTAACTGCTCGCAGAAATATCGTGTGTGGAAGATTATGTGCCTAGTACATGTATGCGATTTAAGGAAGTAATGTATGCGTTTGAAGTGCCATCAGTTGGAGAAGTTTGTGATCCAGTTTCCCGCGTTTCTCAGATGACATGCGTAATGTGTCAACGGTAAAGGCGGCTACAATGAACTGATAATGGGACACTAACTTACCTGCTAACTGTCAAGTGATAATTATTTTCCCCTGTAAAATTAGGTTAGGTATTGCATATGTCAATTAAGAAGCAAGTAGGCCTATCTGCATATTAATAGAAACAATGTCGTATATTTTATAGACATTAAATATATTGTAACTCTTTTGACTGGTACAGGTTTGTATTGGAGTTACAGTCCCAGTCATCACTATTTTAGATCATTTTGAGCCGGCCAGTTTACCTAGGGCTTTTTTAATTGTTTGTTTGATTTGAGATTTAACGTCCCCGCCAACACTATTTAGGTCATTTTGGAGACGTTGCTTCCAATTTTGTGGGACTTCTACCCGACAGTGAGATGAAATGACATCTCAACCCCTGCCGCCAAGTGAAACCAATAGGGTTTATAAGCATGGACGGGCCGACTCGCAGCAATTTTTCTGGGCAGGCTTAGACGTTCTAAGCGGATTACCAGTACTCATGTGTCATGTGCGGTCGGTATCAGCTCTGCATGGCAGCATCGTGCAGCCCACTCTATTTCTCCAAGCCCCGATGGGCGGGACGGTACTATACTTAGTACGTATGCGGTTAACCAATACAGTGCAAATTCTTTCGCCAGAAACTGGCAACAGCCCTTCTTGAATCAGCGGAAGGGAGAGAATGATCGCAGAAAAGATTTCATGACCAATCTCCACGAAAGAATTTTATATCGATCCCGGCAGGTATCTAACCCGCGCCCCCCTGATCACCAGCTAGACTGGCATCCGACTTAGCTACCGAGGCCTATATCTATGCACACAGTGTAGACCAAGATATGGCCCCGTCAAGCGATTTTGGTACTTATCGCCTATGCGAGCAGCGAAGGTTCAGGCGAGCCTGCGCTTCCGCGCAGTCTCGCCAGAACCTTCGCTGCTCGCTCATACAAGCAGTGAGTCAAGAGGAACCTTCAAACAGAAAGCCATATCCCTGGCCCCTCTGAATGGCTGGGCATGCGCAGTTAAAACTTGTCATGACGGAATGCTCGAAGACCCAAATTCGCTCGGCGGGGCTCATATAATGAGCCGTCTCATCAGGATCCACACTGCCATACTGTTAATGATTTGATGAAAACTGCATACTTAAGGGGAATGCAAGTTTCGGGGGAGGCAACTCTTGCAAAAGTATGTTTGTCTCCCATGTCAAGAGGGATCACTGAATTTGTTCCTGAGGAGTAAATTCTTTCCTTTAAGAGTTGACCCAATTTTTCTGCGGGATAGAGCTTATAGGAAACCGAACAGGAAGTTCCGAAAGTGGTCTCCCTTTGAAAAATGGCGGAAAAATCTGCCAGGTGTTCACATTACCCTTAAAAATAATGGGCGTGTCCAAATTCAAAGCCGGAAGTTTTTTTGTGTTTGGTTTTGGTTTTACGGCCCTTTCAAGATTATTTCACTCATATCGAGCCGATCGTTAATCAGAGGTGGGCGAAAACAGGAGTACCAGGAGAAAAACTACCTTGCCCTCCGTTGCAGAGTCAGGCTCGAACCACAGCCGTGAGAGACCTAATGATCTTATCCACTAGTCAAAGTACGAAGTGTGTTCGTCAGAAACTCAGGAGTGAAAGGACAAAAATATCTGTAAAAATCCTGTGGACTTGCTTTATTATTAAATTTGTTTCACGATCCAGCAAGCTGACGTGGTGGCGAACAGTGAAGACTCAGACGAGACTGCAGTCTGATCTGGGTCTGCACAGTTTGCTATGACAGTATAAATCATACACAGTAAACTTTTGTTTCGAAATTTAGCAACATTACCAATAAATAAATAAATATTTTTATAATTAGCAATTGTTTTCTTAAATCTGTAAACAGTTGGAATTTAGGTAATAAAGTCATATTGTTTGCTTTATTAAGCCAGATCACAATTTCTGTTTTTCTTAGGCACCTGGTCATCAAAAATCACAAAAGAACTGCTAAAACATATTCAATCATAATCTACTCATGAAACAATATTGTGACAACAAATGTCTACAATTAAACTCTGAGAGTGATTATAATTGATATGGATATTTTGTTGTCAAACACAAATAAGTTCTTATTGTTATCTTTGATGATCACAGCTTGGGAGGGGATAAATGCCTAAAAGGGTAGCTTTCCTCTTGAGCAATGTTTTGATAAGGTTAAGAATAAAAGCGCCGCAAGCACTGCATCGTGACACACAACTACACTAACATCAAGCACGTGTCATAACATTCAAAGTGAAGGTGCATTACAGTATTTAGGTCATTTTTGGAGACGATGCGGACTCTTTCCAGACATTGGGATGAAGTGTCGTCTCGGGCCCTATCGCCCATGCAAACCAATAAGGTTAACATGCAGGGACGGTCCGCTTCTCACCGCTTTGAGCTGGCGGGTTTGGGTCTTGTGGCGGTTTACCAGTACCTATGTGCGGTCGGTTTGGCTCTGCGTGTGGGGGCACCGTGCGGGCCTGTCTGTTGATGTATGTGACTGATTTGAATTCTGTTACCTTGCTAGACTGAACAAGAGGTTTTTCGTTTATACACCTTCTCCGCTGTCTGTCATGACCATCTAGCACTAGTAAGAAGTTGTCAAAATATTATATTTCAGAATTTATTTCAGTATGTTATATATGTATGTATATAACCTATGTGGTCATTACGAACAACAACACTGTCACATTTGCCATATTTGTATAATGTTTATGTATCCTCATGGGCATATGTGCCCATTGGAATCTGAATAAAGTTTTCTTCGTCTTCATTACATGTCGTTTTTCCCTAAATAAAGTTGACATGAACACATGGCTGACAATTTGGCTAGCGGACGATTTGACCTATAGGACAATTTAGCCGGCCAAAAATATTTGGTAGGACAATTTGGCCAAATTAATTTTTCCTAGTGGTATGAATAGTTTCATCATTTGACAACATGTTTTAATCATGCACCAATGTTTACATATTTCCTGCTCCTTTATTGTATCTTAGCCAAGTCAAAACTATTTAGGTCATATCGAGCAGGTCAGTTTACCTATACGTAGGCTGTAAAAAAAGCAAGGAACCATGGCCAGTCAACCAATCAGTTATCCAGTTAACCATATTAATCTAGCCAACTTGTCCTACCCAATATTTTTGGCTGGACGAATTGTCCTAGGGCGAATTATCCTGGGTCAAATCGTCCGGGCCAAATCGTCCGCTGGCCAAATCGTCCTAGATTCGGCTGAGATGACTATCTTCAATATTCAAAGGACCATAGCTCCAATTGAAAGTAATGTAGAATTACAATTCTTATTTTCTGCAGCACCCCTCATGGTGAAGTTTACGGAAAATATCTCAAAATAGTCCCCTGTTTACTCAGCAGATATAAATATATCACAGAAACGCTCAAAGAGCCCCGCCCATCGGGGCTAGAAGAAATAGATGGGCTGCGTGATGCTTCCACGCAGAGCTGAAACCGACCCACACACGAATACAGGTAAGCCGCTTAGAGTATCTAAGCCTGCCCAGGCAAAGCGGTGCGAGTCGGACCGTCCATGCTTATAAACTTAAAATTTTATTAGGCGGCAGGGCTTGGGAAGTCATTTCATCTCAGTGTCGGGTAAAAGTCCTGCCCAGGCAAAGCGGTGCGAGTTGGACCGTCCATGCTTATAAACCCTATTGGTTTCATTGGGTGGCAGGTCTTGAGATGTCATTTCATCTCAATGTCGGGTAAAAGTCCCAGAAAATTGGAAGCAACGTCTCCAAAATGACCTTTACAGTGTTGATGGGGACGTTAAACCTCAAATCGAACAAACAAATCAAAGTGCCATAAACTTGTACCAAGTTTGACCCAATTTCAACGATTCGTGCATGTGAAAGGGTGCCGGCTACCAAGCCATTTCTGACTCAAAATTGACAATTATGGCTTCCCATGAGCTTGAAAATAAGGTTAAGGTCACCAAAAGCAAACCACATCTTTGTCATGTTGCAATAATACATTGTACAAAGATCTACCAAATATCACTATTTCGTTCATGAATTAGGGTGCAGATATGTCATTTTTGGCCCAAAATTGACAGGTTTTGGGAGGCCTGTGCCCTTGAAAGTGAGGTCAAGGTCATCAAAACCTATTGGGTGTTTAACCCTATCCTAGTGATGTAACCATGCAAATTTATTCAGAATCCGTCAATAGGTTCAGGAGATATAGTGCTTCAAACAGACTACATGACAGAAATGGCTATGTTCAATGTTCGAGGGGCAATAATTACAAAAGTAGGAAAATTAAAGTTACGGTTCATGTGTTCTGTAGGACGTTTCATAGTGCTCTACATATCCACGAAGAGTTATGGCGCGGACACGAAATTATGATAGAACAGGTTATTCAATGTTCAAACGTAAATAACTCCAAAAGTCGGAAAACCAGAGTTACTGTTCGTATATTCTGCACGTCGTCTCATCGTGCTCTATATATCTGTGAAATGTCGTGAAAATATCTCAAATGATATCAGAGTTATGAAGCAGACACGAGAATATGATAGAAATGGCTACGTTCCATGTCCAAAGGGCAATAACTCCAAAAGTAGGAAAATCAAAGTTACGGTTCTTATGTTTTGCACGTCGTCTCATAGAGCTCTATATATCTGTGAAGTTTCATGAAAATATCTCAACTGGTATCAAAGTTATAGAGCGGATCAGGACCTACACTGTTTGCAAAAGGTTCAGTCATTTTTCAATTAACATTTGAAGAAAACACAGCCTGACACCCCTAAATTTTGAAATGGACTCCTGCTATATAAAAGGAGGAAGATTCCATTTGGCACAAAAGGTTTAATTAAAGTCCTTTTTATCTCATTATTTCATGAGATCTTTTATGCATTCTCAGTAGAGGTATAATACGTGCCCAAATTCAATGCGGAAAGAACCATCTTCAGATGTAGCTGTATAATATGCATGCAAGTTTTACAGGTGAAGCAAATTCCTTAAAAGACAACCCAACCGGTTTGATGTTTGGGTCATACTGGGCTTCATCAGTTCCCAGTTTCTCATTACGATAACACTTGTGCGACATAGTGCATTTTTTTTCATACATGTATATCCAAAATGGCTACTTTTCTGAAAATCCATGATATTTTTCTTATAAATGCTGAAAACATAGGCTGTGGCTGCTCGTTAGAACCGCCTCATCGAGGCGGTTCTAACGAGTACCCACAACCTCTGTCTTGGAGCAAAAATAAGAAAAATAATGTATACACCCGCGGGGTTTAGGGGAGGTGGGGTCATAATTTCACGGACTTGTTCACATAATGCGTTAACCCATTTCCACATGGGAACTGTGAATTCTGCTGATTTTAACAGTGTTACCTCGGACAGCAACTTCATATAGCCATTATTTCATAATGAATGGTCCGTTTTACATCAAACCCTATGGGGCGCCGTTTTGCTATTTAATCCGTATTTATGGACATCCATAATTCGATTTATGGATATCCATAAATCAGCCGAATAATGGATATCCGTAATTTGAATTATGGACATCCCTAAATCAAATTATGGATATCCATAAATCAGTCTGAATTTATGATATCCATATTTCGATTTATCGATATCCATAATTCGTCACAAAAGCCTTCGGTTTAATGATTTTTCCCTAAGCTATCAAGCATGGTTGTAACGCTTGACCTTGTGTCATAGTCACTGGTGGTTCAGCGAGCAGCCCTCATTTGGATTTTTAACTGAAGTATCTTGGTTCGGGTAAAGGGGTCCAATATAGGGGCTGCATACTCCAGCTGGGGCCGTACCAGAGTGTTGTAGGCAGTCTCTCTCGCCCTTGGTAGTTTGGTTTTGATATTCATTCTAAGGAATTCAAGGGTCCTGTTTGCATTTGCAGTTATCCTGTCTATGTGGGAGTTCCAGAACAGGCCACCGGATATGTCCACCCCAAGTACCTAGCACTGGTGACCACCTCTAGGACCTGCCCATACAGGACGTTTATTGGTCTCCTAGAAGTATTCAACCTTACCACCTGACACTTGGAGGGGTTAAACTCCATGTCCCACCTGGACTCCACGCAGAGCAGACAGGGTGTTTAGATCAATTTGTAGCACTGGCCACTATCCGCTTCTTCTATGGTGGTGAGGTAAACGGGCGTGTCGTCGGCAAACAGACGGACCTGTGATTCTAACTGTTCAAGTAAGTTATTTATATAGACGAGGAACATGGTCGGGCCCAGTGCAGAGCCCTGAGGCACTCCTGACGAACTGGGAGCGAACCTGATTCCTCACCCTCAAGGATCACCGACTGTGACCGATTACCTATGAAGGCGTGGATCCAACCCAACCGAATAATGGATATCCATAATTCGATTGTGTTTGTTTGTTTGATTTGCGGTTTAACGTCCCCGTCAACACTGTAAAGGTCATTTTGGAGACGTTGCTTCCAATTTTGTGGGACTTTTACCCGATATAGAGATAAAATGACTTCTCAAGCCCTGTTGCCCAATGAAACCAATAGGGTTTATTAGCATGGACGGTCCGCCTCGCACCGTGGTTCCTGGACAGGCTTAGATCCTCTAAGCGGTTTACCAGTACTAGTGTGCGGGCCGGATTCAGCTCTGCGTGGAAGCATCATGCAGCCCATATATTTCTTTAAGCCCCTATGGGCGGGGGCGACCATAATTCGATTTATATTTATTTATGGATATCAATAATTCGAATTATGGATATCCATAAATCAATCTGAATTATTGAAATCCATAAATCGAATTACGGATGTCCATTATTCGATTTATTTACATCCATAAATCGAATTATGGTCGCCCCCGCCCATAGGGGCTTGAAGAAATATATGGGCTGCATGATATCTATAAAAAGGGAATAAATAGTAAAACGGGGCTCCGTTAAACTCGGGGCATGAATGTTAACTGGGCGGTAGGTTTTGAAATGGAACCTTTTTTCGGCTAAATCATTGTTGCCATGGTAAGGATGAGGCATTTCAAAGTTGTCAAAAATGTGATTGTATATGCATTTTTGACCGAACCTTGATATTCACACTGTTGTCAAGGCAACAATTAAGGGGTTTAGCACTGGCGATTTTCACTGTCTGCAGCATGTTTTGCCGAAGCCAGCGTCAATTTCGAGGCATTTCCGATCCCAGACAACCTCGATTATCACTTCAGCGGCCGGCTGGGCCATACCCCATTTTTTCGGCCGTGAGTGGGGTTTCCGCCCCACCCCCCTTCAAATGCACCATAGGTATATTTTTGGTTGAGAGCCTCTGGAAGAAAAAAAAACAACAACAACAAAAAAAAAAAAAAACAGGTCAATTTTTAGGACAACTTATCCGAATCCATACATAGCTATCCAGGGGTGGGGAATGCAGCTTTTAGTAGGTTCTGGGGCTCATAAAAGGGGAAAGGGGAAGGGGGGGACACGTACAAAGGCGTATCTAAGTTGGAAAAGTTGAATTGACTGGAATCTTGAAGAAAAACAACTTAATTTTACTCTAAAATGCATTAATTACAAATAAAATATCATATTTTACAATAAAATGATGACAACACATGTTTTGATCAACTTCGGTCTTATTCATTAAGTGACTGCATATTGCCTCGGACCGGTGTTAATACATGTATAAAAAATGAAAATAGACCAAAATTATTCCAAACTAGAAACTTTGTTTAATGACTGGAAGCAGTTTTACGTCCCTTTCAAGATTATTTTACTTATATCACATACGTATTTATCGGAACTGGCGAGAACTGGAGTCCCGGGCCACAGAAACAAGAGGGCCAATGTGGCTCTGAATCGCTCACCTGATAACAAGTTGTAATACAGCTTCTGAAAGTCATGTGGGGAATATCCATTCCATGAAGCATAACTGTTGCACTTACATTCTTATGAAGTTTGAGTAAAACTGGCCCAAGGGTTCAGGAGAAGTTCGTGTTTGAAACAAATTTACGACATTCTTCTATTTTGTTTTGCTCTGGCAGTCATCTTGTACGTCACAGCAGAACGAATTTAGCTATTTTGGTAGGGAGCCATCTGAGTAACACTCCTGTGAAGTTTAAATTTAATTGGCTCAAGTGTTTAAGGAGGAGTTATTGTGATCAGTCAATGTCCGTCGTCCGTCGTCAACAATTGGTTTAAAAGACTACTTCTCCTAAACCCTTGGGCCAATTTCATTTAAACTGCACAGGAAAGTTGCCTTGGTGGCTCTCTGCCAAAATAGCAATAATCGTTCCGCTCCAATGATCAAGATGGCCGCCGGAGCTAAAGATAGAAAAATCTTTAAACGACTCACTCCTCTTATACCCCTGGGCCAAATTCATTCAAACTTCATAGGAATTTTGCTTAGGTGACACTCTACCGAAATAGCTAATATCGTTCCGCTCCAAAGAACAAGATGGCAGCCGGATCTAAAACAGATTTTTTAAACGACTATTCTCCCAAAACCCTCGGACAATTTCATTCAAACTTCATGTAATTTTTGCTTAGGTGATCCTCCACCAAAATAGCTAAAACGGTTCTGCTCCAATGAGCAAAATGGTCACCAGAGCTAAAAATAGAAAATAAAAATCATAAATTTGCTTCAAACGCGAACTCCTCCTAAACCCTATGGACCAAGCTTCACAGGAATGTTGCCTAGGTGACTCCCTACCAAAATAGCTAAAATCGTTACACTCGGATGAACAAGATGGTCGCCAGAGCTAACAACTGAAAAAAGTCTTTAAACGCCAACTCCTCATGTACCCTTAGGCCAATTTCATTCAAACTTTACACAAATCTTGCTTAGGTGACCTCTACCAAAATAGCTAAATTTGTTCCGCTCCAATGAGCAAAATGGCCACCAAAGCTAAAAAACAAAATCGTAAATTTTCTTCAAACGCGAACTCCTCCTAAACCCTTGGGCTAATTTGATTCAAACTTGATCAAAATGTTGCCTAGGTGACTCCCTACCAAAATAGCTAAAACTTTCGGCTCTCCTGAACAAGATGGCCACCAGAGCTAAAAATAGAGAAACAAATCTTTAAACGACAACTCTTTCTGTATCCTTCTGCCAATTTCATTCAAACTTCATAGAAATGTTGCTTCGGCGACCCTCTACCAAAATAGCTAAAACAGTTCTGCTCTGATGAGCAAATCGCCGCCATAGCTAAAATTGGAAAAAAAGAAAAGAAAAAAAAAACAACAACAAAAAAACAAACAAACAAACAAAAAACATCTTAAATTTCCTTCAAACGCGAATTCCTCCTTAACACTTTGGCCAATTTGATTCAAACTTCACAGGATTTTCATGTAGGTGACTCCCTACAAATTCTGCTCCGACGAACAAGATGGCCACCATAGCTAAAAATACATACCAGACTTATACGGACATGACTGCTATCTGTGCTGATAATCAAGGGAACTAACGCGTACAATACAGAAAATAAATGGTTATCTCCCCAAGGCCTCATGGTTACCTTGGTGACATCCGAACGATTTTGAGGCATCAGTATGAAGTCTGAGGACAGCTTTATATGTATTTTATAGGTCATTTCTAATTCATGAAAGTAGAGATAGTGCTATAATGTAACTTCGCCCCCGCAAAACCCCCACCCCCCCCACCCCGCCCTTCGGAGCTTGAAGAAATAGATAGGCTGCATGATGCTTCCACGCAGAGCTGAATCCGACCGTCACACGAGTACGGGTAAACCGCTTAGAGAATCTAAACCTGCCCAGGAAAAGCGGTGCGAGTCGACAAAAAAAAAAAAAAAAAAAAAAAAGACTGAATAAAGAATAATTTACATAATGATATATTAATTACAAATTGTCAAATGTATCAATTAGTACATCGAAGGCGTAACATAGCCTTTGTTATTGTTTACCGTAATGACAACCGCTGATTGCTAAGGTAAACTGGAAATAGAAAAAAGGGGGTAGTGTATTTCATTTTCAAAAAGGACAAAATTATTTTTATTTTTATTTCACAAAATTTACATGGATGTCTTCACAATAAATTTGCAATTTTACTCCCGCTGGCACAGAAAAGAAAAAAACAATTTACAAAAACGTTATGAAAATAAGTTCATCAGTTTTTGTCGCTGTATTCAGTAGTTTTACTATATATTCTATACGTTTAGAGGATGCTTCCAAATATATGTAAAAAGGACTTAAAAGTTGTTCAAAAAATTGCATTAAAAATATATGTGGATATACGAAAAAGGATGTAAAATCACGAGCCGCTTGCACAGAAAAGATATTCCTAAAAGTTTTTATTTTATGAGGCAATACTTATCAAGTTCCTATATAAATCTATGTATTAACTTTAACCAACAGCAGTTACCTGGATGTCCGTTAAAGTTCGACATGGTTGAATTTCGGAAGAAGGAGAAGTAAAACTAGAAAAGAAAACAAAAATACAGTGTAAAATTCGATGTCATCACAGAAACGACAACCTGGGCAAGCAAAGCTGTTTAACGTTAAAGTTTCGTATTGGATCGATTTTCTAACTAGGAAAAACAAAGAAAAAATGAAATTTTCGATATTGATGTGGCTATTTTCTGAAGCTAAAAATCTGTGTCATGGATCTATTTGCGCATCGTGAAAAATACAGCTGTGTTTCGTTCTTGTACTTTCACTTTCGATTTAGTTATATTCTGTATACATCACCCCCGCCACTACGCAAAAAAAGAAGAAATCTATATATATATTTGACGTCATTATTCCTCGTCTGACGTATTCGTTTACAAAAATACAGTGCGAAATATGATGCCATAACAGAAAATTCCTTAATGAGCCTGGGCATGGCAAAATCCACAGTACAACAAAAGAGTACGCATCTGAAGCAAATAATCAGACCAGTTTGACCATATGCCTAAATCAGGAGGACGCGTGTTCAATAGCTGTCAAGATGGGCACTATTCTTTCGTGGATATTGGTAATGAAATCTTTTAAATGGTCATTTTCTCCTTTCCGCTGATTCAAGAAGGACAGTTGTCAGTTTCTGGCGGTAGAATTTGCACTTTACTAGTTAACCGCTTACGTATAGGCCTGTCCTGGGAAAATGTGGATAGGTAAGCCAACAAGCTCGATATGGCATAAATAGTGTTGACTGGGCAGTGAAACCGTGCAGCAGCTCGTGTTAGGGTAGTTGCTCTTACACGTGTACATAATAAACTTACCCCGGCCCACGTTAGGTCTGGGTCTAAATGGTTTACACAGGACGAGAAATCAGGTGTGTCACGCCAAGCGAAAGGTATGTTCGAGCCCATACGACCAGCTATACTGTTCCGAGCCTGAGCGTACGCGCAGCCTGAACACAGCCTTCGCTTTGTGACTAATGTTATGCATTTGGACATAACGATAAGAAAATGCGAAAGCCCCCGTTGTAATTCACGTACGTTAAAGACATAAATGACTTTGGTCATAACTTTTGAACCTTTTTGAGATAGAGCCTTCAGATTTGGCATGCAGGTTTCATGTAAAAAGGGCCTCCTACTCATACATAAAAGGCCTTGACCTTCACTTGTAACCTAGTTTTAAGAGAAAAAGACAGGTGCGTGTTTCACAAATACAAAGAGATTAAGGGTACTTGTTATGAAAACAGGTAATGTTTTGTTTCCCCAAACATCTGCCACTTGTTAGAACCGCGTCATAACGGCGCTTCTAAATTGGAGTCGCAATTTATATTTTGAGCCTCGTTTTTGTCCCTCGTGTTTTTTTAATTATTATTATTATTTTCAAACCATTGACTGTGTATAATTATTAGAATCGTCTCGATAGCCGCTTTTTTGTTTTTGTATGCTTAAATTGTAAATAATACTATTTCATTATATCGAGCCGATCGTTAATCAGGTGAGCAAAAACCGGAGTAGCCAGAGAAAAAAACACCTGATCTTCCAAAGCCGTTCTCAGCGGTTCAAGCGAATAAACAAAATTTATGTTTATGAGGCCAAAATGCGACAATCTACTATGTGAGCAAAAGTGAGGGTTTTTCCTTCCGTGGATTTAAACGTTGTAAATATGGAGGTTTGATGTGTTATGTGAGATTTTTCAACTGTCACGTACACATACTGAAACCACGGAATATTCTTTAACTTTACGGAGAAACACATTCGAGCTGCGCCAAGTAAAAAGGGTTCTGTGAGCAATTGTACCTGGCGATGACTCAAGTCAGTCCGCCCATACGCACAGTCTCATCAGTCATCGCTTAGCAATAAACGGATCCCTGGTGTTCTAGATTTTCTCTTTGTGTGGACGGGAAAGCAAAACACACTGGAATCTTCGCAGAGTGCACATGCTAAAATGTGTCTCATTTCGTATGTCATGGCTCAGTCATTTAATCTCTTTTACGCCGTGAATTACACTTATCGCTATTAAACCGTGTTTATCACAACATGTGTGATTATTCAGGTTTCTTTAAAAAAAAAAGCATTAGAGAATTAAATATATGCAAAGCAAACAGTGTAGAACCAGAACCAGCTCAGATAACGAAGTGCAATGCTATTGTACCATAATGCTTTCGGACAAACCCTATCAAAATTTAACCCATTTAGCACAAGAAACCCCAAAACGGGTACCCTGGCAAACAGTGCAGACCCAGATCAGACGCCGCAAAACGCGGGAATATCAGCGTAGATTTTATTCATTGTAAGCTTTACATAACATCCCGTCCTTTAACCCATGTATCACACTTAAGAAGGTTGCGAATGGTCCATTTCCTATAATAGGGGTGCCAAGTTTGTCTTGAGAGCGCTAAGTTTCACAAAAAAATGCATGTATATTTTCAGCAAACAGTGTAGACCCTGATTGGACGCCGCTTCCTGTGGCGTCTAATCTGGGTCTATACTGTTTGCCAATGTCCAAAAAAGAGGGCCGCTAGGTATATATCGGTTAAGCGCTCTCTATATTTTTTATTTCGACCTTTTGTTTCCTGTAAACGTTGAGAAAAAATTTTTTCAAACGACAACTCCTCCTGTACCCTTTGGCCAATTTTATTCAAACTTAGATGACCCTCTACCAAACTAGCTATGGCCGCCATAGCTAAAAATAGAAAAAAAATCGCAAATTTGCTTTAAACACAAACTCCTCCTAAACTCTTGGGCCAATTTGATTCAAATTTCACAGGAATGTTACGTAGGTGGCTGGTTACCTACCAAAATAGCTACAATCGTTCCGGTCTGATGAACAAGATGACCACCAGAGGTAAAAATAGAAAAAAAATCTTCAAACGACAACTCCTTCTACACCCTTGGGTAAATTTCATTCAAACTTCATAGGAGTGAGTGTTTGAGTCTTACGTCTCACCAACAGCTAAGGTCATACGGAGACGGAACCTCGGTTTAAAGACTCACCCGAAAGTCTGGAGAAGCCCGGGATCGATCCCGCGACCCCTTGTTTATAAGGCGAGTAGTATAATAACTACACCACGAAGGTTTCTAAACTTCATAGGAATGTTGTGTAGTTGACCTTCTACGAAAATAGCATAAACGATCCCGCTCCGATGAACAAAATGGCCGCCAGAGCTAAAAATAGAAAAATATTGTAAATTTGCTTCAAACGCGAACTCCTCCTAAACCCTTCGGCTCTTTGGATTCAGACTTCACAAGAATGTTGCCTAGGTGACTCCAAACCAAAATGGCTAAAATAGTTCCCCTCTGATGAACAAGATGGCCACCAGAGCTAAAAATAGGAAAAAAATCTTCAAACGGTAACTTCTCCTGTACCTTTGGGCCAATTTCATTCAAACTTCGTAGGAAAGTTGCTTAGATGAGCCTCTACCAAAAAGGCTAAAACGATCCCGCTACGATGAACAAAATAGCCAACAGAGCTAAAATAGAAAAAAAAACATTGTAAATTTGATTCAAACGCGAACTCCTCCTAAACCCTTGGGTCAGTTTGATCTTCACAGGAATGTTGCCTAGTTGACTTCCTCCAAAATAGCTAAATTCGTTCTGCTCTTATAATAAAGATGACAACCAGAGCTAAAAATAGAGTACAATAGGGACAGTGACACACAGGTGAGGGAATCAGGGCCATTTTGCTCATTGGAGCGGGACCCTTTTAGCTATTTTGGACGAGAGTCATCTAAGCAACATTCCTATGAAGATTTGAATGAAATTGGCCCACGGGTACGGGAGGAGTTGGCGTTTAAAGATTTTTCTATTTTTAGGTCTGGCGGTCATCTTGTTTATCGGCGCGGAACGATTTTAGCGATATTAATAGGGAGCCTTCAAGGCAACATTCTTCTGAAGTTTGAATCACATCGGCCCAATGGTTTAGGAGATCGCATTTAAATCAAATCGTTGACGGCGCACGACGGACATTTACTGATCACAGAAGCTCACGATGAGCACGCCATGCCCAGGTGAGCCAAAACGAAAAAAAAAAGAAAGAAAAGTAGAATGATCTGTAAGATGAAAAGTAAACGTTTTCAAGCCAACTAATAAATGTTTGTTTGTTTGTTTAATTTGAGGTTTAACGTCCCCGTCAACACTGTAAAGGTCATTTTGGAGACGTTGCTTCCAATTTTGTGGGACTTTTACCCGACATTGAGATGAAATGACATCTCAAGCCCTGTCGCCCAATGAAACCAATAGGGTTTATTAGCATGGACGGTCCGCCTCGCACCGCATTTCCTGGACATGCTTAGATCCTCTAGGCGGTTTACCAGTACTAGTGTGCGGGCCGGATTCAGCTCTGCGTGGAAGCATCATGCAGCCTATATATTTCTTCAAGCCCCTATGGGCGGGGGCCGAACATTCGGTGTACATCACCGAACAAGTCCATGAAATGAACACATCCCTAGATCCCCTTTTTATTGAGAAAACTAGGGTTTACGGTGGTCTTATTTCGGCTCCAAGGCATAGGTTGCGGGTACTCGTTTGAACCGCCTCAGTGAGGCGGTTCTATCGAGCACACACAAGGTAAGTTTACAGTATAAAATAGAAGAGTATCACAGATTTTTATCAGAAAAGTTGCAATTTTGGAGATGTGAAAAATGCACCATATGTCGCACGGGTGTGTTATCGTAATGAGAAATAGAAAGAAAGAAATAATAACTGAAACCTTTTAAATACATGTATGATTTTTAAAGAAGAACTGGGGCCAGTTAATCAAAAATAACGACGTCGTTACTTAACGAATCGTTAAAACTTTGATCATTTAATATGGCAAAAATGCTAATATTTTTGCTGAAAAAAAAATGGGAGCAGCTTTTGCATATGCAAAAGCTGCTCACATTTTGTCAACAAAAAATACCAAAATTTTAAATATTAAACTTGCTAGAAGAGTTAACAATATGACCACTAACGAGCTCCTTAAGCTAACGATGCTTTGAACAACTGGCCCCTGGTCTTGAGATTTCAACTGGTCTTTATTGAGGAGTTTTTACTATAAATCAAGTACCCACTCACTGCTGGATGGCCCGAATTTTTTCAGTCAGTGGTCCGAGCGGGGCTTGCACCGTGACCTTCAACACCGAAGTCCGAAACTCCCCCAACACCTCATTTTTCCTTATTTCAGTCGACACACAATAAAAGGACCCTTAGCGTTCCCAAATTCACATTACACTCATCAAATGCTCATGTGCATTAAAATTTATAGGTACATGTATATAAAAATGATCCTTTGCATGAAGCTACCTCAGAGTCCATCACGAAAACACGCCTATATAACTTTGACCCCTCCAACTGCACTTTTATAAAGAAGAACTGGGGTTTACAGGGGTAAACCTTATTTTTCTTGTTTCTGCTCTAAAATGTAAATTGTGGGTACTCGTTAGAAGCGCCTCGATTAGGCGGTTCTAACGAGTACCCACAATCTATATTTTGAGCAGAAATAAGAAAAATAAGGTTTACCCCTGTAAACCCCAGTTCTTCTTTATAAAAAATTTCATTTCTTCGGCGATTAAGGTAACATTGTATTTGTATAGGTGTGTTTTCGTAAAGCTCTTCTAAATGTCGACGATCAGCAAAGGCCCTTGCGAGACTGCGCATGCGCGATCTCGCATTAGCCTTTGCTTGGTCGCATAAGCGACAATGAACCTTTTCTCTTCACCTGACTGTTGTAAGACATAGTTTTTTCCATTTTACGCAATGTTAACACATGCCAACACATGAAGAGTCGAAAGTCTGAATCCATTACGCAAACACGCCTATACAAATACATTGCCACCTTTATCGCCGAAAAAATGAAAGTTTTATGATGAAAAATCGTGATAGTTTTCTTATTCCTGCTCAAAATATAGATTGTGGGCACTCGTTAGAACCGCCTCATCGAGGCGGTTCTAACGAGTACCCACAATCTATATTTTAGAGCAGAAATAAGAAAAATAAGGTTTACCCCCGGAAACCCCGGTTTTACTATATAAAAGTGGGGTTCAAGGGGGTCAAATTTATATAGGCATGTTTTCGTGATGCAATCGTCAGTACTGCCCTATTAGTAAATTGGTGGGCTGTGATCTCTGACAATAGATACGTTTTATTTCCACCCCCCCCCCCCCCCCCCCCCCACCGTCCATCGGGGCTTGGAGAAATTGATTGGGATGCATGTTGCTTCCACGCAGAGCTTAAACTGACCACAAATAAGTACTGATATACCGCTTAGAAGGACTAAGCCTGCCCAGGAAAAGTGGTGCGAGTCAGACCGCCCAATGCATATAAACGTTTTGGTTTCATTGGGCGACAGGGCTTGAGATGTCATTTCATCTCAATGTCGGGTAAAAGTCCCACAAAATAGGACTCAGCGGCTCCAAAATGACCTATATGGTGTTGACGGGGACGTTAAACCTCAATTCAAACAAAACAAACAAAATATACGTTTTTCGGAAGGCATTGATACAGTAGAACTTCGATGGCTCGAACACCGATGGCTCGTTTACCATGGATGTGTCGAACCCATTCTTGAGCCCCTAGCGAAATCGTCTACATAAGAAATAGTGGGGGATGATTAAGGAGATTTTAGTCTTTTATCTTGCAAATGTATGCTGTGTGTACTCATTAGAATCGCCTCGATGAGGCGATTCTAATGAGTACACACAGCATACATTTTCATTATATATAGAACACCGAAAACATGTCTTAAAGTTTCTCGTTATGTCTCCTGACAGTAACCTCAGTGGCTCGAACTACCCCTGTCTCGAACAGATTTTCGAGGTCCCAAAGGTGTTCGAGCCATTGAAGTTCGACTGTATTTGCCGGGATCAATGTTAATGACCAACATTCAGCATTGGGAGACACATCATGAGAAAACCTGTTATCATTTGCGAACACTCATGCGGCAGATCAGACTGCGTTCGCTGCGCGCTTGGATAAAAAACATTACAAAACATGCCTATTCAAATATATTGAAAATATTACTACCAAAAATAAATATTTTCAGATGAACATTCTAATATTTTTCAAATTTCTGCTCAAAACTTAGATTGTGGAAACGCGTTAGAACCGCCTCGTCGAGGCGGTTCTAACGAGTACCCACAATCAACGATTTTGAGCAGAAATATGAAAAATAATAAATACCTATATATGAAAACCCTAATTTTACAGTATAAAAGTAGGGTTAGTCGGGGTCAAAATTATATAGGCATGTTTTCGTGATGTTCAGTTTTACTGTTTTAGGTCTAAACTTTCATGGCTTTTGCAAGTGTTTGTTTTGTTTGATTGAGGTTTAACGTCCCCGTCATCAATGTGTAGGTCACTTTGGAGACGTTGCTTCCAATTTTGTGGGAATTTTACTCGATACTGAAATGAAATGATATCTCAAGCCTTGTTGCCCAATGAAACCAATAGGGTTTATATGCATGGACGGCCAGACTCACACCACTTTTCATAAGCAGGCTTTTTAGAAACTCTTATGCGGTTTACCAGAAATCACGTGCGGTCGGTTTCAGCTCTGTGTGGAAGCATCAAGCAGCCCAATCTATTTCTTCAAACACCTATGGGCGGGTACCGTGTTTTACTTGGTCGCAAATCTAAAATACATATTTTTTGCGTGACTGGGCTCATTTTATGGTGCATTTGACAATTTATCTACATTGAATTTTCAAGGAGCTGTGGCTAACCTTGACGTAAAATGACATTGGCAACGCGGTTCACCGGAAGAAATAAATGTCGAACAAAATGACTGCAATACCGTTACGAGACCAAAGTTTAATATGTCAAGATTTTGGATTCAGGATAACAGACCAAAGTTGAATAGGTCAAGAATGTGGCTGCTGAAATTGAGGCCAGAATTTAGTCGGCCAGGCATTTAAGCCTTATCCTGTTGTTCACGACAACCCATACCTTTGCAAACCGTGTAGATCCAGATCAGATGGCTTCTTCTGATCAGGAACTACACTGTTTGTCATGCAGTTTGTGAAATGAACAAATCTTTTATATCAAGTAATTTGATTGGTTGAAAATATCAGCAATGGGAGTGGCTTAATTAATATATGCAGCGGGATAAAGGTTAAATGCAAAAAAGGGAAGACAAATATATTCTAGGTCAAAACTGCGACTGAATGGTTTGTTTGAGGTTTAACGTCCCCGTCAACACTGTAAAGGTCATTTTGGAGTCGTTGCTTTCAATTTTGTGGGACTTTTACCCGACATTGAGATGAAATGACATCTCAAGCCCTGTCGCCCAATGAAACCAATAGGGTTTATTAGCATGGACGGTCCGCCTCGCACCGCGGTTCCTGGACAGGCTTAGATCCTCTAAGCGGTTTACCAGTACTTGTGTGCGGGCCAGATTCAGCTCTGCGTGGACGCATCATGCAGCCCATATATTTCTTCAAGCCCCTATGGGCGGGGGCGGACTTCGACTGATGAAATATGAAGTTTAATCTGATGGACATGTTCTCAGCTCCAAAAATTGGGGCTGAAGTGAATATGGACAAGGACTCCAGCTACACTGCATTGTAAATAATGAGTTCAAAAGTGATACTTTTTCTTTTTTCGAGGGTTGGGGTCGGGGGGGGGGGTTAGGGGGCTTCAGAAGCTGAACAGCGTTACGTGTTAACATGATCCCAATTTAGGCTTCAATGTAACCTTAATGCACTGTAATGAAGCTCAGCACTACAGACTAACTGAATGTTTATTTGTGTGCTTTTTTTGTAGAAATCTTTAACATCAAGAAGCTGTCCTTTATAAAATGCACCTAAAAGGCAGAGGACATCATTCAGTTTTTGGTCATATAGTTTATTTAATGCATTATCCACCTACAAGTACTCCCGAGCAATAACTAAAAAATAAGGAAATGTTGTTTGACAAATGTTTTGGCATTTAGAAAAAGGAAACGCAGCCTCAGTGTTTATCATAATAACCCATTGTAAATGCCACAAACATGCTAGTTAGCATTTTATCAAGTCCTTATAAATAACACTATAGACGTTAGGCTTCAGTGTGTATCTATAAGGCTCAAACAGGTACATGTAGTTGGAAACATGGGTAAGTGTTCAACTTCTTTATGTAGATATGTTTCACTTTCATATTTGGTAAAACATAGCACAGAAAACAATGTATTTGAATGTTTACACCTTCAAGGGAGGTAACTTTTGTCACCTATGTCAATAGGGGTCAATTCTTAAAGGAAAGAATTTGCTCCGGAATTCTTAAAGGAAAGAATTTGCTCCTCCGGAGCAAATTCTTTCCTTTAAGTGTTGACCCCTTTTTCAGTGGGACAGGGCTTATAGAAAAACGACCAGGAAGTTCCGAAAGTTGCGTCTCTTTGAAAAATGGCGGAAAAATCTGCCATGTGTATCCATTCCCCTTAAGAACTTTGGTTGGCATTAAGTGTTTAGGGTTGCTGTTAAATCTAGTAAAAACAGTTATGTCTTTGATAAACCTGGTTTGCTCATGTATTCAGACTTTCTCTACACTTCTTACCAATCAATAAGCGGTTCGATACCTGCCGGGGTTGGCAACATTCTTTTGTGGAGATTGATCGTGGAATCTTCTCTACGGCCATTCTCTCCCTTCCGCTGATTCAAGAAGGGCAGTTGTCAGTTTCTGGCGAAAGAATGTGCACTGTAATGGTTAACCACCCACGCAAAAGCTTGCCCTGGAAAAGTGTGGATAGGTATACTGACCGGCTCAAAAATGACCTAAATAGTGTTGACTGGGCCGTAAAACTCCAAAACAAACAAACAAAACAAAATCAATCATTAAGAAAAAACAAACAGCAAAACTACATATATTATTATGATGAACAACATTAGTTGCAGTACATTACCTTTGTTTGATTACTATTGCTTGGCCGTCTATACAAATACATTGTAAATTTTAACGCCAAAATGACAATTTTCATATGAAATATTGTGATATGTTTCTTATTACTGCTCAAAATACATAGGGTTGGTACTATTTAGAACCGCCTCATCGAAGCGGTTCTAACGAGTACCCACAGTCTATATGTTAGAGTAGAAATTAGAAAAATAAAGCTTACCCCTGTAAACCCCAGTTTTACTATATAAAAGTGGGTTCAAGGGTGTCAGAATTATATAGACGTGTTTTCGGGATACTAACCAAAGTATAAAATAAGTAAGCAAATAAAACAGCACATCATCAGAAACACATTTATGGTAAAGAAAATTGTATAGCCTGCTATAAAACTTCAATAGCAGCGTTACAAGCACTGCATCATGCCCCGCCACTGAACTGACATCAAGCAAGTTCCTTAACACTGTCAAAAATGAACTCCAAGTGAAGAAGAATAAACCTTTCTCTGTATAAAGTTAAATGAATAAACGTTCAAAGAGCCATATCTCGACACTCACATTCAAAGGCAAACTATAACAAAAATAAACCGCGACAGAAGTACCGCCTAGGAAAGGTCAGTGAAAAGTACAGTCAAACTTCAATGGCTCGAACACCTTTAGGACAATGAATATCTGTTCGAGACAGGGGTAGTTCGAGCCACTGAGGGTAACTTCCAGGAGGCATAACGGGGTTAATTTTGAGACATCTTTTCGGTGTTCCATAATAAAATGTATGCTGTGTGTACTCATTAGAATCGCCTCGACGAGGCGATTCTAATGAGTACAAACAACATACATTTGCAAGATAAAAGTCGAAAATGTCCTTAATTATCCCACACTGCTTCTAATGTAGAGAAATTCCTTAGGTACTCAAAAACGGGTTCGACTCAGCCATGGTAAACGAGCCATCGGTTTTCGAGTCATCGGAGTTTTACTGTATTTCACTGTTAGGCTTAAATCGATTTTACGCGATTTTGCTATCTCATTTGTCGGGTTTAGGGGGAGACTCCTACTTAAAGTTTCTTTCATAAAACAAGAACATATATAAAAAGTGAATATTGTTGAAAAGAAAGATAATATCTATGGAACATTTGTTAAAGTAGTCAACGTTGCATGCACTCTATTGTTAATTGCAACTATTTGGCTATTTTGTACGTACAAGTAAATAATGATTGACCCAGATAATCGGTAAAAGATTGACTAATATTCATGACCATGAGAGAGTACATGTAAAACAGATATCAACCAGTGGTGAAGGCATAGAATTGTTTGCCCTTACATCTGAAAGAAGTGTCGATAACACCACTGAAGTTCATCAGAATTCCTTCATTCGGACAGATGCCAAAATGGCGTGTGCACAGAACTGAAAATATATGTATATAACAATTGTGCACAAATGACTACAGTGAGAATAATGAACACATGAATTGCTGAAGTAAAAAAAGTAACAATCCATTATGTAAATTACAATTTATTAAACTGTTTAGTTATACTTTGCCTTATGATCCTTAATAGCATGCTTGGACAAAGCTAAAATTGCACGTCATTAATACTGCAAGTGCTAGACACGACCCTGAAGGCCTTGCTTTGGTGAAGATATAAGTGCAATGACATTTTCTTTATTTCAGCCAGATGCTGTCAACGTTATGTGTGTTTTTCTTTTCTGACACAGAAATCATGTACCAGCGATGGAAGAAGATCAGCTATATAAATTCATTGCTTAAGACAGAGTTCAGAAGATGGGATACCATAACCACCCCAGCTTTTGATTTGAAATTCGACCTAAGTCCATCAACAACGACGATACAGAAAAACGAGTGATTAGGCAATGGAGATATGAAATTTAAATTAATATTGACATAGTTTTCAGAGATAAGACACTACTGTGACTTTTAAATAAGTTTGTGTTATCCTGGTCATGCTTATCATTATAGAGTTGACTTGTTTGTATGAAAAATAGAAGTGGAGGCAATGATCAGGAATCTATACAATCACCCCACAGCTCCCATCAGAGACAACAAAGGTAAATAAACACAAACATGAAACAATAGACCCTAATGGAAACATCAATAGCGGAAGCCAAAAGGACAGTTACTTTCCCACAAAATGGCCAATAGGCCATCCAAAATAAAATAATATAAGCGACACAAACACCCAGAGACAAACCATAACAAAAACAAAAAATAAACCGCGACAGAAGAACCGCCTTGGAACGGTCAGCGAATTCCACTGGGGGAGGGTTGGGGGGGGGGGGGGGGGGCTTAAATCGATTTTACGTGGCCACAATTCTCGCCCTTACTTCCGTTGCGATTAAGACAAATAATTTGTTCAGTCCGCATGAAGGTCTCATAACTCACCAGTGCAAGTTGACCTGTTTTATGATCACAGTTATCTTGGTCACTAAGCGTCCTGGTCATAAGGTAATATTATTCAAGTCATCAGAAACAATCTTGGCCATTAGAAAGTAGAATTGTTTGTTAATTATAATTATTAATTAATGTTACATAGTAAATATGTGCATGTATATAATGTTCTGAAGACTGCTATAATTGTATGAAAATCGTATGTCTATGAAAACATGATCAGAACGTATATGTTAATTAATGATGGAATTAATCAATTAAAGGTTAATCGATTTACTTAAAGAAATGGAAGTGTTTAACATAGTTTTGTTTATACAGGAACAGTAGGACAGAAAAAAAAAACTATTGAAGGGTCGTAAATTTAGGGAAACCAGTTTATAATGAAATAATATTGAAAGGTCGTCAATTTGGGTGTGGCATTTTAGTTGTAGGTATTTTCTTAACATAGCAGCTTCATTTTAATATTCTAAAATATCAAAACATAATTTGATAATAACACGATTTAATAATGAGCCAGCATTGTTTCGTAACTATGTGAGTTTTAAAGTTCCACTTTTGGTTTGTTTTAGTGAATGTCAATTATACAATAGACTATTAACAATCATGTCAGTCATTTAGGAATTTGTTCACCAAATACAGATATTTATTTATGATTATGACAATTAACTTAATGCACGCCATATTTACAATAGAAGGTGCAGCCCTCATTACATATAAGAAATGCATGGCACAGCAATCATCCAGTGTATGTTATTAGTTCATTAATCATAATTGGTGTATATTGCACGACCCGCAGAAAAAGCGACCGACAGAATCACCGTGTCATTCTGTCAGTCTGTCTGTCCGTCCGTAACCCGTTTGTGAAAATTGGTGACAGTGACTTAACCGCTTGGAATATTTAAACAATTTTTGGCGTACTGATAGATATCAATGAGATCTAACCAATGGACTTGTGAAATATTACATTCCATTTAGTATAGCCTCGCCGAGGCGAAAAATGTGAAAATTTTCGAACTGCTTCTCCTCGGAAACCGTTGGGCCGATTGAAGTCAAATTTCATATGGAGCCTCTATGGGATGGGGTAAACCAAAATTTGCTCATGTGGTCCAGGTCACATGACCAAAATGGCCGCCAAGCCATATATGGTCTGTCTGTCTGTCCGTCCGTCCGTAACCCGTTTGTGAAAATTGGTGATAATGACTTAACCGCTTGGAATATTTAAACAATTTTTGGCATAGTGATAGATATCAATGAGATCTAACCAATGAACTTGCGAAATATTACATTCCATTTAGTAAAGCCTCGCCGAGGCGAAAAATGTGAAAATTTTCGAACTGCTTCTCCTCGGAAACCGTTGGGCCGATTGAAGTCAAATTTCATATGGAGCCTCTATGGGATGGGGTAAACCAAAATTTGCTCATGGGGTCCAGGTCACATGACCAAAATGGCCGCCAAGCCATATATGGTAAAAACCCTTCAAAAATAGTCTTCTCCAGAACCACTGGGCAGATTTCCACGAAACTTGATAAATAGCATCTGGGACGTAGGCCCATCATAAATTGCTAAAATGGAGACCCTGGGTTGACCTTGACCTTCTTTGTGCCAAGGTCAAACTTTGACTCATATGCTTTTGTATTGGAAAAGTGAGAATGCATTTTATCCTGCAAACGATTCAGAATACAGTACTAAAGTATAAGATATATTTTTGCTCCTTACGATAAGGCGCATTTATTTGGGGAACCGTTTTAGGTCCAGGTCACATGACCAAAATGGCCGCCATACCCATATATGGTAACACTCATAAAGCTAAAAGCATCCGGCGGGTAGTGCACTACAGCTGAAGCATTGGTTTAGAAGCTGTTTTGACATTAGATTGGTATGCTGGAATGTTGTGACATTTATACTGCTCTTTATAAGAACTGCGCTTCTGATTATGTTTGTGAGTTTTGTGGTTTAGGTATTGAAGAGTTGTTTTTAGACTTAGCTTCAGAGCGTTGAAAAATAAGTTCTGGATAGATAGATCCTTTGGAAGCAAAGAATACACCAAATAAACGAAAAAAGCAGACTCGGTTTTATTGAGCCTGTTCAAGACCACTCCTGAAATGTGCAACACAGGCCATGTGCTCTAACACCGGCTTAAGCAGAACCGTGTTTTCAAAAAGATTCTTAATAAACTCAATGACCAAAAGGGCCAGAAAATATAATCTGCACTTTGATGGTGTACGGGGTGTCATTTTGCGGCCGCCAAACGGCCCAATACCGGCTGCAGTGAAGATAAACACGTTCGTATTAGATAGATCATTTGGAAGCAATGAATACAACGACTAAACGAACATAGCAGACTCGGTTGTATTGAGTCTGTTCATGACTAGTACTGAAATGTGCAACAGCGGCCACGTCCTCTAGCACCGACTTAAGCAGAACTCTATCTGTAAAATGATTCCAAATGAACCCAATAATCCCAAAGGACCAGAAAATATAATCTGCACAGCCACGTACTCTAGCATCGGCTTAAGTAGAACTCTATTTGCAAAATGATTCCAAATGATCTCAGTAATCCCAAAGAACCAGAAAATAATAATATGCACTATGATGATGCACGGAGAGATATTTCACGGCCGACGCGCGGCACAGCTTCAGCTGCAGTGAAGATAAATAAGTTCCGAATAAATAGATCCTTTGGAAGCAAAGAATACACCAAATAAACGAAAATAGCAGACTCGTATTTATTAAGCCTTTTCATGACCAGCACTGAAATGTGCAACACCGGCCACGCCCTCTAGCACCGGCTTAAGCAGAACTCTCTTTTCAAAATGATAAATAAACTCGGTGACCAAAAGGGCCAGAAACTATAATCTGCACGGGGACATTTTACGGCACAACACCAGCTGCAGCGAAGATAAATAAGTCATGGATAGATAGAGGCTCTGAAACGCTATTGTTACAATTTGGTTGTCAGACTTGAAACAGAACATCTTTACAATGGGCGTGACTTTGCTGTTACACTGATGAGTTAGGAGGCTTTCATGCGGACTGAACAAATTATTTGTCTAAATCGCGACGGAAATAAGGGCGAGGATTGTGGCCACGTAAAATCAATTAAGGCCCCCAGTGGAATTCGTTTCACTAGCCGCTTCAAGGCGGTTCATCTGTCGCGGTTTATTTTTGTTATGGTTTGTCTTTGAGTGTGTGTATCGCTTATATTATTTTGTTTTAGGTAGCCAATTGGCCATTTTGTGGGAAAGTAACTGTCCTTTGGGTTTTCCGCTATTGATGTTTCCATTAGGGTCTAGTTGTTCGTGTCTGTGCTCCTTTGTAGTCTCTGATGGGAGCTGTGGGTTAACTGTATCGATTCCTGATCATTGCCTTCAATTCTATTTTATATTTCCCATATCACGAGACTTCATTTTTCTCATTTTCGCTGGTTTCACTAACTCCTAAGTTTCAATTCTTGATACTGCCGGACATAAACGAACTTCATTCACTGCCATATCGGTACCCGAAGCATTATTTTGAACTAAAGGCAAATAACAGGATTTATCAGAGCATAACTCTTCATCACACTCTATATCTTTTCCTCAGTTTTATTATCATTTTGATTTTGTCTCCTTTCCCTATAGTTTAATCGTTTCCATAATTTCATTAAATGCTTGTGATCATCCTCTTCAGAACTTTCTATACCTTGCCTATACTTTTAAGGAATGTTACTTTCTGAAACAAAACCAGATCGTTTCTGATTCATAGACCTGAGGTGACATTACATACAACATTTCTAAACTTTCTGCTTTTTCATCTTTTGAAATTTACTCAAGCATATACTCTACATAATATAAGAAGCTTATATGGGTGTGAGGGGTTGATGGATAAATCCGTCCCGAGGGTTACTGTCAGCCGAGTGATGCCGGACAGTGATCCCGAGGGACAGATTTTTCTATTCACTCCTCACACCCATGTAGGAAACGTTTTTTAGCATACCCTCCATTTCTTAGCACGGATATTTAGTGCTGCAGTCACTTCAGTTACCGGCCTTCGCAATATTGTAATG
The DNA here is from genome assembly GCA_963580285.1 of Lucinisca nassula. Lineage (NCBI taxonomy): Eukaryota > Metazoa > Mollusca > Bivalvia > Lucinida > Lucinidae > Lucinisca > Lucinisca nassula. The sequence continues at coordinate 29,230,746 of OY757012.1, read as the reverse complement.
ACACTACTGGAATGTTTAGTGACGTCACGTAACGTGCGCTGACGTCAACCTTAACGTTGGCGCATATGTGGTCGTATTCATCTAGTGCATTTATCAAACACGCGAGAATATTCGATTTTCGGTAAGAACCCCAGGGCTAGAATAGAATTTCTATCCCAAGCTAAAACTATGCATTTCCTTATCTTGTTTGTAAGGACAAACTATCCAACCGATTAATAATGACATAAGAAAACCGGACCTGTCTTTTCAACAATTCTAAAGAAAGAGATCCATTTTTGACCTAGGTAACTTTTTTGTTTATTTTCATAGCACACTGGATCACAGACAATAAAGTCAAGTGTTTTAACATTTTTATCTGCATACTTTGAGTCTTTTCTTTGCTCTCCTCAGAGGATTGCTAACATGTGTGCATGCTTTATGCTGTTCTTGTTAAGCCATCTAATGATAATCTTCACGTATGTATTTTTTTAGGCATTGTCTATAGGTAAAACTGCATCTCTGTTATACAAAAAAAACAACAAAAAAACTTGATGATTCACTCACTATGAATCTGATTGCAGCCAATCTTGAATTTAAATGCAAATCCCGAATCTGTTGATTATCCGATATTGCTTCTGCGTAAATATCATGCAGAGTACGTTGAAATCATTAAACTTTTGCATTACTTTGGGGATGGTAAACACTTGTCAAAACCTGGTCAATTTTTAGTTTTCTCTAAGTTTCACGAACCATTTGATTCACATTCCCAGTTCCATTATCTGAAACAATCTGTAAAGGACAACCGAAACGTGGAAAGATATGTTGAAGGATAAAATATGATACGATTTCAGCATTTTAATCACATCTTGAAAAGTTTCTGGCCAACTAGTATACCAATCTACAAGTGCAATAATATATTTATAACTTGAAAAAACGTTTTGAGATATGGCCAAGAATGAGCGATACTAAATTCTGCCATAGGATATGATTGAATGGAAGTCTCTTGCAACGGATGTTTCGTGTTCTGCATAGATATAGTCTTACAAGTCATACACTCAGAAATATATTGATAAAGTTCTTTGAATAAATTTGGCCAAATGTACTTGTGACGTAACGAGTAAAAAGGTCTCTGAACACCCATATATCAATTGTGACCCATGATATTGAGTTATCACAAAAATATTTAAGATGGTTTGAAATAAAGAATCATAAGCATCATCAATATATGACAATTAATACACTAAACCGTCTACTACTAGATACTGCTTCTGACAATCCTTTCTCTCTTCACCATTCAAAATCGGTGACCTAATTTCTGAAATGTCAAAATCTCTAATTTGTTCGCTCTTCATATCCAATCGTACCTTTTAAAATAGAAGTGAAGGCAGTGATCAGGAATCGATACAATTAACCCACAGCTCCCATCAGACACCAAAGGGAAAGAGGCACAGAGAGAAAACAACTAGGCCCTAATGGAAACATCAATAGCGGAAAGCCATAAGGACAGTTACTTTCCCACAAACTGGCCAATTGGCTATACAAAATAAAATAATATAAGTAATTTAGGTCGTAGTACCAAAAGCGTTAATCCAAAATCATTAGTCCATAAATAAAATGACAAATATCAGTGTTCAGATCAACAGACATGGACTCCAGAAGAGTGTAATCAACGATACACACACTCAAAGACAAGCCATAAACAAAATAAACCGCGATAGAAGAACCTGATAAAAGTCTGAATAATCACATTTCTCGAATGACTTCTAATTTGGCAAGTCACAACTAATAAATATTTTTGCGTCAATCTGATTGGAATCTAGAACATTAACTTGAAATAAGTTGTCATTACCATCACCTGTTCTTTCTTCTTCAACATCTTCATATATATGACTATCTGGAGGCTTATTGGCATTGTCTGAATGTCTTAAAAGTAAATCTACACATGTATTGGTATTACCAGCATGTATTCAGTAGTACAGATATACACTGACATACATGATGCCTAAAGCTAATTTCTCTTATTCTGCATTGATGATTCTAGAAAATGTTTTAGAGATTTATGCTTTTGCTCCATCATTTATTGGTTTCTTGCTGTCGAGTTCGTGCCGTTGCTTCATCTCTGTGGTTGGTTGATGTTTGTGTTCACGGAGATGCTGCACTTATGAGTTAGGGGGGGGGGCCTTCATGCGCCCTGAACAAATTATTTGTCTAAATCGCAACGGAAATAAGGGCGAGGATTGTGGCCACGTAAAATTGATTTAAGCCCCTAGTGGAATTCTATCACTGACCGTTTTCAGGCGGTTCTTCTGTCGCGGTTAATTTTGTTATGGCTTGTGTTTGAGTATGTGTGTCGCTTATATAATTTTGTTTGGGTAGCCAATTGGCCATTTTGTGAAAAGGTAAGTGTCCTTTTGGCTTTCCGCTGTTGATATTTCCATTGGGTGTCTGTGTTTCTTTCCCTTTGGTGTCTCTGATGGGAGCTGTGGGTTAATTGTATCGATTCCTGATCATCGCCTTCACTTCTATTTAAGAAGCACATCCAAATGCGCCAAATATACTAATGTACATGTATATTTACCAACAGATAGATATACGTACCAACAGTTATACACGTAATTTATTTATAACCACGGACATAAGAATAATCCTATGTAGCTCAAACTACCCCTGCCTTAAATTCGAGCTGCTGAGGATTATTCATATTACTCAGGAGGCATATTGTGGGAAAGATTAGGTTCGTAACTGTCAAGAGGCATATTAAGGGACAGATAAGGTCCGTAACTGTGAATAAAGCATTAACCTGATGACGTAACGGGAGAACGAAACGGACTAGTCAAGCGTAACGAAAATATAAAAACATAGCATGGACACACCAAAATAGGAGTGAAGGCAATGATCAGGAATCGATTCAATTAACCCACAGCTCTCATCAGAGACCTCAAAGGGAAAGAGCACAAACATGAAACAACTAGACCCTAATGGAAACATCAATAGCGGAAAGCCAAAAGGACAGTTGCTTTCCCACAAAATGACTAATTGGCTATCCAAAATAAAATAATATAAGCGACACACACACTCAAAGACAAACCATAACAAAAATAAACCGCGACAGAAGAACCGCCTTGGAACGGACTCGACAGCAAGAAACCACTGAAATGCTGAAGCAAAAGAAGACCAATAGTTAGACTCCGATGGGCCCGACCAGAGACAGAGCATCACGCACCAACCAACATTACATCAAATTAGATACTCTCTAATTCTCAGTAAGCCTTTACGCTGAAAACGTCATAGAAGCAAGCATAGACTGTCCGTGTAGCGTCGGGCCGACAGAGATACGAGGTGACAACGTCGTAGCGCGGTCGTCCAGACGATGGCCAGCAGTTTGGTGCTGACTGGCAGGTGTTTTATGATGCCCGTTGGAACACCTGAAACACTGGATTTATAATGCATTTATGTTTTGCTGAATTTACTAATTCATTTCATCCGGCGACTTCATAAAATCGGTTACTATGATCAAGAAAATGTCGCCGCAACATAACATTCCAAGCCGGCACACAAAGTTGAACCAACATTATAGCGGATACGACGTTGTTTCTTCATTGTGTGCCCACCGGGATACATGCACTTCATTCAATGAGTACGGAATAAGAGTATGTACAGATTGACTAGGCGGAGCTATTTAGGTGTTGTCAATATATGTCAAATTCGCTGAGTCCATCACCAGATTCGGTATGGTACCTTCCGCATGCTTTCTGTAACAGGACCAAATGGCCATATACGCCACAGGTTTGTTTGTGTTACAGATGAATTCACACAATTGGTTTACCTTTCTGTTAATAGAGTATTCCAAAAGCAGGCGTAAACGATAGCTCCGCCCAGTCAATGCTATTTCCGACTACTATAGTGATAAACCTTATGCGTCGTTATAAAGATTCACGTAAATAGTAAATAATGCAGGTATGGCCTTCCTTTGTTTAGGTTTCCATTATGGTCTGGTCGCTTAATTTGTGTGTTTCTTTCCCTTTGGTGTCTTTGATGGGTGGAGTAAGTTAATTGTATCGATTCCTGATCCTTGTTTTACTTCTACATTATACATTGAAAGGACAAACCATATAAATCGAATTTTTTTCTATCAATCACGAGAGGAAGCCCGTGAAATGACCCCACCCTAAAGCCCATTTTATATAGAGAAAACTGCGGTTTATGGGGTATACATTATTTTTATTTTTTCTGCTCCAAGCCATAGGTTGTGGGTACTCGTTAGAACCGCCTCGAGGCGCTTCTTACGAGTACTCACAACCTATGTTTTGCATTATCAATAACAATAACAACCTATGTTTTGCATGATCAATAAGAAAAATATCACGGATTTTCGTCAGGAAAGTAGCCATTTTAGCCATTTATGAGATGTGAAAAATGCACCATGTCGCACGGGTGTCTTATCGTGATGATTTAAGGTTTTGAAATCATTATTTACATCAGGACAACTTATCTGACAGGACAACCTGTCAAACTTCGTGACGTCACAATTCTATACAACGCAACTACGCGACGGGGTCTCACAGGTAAATAAGATAATCGCGGCGGATCCGTAGCGCGGGGTAATGCGCGGAAACGTGTCGGATAAAAAAAACTAGACCATGCGGTTGCGCGGGTTCAAAAAGAATTGCGGCGTGTGTTCTGTAAATGTTGTCAAGTAGAAAGATAAAAGCTTCACACAATGTCTGACATGACCATAAAGTAAAATATTTTTATTCTCTTCAGAAGTGAAAAAAAACAACATTTCTTACATTACATGCAAGTTAAAGTGAATCCTCCCTGTGAAATGTCTATCAATTAAATCATTAAGTTTTTCGTTTATAAGATTATGAGGAATAGTAGTGTAAAGGGTGGAAATATCATAAGAAGACAGACTTTAAGCACGAAAACCTCTGGGTTTCAATTTGTTTAAAAACTTTATTTGAATTTTTAAAGACCGAAACAGATATCTCCCTGATCTTTCAAAGACTTTGTTGCAATATTCAAACACATGTGTTTGATTGCAGTAGATCATGAAGTTAATAATTTGGAAATTCAAGCTTAATTGTTCAATCAACCATGCTTTGTATGGTGTTTTATGAAGTTTAAGAACACTTTTTATTTGTTATTTGATTAATGTTTTGAAGTCTACACAAAATCTTTTAGTATCAACTTTCTTATCTGCAATAACTACGCGAAATGACCAAGGTGACCTAGATCTTTTTTTAACATCAACACCTAGCATTTCATTGACTGCTTCATCAATGACTTCTCAATAGTTAATTGTTTCAGTTTACATGTAATTGGTTCATTATTGCCTTCATCTATTTTCAATTTCACTGCCTCTTTTTACCTTGTTCAAAGTCTTTGTTTGTTTGTTTAACGACCCAGTCAAGACTATATTAGCTCATTTTTAAGCCAGTCAACTTACCTTTTCTCAATTTTCCTGGACAGGCTAATACGTAAACGGTTAACCAGTACTGTGCACATTCTTTCGCCAGAAACTGACTACTGCTTCACGAAAGAATGATGCCGACCCCGACAGCTATCGAACCCGCGTCCTCCTAATCACCAGTCAGACGCGCATCCGACTGAGGTACAGAGGCCGGTAGTTCAAAGACTTTATTTGCAAATTTGTCTACATTTGAAATAATTAATTTCTCAACTTTTGTTCTACATTTTTTAGGTACATCTTAATCTTTTAAGACTAATTTCTTTTCATGTTTTGCATTTCGAATCACTTTGTTTACCCATGTAACGTACTTTCAATCCTTGAAATATTTGCTAGCAAACAATGCCAATAAACGAATTTATTTGTATTATTTACAAATAAAGCAGGCAAAGATCTATCTTTCCTCCTTGGTGAAACATACTTTTCACTGACCGTTCCAATGCAATTCTTCCGTCGCGTTTAGTTTTGTTATGGTTTGTCTTTGAGTCCGTGTATAGCTCATATCTTTTTGTGTTTGATATGCAATTGCCCAGTTTGTGGACAGTAACTGTCCTTTTGGCTTTCCGCTATTGATGTTTCCACTGGGTATAGTTATTTAATGTTTGTGTGTCTTTCCCTGTGGTGTCTCTGATGAGAGATGTGGGTTAATTGTATCGATTCCTTACCACTGCCTACACTTCTATTTAATTATCTATAACCCTGGTTGATTAACTATAAAACATTTATCAATTTGTGAAACTTCATACGCTCCCCTACAGGTAAATCTGGATTTTCTCTATCTTTACTATAACACATTAAAGTTGTTTGAGGTTTAATTAAGGTGGTCGTTTTCATTCTAACTGTAGAAATTATACTTTTGTCTTCTTCTAGATTAACATAGTGTTTACCATTGATTTGCAGACCATTTCAAAACAGAATAAATGGTAACTTTGTTTTGTTTAATCCAGTTCAAACAAAGTATTAGATGTCTATTTAAGTCTCTAATCACATACAAGTCTTACGACACCCAGGTACCATCGATACAAATTTGCACAGTAATGTTTAGTGCCATTGTCAGATTGATAACAAACTTTTTTATTTATTAAAATTGGAAATAGAAATCATCAGGTACTGATACATCAGATCACCAATCCTCCCCTCAATATCACAAGGGAGAGAAGTCGAAACATGGAGTGACGACGCTAAACAAAACAGTTCACTAGCAAACCAAGCCAGCAGCTCTTTCCAAGACAGATTGGGGCTCAGAAAATCAAAACGTTACTAAAATGGAACAACATTCATAAACGGGGAATAATCAGTATCACCAACATGACAAATATAAACCGGAAAGACAAACGTAACTAAAATGAACAAGTAAAAAGGGACAGAATTAGAATCACTGAACACATCAACAAACATAATCAGGGGGAAAATGAGAACCATTAATATGAAACAGGAAAGAACATCCAAAAGCACCGACTTGGAACGCTCAGAAAAAATTACTGATGGGCTTTAGTATATTTTACGGGATCCCAACCCTCACCCTCACTTTCACTGTGGTTCAAACATGTATTTGTTCGGTCCGCGCGAATTTTTTCTAACTCATGTGTGAATCAACTCGGTTAACATCGGTCTGTTCTTACGCTGATAATGAATTCGAAGGTGCATCAAGGAACACCCAGACCCCGTGTCTACAAGAGTTCTAAACCTTTGTTTATCAATTTTAACCAAATAATAATTTGGACTGCCTGAAACGCTTATTTTATAAACTTTTTGAGATGAATTTCCTTGCATGTTGTTTAAGCTCTTTGCATCGACCTCTTTATGCAAAGAGCGTCTTAGTTCCCCGGTTGATTATTTTGAGTTTGTGTTCTGGGTCTAGCATGACTCACTGGTGGTTTATTGTGTTGTTCTTTCTTCTGATAGTCACTACTTATATGACCAAGTTCTCCACAATTCCAACATTTAATTGGTCTTTCCTACTGAGCAGTGTGCACTTTTTGATATTTGTTTTTATTTTGATATCTGCAACGTTGACCTCCTGAATGGTCTACGTCCAGTGGTATGTCTTTTCTTTGCACAAAGCAATGCGTCATTTGTACCGTAGCTCCTAAATTTTGTTCATTAATGGTGACAACTGTTGCTCCTTATAAAGAATCAGATTGTTCTTTTAAAATTTTCTGTTTTAATTCTGACAAGTCGTATTTAACAATAGCGTTTCAGAGCCTAAGTCTCAAAAGAAACCAGTTTTTAAAAATCTTAATCCAAACACTAACTTACATGATCAGAAGCGCAGTATTTATATAGAACAGTAACATTTCACAACATTCCTGCATATCTATCTTATGACAAAACAGCTTCAAAATATACACAACCAGCCCAATCATGATTAATAAACTAGTTACATGCACTTGATGATTGCTGTGTCTTGCATTCCTCATATGTCACGTGAGCTGAACCTGCTTATGTAAATGTCACGTGCATTAAGATAATTGTCATAACCAAAAACAAATAAAACAACCTTCTGGACAAGCTCGAAGTCATCAACGGGAAGATTTCCTTCGCTGTTGCAGGACAGGATTGTGAAAAAGGTATGGAAAAAATATTGACTGAATATTGAGCTTTCATCACATTAGTTATAGACTGCAGAGGTCTGCTGATTACGGTTGGAAAATCCGTATGCAGTAATCAAACGCTGTCAGCCAATTCTTCCGATGTAACTATCGCTGATGAAAGGAGTCTCAACTACAGATGCAGCAGCTGATAATAGATCATCAGTCAATGCTGTCGCAGCATACGCAATGGCAGCATAATGTGGCAAAAGACAATAAATAAAGGAAATTAAAAAACATTAAAAACAAATATTATTTTGATGCTACATTAAATAATAAATGAAATATGTTTTAGAAATCAATATAATTCATTATTCATATTCATTTTCACAGTTTGTAATAACATCAGCATCCAGTATAAATTACGTTTATTTTTATTTTCGTAATTGTTGATCCCTTGATTATTCTTCTATGTACTTTATCAGTTCATTAATTCCTCTGTTCCGTTATTTCCATCAATATTCTGTTGTGAAAATCCTATGTTCTGTAATTCCAATGTTCTTTTATTCCCTTTAACCTTCTGTCCTATAACTCCTATGTTCATTTCTTCCTCTATTTTGTTATTATGTTCAATCTTCTGTTCTATATATTCTATGTTCTGTAATTCCTGTTTTTTTCTTAATTCTTTTTAGACTTCTGTTCTATTTAACGAATATAGAAAAAACAGATGCATAGGAAAAGCCACAATCAAAGATTACAGCCTCCCAATGGCGCCAAGGGAGAAAGAGTAACTAACAATGTGGAAAACACAAAAAAGGAAAAAAAGAGGAACAAACGAATAAAACAGCACAGCAACCAGCTCCCTCTTCACCACAAGAGGTGATCAAGGTGCAACAGGCACAACTGATGAAAGTTGAATAAAAAGTAATAATAATACAGAATCATAGGCACATACAACGTGAAGAGCCCCGTCGGAAACGAAGTAGAAGTAAAACAAAGATCAGGAATCGATACAATTAGCTTACTCCACACATCAAAGACACCAAAGGGAAAGGAACACAAACATGAAGCGACCAGACCATAATGGAAACCTAAACAAAGGATGGCCATAAGGACAGTTACTTTCCCACAAAATGGCCACACGGCCACCCAAAACAAAAAGACACAAGTGATACACACAGTAAGTAACAAACAACATAAATAAACCGCCACAGAAGAGCCGCCTTGGAACTACATTTAAAATAAACACCATTTGGACGGTCAGTAGGAGAAACACTGGGGAGTTTAAATCGAGTCTATGGGTCCAACCTTTACTCTAGGTTCTAATATTATTAACAGCACACAAAACAGTTGGTCCACATAAAGGTTGCCAACTCAATCAGTAGACCACCGCAGTATAACATACAAGTTAGAGCAAACTGAACTACAAATCAAACCGAATAACTGTGATCAATTAACCCTTGTCCTGCTGAATATTTATATATGTCACACCCACTACCGATTATCAACCAATCAGATTACTAGATGCAAATTATTGCAACAAATTTACAATCTGAATGGCAAACAATGTAGATCCTGATCAGATGGCTTCGTCAGAAGCCATCTGATCTGGATCTACATTGTTTCAAAGATGAGGCATATCCGGGATTAGCAGGACAAGGGTTAAAGGTTAAAGTTGAGGACTCGTAGCTTTTTCCACACACTGTAAACTGTAGCTAAATAAAGCACCAGGTAGACCTGGCTCCGAGGTTATAAAACTTTTTTCATACTCAACTCAGCGGAGCATGAAACTTGTAGTGCTCATAAAAATCAAAATACTAAGAAGTTGAGCGGGTTTTTTTCTTCCTCAAATAGCAGAGAATGTTATTTATCCTGCTCATAAATTTTAAAATGCCAACAATTGTTGGCATTTTAAAATTTGCGAGCAGGACAAATTTTATGCGCAAGTGAGTTGAGCATGAAAAATGTTTTATAACCACGGGGCCAGGAGTAGTCAAGCCAAAATCTAGGTTTTGTAATTCATGTGTTCTTCTATGATTATTCTTCTCTCTCACCTTAGTTACTTCACTAAACCTAATATATTTATTTGTTTGTTTGATTTGAGGTTTAACGTCCCCGTCAACACTGTAAAGGTCATTTTGGAGACGTTGCTTCCAATTTTGTGGGACTTTTACCCGATATTGAGATGAAATGACATCTCAAGCCCTGTCGCCCAACGAAACCAATAGGGTTTATTAGCATGGACGGTCCGCCTTGCACCGCGGTTCCTGGACAGGCTTAGATCCTCTATGCGGTTTACCAGTACTAGTGTGCGGGCCGGATTCAGCTCTGCGTGGAAGCATCATGCAGCCCGTATATTTCTTCAAGCCCCTATAGGCGGGGGCCGCCTAATATATTTAAATGAACCTAACTGTATCTGAATCTTATGTTATTAATTTACATAAAATAAACAACTGCATGGAATAGTTGTTATCGTGGAGAACCCAAGACAAATGTGGTAAAAAATTCCTTAATATTTGACACAGTTGTTAAATAGTCTATTATATAATTGAGTTTACTAGAACAAACCTAACGGGCCTCCGTGGCCTAGTGGATAAGAGCGCTGACTCTTAGTCATTAGGTCTCTCACCGCCGTGGGTTCGAGCCTCGCTCGGGCCACGTGTGAGACGCCAAGTTCTGCAACGGGAGGTCAGGTGGTTTTTCTCCGGGTACTCCGGTTTTCGCCCACCTCTGATTAACGATCGGCTCGATATGAGTGAAATAATCTTGAAAGGGCCGTAAAACCCAAACCAAAAAAAAAAAAAAAAAAAAAAGAACAAACCTAAAGTGGAAATCATAAATTCTTATTGTTCCTCATAACTATCTAATGACAAAACAGATTCAAAATATACATCATCACTCCAAATATGATTAATGGACTAACAGCATGCACTAGATGATTGGTGTGTCATGCATTTATTGTATGTCATGTGAGCTGCACATGCTTATGTAAATATCACGTGCGTACATGAATTCCTAAATGCTTTACATAATTGTTCAAATAGTCCTGGGATTTCTGAGCTAGTATTTTGAAACTGACATAGTTAATAGCCCTATGGATAAGGACTGGGGGAACGTACTTTGAATTGTGACCCCATTCCCTACTGGGGCGAGGCCGGGGGATGAGCCCCAGGGATCAAAAATCCATATTGTACAATATAGCTATGTTGCATATCAAAGGTAATGGATGCGGAATACAATGGTGCAAAACTTTTGCCCCGCCGGCATGTCTTGGGGTCAACAGTGGTAAAAAATAGGATTTTTGGTCTTTTTTTCTGTAGATTTTCACATAATTTCTCCAAGGCATTTTAGCTGTCACAGGTAATAACTTTAGGGATGAGGACTGGAGAAAAGCATTTGGAATTTTGATGTGGAACACCTGTGGCTTGGGCCTGACCCGGCCCAGGGGTTCAAAAGTTTATTTTGTGCAAACATAGTCATGTTACATATCAAATCAAAGGTAATGAAGAGTAGAATACAGTGGTGCAATAATTGTGCCCAGTGATATGTTTTGGTGCCAAAAGATGTCAAAAAGAAGTATTCTTGGTCCTTTTATTCTGACATGATTTTCACAGCGAGAGGACATGCGCTTTCGACTTGCTCTAGTTATCTTTGATTTGATATGCAACATGACTATGTTTGTACAAGATAGATTTTGGACACCTCGGATGGGGACAGGCCCTGACCCTAGGGTGAAACACATCAAAATTTCAAATACATACCTCTCCAGTCCACATCCATAGGGCTGTTACCTGTGACAGTTTCAATGTCCTAGCTCAAAAGCCAAGGAGGAGTTGTGTGACAATCGAGAAACGACATATAATCTTATTCATTACCTCTGGTGACCCCCCCCCCCCCCCCCCCCCTAAACACGCCTCATGTTTGCATCACTGTATTCCACTCTTCAATACATTCAATTTGATTTGCAATATGACTATGTTTGTCCAAAATAGAGTTTTGACCCCTGAGCACCACACCCTCCATGGGTGTGTGTGTGTGTGTGTGTGTGTGTGTGTGTGTGTGTGTGTGTGTGTGTGTGTGTGTGTGTGTAGGGGGATATACAACAAATTTCCGAATACAATCCTCCAGTCCTCATCCATAGGGCTATTATCTGTTACAGTTTCAAGATTCTAGCTCAAAAAAGTGCAGGAGAGTTGTGTGACGATAAAAAAAAAGACATATACTCTTAGTTTTTGACCTCTGGTGACCCCCAAACATGTCTCGGGGGCAAATATTTGCACAATTGTATTCCAATATTCATTACCCTCGATTTGATATGCAACATGACTATGGTTGTAGAAACTGGATTTTTGACCCCAGGAGGGGAGAGGTCACATCAAAATTCCGAATACGTTCATCCAGTCCTCATCCAAAGGGCTGTAAACTGTGCCAGTTTAAAGATTCCAGCTCAGACAGTGTAGGAGGAGCTGTGTGACACTGTGACATTCGACAAAAAAAAAAAAAAAAAAAAAAAAAAACTACTTTCAACAAAATAAATTTTGAATCCTCGGGCAGTGTTGGGCTCTAATCCAGCTCGGGTGGAGTGGTTGGGTGGGGGTGGGGATCACATTAAAATTCTGAAAATATTCATGCAGTCCTCCGCCATAGAGCTACTATCTGTAAAAGTCTAAAGATTCTAGCTTTAATGATCTAGGCGCAATGGGACATTACAGACGGACAGACGATTGATTTTGATTTTGATAAGCTAGGACACCTCGGTACGAATCGAAGAGTAAATTAAATTTTGTGAACTGCGATGGAAGATGAGGATGAAGGTTGGGACCCCGAAAAGTCGTATTACTCCTCCCTACCCCACGGTACTTTTTTCTTGTTGTCTAAAGACGGTACGTATTGTTTTTTTTTTTTTTTGTTTTTTTTTTCGTTTCTTTCATGTTCGCGCATCAAACTTTCGATGCAAACACGCAAACACAGAAAAAATTATTTAGGTCCAAACAACAACAACAAAGAAAAGGACAATGGATCAAGGAGCCTTTCCTTATCGCGTTCCATTAAAGTAGACAGTCTTCGGAAATAAAAGGTTGATGAAACTTCTCTCAGCCAGTAATGTTAGTTTTTTCTTGCATACCGAAAAAGGAAATCCTGAATTTTAACCTGTTAAAGAAATTCTGAATCTATTGGGGATTTGTTTGTTTGTATTGGAGTTTAACGGCCCTGTCAACAATACCTTATGACTTTTTTGAGCCTGTCAGTTTACCTATCCATATTTTCCCTGGGCAAGCCATTACGTAAACACGCCTATACAACTACAGTGTAAACTTTAACTTTCGAAAAAGCGAACATTTTACGTCGAAAAATTATGATATTTTTCGTATTTCTGCTCAAAATATAGATTGTGGGTACGTTATACGTTAGAACCGCGTCATCTAGAGCAGAAATAAGAAAAAACAGTGTTTACCCCTGTAAACACCAGTTTTACTATATAAAAGTGGGGTTCAAGTGGGGTTTTCGTGCTGTTATACGTAACAGTGCACATTCTTTCGTCAGAAACTGACAACTGCTCTTTTTGAATCAGCGGAAGGGAGAGAATGAGCGTAGAAAAGATTTAATGATCAATCTCCACGAAAGAATGTTGTTGACACCGGCAGGTATCGAACCCGCGTCCTCCTGATCACCAGTCAGACGCGCATCCGGCTGAGCTACCGAGGCCTGCTAAAAGTGGTGTTTAAGGTTGTCTGAATTATATAGTCGTTTTTTCGTGATGACTTGGTCTGCACAAAAAACAGATAAACAAACAAACAAACAAACAAACAAAAGTAAGATGTTTATCTTGTTCTTCCCACATACGATTCTTGTATCCACCAACAATGTGCATGTATTTGTGAAATTGCGATCTTCTTAGAAATGTTATTAAAAAAAAAAAAAAAAAAAAAAAAGATGTTTTTGTAAAGCACTGATGCCCTCGGACAGCGTTAATGTCATAGTTTTTATTGTATTGAAATTTAACGGCCCAGTCAACACTATTTAGTACCATGGTGGCCGTTTTTCAGAAAGTGGCTAAATATCACTTTCGTTTTTCTCTCAGTCTAACAGTAATTTTATTTAAGATAATTGAAGATGAATTTGTTGGGCTTCAGAAAATTGCAGGTGTCATTCCCGGATCACAGGTATAAAGGCGTATGACGTCAAATAATGATGGCGTCCGAAAATGTAATGAAAACCATACAGAACAGTGTTGACCATGTTCTGTTAGTACTCCTATACTCTGACCAACTACGACAAAAAAGTGTCAAAGAAATGATTAATCACATATTTTTAAGGAAGGTTTGTACGTTTTGCATGGGAAAACGGCCACCGGAAGTACGGATCCTGCAACTATGGAGACCGCAGCAAACGCTTAGTGATAATTGCCTTTATTAATATGTAACCCTTACTTACGGTCTTTAATTTATTCAAATTTGTCCGTAAATGCAGGAATGTCACATATTTCATCAAACTTTTGAGATTTATGATGGTAATGTGTGTATGAATTCGGGTTTAACGTCGCTTTCAACAATTTTTCGGTCATATCACGACGGTGTATGGTTGCGACAGGGAGCTCAATGCTCACTTTTATAGTGCTGCCTCAATGAAGTATCATGTCCCAGACACATTACATGATACCACACCCAGTCACATTATCCTGACACTGGGTCGACCAGTCCTAGCTCTACCCCATAAATCTGAGTGCCAAGCAAGGAGCAGCTAGTACCATTTTTAACGACTTTGGTATGTCGCTGTCCGGGATCGAACCCGTGACCTCCCGTTCCCTGGAGCGGACACTCTACCAACTGAGCTATCGGGGCCGGTATTTTATGATGGTAAGAAAACTAAAGTATACATTTTCTTCTTGTTAATTAAGGAGGATGTGAAGGGCCACCAACTGCATTATAATGGCAATGCAGCACAATGGTTCAGATTGACACTATGCGTTTTCCAGTGAGGCCATCCTTATAAATTTCTTCGTTTGCTGTGCTCCTACCTACCCACTAAAATTGCCCAACCCAAAAACTTTTATTGCCATTCTGAGGAAACGATTTTTTTTTTTAAATCCTGATTAAATACGAATGACATGCACTACTTTCAGTTAATTACTAGCAGACACTTTTGCAAAAAAAAAAAAAAAAAAAAAAAAAAAAAAAAATGATATGAAGCGATTGTGACCCTTTTAAAAGAAACCTTAATCCTTATAGCACCAAACAAAAGTCAGGAAGATGACATTCTGTTTGTTTGTTGTTGTTTGTTTTTTTTTCAGAGAAAATCAGGCTTGACATTTCATTTGAATGGTCTGCTATGTCAGTCCTGATTTCCTCTGAAAAATCAGAAAAAAAGTATTTGCAAATGTTGTTTCCCGTTCTTGTTTGGTGCTTTAAGGGTCAAATATCTGATATGATCTAACAAAAAAGGCCTACCTACCTACCCACCTCACAAATTACGTGGAGAAGCACAGCAAACATACATTTTTGTAAGGATGGCCTGAGATTTAAATTATATACTATGGATGGAAATGGAAGAGAAAACACATCTTTTTAAACATGGACATACATTGAAAACAATATAAAACAAACAGTATAGAAGTGGAGGCAATGATAAGGAATCGATACAATTAACCCACAGCTCCCATCAGAGACACCAAAGGGAAAGAAACACAAACATGAAACAACAGACCTTAATGCAAACATCAATAGCGGAAAGCCAAAAGCACAGTTACTTTCCCACAAAACGGCCAATAGGCTATCCAAAATAAAATAATATAAGCGACACAAACACCCAAAGACAAACCATAACAAAAATAAACCGCGACAGAAGAACCGCCTTGGAACGGTCAGCGGAAACGCATTCCACTGGGGGCTTAAATCGATTTAACGTGGCCACAATTCTCGCCTTTACTTCCGTCGCGAGCCTGATAGTGCCATACACGAAATGTCCAGTTTATTAATATATTGTAATGGTAACTCCTAAAGTTTTGATGCTGCTTATCATGCTTATTATATACGAAAACCTCTTCAATAATTGATTATGATACATAAAAGCGTGTGACTGTGCTTGGTCTGGCCGACGAGCATGCATATGCAGAGTTCATAGTTCCAACGATCTAGACGCAAGCCACATTTAACAATACAGGGTGACAGTCTTCAAAGGAGTATTTATATATTAGAAATTTATGTCAAATAAAAATAATAATTTACATTATATTTCTTAAATATGTCAAGGCTATCATATACATGCTTTCTATAAAAAGCTGTTGCAATATGTTTTCTTTTCATTTATCACCATTGAAAACATATTGTATTTTGTAGAAATTAACTCATAGCACAGAAATTCCAATCTATTTGTTATATATCGGAATCAGTTTAAATTTCTATTTACGCATATTTACATGTAAAAAGAAGACTTTTTCTTTGCAACTTTACCGCCCGTATGGTTGTCGACCGAATTACGGTAGATAGCTTTGCTGGACTCATTGATTGCACGACGGCGGGTCGGGCTTCAGACTCAATGATGGCTTGATGTTAAAAGACGGTTGTGGCCTGATGCTATGTCTGTCGCTGGGCCCATCGTGGTTTAAATAATGATTTTCTTTAGATCTCTGGCCAACAGAGTGAGGGGGTCGCCTAGCAGCCCTCATCTTTGCTTCATCTCAGTGTTTGAATGTGATTTATGTCTCTGTAATGATGCATTGATTGAGTTAGGAAATCATTATGCAAACCGAATGTTTAATGTTTATTGTTTGGAACAACACCCTAACCTAGGACGAATATTCGGACGGTAAAAGATCTTTAAGCACCCCAGCGGCATATGCTGCTGCCCGTTCTAAGGCGTAGTTTTGCTGTTATTCTTGTTGTATGTCTGCGAATTTTTTGTGAGTTGTTGTTTAGTGTTTCTTAATGGTACGATCACCCCGTGTGGGGAAGAGAGGAAAGGGCTGATTGTTCCATTTCATAAACAGTCGTAAGCTTTCTTGTTTTGAGTATGTTTCCTCTTCCTCTTGGTGTCGAGAGTGGACTGTGGCTTGTGATTGTGACACGTCCTGGGTCTTTCTTTTATTTTTTTACAAACTAAAGAAATAATTAAATGTCAAGTGCTTACTTAAATTGCAATGTAATTTTTATACAAACATTTACATTTACAAAGACATTTTCATCATAATCATCATCGTAGTTTTTTAATTAATGTGCAGTTACAGGGACAACATCTACATAAGTGGGCCCCTTCCAGGTAGCTAGCTTGCTGCACGCATGGCAGATCAAACACCAGATCTCAATCTCTATCATAAGGGTAGCTAGCTGAGAGCTTCCACTCGCTGCGGCTGCTTTCAGATTATCTTGGGCCTCCCAGATCAACGTTTCCACCCACCTTTATGTCAAAGGTTGTTTTAACTACACCGTTGGTGCGTTCCACATGTCCATACCAGTGCAGCCTTCTCACCTCAAGGATGAGGTCCAGGTCCTCAATGCCAAGCCGCGCAAGTAACTCACTGGACCTGACGGTGACAGTGACTTGCAGCTTGCTATTGCAGATCTGTCTGATCATTGCCCTGTTATTGGCGGTTTGGTTTCGTCAATGGCCAAGACTCGCTGGCATGGAGCATTGCACACAAGAGCTGTACATACGGCCACATGTCTTGAATGAGAGGTGGCGGGGATGACAGAACTCGTAGCAGCTCCTTGAAATTCTTCCAGGCTGTCTTCATACGTGATGTGGTCGAAAGATTACAGCCACCGGCTGCAGAGACAATGTCTCCTAGGTAGCAAAATGAAGCTATCACCTCCATTATGATAGCACTAGAAACTCTTCTGACATAGAATGCACATGTGAAATATGAAAGCCATATCGCTCACCAATCGAAAGTTATGGCCAATGTTAAAGTTTTTAAAAAGTAGGTCATACGTCAAGGACAAGGCCACGAGGTCAAAAGCTATGGTACCACAGGACAAGAAATGCACATGTGAAATATGAAAGCCATATCAGTTACTATTCAAAAGTTATGCCAAATGTGAAAGTTTTTGCGGACAAACAAACAGACAGACAGACCAAAAACTATATGCCGCCGAAAGACTCGGGGGCATAAAAACGTTTTCAAAAATCTCTCTGTCTAGCATTTCTACTCTTTATTTAATAGAATTAGTGTGAAATCGCAAAAGAATTGTTCACGTGCAATAAGTAAGTACACTATGAATCATCTATGGCTTAATATGACGTCAGAGATATATTGGCCAATAGCTCGCTTACGTCCGGGGTGCAGTTCTGACACCTGCCAGTATCATGAAAGGTAGGTATTGGTCTTTATGAAAATGTAAAAAAATACTGTTATACCGAAAGTAAAACGAAAATGAAAATTTTCCTTAGGGTCACCACTGAATAGGTCACTTTTGAGCCGGATAGTTAACATATCCACACTTTTCCTTGGCTGGCTTATGCGTAAACGGTTAACCAATGCAGTGCACATGCTTTCGTCAGAAACTGACAACTGCCCTTCTTGAGTCAGCGGAAGGGAGGAAAAAACCGTAGAAAAGATTTCATGATCAATCTCCATGAAAGAATGTTGCCGTCAGCCTCGATGGTTAACGCGTTCGATTCATGATCGAGAGGTTGTGCGTTCGAATCCGGTACCCGGTATCGAGGTGTATCCTTGGGTAAGACACATGATGGCATTGTCTCACTCCACCCAGGTGTAAATGGGTAGCAGTGGTGTACTAGTCACTGCCTCTATCTCGCGCGCGTGAAAACATCCGGAATGAGTACTCGAGAGCGATTAAATAAGCTTGAAGCTTCCATCGCAATCGAACTAAAATAAATTAGTATAAACTAAACTAATGTTGCCGACCCCTACAGGTATCGAACCCTCGTCCTCCTGTTCACCAGTCAGACGCACACCCGACTGAGCTACCGTGCGAGGACGGCGTCAGTGTCAAAGTAACAAGGTCAAAACTACTTATGCCAATTGAAAGGTCTTGTCGCGTTGCGACTGCAACGCTTAGTGTCCAACGTCACGCCTAGTGCTCATATGGACACTAATCGTGGCGACTGTCGATAATATGTACGATCTCAACGCTTAATGATCGCAATGTCATTTTAACTTAGACATTATTCAGCCTCAAGGTGCTATTTTCTTTTCTCAACATTTTCGTACGTCGACTGCCACTCTTCAGAAAGAAGTTATGTTTAGAACCGACCATATACTGACCCCAGGTTTGATGTCCCGGAATGGGGCTTGACATCAAAATCGTTTTGACTTTCTGATATATGAACACCATACTTCGGGATTATGAGTTAGTATGACACAGCATTTTGCCTTAATATGCTTGCAGGTCATTGTGACCAAATAATAATAGTAATAATAATAAAAATAACTATCACATTGCCCGGACAAAGCTTTTAGAACAACAGTCTATTGCATCAAGGTCTATTACAGTTACGTCCCTTGCTGAAATTTGGTGATAAAATGGCGACAAACAAACGATATGAATACAATTAAGAGTAAATTAGAAATGTTTTTATCACATCATAAAGTGTGTAACATTATATGGAACACATGACTTATATAAAATGACAGACTCAAATTTACTACCGGACGGCTAGTCATTCCTACGTCGGTCGGCCTAGTCGTCCGGTGCCGGACGAACATACTTGTTGGCTGGTCGCCCGGTATCGATCGGCCAGACTCGTACCGGACGGCTATTATTGTATTTTAAGAAAACAGTGTAGGCACTGATCATACACCGCATTCTGTGACGTCTGATCTACATACAGGTCTACATTGTTTGTCAAACCCCGCATGTGAGTCAAGTTCAGGCTTTTTCATTAGGGTCTAGTTATTTTGGGGATAACTGTATTAAAATTGTCATTCTGAGGTGTAAATCGGCGGTTTTATGGTCGGAAAATTCGTTTAATGGGCACGCGTTATCGGAGCTGTAAAACGGAATTTGCGACCGTAAAACCGACGATTTACCTCCCCAAACAACAATTTTCAATATAGTTATCCCCATTCTAATGCACTTATTCAATTTTCTTGTAAAAAATTGTACTATTTTGATCAAAGCGGCACGCACAGTGTTAAACTAAATACCAACCAATGAAAAGCGACGTTAAATGATGGCGTCGGGTTTCCGACAGTATATCGCAGAATATTATTATACTGTCGTAAATTTTTGACGTTATCCAATCAGAGGTTACATACGCAAGTGCATTAGAATTAATGTTCGTGTTTCTTTCCCTTTGTAGTCTCAGATGGGAGGTGTGGGGTACATGTAATTGTATCGATTCCTGTTCATTGCCTTCACTGACCGTTACAAGACGGTTCTTCTGTCGTGGTTCATCAGTTGTTATAGTTTGTCTTTGCATGTACAGTCGAACTTCGATAGCTCGAACTCGCCGGGACCGCCGAAAAAAGTTAGAGCCATCGGTAGTTCGAGCCATTGGAGTCCAACTCTGCAAGATTCATCTTTGTGTATTATGATTTTTTATCATAGCTGCGGCGATTTTGGTGACTTCCGGTACATTTATCGGTCATAGTTTAAGCCACGTCCTTCACCGGATTGCTCGGTAGTGCCAGCAGAAACCTCCGATCTGGCTATCCCCACGTTGCCTGGTCCTTCACCAGATTGCTCGAAAGCTGACGTACTCTCTGACATGACTGCAGGAGTGAATGATGAGCCGTATTTTTGGTCCGTATTTTAAGGCAAAGACTGTAATTTTGGCTGGTCTTAATGTCGGTGTGACATTTTAATTTGTGAAAAAAATATTTTGCCAGCTTTAATTTCCTTATGCCGCCTCATTAGCCCTGGGTGAATATAGGTGTTTACAATAAACTTAATTTGACACCTTCTCAACATTAATCTCTTGACCTGTTGATCAAAGGGATTGCGCCAATCAAGTTCACCTGTGTTATGTAAACAGCTGTTTCGGCAAGACGCTTTGTCAATATCAAAGCGTCTTATGATACTGATCACGCGCCTGCATGACTTGATCGATAAAATTGGAATTTTTAAGAAGGTAATTAGTGCGAGCCATCGGTGGGATTTTACATAGAAAATGCACTCTAGGGGCCAGGCTTAAAGTTCGAGGGTTCGAGCCATCATGGTTCGAGCCAAGGGTGGCATGTTTAGTTAAAATGAATAGGGATTTTGCCGGGACTCAAAAGTCAGTTCGACCTAAACGTGGTGTTCGAGCCTACCGAGTTCGACCCATCGAAGTTTGACTGTATGTATTGTTTATACGGACATGAACATGTCCGTCTATAGACTAAGAGGTGTACGCGTTGTCATAACAACGTAATTCGCTTCTCTGATAAATATTTTTTGATGGTCAAATCACGTGAATTCTCGGTGAGACTATGCGAGACAACTTCCTGTGTATGGTTCACGCGTCCTTCCATCAAATAAAATGTCTGCCTTTCACACAGTCGGTCCCCAGTCTAGTACAACATTCATCTTTTACGATTCTTTTTTCTCCTTTTCGTATTTTAATCCGCTATATGTATTACTTTTTGACTTATCCGACCAAATAAAAATAAATAAATAAATAAAAACTGTAAATTCGGATTCTTCAAAAACGTCACGATGACTGCTTCTCTATTATTGATCCATGTTGCAGAGACTCTTAATGCATTTTCATAGACAAACTGTCTGACAGTTGGCGCAAAATAAAAACATCGAGTACCAATCTTTTGTTTACCTTCCGGCAGCGTTATTTGACAGAAAAAGGTTAGTTTTCGTTTATTTCCAGTATTTCCATGGTAGTTCCGACTCGCAGTGTGTGAAACAATCAAGCATGAATTAATGCCTGATGGGGGCCTTGGAATTCCTTTTCTTCTTTTACTGCAACTCCCTCACACGAGGCTAATGTGCAGGTGTACATTTCACTCGAAGGAGGGGTTGGCAGTAAACAGAGATAGATAATTAAAAGGAGCACTAAAAGATTTTGAAGGGCATTGTAATAGGAGTATCATGTGTTTTTCTCATAGGGAAATGCACAAGTGACTTACTTTAGTACCAGGAGATTATAGGCAGCGATAAAATGCCTTATAGATATACAACAACAACAAGATAGATAATATTGGCAGGTAACTTTTATTTGTGCAGGAGATGGTTCTCCCTGCACAAGGGGCCTCCAGTTGACGTCCCGATCAGCAGGACTGTGCACTTTGTGGCATTCATCCCTACAATTGATGCCAGAGGTCCCGGGTTCGATCCCCCGAAGCGGCGATCAAATTTCGGTGTCCGAACACGCTCAATTGGCATCATTTGCAGGGATGAATGTCACAAAGTGAAACATCCTTCGGATCAGGACTTTAACTGGAGGCCCCCTGTGCAGGGAGGACTATCCTCTGTGCAGGTTAAAGAACCCTACCGTAAGTAATAGATATATCCATTGTTTTTGTGAAATATTGGTTAATATTTGTACTGATTGATATCTGTACAGGATAATTTGACGAGCCGCCAGGGCGAGTCTAATTATCCTGTACAGATGTCAATCAGTACAAATATTTACCAATATTTCTCAAAAACAATTGGATATATCTGTTTTAATCCACAGGTTATTGTAACTTCCACTTAAAGGTAATAGATAAAACCTATTAAAGCATATTTGTTTTATTTACTGTTAATTTCAATTTCTTTTATTTGACCTGATTTACCCCGTCTGGAAAATGGATTGTCCTGTCTGAAAGGACACTGTCAGCTTCTCTGCTTCATTAATATTCAATTGGATTTGATTGGTCTAAATCCAGCTGACCACAGGTTATTTGATCATGGTTTTTTAACCTGATGTTTATCACTGGGACATTTTAATGCTGAACCTTCAAGTGTAGGACTTACTTTGAACTCAGATGTGTGTTTTTGCTGCATGCAAATGTTTCATAAAATGTTTGGCACCAGTAAATGGGAGTGTATTTTGTGATAATTCAGGGATATTTTTTTCTCCATAAAAAGGTATGTTGTGGGTACTCATTTTGAACAGCCTCATCCCACAAAAACATGTTGTGGGTACTCCTAGATGAGGCGGTTCTAGCGAGTACCCACAATTTGATTTAATGGAGAATTGGAGAAACTTAATCAGAAGAAGCAGTCTGATCAGGGTCTGCACTGATTAAGTAAAGGCTATTTTAAATGTGGGTACTCATTCAAATAACCTCGGCGAGGCTATTTTAATGAATACCCACAATGTTAATTTTGTCATGCTAGAAGCCCCTTCCCATTTTAAGATCAGAAGGAGCAGTCTGGTCAGGGTCTGCACTGTTTGTCATTAAGTAAAAGCTATTTTAAATGTGGGTACTCATTCAAATAACCTCGGCGAGGCTATTTTAATGAATACCCATAATGTTAATTTTGTCATGCAGAGCTAGAGGCCCCTTCAAATTTTAAGATCAGAATGTAGCAGTCTGATCCGGGTCTGCACTGTTTGCCATTAAGTAAAAGCTATTTTAAATATGGGTACTCATTCAAATAACCTCGGCCAGGCTATTTTAAGGAATACTCACAATGTTAATTTTGTCATGCAGAGCTAGAAGCCCCTTCCCATTTTAATTGTAGCTCAGTTCATTGGTCCATTCAAAACTGTACATGATATCAGTACATGATATCAGTACATTTATCAAAATTTATTAGTACTGCCAGCATCAAAGGAAAGAACTGGAAGCTGTGGATTAATTACATGGTTACTGTGTAGGCTTTCATCCTGCAAAACCTTTAGTGTATGTAATGTACACCTGCGAGTAATGGCGAAATGTGACCGATCAAAGTATCAGCAGAAAGAAAGAAAGTGTAGCAGTTCGGACACCACGATGTTCTTACGTTCTTACGTACAGCAGTCTCATTATCTGGATGAAGAAGAGAGCAGTTAGAGCCGGACTTGGGACCAATGGCGATAGATCAGGACACATCCATGAAAGACACTAGTCGCATGTCATTTGTAGACATTGTCAGTT
Source organism: Lucinisca nassula (assembly GCA_963580285.1). Classification (NCBI taxonomy): domain Eukaryota; kingdom Metazoa; phylum Mollusca; class Bivalvia; order Lucinida; family Lucinidae; genus Lucinisca; species Lucinisca nassula. Next base: position 29,206,802 of record OY757012.1, on the reverse strand, counting down.
AAAGAAGTGTTTCTTTGACATGCTTCTTGTGTACCCTTAAGGCAGCTAATTTGATTTCGATCTGTTCATGAACAACCAGATTGAGACGGATATTCGTACGACCCTGCAGATCCCAGCACATGACTGGCAGATGTAGATGACTTGGTTAACAGACAAATTTACTGTCCATGGGATCTGAACTCGAATATTCATGATAACAGAAAGTAGTCCAGCACTTTGGTGCAGTGGTAGCGCTTCGGATTTGTGATCGAGAGGTTGCGGGTTCAAGCCTTACGCTGACGAAAGTGTTGTGCCCTTCAGCAAGGCACTTCATCCACATTGCTTAAAAAAAAATAAAAAATAAGTACTGGTTACCACCCAGGAAATCCTGCTCGTAATGCTCAGATGTGAGCGAGTAGCAGTATAAATAGGAGAAAAGAAAGAAAAAAAGTATTTGCGATTCAGATAAAGAGAAAAGATGGGAAAATGGTAACACTATTTCTGACTATTTGAACAAGATTTTATGGATAACCGTGAAATGCCATGTTGTGATTGTTCCAACAAGCACCCACAACTTTCCTTTTTAGCTCTACTGTCACATAGTGACAAGGTGAGCTTTTGTGATCACTTTTCGTCTGTTGTCCATGTGTGCGTCCGTAAACAATTCTTCAAACGACATCTCCTAAACCACTGATCAGATTTTGACCAAACTTCACAGGAATGATTCTTATCTGGACCCCTTTCAAAGTTGTTCAAATGGTTCGCTCCGTTGCACACCTAGGTCACAGCAGCCAAATATAGATTTTTTTTCACTGAAAACTTGAAAAATATTCTCTGAAACCACAAGGCCCAGGCCTTCGATATTTGGTATGAAGCTTCATCTAGTTGACCTCTACCAAGATTGTTCAAATTATAGCCTCCGCCCCAGGGGCCTTTGGTTTTACATAGGCTTATAGTGGGAAAATCTTTAAATATCTTCTTCTCTGAAAATGCAAGATATTTGGTGTGAAGCTTCAACTAGTGGACCTCTATCAAGATTGTTCAATTTATAGCACTAGGGCCAAAAATGCCCCCGCCCCGGGGCCCTTTCGCTTTTCCATACGCTTATATAGGGAAAATATTTGTAAAATCTTCTTCTCTGAAACCACAAGGCCCCCGTCTTTGCTATTTGGTATGAAGCTTCATCTACTGGACCTCTACAAAGACTGTTCAAATTATATCCCCAGAGCCCTTTGGTTTTACATAGATTTATAGGGAAAATTTTTAAAAATCTTCTTCTCTGAAACCGCAAGGCCCAGTTCTTTGATATTTGGTGTGAAGCTTCATTTAGTGAACCTCTATCAAGATTTTTCAAATTATAGGCCTAGTGCGATAAATGCCCCTGCCCTGGGGGCCTTTCGTTTTACAAAGGCTTATATAGGGAAAATCTTTAAAAATCTTCTCTGAAACCGCATGGCCCAGGTCTTTGATATTTGGTATGAAGCTTCATCTAATGGACCTCTACCAAGATTGTTCAAATTATACCCCTGGGGCCAAAAATGCCCCCGCCCCAGGGGCCTTTGGTTTTGCATAGGCTTTTATAGGGAAAATCTTTAAAAAAATTCTTCTCTGAAACCGCAAGACCCAGGTCTTTGGTATTTAGGGTGAAGCTTCAGCTAGTGAACCTCTATCAACAGTATTCAAATTATAGCCCTAGGGCCAAAAATGCCCCCAACCCGGGGCCCTTTGGTTTTCTAGGCATATATAGAGAAAATATTTAAAAATCTACATCTCTGAAACCATAAGGCCCGGGTCTTTGATATTTGGTATGGAGCTTCATCTACTGAACCCCTCCCAATATTGTTCTAATTATAGCCCTAGGGCCAAAAATGTCCCCGCCCTCGGGCCCTTTGGTTTTACATACACTTCTTTAGGGAAAATCTTTAAAAATCTTCTTCTCATTAACATTATAGGGAAAATTTTTCAGGGAATAGAAATTTTCCCTGTATAACAGGGAAAATGTTTAAAAATCTTCTTCTCCGAATCCGAGATTGTTCAAATCATAGCCCTTGGGCCAAAAATGTCTCCGCCCCGTGCCTTTCGGTTTTTACATTGACTTATATATAGGGAACTTTAAGAAAATCTTCCAGTCTGAAACCGCAAGGCCCAGGTCTTTGATATTTGGTGGTCTATCAAAATCAAGTGGACATCTATCAAAAGTGTTCAGATTATAGCCGTAGGAAATAGAAGTCAAGGCAATGAAAACATTTGAAATCTTCTTGTCTGAAAGGAGAAGGCCAAGGTCTTTGATAATTGACATGAAGCTTCGTCTTGATGATTTCACCAAGATTGTTCACATTCTCAGTGGGAATTATTTCTCTGTGAGAAATATCCTTTTTCTTTTTCATAGAAAATCCTGTATTTACTTGGTAAAAATTTAATATACATATTTATTTCAAAATTTCTATGACAGGCAATACATATATACATACAATAATAAGTCATAGGAAGGAAAGCTTAATACAGTGTTGATGGGGACATTAACACATTGTATGCTAGTAGACTTTTCCACTGCCATACGTTGGACAAGTCCATTTGTCATATAAGGGGGTCAGGCCTATTTTTTTTTCGGGAGCCAACAACAGATTTTTTTAAATAGAAACTTAAAAAATATTCACCTGAAACCAGGCCTTCAATATTTGGTGCGTAGCTTCATTTAGTGGACCTCTGCCAAGATTGTTCAAATTCTAGTCCTGGGACCAAAAATGCCCCCGCCCCGGAGCCCTTTCGTTTTACATAGACTTACGTAGGGAAAAGCTTTAAAAATCTTCTTGTCTGAAACCGGAAGGCTCAGGTGTTTGATATTTGGTATGAAGCTTCTTCTTGTAGACCACTATCAAGATTGTTCAAATTATAGCTCTGGGGCCCCTGGGTTTTACATTGACTTATATAGGAAAAATCTAAAAAGAAACTCTTCTCCTCTGAAAGCGCAAGGCCCAGGTCTTTGAAATTTGGGGTTTAGCTTCATCTATTGGACCTCTACCAAGATTGTTCAAATTATGCCCCTGAGGCCAAAAATTCCCCCGCCACATTGAACTTCATCTGCTAATCGGCCTCCCACTGTGCAAGTTGATCCAGGTCATCTTGTAAAAAGACATTCAGACGGAGAATATATACAGGACACATTATCAGCAAACAAACTGACTGATGACCTGATATTATCAGTCAGATCATTGATGAAAACTAAGAAGACCGGTCCAAGGACTGAAGCTTGTGGGGGCTCCAGATAAAACAGGGACTTGATCAGATGCTTGGCCATCAAGTACAACTTCTTGTGAGCCCCCAGAGAGCCATGAGCTTATCCACCTATGTGTGGATCTGCTTATCCCATAGTAGTCAAGTTTATTTAATAGCCCTCTGTGAGCTAGTACCTTCAATTTTGTCAAAGGCCTTGGCGAAGTCTATGACGATCAAGTCTGTCTGTTTGTGGCCACGATTTATGTCCCCATCCAGATTGCCCACAATGTCATGGTGAAATTGAACAAGTTGCATTTCGCAAGACCTTTGACTTCGGAAACCATGTTCACTGGTGAAGGATTGTCTATGGACGTGTCACCAGTAAACAATTCTGATTCTGACAGCAAGAATGCTCACAAAGGCTATACAGTCAGCAGTCAACAAGAATGCTCTCAAGTAAAGCTATACAGAACCAAAAATGTTGTCTGTTTCAACAAGGGACGTAAGTTAACCCTTATCTTGCTGAATATTCATTTAAGCCACACCCATTTCTGTCTATCAACCAATCAAATTACTTGATGTAATTTATTGCTACAAATTCATAAACTGAATGCCAAACAGTGTAGATCCTGATCAGGTGGCTTCTTCAGAAGCCACCTGATCTGGATCTATGCTGTTTGAAAATATAGGGGTTGTCGTGAACAGCAAGATAAGGGTTAAAGCATATTGGTAAAGTGGCTTGCAATTATTCACTCGGACTTCAAGTTCAGGTAGGTTAAAGCACTATCATCTTTGCTTTTAAACATTAACTGACCGGTAATGTTCATGTCCGGATCTAGGCTGTGCCTAAGTTCATATTATCTTTATATATTTGGATAGCCGTTTAGTTATTTTGTGCGATAGCACAGTAAAATCCCTATATTATAGTCTTTCAAAGCGCAGTGAGAGGTGAATGCACTTTTAATTTTGGACTAGAGCGTGTTTTAGGTAAGTTGCCTTCAGTTGGGACTTTACATTGGGAGATATAGTTTTGCTGAGATTCGTACTGCATCATACTAACCACTTGGCCACAACCTCTACATAATCGCATTATAAAAAACAACTGATTCATATTTTTAAAATCATGTGAAAAAACAAACCTGCTTCCCCTAAAACATGGAATAGTCTTGCCACGCTTGAACGTTGAACTCTCAAAGGTCCTTGATAAACTATAATTTGTTTTGTTTAAATTGAGGTTTAACGTCCTCGTCAACACTGTATAGGTCATTTTGGAGACGTCGCTTCCAATATCGTGTTTTTTCCGACATTAATATGAAATGACATCTCAAGCCCTGTCGCCCAATGAAACCAATAGGGTTTATAATCATGGACGGTCCGACTTGCACCGCTTTGCCTGAGCAGGCTTAGATCCTCTAAGCGGTTTACCAGTACTCGAGTGCGGGCCGGATTCAGCTCTGCGTGGAAGAAACGCAGCTCATCTATTTCTTCAAGCCCCGATGGGCGAGGCCACAAATCCCTATATTAAGACCACCTTTTGGACTGTTCAAAAGTGGTCTTTAAACCTCTTTTGAACAGCCCCAAAGTGGTCTCTGACCAGATGACACTGAATGCAGAAAAACACAAAGAAAGAATAATTGTAGTTTTTAAAGCAGAATTGGTCTTAATTTTAGGTGGTCTTACTGTGGCTGTCCTTTCGGCTATCCGCTAGTTGTGTTATCATAAGGGTTTAGTTACTTCATATTCGTGTTTCTTTTCCTTTGGTGTCTCTGACAGGAGGTGTGAACTCTTCACTTTTAGTTTACAGATTTCAGATAACCATCTTAAGAATGCTTTCGACGTCACAGCGACAAGAATAGAACGACTAAAATAACATTTACCTTGATTTTGTAATTCGTCAGCGAGAGTCACGTGTACAACAACATACGTGAAAGTTGTGTTTAGTTTGTTTGATTTGTGGTTTAACGTCCCCATCAACACTGTATAGGCAATTTTGGAGACGTTGCTTCTAATTTTGTGAGACTTTTACCCGATTTTGAGATGAAATGACATCTCAAGCCCTGTCGCCCATTGAAACCATTAGGGTTTATAGCATGGGCGGTCCGACTCACACCGCTTTGTCTGGACAGGCTTAGATCCTCTTAGCGGTTTACCGGTACTCGTGTTTCAGCTCTGCGTGGAAGCATCGTGCAGCCTATCTATTCCGCCAAGCCCCGATGGGCGGGGGCCGATGTAAGTTGTGCATTTAGTACATTTGGGTCATCGACTTAAAAATGGTCCCGTCGATAAGACCATGACAATGACATTATAAAAGGGATTGCTTTGTGAATATTTTGGTTGTACTGTCTTTAATCGGAAAGCCAAAATATTTACAAGCTATATTACAGGACAATAAACATATATGAAGGGGTGGTTTAAAAGGAGGAAGACAACATTAATAATAATAATAATAATTATAATAATAATAATAATAATACTGTGATCCTTAGTTTTACTATATACAAATGGGGTTTAAACTCAAGGTTAAAACAAAGACCTTTTTACGGGTACCGGTCATTTGGCAAATATTTTTTGGGAGGTGCGGGGGTGGGGGTCACTTCTTACATTGACTATTGTATCCTATTTCTTTCTTTTTTAATTTACATGTAAATGCTTAATGAGTATTGTCGACAGATTATTCCTGTCGTGTCAAAAGCTGTGTTGAAGCTGTTTCAATAATGTTTTGCTGCATAACAGTTCAGTGGTTTTACTGCTAGAAATTGTTTAAAGCACTTTTGTAAGTAAATAGAAAGCAGGCCAGTATAATTGGGGAATATTTTTTTCTAAATTTATATACTAAGTCACCATAAAATTAGGGTTCAGATAGACCTTGTTGTAGAAGAGATTTAAGTCCAGTATTGAATTTTGAAATTAAATCAGAGCCCAGGAAAAGTGTTGATAGGTAAACTGACCGGCTCAATAATTACCTAGAAGTGTAAAGAGGGAAGCAAAGTTGTCAACCGTGATTGGGTTAACTACCATGCATGCAGTCTGTCGTATAACATTTATGTTGTACCCAATCCTTATATATGATTTTACGAAATTGGGTGCTGAAGTCATTGCGGTTATAATTTTTTCTAAATTTTATATACTAAGTCACCATAAAATAAATCCTCACCGTTGTTTCATCTCTGTGGTTGTTTGATTTTTGTGTTCACGTAGATGTTACACTGATGAGTTAGGAGGCCTTCATGCGGACTGAACAAATTATTTGTCTTAATCGCGACGGAAGTAAGGGCGAGGATTGTGGCCACGTAAAATCGATTTAAGCCCCCAAGTGGAATTCGTTTCCGCTGACCGTTCCAAGGTGGCTCCTCTGTCGCGGTTTATTTTTATTATGGTTTGTCTTTGGGTGTTTGCGTCGCTTATATTATTTTATTTTGGATAGCCTTTTGGCCATTTTGTAGGAAAGTAACTGTCGTTTTGGCTTTCCGCTGTTGGTGTTTCCGTTCGGGTCTGTTGCCTCGTGTTTGTGTTTATTTCCCTTTGGTGTCTCTGATGGGAGCTGTGGGTTAATTTTGATCGATTCCTGATCATTGCCTTTACTTCTATTTTTTATACCTAAGCGGGTTAACCAGTACAGTGCACATTCTTTCGCCGTCCTTCGTAGTTGAGCTACTCGTCTCATAAACCAGGTAAACCGGTTCATTCTCCATAGGACCTTAGATGTTATTGGGCCTCACCCTAACACACAGAGCTCCAAAACTGAGAACCGCTTCTCAAAGTGGGTAACTGGACTTCACATGCATGCATGCATACATTGTTTTCTTATTTTTGCCCAAAGTTTAGACTAAGGGTGCATTAAGGGGAGTTGGAACACCTTGCAGATTTTTTCCGCCATTTTTCAAATGGAGACAACTTTCGGGACTTCCTGTTCGCTTTTCTATAAGCTCTGTCCCACCGAAAAAGAGGTGTACTCTTAAAGGAAAGAATTTTCTCCTTAGGAGCAAATTCTTTCCTTTAAGAGTTGACCCCTATTTTTTTACATTGGAGTCAAAAATACTTTTGCAGGAGTTGCCTCCCCTGAAAGTGTTCACATTCCCCTTAAAACGATTTTATGGTGCTCATGGTTAACATGGGTGTTCATTACACAGACTTGTTAGCAAAAGTGCTATGTAATGTTTTTTTTTTTTTTCGAACACTTTTGAACAACCCTCGTCTGTTACAAAACCTCACATGAAAGCAAGGCTTTATAACGCGCACAAAAGTGAAGCATTAGCAATTTTTGTTTAAGATGGACACCATACGAACGCTGTTGTTTTTGATGTGTTTCCTGACAACCGGATTTGCGGTTGTATTTGACAACAATTTCGAACAGAAACTCAAATCATACATAGATGTTAGCATGAAATGCCGCAATATTCCAGGCATGACACTAGCAGTAGTGAAAGGTATTTTAATTATTTTAATTTTCCTGCCTCAGTTAAGACCGGCTAAAATTAAAACTAATTATTTTCGACATGTTTAAACGTGTAAGTAGACAAATCTCTCACGCTACGGGCTCGAGATTTGATCGACTTTACAACTGACATCCAAATTGTGATTTATTACTCAACCATTCACTGCTATATCTAATTTATTTCTTAATTTGAAGTGCTACATATAGCCTGTATCCTATATAGCTATGCTGAATACAACTGTTAGAGGATCTGACTGCTTTGCCCCCGCTTTAGCGCATTTTACTGAAACGGGGTTCAACATGTGTCTTTTTACTAAGTTAAGTTAATTATTGGACTATTAATTTTTGTTAAGGATTCTGTCCAGATACGGCTACTATCTGGACAGAATTCTAAGCAAAAAAATACAAAGTGCAATAATTCAGCTAATATTGCAGATGGAGTTATGGTGCTTGTTCACTGTACTTCTGTACAGTGCCCTTTACAGGTGTTCGAAGCTTCATTTTGATACCTAAAGTTGTTTTAGAGTTATTATCCGAATAAAATTCTAACAAAATGCAAAGTCGAATATAAATCCGCAGATACAGTTATGGCCCTCGTGCACTGTACTTCTGCTCAGTACCCTGAACAAGTGTATGGAGTTCCATTTGGATTCATCGAGCTGTTTTTGAGTTATTATCCGACAAAATTCTAAACAAAATACAAAGTTCAATAACTCAACTAATATTGCAGATAGAACTATTGCCTTTGTGCGCTGTACTTTTGCTCAGTGGCCTATACAAGTGTGTGAAGTTTCATTTAGATATCTCAAGCGGTAATCGAGTTGTTGTCCGGACAAAGTTATAACAAGAGCACCGCATGCGGGTGCCAACGCTCGGCTGCAAAAATTCTAAGTCGAAAAAGGGGCATAACTATGCCAAAAATATTTTGAGAGTTACCTCGCCTATTGGTATGAGTTCCCCTTTTCATAATGAACAAATAGTCCGAGTTTCAAGTAAATATGTTCAGTAATGACAGAGATATTAAAAAATGTCCAAGTTTTTGCACGACGACGCAGACGACGACGACGCCAGAGCTATGACAATACCTCGTCGTTTTCTTCGAAAACAGCCGAGCTAAAAATGCAAAGTCCAAGAACTCTGCTAATATTGCAGAAATGTTTATAGCCCATGTGTGTTGCACTTATGCTCATGTCCTTAACGAGTGTTTGAAGTTTCAATTAGATACTTAAAGCGATTTTTCACTTATTAATTCCTCTAAATTCTAAAAAAAAGTATAAGTCCAATAACTCCGCCAATATTGCTGATAGAGGTATGACCCTTGTACATTTCACTTCCACTCAGAGCCCTTTACAAGTGTGTTGTGTTGCATTTGGATATTTTAACTGGTTTTCGAGTTATTGGCTGGAAAATATAAATGCAAAGTCCAATAACTGCGCATATATTATGGTCAGAATTATGGCTCCTGTTCACTGCACACATACTCAGTGCGCTTTACAAATGTATAAAGTTTCGTTTGGATATCTCAAGCGGTTTTTGTGTATCATCCGGACAAAATTCTAAACTCCAAAATTACAAAGTTCAATAACCCGCTAATCTTGCAGATAGGGTCATGGCCATTGCACTTTTAAGCTTTATAGGTTTTAGTTACACATGTATTATTTCCATTTGTTTGCTTTTGCATTACGCAAACACGCCTATACAAATACATTGCCACCGATATCGCCGAAAAAATGAACATTTTATGCTGAACAATTGTGATATTTTTCTTATTTCTGCTCCAAATATAGATTGTGGGCACTCGTTAGAACCGCCTCATCGAGGCGGTTCTAACGAGTACCCACAATATATATTTTAGAGCAGAAATAAGAAAAATAAGGTATACCGTCGGAAACCCATTTATACTATATAAAAGTGGGGTTCAAGGGGATCAAAATTATATAGGCGTGTTTTCGTGACGGTATTTGTTGTAAATATGTTCTATAAAAGAGTAATCCTTTGGACGCAAGGACTACAACAAAGAGTTGAAAAATGTGGAGTGTACAAGACATTTCCGGGTCAGACTAGCTAGTTTCGGCCAATTAGGCCTCATCAGTGACCATTGAGCCTAAACTTTGAAGTTTTCAAAATTCCGTAATTCCGCAATTAAATCAATGATCCCGAATGACTGCGTGTAGAAAATATAACCCGCACAATGATGAAGGACACGGTGCCTTTTACGGTCGCGACATATTCTGTGGCGAAGTTAAATATGTTTTATGGAAAGGTAACTTTTTAGAAGTAATGACTACAACGCAATTGTGGAGTGTAAAAAAAAATTCTGGGCCAGGCTAGCTACTTTCGGCCAATTAGGCCTCATCAGCGACCCTGAAACATTTTCGAAATTTCGAAGTTGAAACAATGGTTACAAATGACTAGAACATATAACCCAAATTCTAATGCACTTACGTATGTATGTACATGTAACGCGACGTCTAATTGGTAAAGATTCAAAGATTTGCGACGATATATTCTGCGATATACTGACGGAAACCCGACGTCATCATGTAACGTGGCTTTCCATTGGCTGGTATCTGGTTTTACGCGGCAGCTGACTACGCTTGTCGTTGTGGACAAATAGAACAAAAAATTGAACAAAACAAGTGAATAAGTGCATCAAAATGGGGATAACTGTGTTGAAAACTGTCATTTGGGGAGGTAAATCGTCGGTTTTACGCTCGCAAATTCCGTTTTAAGGCTCCGCTTGCGCGTTTCCGTAAAACGATTACCCCAAATGACAATTTTGAATACCGTTATCCTCTAGTTAAGACGTAAAATCTCAACACAAACAAACAAAACACGTGCTTAGTTTCATGACGTGAACTTTCACTGTATTCAACTGAGGGCAACTTAACTCTTATCCTGCTGAATAAATTTATTTAGCCACTGCCATTTCCGACTATCTAACAATTAAATTACTTAATATTTTGCATTCGTTCTTTTCACAAACTGCAAGACAAACAGTGTAGATCCTGGCCAGATGTTTTCTTCTGGATTTACGCTGTTTGCAAAGGTAGGGGTTGTTGTGTTCACCAGGATAAGGGTAACAACAAAATCCAGATCATGGTCACGCTTTCTTTTTTCAGGCGATGAAGTATGGTCCCATGGCTTTGGAAAAGCAGACATTGCACTGGGCAAGACGGTCGACTCTGACACCAGATTTGAGATAGGCTCCGTTACGAAATCCTTCACAGCGACTCTTGTTGGAATAATGCTCTCAGAAAATGGGTATCTTTATTGACCCATTTTGTACCGGAAACCCCAAAACGGGTACCCAGGCAAACAGTGCAGGTCCAGATCAGACGCCGCAGAACGCAGCGTCTGATCAGGGCCTACACTGTTTGCGAAACGTCCAGCCAATTTCCAAATAGATTTTGAAGAAAAACACAACCTGTCGCCCCTAAATTTTGAAATGGACTCCTGTTTCAAATAAAAAGGAAGATGCCTTTCGGTACAAAAAGGGTTAAATATACCTGTCACGTGCATGTAAAGACAGTCTTGCATAACGCGTCACGAGAACCTATGTAATTTTGTCCTCTTAAAACCCACTTTCATATCATTACGAAAACATGCCTATATAAATGCATTGTAACCCTTATCATCCGAAAAATGAAAATTTTAAGATAAAAAATTGCGATATTTTTCTTTTTCTGCTCAAAATATAGATTGTGGGTAGCCACAATATATATCTATCGAGGCGGTTCTAACGAGTACCAACAATCTATATGCTAGAGCAGAAATAAAAGAAATAAAAGGTTTACCCCTGTAAAGCCCAACTTTACTATATAAAAGCGGGGTTCGAGGGGGTGAAAGTTCACTGCAGCTGGTGTTGTACCGTGTGGCGGCCGTAAATCGTCTCCCCGTACATCAACCATAGTGCAGTTTATATTTTACTTTTGGTCCTTTTAGATCAGCGTGAATATTCTGAGAAATCAGAAATAAATTATTGGTTTAGACTCATTTTCTAGACAGGTTTTTAATTATTTGGACACCATTTTGATTTATATCAATCTTTGAATCGACTGCCTATTCGAAATTCGCAAAATTGCAGTATGTTTCCTCTGGCTTTCTTTGCCGGATCATTACAGGGTCACTGATGAGGCTTATGTAGCCGAAACTACGTAGTATGACCCATCTTCTTTCTTAAGAATGTTTTCATTGCTCTTAAAGGAACTCATTTTTGATTTTTATTTGCCTTCACTGCAGCTGGTGTTGTGCCGTGTGGCGGCCGTAAAACGTCTCCCCGTACATCAACCATAGTGCAGTTTATATTTGACTTTTGGTCCTTTTAGATCAGCGAGAATATTCTGAGAAATCAGATATAAATTATTGGTTCAGACTCATATTCTAGACAGGTTTTTAATTATTTGGACCCCATTTTGATTTATATCAGTCTTTGAATCGACTGCCTATTCGAAATTCGCAAAATTGCAGTATGTTTCCTCTGGCTTTCTTTGCCGGATCATTACAGGGTCACTGATGAGGCTTTAGTAGCCGTAACTACGAAGTATGACCCATCTTCTTTCTTAAGAATGTTTTCATTGCTCTTAAAGGAACTCATTTTTGATTTTTATTTGCCTTCACTGCAGCTGGTGTTGTGCCGTGTGGCGGCCGTAAAACGTCTCCCGTACATCAACCATAGTGAAGTTTATATTTTACTTTTGGTCTTTTTAGATCAGCGTGAATATTGTGAGAAATCAGAAATAAATTATTGGTTTAGACTCATATTGTAGACAGGTTTTTAATTATTTGGACCCCATTTAATTATATCAGTCTTTGAATCGACTGCCTATTCGAAATTCGCAAAATTGCAGTATGTTTTCTCTGGCATTCTTTGCCGGATCATTACAGGGTCACTGATGAGGCTTTAGTAGCCGAGACTACGAAGTCTGACCCATCTTCTTTCTTAAGAATGTTTTCATTGCTCTTAAAGGAACTCATTTTTGATTTTAATTTGCCTTCACTGCAGCTGGTGTTGTGCCGTGTGGCGGCCGTAAAACGTCTCCCCGTACATCAACCATAGTGCAGTTTATATTTTACTTTTGGTCCTTTTAGATCAGCGTGAATATTGTGAGAAATCAGAAATAAATTATTGGTTTAGACTCATATTCTAGACAGGTTTTTAATTATTTGGACCCCATTTTGATTTATATCAGTCTTTGAATCGACTGCCTATTCGAAATTCGCAAAATTGCAGTAAGTTTCCTCTGGCTTTCTTTGCCGGATCATTACAGGGTCACTGATGAGGCTTTAGTAGCCGTAACTACGTAGTATGACCCAACTTCTTTCTTAAGAATGTTTTCATTGCTCTTAAAGGAACTCATTTTTGATTTTTATTTGCCTTCACTGCAGCTGGTGTTGTGCCGTGTGGCGGCCGTAAAACGTCTCCCCGTACATCAACCATAGTGCAGTTTATATTTTACTTTTGGTCCTTTTAGATCAGCGTGAATATTCTGAGAAATCAGAAATAAATTATTGGATTAGACTCATATTCTAGACAGGTTTTTAATTATTTGGACACCATTTTGATTTATATCAGTCTTTGAATTGACTGCCTATTCGAAATTCGCAAAATTGCAGTATGTTTCCTCTGGCTTTCTTTGCCGGATCATTACAGGGTCACTGATGAGGCTTATGTAGCCGTAACTACGTAGTATGACCCATCTTCTTTCTTAAGAATGTTTTCATTGCTCTTAAAGGAACTCATTTTTGATTTTTATTTGCCTTCACTGCAGCTGGTTTTGTGCCGTGTGGCGGCCGTAAAACGTCTCCCCGTACATCAACCATAGTGCAGTTTATATTTGACTTTTGGTCCTTTTAGATCAGCGAGAATATTCTGAGAAATCAGATATAAATTATTGGTTCAGACTCATATTCTAGACAGGTTTTTAATTATTTGGACCCCATTTTGATTTATATCAGTCTTTGAATCGACTGCCTATTCGAAATTCGCAAAATTGCAGTATGTTTCCTCTGGCTTTCTTTGCCGGATCATTACAGGGTCACTGATGAGGCTTTAGTAGCCGTAACTACGTAGTATGACCCATCTTCTTTCTTAATAATGTTTTCATTGCTCTTAAAGGAACTCATTTTTGATTTTTATTTGCCTTCACTGCAGCTGGTGTTGTGCCGTGTGGCGGCCGTAAAACGTCTCCCGTACATCAACCATAGTGCAGTTTATATTTTACTTTTGGTCCTTTTAGATCAGCGTGAATATTGTGAGAAATCAGAAATAAATTATTGGTTTAGACTCATATTGTAGACAGGTTTTTAATTATTTGGACCCCATTTAATTATATCAGTCTTTGAATCGACTGCCTATTCGAAATTCGCAAAATTGCAGTATGTTTTCTCTGGCATTCTTTGCCGGATCATTACAGGGTCACTGATGAGGCTTTAGTAGCCGAGACTACGAAGTCTGACCCATCTTCTTTCTTAAGAATGTTTTCATTGCTCTTGAAGGAACTCATTTTTGATTTTAATTTGCCTTCACTGCAGCTGGTGTTGTGCCGTGTGGCGGCCGTAAAACGTCTCCCCGTACATCAACCATAGTGCAGTTTATATTTTACTTTTGGTCCTTTTAGATCAGCGTGAATATTGTGAGAAATCAGAAATAAATTATTGGTTTAGACTCATATTCTAGACAGGTTTTTAATTATTTGGACCCCATTTTGATTTATATCAGTCTTTGAATCGACTGCCTATTCGAAATTCGCAAAATTGCAGTAAGTTTCCTCTGGCTTTCTTTGCCGGATCATTACAGGGTCACTGATGAGGCTTTAGTAGCCGTAACTACGTAGTATGACCCAACTTCTTTCTTAAGAATGTTTTCATTGCTCTTAAAGGAACTCATTTTTGATTTTTATTTGCCTTCACTGCAGCTGGTGTTGTGCCGTGTGGCGGCCGTAAAACGTCTCCCCGTACATCAACCATAGTGCAGTTTATATTTTACTTTTGGTCCTTTTAGATCAGCGTGAATATTCTGAGAAATCAGAAATAAATTATTGGATTAGACTCATATTCTAGACAGGTTTTTAATTATTTGGACACCATTTTGATTTATATCAGTCTTTGAATCGACTGCCTATTCGAAATTCGCAAAATTGCAGTATGTTTCCTCTGGCTTTCTTTGCCGGATCATTACAGGGTCACTGATGAGGCTTTAGTAGCCGAAACTACGTAGTATGACCCATCTTCTTTCTTAACAATGTTTTCATTGCTCTTAAAGGAACTCATTTTTGATTTTTATTTGCCTTCACTGCAGCTGGTGTTGTGCCGTGTGGCGGCCGTAAAACGTCTCCCGTACATCAACCATAGTGCAGTTTATATTTTACTTTTGGTCCTTTTAGATCAGCGTGAATATTCTGAGAAATCAAAAATAAATTATTGGATTAGACTCATATTCTAGACAGGTTTTTAATTATTTGGACCCCGTTTTGATTTATATCAGTCTTTGAATCGACTGCCTATTCGAAATTCGCAAAATTTCAGTATGTTTCCTCTGGCTGTCTTTGCCGGATCATTATAGGGTCACTGATGAGGCTTTAGTAGCCGAAACTACGTAGTATGACCCATCTTCTTTCTTAAGAATGTTTTCATTGCTCTTAAAGGAACTCATTTTTGATTTTTATTTGCCTTCACTACAGCTGGTGTTGTGCCGTGTGGCGGCCGTAAAACGTCTCCCCGTACATCAACCATAGTGCAGTTTATATTTTACTTTTGGTCCTTTTAGATCAGCGTGAATATTCTGAGAAATCAGAAATAAATTATTGGTTTAGACTCATACTCTAGACAGGTTTTTAATTATTTTGACCCCATTTTGATTTATATCAGTCTTTGAATCGACTGCCTATTCGAAATTCGCAAAATTGCAGTATGTTTCCTCTGGCTTTCTTTGCCGGATCATTACAGGGTCACTGATGAGGCTTATGTAGCCGTAACTACGTAGTATGACCCATCTTCTTTCTTAAGAATGTTTTCATTGCTCTTAAAGGAACTCATTTTTGATTTTTATTTGCCTTCACTGCAGCTGGTTTTGTGCCGTGTGGCGGCCGTAAAACGTCTCCCCGTACATCAACCATAGTGCAGTTTATATTTTACTTTTGGTCCTTTTAGATCAGCGTGAATATTGTGAGAAATCAGAAATAAATTATTGGTTTAGACTCATATTCTAGACAGGTTTTTAATTATTTGGACCCCATTTTGATTTATATCAGTCTTTGAATCGACTGCCTATTCGAAATTCGCAAAATTGCAGTAGGTTGCCTCTGGCTTTCTTTGCCGGGTCATTACAGGGTCACTGATGAGGCTTTAGTAGCCGAAACTACGAAGTATGACCCATCTTCTTTCTTAAGAATGTTTTCATTGCTCTTAAAGGAACTCAATTTTTTTTTAATTTGCCTTCACTGCAGCTGGTGTTGTGCCGTGTGGCGGCCGTAAAACGTCTCACCGGACACCAACCATAGTGCAGTTTATATTTGGACCCCATTTTGATTTATATCAGTCTTTGAATTGACTGCCTATTCGAAATTCGCAGAATTGCAGTATGTTTCCTCTCGCTTTCTTTGCCTGATCATTACGGGGTCACTGATGAGGCTTTACTAGCCGAAACTACGTAGTATGACCCATCTTCTTTCTTAAGAATGTTTTCATTGCTCTTAAAGGAACTCATTTTTGATTTTTATTATATAGGCGTGCTTTCGTGATATTATTCAAATTAGGTCATACGGAAACGGGACCACGGTTTAAAGACTCATCCGAAAATCTGGAGAAGCCGGGATCGATCCTGTGATCGGCGAGTAGCGTAACCACTACACCACAGAGGTTTCTATGTGATGAGGCAATAAGTACACCCATGAGGAGTAGTGATTTTTTTTATTGCGCATAATATAGCTTTTTAAGGTGAACAAAAAATGTTATATTTCATCACGAAAACATGCCTATTTAATTTTGACCCCCTTGAACCCCACCTTTATATGGTAAAATTGGGGTTTACAGGGCTTAACCTTATTTTATTATTTTTGCTTTAAAATAAAGATTGTGGGTACTCGTAAACTATATTTTGAGCAGAAATAAGAAAAATATCACAATTTTTCATCTTAAAGTTTTAGATTTTTTGGCGGTAAAGTTTACAACATATTGATATTGGCGTGTTTTCGTAATGTTTCTTGCATTAGCTGTATTTATATGTTGTGGATGCTTGCGTTACAATGACACGCACTTGCTAATATGATGTGAGGTCTTCATTAATCATGCACTGACATTTGTCTATTTCGACAGTCTTTCAAAACGGACACAAGGAATCTTATGATAAACTTATTTTTGTTTGATTTGAGGTTTAACGTCCCCGTTAACACTGTAAAGGTCATTTTGAAGACGCTACTTCCAATTTTGTGGGACTTTTACCCGACCTTGAGATGAAATGACATCTAAAGCCCTGTTCCAAATGAAACCAATATGTTTTATTAGCATGGACGGGCCGACTCGCACCGCTTTGCCTGGGCAGGCTTAGATCCTCTAAGCGGTTTACCAGTACTCGTATGCGGGTCGGTTTCAGCTCTGCGTGTAGCCAATCTATTCCTTAAAGCCCCGATGGACGGGGCCGATCTTATAATAAAAAGGTATCCGATTGTTAAAAAGCAGAAACGATAGGCCGTTATTTAGCTCAGCGTTTAAAATTTGTTCATCTTATGTAGCAAGTATGTTTATAATTTTGCAGAAAAGAAAATGCGCAACATTTTCCAGCAAAAATACCAAAGTATTAGATATTAACCTAGGTAGACCAGTTAACAGTCTGATCTCGTTAAGCTAAGGATGCTTTAAGAGGAAGGGATACACCTATAAGGGAGGCAACTCCTTTAAATGTATTTTTGTTTTCAATGTCAATAGGGGTCTACCCTTAAAGGAAAGAATCTGCTCCTGAGAATCAATTTCTTTCCTTAAATGGTAGACTCCCTATTTCCATGGGACAGAGTTTATAGAAAAGCAAACAGGAAGTCCCGAAAGTTGTCTCCCTTCGAAAATGGCGGAAAACTCTACCAGGTGTATCCATTCCCTTTCAACAACCGCCCCCAGTTTTACATGTACATTTTACATTGCAAAATGTATTTAGTGTTTCAGTATGTCCTATCTATAAATTAATTTTCCAGGTTGAACTGGACTGCCAAAGTTACCGATATTCTGGGATCCGGATATGAGTTTGGTGACCCCTACCGAACGAAGGAGTTAACTGTAAGAGACCTGCTGTCTCACAGGACTGGGCTGGCGAGGTTGGACGTACCTGGAACTCTAGCAGGGATTCCTAAATCAGTTTCAAGGACAGAATTTTGCAAGTAGGCTAATTATGTCCATAACTTTCATTGCATAGCAGCAGCACCAATCAAATCTTCTGCACTAACGACACATCACATTCTCAAGTCCGTTGATTGTTTATCAAACACCCCTGTGCGCCCTACTTAACATAAAAAACGGTATACGTATTTTTGTGTTGCGGGTACACGTTAGAACCGTCTCAATGACGGCATTAGGTCTCTCACAGCTGTGGTTGGAGCCTTGCTCGACTCACATGTGAGACATCAAGTGCTGCAACGGAAGGTCAGGTCAGGCGATTTTTCTCCGGGTACTCCAGTTTTCGCCCGCCTGTTTATCGATCGGCTCGCCATAAGTGAAATTATATCGAAAGGGATGTAAAATCAACTGACTAAAGGCTCTCCATTAAATACTCAGTAAAAGTCTAAATCAAGTTTCACGACCACAACAAAAAAAGAGAAGATATGATCGGGAATCGATAGAATTACAGAGAAATTCCTAACATAAGACCACCATTGGGACTGTTCAAAAGTTGTCTTAGAGACCACTTTTGAACAGTTCCAAAGGCGGTCTCTTTCTAGAAGACATTAAAGCAGAAAACACACAGAAAGAGTGACCGAAACCTTTTAAATATGCTTTATACAGGCGAATAAGCCTTAATTTTAGTGGGTTTTAATAGCGGAATTCACTGTACAGTACACCCGCTGCAAATCGTTTTGAATCCGCGCAACCCCGCGTTAAGCGGGCCCTTACAAAAAAGATTAACTGAGGACCCTGTGGATGCGCGCCATTCGAGGTGTATCGTAGGGTAATCGCGGTGTTTCCGCGGCCTTATACAGGTATAAAATTGATGGCTTGCAGAGGGAAGTAGCGCAGGTCATGCGCGGAAAAGCGGCGGACCAAAACAACTAGACCGCTGGGTTTCGCGGGTTCCAAACAAAAATCGCGGCGGGTGTACTGTATATCACACCTTCATTCCAAGACACCAACCGGAAAACTCACATTAAGCAACAGAACTGTATGGTTTGAAACTTTTATGTATTGGTTTACACAGCGTAAACAACATGAGAAAGCAATACATGTACATGCAAATAATATCGATACATGGCAAGAGGAATGCAAACCGCACAGTTACTATCGCCAAACGGCTATCTATCACAATACATGTACATGCAAATTATATCGATACATGGCATATCAAATATAACAGGAGGAAAGCAAAACGCACAGTTACTATCGCCAAACGGCTATCTATCACAAAGATACTTGGGGTCAGGTCACTTGCTAATGTTTTTTTCAAAGTTATTTTTACATTTCGTTATAACTGGAACACTGACCATCATCATAAAACATGTTTAGAAACTTCTAGACAAAGTTTAAAAAACGTCTTTTTAGTATCAAGGCGCAAATTAGTAATCGATAGTAAAAAAGACGTTTTTTTTAAAAAGTTTGCCTAGAAGTTCCTAAACTTCTTTCTATGCTTTCCTGGGCAGGCTTATACGTATATGTAAGCGGTTAGCCAGTACAGTGCACATGTGGATTCTTTCGCCGAAAGCTGACAACTGCCGTTCTTGAATCAGCGGAAGGGAGAGATGACCGTAGAAAAGGTTTCATGATCAATCTCCACGAAAGAATGTTGCCAACCTCGGCAGGTATCGAACCTGCGTCCCCCTGATCACCAGGCAGACGCGTATCCGACAGAGCTACCGATGTCGGCTACTCTACAAAGAGGTAATGAAGCTGTGAATACATCAAAGATCTGAAAGTTTTTTGTTTGGCCAGACTGGCTAGTTTCGGATAATTATTTTCAAATATTTTTAAATTCCACAACGGAATTTATGATTACAAAGAAGTAGAAAATAAACAGTGATAAAATCTATAGTTAAGTGAAGCACAGAGAGACTTTTTACGACCTGCATAAATAATACCTATACCGCTTTCAAATTGCAAATACTATGTACAGTAGGCAAACCCGGATATTACATGTATATTTAATGTGACGAAACAACTCAAATGTACCGGACTTCCCTGTAGGCACAGTGCGTTGACTCAACGTTGACTCGACGTTGACATAACGCTGTTTCAACGTTGAGCACATTCTAAGTATGCTTTTGGATTTTCAGATCAAATTCCTGTACTTTTGTCAGATTTTCCGACGGGGCTGTTCATGTTGTATGTGCTTATGGCAGTGTATTATTATTTATTTAAATTCCATTAATTGTGCCAGCGCCTCTTAAGGGGAAGAGGGTACTGGTTGCTGAGTTATTTGTGACTCTTCTTCGCCTTTTTGAGGGTGTTTTTCTCATTGTAAGTTATTCTTCGTCTTTGTGCCATTAGTAGGTTGTAATTTCCGATTGTGGCCATCACGGAACAAGTCCGTGAAGTGATGACCCCTATACCCCACTTTATATAGAGAAAACTGGGGTTAACGGGGGTATACATTATTTTGGTTATTCTTGCTCCAACACATAGGTTGTGGAGATGAGAAAAATGCACTATGTCGCACGGCTGTGTTATCCTAAAGTTTCCATGCGCATCTATTTCAATATTTTTTTTCAGACGCATGAAATACCTGCCAGAGGAAATACCATTCAGAGATGGCTTTATCTATAACAACTACATGTTTATGATGGCCGGTCATGTTGCAGAAAAACTAGGACACGATACATGGGAAAATCTGTTGACCAGAAAAGTTCTACAACCTCTGGGAATGAATGATACGACGTTTCTTCTAGCACCGACAGATTTACTGGAGAAAAACACGGCAAAACCGTACCTTTATTATGATAATGACTTCCATAATGGCACCATGGAAATATACACGTAAGAATAGCACAATAATTAAAATTATTATACATTAAAATTCTGCTATAAAGACCACCTATATTAAGACTAAATCTGCCTTTAAAAGTTTATTGAGAAGGTTTCAGTTATTCTTTCTTTGTGTTTGCTACACCAAATTTCTGCTAATAAGAAACCACTTTTGGGCCTGTTCAAAAGTGGTCTTAAAGACTGAGCATGAAAAATGCTTTATAACCTCGTGGCCTGGAGGCATAAAGGTATTTACGTAGGGATATCTTTTACTCTTTTATAAAATAGGGATATATTTTGTGCTCATTAGAAGCGCATCAACATTCATTTTCAAATAAATTAAGAATAACAAACCTCTCTAAAAGACATTGGCCCAGTTGTTCAAAGCATCGTTAGAGCCGGCCTCTGTAGCTCAGTCGGGTGCGCGTCTGACTGGTGATCAGGATCATCATCATCATCATCAACGGATCTTTTATTAACGTGCAGGTACAGGGGCAACGTCCACATAAGTGGGCCTCCTTCCTGGTAGCTGGCTTGTTGCACGCATGACAGATCTTACACCAGATCTCCAGGCCTGTCTATCATGAGGATCGATAGCAGAGAGCTTCCATTCTCTGCAACCTCTTTCTGTCAGCTGATTCCAGGTCATCTTGGGCCTTCCAGGCCCCCGTTTTCCACCTACCTGTATGCCACAGGCAGTCTTGACTGCACCGTTGGAGCGTTCCACATGTCCATACCAGCAGAGCCTTCTCTCTTTCAGGATGACGTCCAGGTCCTCAATGCCAAGACGCTCAAGTAACTCACTGGACCAGATGGTGACAGTGTCCTGTGGCTTGACATTGCAAATCTGTCTGATCATTGCCCTGTCATTCAAGACGTTGGAGGTTTGGCTTTGTCAATGGCCATGTCTCACTGGCATGGAGCATTGCGTTTCGCACACAAGAGCTGTACATACGGCCACGTGTCTTGAACGAGAGGTGGCGGGAAGAGAGAACTGGTAGCAACTTCTTGAATTTCTTCCAGGCTGTTTTCACACGTGATGTGGTTGAAAGGTCGCAACCACCCGCTGCTGAGAGCATATCACCTAGGTAGCAAAAGGAAGCTACAACCTCCAGCTTGTCGGATCCAACTTGGACTTCCCTCTGTGGTCTGCCATCTAAGGGGCGTGCAGTTCCTTGGCACCGTGTACACCTGTAATCAGGGTTCTCTATCAAGTGCTTGAGCCCACTGCATTTCTTGTGCACCCAGAACTTGCAGCCATTACAAAAGATACTGTTGCTGCCCACTCCAGTGCGACATACAGCGCATCGGAACTGGCCTGTACTCTGCAGGAGGTCCAGACCTGAGCCACAGATCATGATCTTCGTCTTTCCTGCATTCACTCTCAGCCCTTTCGCCTCCATTGCGTCTTTCCATGTTAAGAGCCTCCTGTCACATTCCTCAAGGGATTAAGCTATGATGACAAGGTCATCAGCATACAGGTCCTCCCAGGGGACTCCAGAGCGGAACTCACATGACAAGGCTTCAAGCACAATGATAAAAAGCAGTGGGCTGAGAACAGAGCCTTGATGAACACCCACCTTCACTTCGAATTCTTCACTGTAACCATCACCAGCACGGACAAGGCTCCGAGCATTAGCATACATCCCTTGGACCAGTCGCACAATTCACTCGTCCACTCCAAGTTCTCTAAGTGACCACCAGATGACTTTCCGAGGCACTCGATCAAATGCCTTCTCGAGGTCTGCAAAACCCATGTAGGGTCTCTTGTTGGCCGCCAGATACTTCTCTTGCAGCTGCCGTACAACAAAAATTGTATCCGTTGTGCCTCTTCCTGGGACGAATCCAAACTGGGAATCGTCGATGGACACCAACTGCCTCATGAGGCCATCCACAATCCTCTCCAGGACTTTCATGACCTGTTCTGTCAGCTTGAGACCTCGGTAGTTGCCCCGTTCCAATGCATCACCCTTGCCCTTGTAGAGACAGACAATGAAACTCTGTTCCCAGTCAGAGGGTACCTTTCAATCACGGATGATTGCAGCTGCAAGGTCGCGGATCATTGAGGCACCCGCAATACATGCAGCTCTGATCATCTCCATCACTATGCCAGAAAAGCACGGTGCTTTGCCAGACTTCATCTGAGAGATAGCCGCCTTAACCATATCAATATTGATATGGTGAGGAGGACGCGGGTTTGACTCCCGACGGGGTCGGCAACATTCTTTCGTGGAAATTGATCATGTAATATTTTCTACGATCATTCTCTCCCTTCCGCTTATTCAAGAAGGGAAGTTGTCAGTTTCTTGCGAAAGAATACACACTGTACTGGTTAACCGCTTACGTATAAGCCTGCCCAGGAAAGTGTGGATAGGTAAACTGAACGACTCAAAAATGACCTAAATAGTGTTGATTGGGCCGTTAAACTCCAATACAAACAAACAAAGCATCGTTAGCTTAACGAGCTTGTTAGCCATCAACTTGTAAATTGTCCTAGCAAGTATAATTTCTAAAATTCTTGTATTGGTGCTGAAAAATGTGACGCACACTTTTTTAGCAAAAATATTAGCAAATTTGCCATAATAAATGATCAAATTAAGAATTTATCAAATTAAGAATAACAAGGCAACGCAAGCGTAGCATCCCCTCGCAACTGCATACCATTCATTAACATGAAAATCCATTGTGACCTTGACCTTTGACCCCTGACCTTGAAATTCAATAGGGTTCATCCTCTGTACATGGTGAACATTTGTGGAAGGTTTGATGCTTCTACGATGAATACTGTAACTGCATACCATTCATTAACATGAAAATCCATTGTGACCTTGACCTTTGACCCCTGACCTTGAAATTCAATAGGGTTCATCCTCTGTACATGGTGAACATTTGTGGAAGGTTTGATGCTTCTACGATGAATACTGTGTCTTCTATCCTGCTCACAAGGTTTTCAAGGTCAAGTCAATTGTGACCTTGACCTTTGACCCCTGACCTTGAAATTCAATAGGGTTCATCCTCTGTACATGGTGAACATTTGTGGAAGGTTTGATGCTTCTACGATGAATACTGTGTCGTCTATCCTGCTCACAAGGTTTTCAAGGTCAAGTCCATTGTGACCTTGACCTTTGACCCCTGACCTTGAAATTCAATAGGGTTCATCCTCTGTACATGGTTAACATTTCTGGAAGGTTTGATGCTTCTACGATGAATACTGTGTCGTCTATCCTGCTCACAAGGTTTTCAAGGTCAAGTCCATTGTGACCTTGACCTTTGACCCCTGACCTTGAAATTCAATAGGGTTCATCCTCTGTACATGGTGAACATTTGTGGAAGGTTTGATGCTTCTACGATGAATACTGTGTCTTCTATCCTGCTCACAAGGTTCCGGACAGACACACACACAGAAACACAGACACACACACAAACACACGGACGCACGGCACCGATGCTATATCCCCATTCGCAACGTTGTTGCGAGGGGATAATAAAGCTCTCTAAAAGACCTGGGGGCCAGTTGTTCAAAACTAACGACATCGCCAGTTAACGCATCGTTAAAACTGTGATCATTTATTATGACAAATAGGCTAATACTTTTGCTGAAAAAAGTGTGAGCAGCGTTTTCGAGTGCAACTTACATTTTTCCAGCAGAAATACCAAAATTTTAGATATTGAACTTGCTAGAACAGTTGATAATATGACCACGAGCTCGTTAAAGGTATTTATTCTTGATTACTGAGGACCATCATTTCATTACATAATATTGTGTAGCCCTCAGTGCTGACTGGAGAGAAGTCCTCGGTCTTCAACAGGTAAGGGGGCCTCCTTAGGGAAAATCAATAATTTAATAAATGTTGAATGGAGTGTACATTATTGATTTTCCCCTTAAGTGCCTCAGTCAGGGGATTCAGCAAGAGCTACTAATCACTCTATTAAGGACCGCCTTTCATCTGCTATAGACAGTTCATTACAGGGGGCAATAAAACAATTACGAACACACTATGTGTCCTACTGCTACAAGAATAAATGCCTTTAAGCTAACGTAGCTTTGAACAACCGGCCCCTGAAAAATCGTTATCGGGAGTTATAGGTAGAATCCCCTGGGGCTCAATAATGTGTTTGAAGCAGCTATGGTCAGCGGAGCCGTCAAATGGGATTTTAAACCGTAAGACGACCTTTTGAGTCCATAAATGATACAGGTATCCTCATTGTAATGCATTTTTATTTATTCTTTCTAAAAGTGTACTTTGTTCGATGTTTATTTTATAAGAGTCTGACCTTACCTACTAAGAGCCACGCATGACTTCTTCTTTTTCCACATAGTCACCCTGCAGCAATACTCAATAATCCGCCATCGATTTTCCAAGACTGAAAGTCCATTTTTGGAGAATTCAGTGTCTTTAAAGTCAATCCACCCTCCAACCGCTGCCTTAAGCTCTTCATGTGACCGGAAGTGACGTCCATACAATTTTTTCTTCAAGTTAGAGAACAAAAACTAATCACTAGGTGCCAGATCAGGAGAAAAGGGTGGATGGGGTAAGGGATTTAAATCGGACCGCTTCATTGCGCCCACAGAAACTTTGCAAACTTGTTGGGAAAAGTCACACAGGAAGGCTACAATCAAAGAAGTCATTAAAAAGAAATGGAGGCACACACAAAATCAGACCGAACATGAACCAACGGCACACAGCAATTAGGAAGTAAGACACTGCAAAAGAACGACCGCCTTCGGATGGTCAGTACTAACACTACTGGGTTGGGGCTTCGACTAAGGAGTTTATTAAATTTCAACCCTCGCCCTCAGTGCAGTATCAAACAAAATTACAATAACAAATTGATCCGCATTGAGGCTTTCTAGCCCAACAGTGAGTCAATGTAAAATACAGATACGCTTGCCTGATGTCTCCAGTTGACCTGTCTCATGATCTGCGTCGGTCGGTGTGTGCTCGGAGCGGGTTGTGCTGTGTTTGCCGGGACTTGTCCATCATCCGTTTCGGTTTCAGAATTTTGGGATTGAGACACACTGATGAAGATTAAATATCAGAAAGGCCTCTGTGTCACTAAATTTGGTATAGTTACGCCTTACTTGCGATTATGTTGTCAGCGCACACTCACTTGTCTCGAGTTTGTAACGCGTGAGATACGCACGCGCAGTTCACGCGTTTCAACTGCGAATTACATTTTAGCCAATGAATTTTCTTTATGAAAAACGCGACACTGTGCATAAATCGCGATTTCCGGTTAACCAATCAGGCCTTTTTGTCGATAACGCAGATACAACCTCATCTTCGTGTCAAAAGCAACCAATCAATACCGCGTAACTATTTCGCATTTATCGCCATTTTTACATCTTTTCTTCCAATTTAAGTTGTTTAAGTTTTTTTGTATTAAAGTAGAAGTAAAACAAAGATCAGGAATTGATACAATTAACTTACTCCACCCATAAAAGACACCAAAGGGAAAGAAATACAAACATTAAGCGACCAGACCATAATGGAAACCTAAACAAAGGAAGGCCATAAGGACAGTTACTTTCCCACAAAATGGCCATATGGCCATCCAAAACCAAAAGACACAAGTGATACACACAGCAAGTAACAAACAACAACATAAATAAATCGCCACAGAAGAGCCGCCTTGGAAGCAGAATTAATTGAAACAGAGAAAATAAAGGTAAATGGACAAGCTATTTATTCAGTTGCAGTAAAACTGTGCAATTTGCCTCGGGGTAAATAGTAAAATATAGGTACTGCATAGTGATTAGAGTTGACGAAGTTGACTGCCAAAATGCAGGATGTTTATTGATCAACAGTTTTATGACACCCAGGTGCACATGGGAGCTATAAAGCTAGTTATTTAACCCATTGTATGCTAGTGGACTCTTCCATTTCTATATGTTGGACAAATCCATTTTTCATATATAGGGGGTCAGGCCCATGTTTACGTTTTCATTAAAATTTTGATGGAAAATTCTGTTAGCAAATAGTGCAGGCCCTGATCAGACGCCGCGTTCTGTGGCGTCTGATCTGGGCCTGCACTGTTTGCCAAGGGACCCATTTAGTGGTTTCCCGCATACAATGGGTTAAAATAACACCTCATTATCTTCACTAATTCAAGATGTCAAGACCAGAAATAAACTTTTTCATTCACTCACTCACTCACAGAAGGGCTCATTTATTTATTCATTTATATATGTATTTATTTATTTATTGTAATTTAATTATTTATTTATTGCTTTTTTCTTTATTTATATACCATCTGGTTAACAAGCCTATTAATGAACACACGCTAAACCCCACTTTATTTAGAGAAAAGTTGGGTTTACGGGGTATTGAACACAGAAACACGTCCATGTACGAAAACCCGCCTATACAAATACATTGTAAACTTTACGGCCGGAAATTCGAAAATGTTAAGATGAAAAATTATGATAGTTTTCTTATTTCTGCTCAAAATATAGATTGTGGGTACTCGTTAGAACCGCCTCGAGTGCGCAAAATATAGATTGTTGGTACTCGTTAGAACCGCCTCATCGAGGCGGTTCTAACGAGTACCACAATCTATATTTGAGTACCAACAATCTATTTTTAGAGCAGAAATAAGAAAAATAAGATATATCCCAGAAAACCCCAGTTTTCTAAATAAAGTTGGGTTCAAGGGGTCAAAATTATATAGGCATATTTTCGTGATGTTAACCCCACTTTTATATCGCAAAACTGGGGGCTTACAAGGGCATGTATAATTTTTCTTATTTTTGCTCAAAACATAGAGTCTGTATACTGGTTAGAACCGAACCGACCGTCGAGGCGGTTATAACGGGTACCCAAATCTTTGTTTTGAGCATAGATATGAAAAATATTAGATTCATGATCAGAAAATTGTCAGTTTCTTTTTAATTTATAAAAAATCAATATATCTGAATAGGCATGCTTCTGTGATGCCCGTCCACGCGCATGACCTAAATGACACTTTTCCAGTCGAGCTTCGCAGTCTGATGGAACAGTCTGATGACAGCCCTTGATGTGATGCCAGCATATGCGAGTTGTCCCCCGCCTTTTCGAAGAAAAGCGAGGGGATATAGTATTCGACTTTCCGTGGGGCGTGGTGGGTGGTTTCGAGCTTGTAGGAGGTACCTTGTGAGCGCAACTCCTCCTAAGGTTTTAAACCGAGTCTTCTGAAATTTTACAGGTGTCTTTATCATGGTTTGAAGTTGTGCATGTGCTTTTTTCAGAATCCTTGATTTTTTTTTTCGCTTTTTTAACTTAGATTTTTTTTGCATGGTTATGAATTCATAGTCGGTACCTTGTGAGCGCAACTCCTCCTACAGTTTTATACCGATATTTCTGTAATTTTACAGGTGTCTTTATCTCTTTTTATCATGGTTTGAAGTTGTGCATTTGCTTTTTTAGAATTCTCTAATCTTTTTTTTTTTCACTTTTTTCACATTTTTAACTTAGATTTTTTCATGCATCAATTCTTTGAAAGAGTATAATAGGCAGGGGCCCAGAGAATTTTATTTCGAAAATAGTTACCTGGAAAGTAGGGCAGTTTTTAATGATTTACCTTGAAGTTGAATCTATGCTGCATATGAAACCACTGTATGGACAACTTCTCCGAATTGCATAACGTCGCCATAGATAATAAAGTATTGCCCGTAAATGCAATATTAGTGTATGAGTCTCAAAAATCCGATATTATCCCAATTATGCGTTAACAGATTGAAACAAAAACAGCGTTCAGGGGTTGAAATATGTCCGTTCTATTCATTAATCATTTTCCCTTATAATTTTGATGACAAATGTTTTAGCCCGACGCAATCAAAATTGTGTACTCTACATGACAAGAAAAAAATAAAGTTTTCTTGAGTCTCATTTGTTTATGAGATGACTAAACAAGATAATTTCCCCATACACAATTGATAACTATTCTAAGATCACATTCTCGCCAAAAGCGGTAAGAATTTTTTCCCAATATGGCTGCCATTTGGATAGGGCATGTTAACATATTTTTGTGAACGATTCCGTAAACTTTTAAAGGCCGTCTTATAATTGCGTACGTATACAGTGGCACATCCGTTCGTCAACGTCATAAAGCAGTTATTAATTCCCATGCAAAATAGAGACTTTAAGCGGCATTGAATTTGACAAGACTGGCTAAAAATGAATTGGTTTGAAAAGAGCCGGATACAGATTCGTAATAAGAACCACTGACATAGAAAAGTTTATATAGTGTATGTTTTTACCAAATGACCAATTTAATGTAAATTCTGTAAACAATGAAACGTGAGAAATCGGTATTATAAAATGCGGAGTCCCACAGGGATTTATTTTAGGAACTTTGTTATGTTTTATATTTATAAATGATTTAACACTGTCATTTTTGTCATGCATACGTTTCATTTGTTTATACCCATATTTTGCTTGTTGACAGTTGTTGATATTGTATGAATAATGGAGGGTCTCGTGGAAGAGTGGCCTAACTGAACAAGCAATCCTATCTAAATAAAAAAAACTGCGTTAGATTATTGAATTAAGATTAAGGAACATACTTATTACTCACTCAATCACTCACTCACTCACTCATCACTCACTCAATTTGTTTTCATTAAACTTCATGGCAACTAGTTCCAGGTATCTATTCATATAAAACAATACTATGGTTATGTAAAATTTCTGCAATCCGGTTTCCCCGTTGCTTAGTTGATATTGGATTCGATGTATTTCTATCAAAATACCGATGCAACCAATATCCATTTCGAAATGAAATTCTAACACAAAACTTATTTTTAAATATCTCATTTAATAGTTTCACTTTCTCACAGAAATTGTTTTACGAACCGGGATTGCAAATAGATCTAAAATATATTGGTATCTCTTAAACAGATTCTTGTGTATTGTAAATTTGACGAAAAGCCTATTGTAATCCAACAGACGTATAGCTTTGCATCGTTTGAGCTACAAAGAACAATTCCTCCAAAAGCATTCTTGCTTCCAATGTCAATATGAATTCGTGCATAAAGAGCAATGACTATAAAAGGCAAAATATAAAGAAATATTTCTTTCATATCTGAGTTGAGGTTCTTGTAAATATAGTTATAGAATTATATTTTTGAAATTATTGAGCTACTAAGATAACTAATTCACGTGTATATAAAAAGGCAATGCATTTAAAAGGCAGTCTATAAAAAGATATTTTATTTCTATTTTGATTAGAGATGTTCTGTAAATTTAATTATGGATTTATGTTGTTTTTATGCAATTACTGAGGAACCAAGATAAAGCTAAGATCAAATTGTCAGTTTCTTTTTGGTATATAAAAAGGGAAATTGAAATAAACGTCACACTATAAAGAAACATTTGTAATTTATTACGATGTTTTGTAAATGTAATTGTTGATACATTGGTATGAAAGACCGCTTAAAATATGCCAGGGTTTAGTATATGAATTGTACAAGTGTTTGGTATTTTGTCAGCGTATTCACATAATTAGTGTTATTCAATGTTTTGCCTAATTAAACATCAAATATATCTTTATACTTAATATTTAGTATACTGCTGCTGTATATAGGTCCAATGTAAATTATGTAAAACAGCGAAGTGATCTACTTTTATGTGGTGCTCCTTACACCACCACAATGAATTTTTCAAAGGATCAAATTTTCCTTGATAAAACTCTTTTTCAAACTATTTTTATGATTTGTTTGATTCCTAATTACTTTTACCTGTTTAGTTTGAGTTTGTTGTTGGGTATATTTTGTAACGCCATTTTTGTAAAAAAATACATGTTTCATTTTACTTACAATAAAATGGTTTTACTTACAATAAAATGGTTGACGCTTTCACAAGCTTTACAAACATTTTGTAAGGAAAAATTGCTTATAGAGGGCAAACTATAATTTAAAAAGTAACAACCAAAGCAAATAAACTATTTAAAAAAGAAAGCTGAACAAAAAGTATAAAAAAGAACAAAATGAAAAAAAAAAAAAAAAAAAAAAAAAAAAAACAACAACAAACAAACAAAAAATAACACAAACTAGTAATCATAGGACACGGATGTCCCCGCCTGAAAATATATTAATGTTAGCATTAATCCATAGAAAGTCTTTTTTGACATTTGACCTCTAAGTATGACCTTGACCTCGGAGGTATGACTGGGTTTTGCGCAAGATACTTCCACTCATCATGATAAACATTTCTGCAAAGTAATTTCAAATCCCATACATAAATAAGAATGTTATTGACTGTGTTTAAGTTTTGGGCCTTTGTATTTTGTCATTTGACCTCTAAGTACGACCTTAACCTTGGAGATACAGACCTGGATTTTGCAAGCGACACATTGTCTCATGATCGTGAACATTTCTGCAAAGTACTTTTAAAATCCACCCAGAAGTAAGAAAGTTATTGTTCGTATTTAAGTTTTGGACCCATTTTTTTAACTTTGACGACTAAGTACGACCTTTACCTGAGAGGTATGGACCTTGGTTTTATATGTTACACATTGTCTCATAATGATGAATATTTCTGCCAAGTAAATTCTAAATCAATTCAGAAATAAGAAAGTTATTGACTGCGTTTAAGTTTCGGGCCCCTACGTTGAAGTCACTTTAGTAATTCTAATAAAAAAACGGCTTTCCATACAAAAAAGTCTTTTAGTGCCAATTCGCAATCCGCAACGGATGTCCATATAGTGGTTTTGAATTACCTATACTTTAAGCATTTTATATGCAAACAATCAGCTGTCCTACTTTCCAGGTAAGAATCGATGGCTTTTTATCGAGATAGGCAAAATGGGGCAACAGCCTATAATGTAGTAGGTACCTTGTGAGCGCATCTCCTCCTACAGTGATATACCGATCCTTCTGAAATTTAACAGGTGTCTTTATCATGGTTTGAAGTTGTGCATATGCTTTTTTCACCTTTTTAACTTAGACTTTTTTGACATGGTTCCGAATTCATAGTAGGCACCTTGTGAGCGAAACTCCTCCTACAGTTTTATACCGATCTTTATGAAATTTTACAGGTGATTTTATCATGGTTTGAAGTTGCGCATATGCTTTTTCAGAATTCTTTAATTATTTTTTTTTCACTTTTTTCAGATTTTTAACTTAGACTTTTTCATGTATCAATTCTATGAAAGATATATTGTAGACGGTACCTTGTGAGCGCAACTCCTCCTACAGTTTAATACCAATCCTTCGAAAACTTAAAAGTTGCTTGAATTATGGTCTGAAGATATGCATGTGCTTTTTTACGGAATCTTAAAATAATTCTTTTCACTTTTGTCACATTTTTTTCGCATCTATAATATGAAACTGTATATGTAGGAGGCACATTTTGAGTGCTTATACGTAAGTGATTTAACCAGTACTGAGCACATTCTTTCGCCAGAAACTGACAACTGCCCTTCTTGAATCAGTTGAAGGGAGAGAATGACCGTAGAAAAAATTTCATGACATTCACTCTTTATGAAGGAATGTTGCCTAACACGGTAGGTATCGAACCCGCGTTAAGTGATACCAATGCTTGCCTGGGTAACTCACTTATTTTTTAACAGCTCAAATGAAAATACGGTGGGGGACATAATTTCTCTGTGGAATTTGCTTGTTTCTATATTTATTCAGGTGCAATATCCCAGATTTATAATGCAGCGAAAAGCAAGGGTCGTTGAATCGATTCCCGGCTTCTCCAGACTTTCAAATGAGTATTTACACCGAGGTCCTGTCTCCATGTGACTTCAGTTGCTGGTGGGACGTAAAAGTAACTCTCACACACGCAGTTTTATAGAAACTGAACAAAACCACTCGGGCCACATGTGAACTGCAACAACGAGTCAGGTGGATTTTTTTCTCGGGGAACTTCTCCTCTCAATAACGATCTGCCCGAAATAAGGGAAATTATCCTGAAAGGAACCATAGAAAAAATACAGCTAACTTGGTTAAGAATTTTCGAGTGCTGGCAAGTGGTAATTCAGGAATTTTGTTGCAAAACTTTGAGTGTGACCTTACTATTGTCCCCCCCCCCCAACCACACACACACCTAAGGGCCTGGCCGAAGTGGCTGGTGCTATGGATAACATTGTATACTAAGTAAGTATGCCAAGTGTGCGTCGAAATATTAACTTTCACCCATATAATCCTAGCGGCCCTTTTTGGACATTAACAAACAGTGTAGACCCAGATGAGACGTCTCAAACGTGGCGTCTGATCTGCGTCTTCACTGTTCGCTCAAAGAACATTCATTTTGGTACAACTTACATCAAACATCCCATATCTGACACCCTTATAATTGAAATTGAACCACTCCAAACGTGTAAGGTAGAAGATTATATTGTCATATTGGTTAAAAAGTGTGTTTTTCAGGCGTCTACAATATTTTTCCTATTTCTGCTCCAAACATAGATTGTGGGTGCTAGTTAGAAACAGCCATCCACACCATGACAAGGCGGTTCTGATGAGCCGCCATTAACCAGTAAATAGCGATGGCTTGTAAATTACATATCCCAGGGTAAATAATTACCCTCACCTGGTCCCCTACCTATACGACATTCTTCAGAATACCCCCAAGTGAGTTTTATCTCTAAAGGTGTTATGCAATCCAAAATGTAAGTGTGTTTGTTTATCCGAAGGAATCACTACTGATAAGAAAGACCAATTTATATACTGTCATTAATGCACGAACGAAAAAAAAAACACACATAAGGGTAAACATACAAGCAACGAGGATCTTGATTGTCCCGTGTTCTCTCGCAATCACACATTTATCGTCACATACCTGTTTTTTTTTTCTTATTGGTTGAAATTCTCTCGCACAGAGACGCGTATTGAATTTACTTAACGCGATTCGAATGATAACTTTTATTGGCTGATATTTAACGCGTTCAAATTGCGTATGAACGCGATGAATCGCGCATTGAAACGCGATAATTTCACACGCACGCAATACGCGTGTTCTCGCTGACAATACGCGTAAATGGACAAGTTTATCGCAAGCATACCTGTACATAGAAAAGTGGTCATGTATTGATTAATACGATATACTAGTACTATCATGAATCAGGGTTCAGGACTCAACAAAAATCCGATGTCAGATCAGAAGAAAACCACCGTTTAGATCAGGGAGGGTTGAACCCAGGAAATATCAGGCTCCACCCCTTTTGAATTAAAAAGAATTAGAATGGGGTCGTCATATAGTATGCACTCTAGCATTGCCATGTTGCAACAGCACACCTTTTGTATTTTTCCACGCCTTTTCTGAACTGAAGAAGCACGTAATCGGTCCAAAATATTAGCACAGTAGTCCCCATTAATAGTCTGGTCATGAGGTACAAGTAAATAGTCCAACAATAGAAGACCGAGTCTTGAATGTCGTTGGACGCGGTGAACCGTGACACGTCCATTGTTTACTCTGCTGTCTAGTCTCTGGATCATAGTGATGGTTCCAAGTTTTGTCCCCGGTAACAATTCTTTCAAGAAAGTATTCCGGATCGGAATAATGTCTTTCCAAAAGTAACCCAGACATGGATACTCATGCAGCTTGTTGTTCTTTACTAAGGCATTTTGGCACCCAACGCTCTGAAAGCTTCCTCATGCCAAACCGTTCATGTAAAATTGCAAAAACGCTACCCTCAGAAATATCAAATCTTGTAGCCATTTCTGAAACTTTCATTCGCCTGTCCTGCTTTACTAAGTAT
Source organism: Lucinisca nassula (assembly GCA_963580285.1). NCBI lineage: Eukaryota > Metazoa > Mollusca > Bivalvia > Lucinida > Lucinidae > Lucinisca > Lucinisca nassula. The sequence goes on along the minus strand of OY757012.1, from coordinate 29,172,331 downwards.
CTTAGATTTTCACTGATGACATCATCAGTAGTAATCACAGGTTTTCCAGCTGGGGAGTCGCTGTCCTTTTAACTTCCGCTATTGATGCTTCCATTAGGGTCTAGTTGTTTCATGTTTGTGGTTCTTTCCCTTTGGTGTCTCTGATGGGAGCTGTGGGTAAATTGTATCGATTCCTGATTATTGCTTTCACTTCTATTTTCCACTACGGTGCTCGTCGTCCCAACGTTACCCGACCACGTTTTACCAGCCAAAGAATTTTAACAATTGAATATGAAAGAGCAGCCTCTCCGTAAAATTCACACAATTCCTCATAAATTTTCTGGTTTGTCTTTTTTGTTAAAAAGGTATCTTATCACTGATCTGTACTCAAAGTGTCCTGGGGGCAATCAGGTAGAAAATAGTCCTGTCTAAGAGAAGTGAAACCAGTCAATAGAAAACTAGTCATGCCCTTTGATTAAGTGCTTCCGTAGCAAAAGTTATGCTTAAGATAGTCTATGCGCGTGGGTCCGTGGGTGTAGACAACAAAGATAACCAGAAGAAGCATTAGAGTTTCGATTTGCGTGGAGGCATAATGTGTCCTAAGAATGGCAAAACACATCAAACAAATGGCGAGACAATGATCAGGAATCGATACAATACTCTTATACCTTCCAACCAAGACACCAAATGAAACGAAGGAAGCACAATAAGCAATGTTTTCTTTCTCAAATTATGTCCAAAATGGCTATCCAAAATAAAGTACAGTAAACTTCCTGTATTAGGACCACCTTTGGGACTGTTCAAAAGTGGTCTTTAAGACCACTTTTGAACATTCCCAAAGGTGGTCCTTTACTAGAGGACACTCTGTGTAGAAAATGTTAAGAAAGCACAGCCGAAGCCTTATAAATAAACTTTTTAAAGCAGATGTAGTATAAATTGTTGCTGGTCTTAATAACGGAATTTTACTGTATCACATGCACCAGGGCATACACTATAAGACATATACAATGGCAATAAGAAACCACAACAAGCAACGCCGTAGAAGTGCCAGTAAATTCATTTTGCAAGGTAACTCGTATGGGGTGGTCGCGTGTTGGTGGGGGGGGGGGGGGGGGGGTCTTAAACAGATCTCGCCCTTAGTTATGTCGTGCTTTGCACAAGCCTTTGCCAGTTCGTGAAAAAGGTGTGTCTTACTTTTCAGGACAACATCTACCCAAGATTCTAACACAGCGCGCCTATATAGGCAATTGAAAATAACTGTGTTGTATTCTACAACAAATCACGGCAAGGAAGAGCGTGACGTCATTAAAAACTGCTAATTTATGATATCACTAGTGTATTTCCTTGACGTTAGACGGTGTAACGTCATTTTCTCGCATCGAAAACGTTAGAAAAAGATATAAATGCATGTGTTTCAGTCGATAATTTTAGCGGGATTTCTTCTAACAATGTCGAAAAGTTGTGAGATTTTGAAGGAAACAACAGCATTATTGCCGATTTTCAGCGTGTTAGAATCGAAAAAGATCAGCTCTAGTTTGTGATTTGTTGAGTAATAAATCACAGTTCGTCGGTCAGTTGTAAGTAGACAAATCACGCGCGCTACGCGCTCGTGATTTGTCTTCTTTACAACTGACCTCCAAACTGTGATTTATTTCTCAACAAATCACAGTAAGAGCTGATCTATTTCTTAAACATACTAAGCAAACTATTCTGAGATTGAAATACATAAAGTGAAAAGCAATCAAGTATTTTAACACAGCCAAAAAAAAAAAAAAAAAAAAAAAACAGTAATGAACAATTGTTAGATACCGGGAGCACCCGGCATCATTAAAAAATATCACCACGAAAACACGCCTTTTTAAATTTATTGGTAAAATTTTACCACCAAAAATAAAATGTCTCTGATACAATACTGATATTTTCTTTGTTTCTGCTCAAAACATAGGTAGTTGGTATTCGTTAGAAGCACCTCGGCGAGGCGGTTCTCGCAAGTATCCATAATCTAGCATTTTCAGCAGAATTAAGAAAAAATGTATACTCCTGTCAACTCCAGTTTTACTCTATATAAATTTTGTGTTGCGTTTAAGGTGGTCAAAATTATATAGGCGTGTTTGCGTGATGTTCAGGATTATTGCAGTGTGGTAAAAATGGGGCCGTTTGAACATACCCAAAGGTGTCCTTTACTAGAGGACACTTGGTGTAGAAAATGTTATGCATTTTACATTGATAATATATAATAATGATTTCACATCATACAGTCTTCACCCTATGGAGCCAGCCGGTGCCATTCTGTCTACCGCTAACGATATGGCGAAATGGCTGAAATTTCATCTAAACATGGGCAAAACAGAGTCTGGCCAACAGCTAATCAGCAAACGGTTAATACAAGACATACACCGTGTGACCACGCCGATTCCGATGTCCCCCTCCATGATGACCCGACCAAAATTTCCGGCCAGTCACATTGTTTTTGGATATGGATATGGATGGTTTTCTCAGGAATACAGAGGTAACTATCACGAAAAGAAACGCCTATTTAATCAATTGTATGCGGACTCTTCCATTGCTATATGTTGGACAGGTCCAGTTGTCGTTTAAGGGGTGTCAGGCCTATTTTTTTGGTTTCTATTCTATTTTTGACGGAAAATTCTCTTTGCTAATAGTGCAAGCCCTTATCAGACGCCGCGGTCTGCGGCGTCTAATCTGGGCTTGCATTGGTTGCCATGGTGCCCCTTAGGGGTTTCCCGCATACAATGGTTTAATTTTACCCCATTTACTGTCACTTGTACGTATAAAGTAAAACTGGGGTTTATAGGTGTGTATATTATTGTTTCTTCTTTCTGCTCAAAAAAAAGATTGTGAATACTTTTTTGAACCGCCTCAGCGAGGCGGTTCTAACAAGTTTCCACAATTGATGTTTTGAGCAGAAATATAAAAAAAAATAACTTAATTTTTTTATCTGAAAGTTTTCGGTTTTTTTTGTTGGTTAAATTATCAATATATTTGAATAGGCGTTTTTTCGTATTGATTTATAGTTCAGTTCTACATTTAAGGGGATTGGATGCACGTTTAGGAGCGGCTACATACTCAAACATTTTGTGTGCCCTATTCGTAGAACTTAACTCATGAAGGACCCTTTTCAGAATCGATCCCCTTTAAAGATCGCTTTAATGTATGTAATCGTAAGCGAGCATCCCGAAAGAGTGTTCGAGAGCGATTCAGATAAGCTTGAAGCTTTCATCGCAATCGAACTAAAATAAATTAGTTTAAACTAACAGAACGTTTCGAAAAGTGGCCACGTTGCCTTGTGAACATAAAATAGGAAATATTATGGATGGTCCTAATTCCATAGCTCTTTCGCCCCCGCCCATCGGGGCTTGAAGAAATAGATGGGCTGCATGATGCTTCCACGAAGAGCTTCCGACCGCACACGAATACTGGTAAACCGCTTAGAGGATCTTAGCCTGCCCAGGCAAAGGCAACTAACAGAACGTTTCGAAAAGTGGCCACATTGCCTTGTGAACATAAAATAGGAAATATTATGGATGTTCCTAATTCCATTGCTCTTTCGCCCCCGCCCATCGGGGCTTGAAGAAATAGATGGGCTGCATGATGCTTCCACGAAGAGCTTCCGACCGCACACGAATACTGGTAAACCGCTTAAGGGATCTAAGCCTGCCCAGGCATTTGGTTTCATTGGGCGACAGGGCTTGAGATGACATTTCATCTCAATGTCGGGTAAAAGTCCCACATAATAAGTAGCAATGTATCCAAAATGACCTATACAGTGTTGACGGGGACGTTAAACATCAAATCAAACAAACAAACAAACAATTCCAAAACTCTCACCGATTGATCTCATAATGCATTTTTGCAAAAATATTTGAACATGCTTTCTGCACGCATCCGTTTGCAACTTTGAGCTCGTTCGTTTTCGATTACCGGTCGTTCTTGCTCTCTTTCAAGCCACTGTTGTGTATTCGCATTTATCATATGACGTCACGTCTGAGAATGTAATAACGTCATGTAATAAATTATATTATTCACTAGTGGATTAAATATGCAAATTAGTTAGATACGCCCCGTAACGTTACATGTACGACGTCCTTAACGACGTCGCGTTTAGTAATTGCGGAATATTGACATTTTGTAAAACAGTCATGAATAAAATGCGTTTTTAAATGTCATATGATTAATAGAATCTTGCATTCGTGCACATGTATTATTGAATTTATTAAACTCGTCGAGAAAAGGGGATAAAATGCTCGGCAAAGCCACACATTATATCCCTTTTCCACAACTCGTTTAATAAATTCAATAATACATGAACACTCATGTAAGATCCTCCATTTCAGATTCGGAATAATAAACCAATGCCTTACTCCCCGTGAGAAATTAATTTCATATTCATTTCAAAGAGTTTTATAAGTGTTTATCAATATTACAACTTTGGGAATTATCTCTTTCTGATACCCACCATGTACACATTCTTTAATTTCAATTGTCCGAACACTTCCCGGTGAAATTTCCTATGATGCAGCTATTTTGTGAAACTGTATGTCTTGCGTCTTTTCCTATAGCTGCAATGTTGCTACTGGAGACTGACACGCCTATATATTTTTGATCCATCTTAAACTCCAATTTTATATAGCAAAGTAGAAGTGAAACAAAGATCAGGAATCGATACAATTAAATTACACCACCCATCATAGACACCAAAGGGAAAGAAACACAAACATTAAGCGACCAGACCATAATGGAAACCTAAACAAAGGAAGGCCATAAGGACAGTTACTATCCCACAAAATGGCCATATGGCCATCCAAAATACAAAGACACAAGTGATACACACAGTAAGTAACAAACAACAACATAAATAAATCGCCACAGAAGAAACGCCTTGGGGTTTACAATATTGGGGTTTATAATATTGTTTTCTAATTTCTGCTCAGAAACATAGAATTACATTGTTGTAACTCGGTCCTAACTATGTTTTGAGCAGAAATATGAAATATATCGGGAATTTTATCTGAAATAAAAAGAGTTTTGCTGAGGGTTAAACACTTATATTAAAATCCGTTTTGTTGAAACCTTTACTATATCACCCTCGAAGTGAAAACAGTAATGCAAAATACATTTGATAGTTTTCGTATATGGAAAAAGTAAAAGGTGTCAATAACATTGCGATGGATCAAAGTGCTCCGATGAGTAACGCCCTACCATGCTGCCTTGCGGTACAGAAGGCGAGATGTGGTAAATATTTTGATTATCATTCCGGCGGCCCGGGTCCAATGGCGGCCGCATAAGTTCTACATTCTTTTCTGCACCTGTTACTCATGTACCGATTGTACTATATTTCAGGCTTCAGACTTGAAGGTCATAATGGTGGGCTAGGAGCCTATAGAACCCTCCTCTGGACATTTCCTGATACGAACGTAGGCCTATTCGCCAGTATTAACGGACCAACTATTGGACTAAATTCATCATATCATTATGATGCTGTAGCCTACTACCTTGCTGATCATTTACTGGGACTTGAACCTTGGCTAAATGAAACTACAGCATGTGCCTTCCCGGATCCGTGGGTTAAAAACCAACAGCCTGCTCCGGTGAATCAAGAAATACCAATAAATGTCACCAACATCGCGGAACTGGAAGGCTCCTATGGGAGTAAAATCTTTCCTGACATGGATGTTTCTTCAAATTCTACGGACCTGCTCTTAACGTCAAATATGCTGCACGGAGTTTTGCGCCCTTCATCAGAAAAAGACCGGTTCCTGTTTGAACTGACATATCCCTTAGAATATGCTTTGCAGGAAAGCAACTCCACAGTATCTGTTAACGTTACGTTTCATAGAGATGCAATTTCTCACGCAGTCAGTAAACTAACCCTAAAACTAGAAGTAGATGTGGAATATGAAAAGAAGCCAAATGGGCAAATTATTGGGTAAACGATGGTGTACATTTGTAGTATATTTGTGCCTAAAATAACGAAACCACGCCTATACAAATGCATTGTAAACTTTACCGCCGAAAAAAAAAAAACACAACGAAAATTTTAAGATGAAAAATTGTGCCATTTTTCTTATTTCTGCTCAAAATATAGGTCTGACGAGTCATCACAATTTATATATTTTAGAGCAGAAATAAGAAAACAAGGTTTACTCCTGTAAACCCCAGTTTTGCTAAATAACGGATGTGGGATTCAAACGGCTCACAATTTTATAGGCTGTTTTCGTGATCCATCGGTATTAGCAAACAATATACAGTCGAACTTCAATGGCTCGAACACCTTTGGGACCATGAAAATCTGTTCGAGACAGGGGTAGTTCGAGCCACTGAGGGCTAATGCCAGGAGTCATAACGACATACTTTATGACATCTTTTTCTGTGTTCTATAATGAAAAATGTATGCTGTGTGTACTCATTAGAATCGCCTCATCGAGGCGATTATAATGAGTACACACAGCATACATTTGCAAGAAAAAAAGACGAAAATATCCTAATTTTTACCCTCCCTATTTCTTATGTACAGAAATTCCATAGGGACTCAAGAATGTGTTCGACTCAGCCACGGTAAACGAGCCATCGGTGTTCGAGCCATCGAAGTTCTACTGTAGGCAAATATGTTGCAGATCGGAACAATACTGGAATTTCCTTCGGATCCTTGCTGCTCCAATATAAATGTGCACAATATCACATATCGGTACTGCTAAGTAATATGATGTATGCTTTATGTCCGACACTCACACAGTTTACCGCTTCATGAATGTGGTTTAAATCCATAGCAAACTTTTGAGTTCATCACATTGTTGTTTTTTTATTTTCTTCATGACCGTCTAGTCCATTACATGTATCAGGTCTGAAAGTTTAGACATGTGTAAAGACTGTCCATAAAAATAAAGACAGTCTTTGAATTTATGGACTCACGTGTCGATGGAGCGCAATGCAAATAATAAGAATTTAAAAATTTATTACATGATAATCTTTTCGTAGCTGAAAACTTTCATCCGTTGTCTTGTTGATTAATAATCCAAGAACTAAAATAATTAATTCTGTGTAGTTCAGATTTTCTCCCTAACACTATAAACAATGAAACATGTCACCTGATTCGTGGCACACTTAAACAAACTTAAACAAGAATATCTTTCGTAGCCATTTCATATAAATACTCGAAAATTAGACAACACAATTTAGAAAAAAAAAACTTTCTGTGTATGCAATACATCAAGTAACGAATAAGTTTATATATACATTTGATACATTTTCTGCGATTTTAGAAGTTTTGAAAATTCCTACGATCTTCATTGCTTTCTATATAGTTCATAAATTCAAAGACTGTCTTTATTATTATGGACAGTCTTTAGAAATAGCTAAACTCTCAGACCTGTTTATAGTACGGAGAAAAACACGCTATTAAGACCATCTACATATTAGACCACTTCTGCTTTGAAATATTTTCAAGTAGGCGTCAGTTATTCTTTCTTTGTGTTTTCTGCATACAGTGTCCTCTGGCCAGTGATCACCTTTGGGATTGTTCAAAAGTGGTCCGAAAGGTGGTCTTAATAGAGGAATTTTACTTTAATTTCAAAATTTGTTTATTGCATGCAAAATGGCTTGAGAAGTATTACATGTTCGTTCCATGTAGACCGTTAAAACACGGGAAGTTTTATATGTGGACCTTGCTATCCTACCTTTGATGTATGCTGTTTGTATGTTAATGTGCCCAATAGCCTTAATGCTTATTGCATAAATAAAAACTTATTTAATGTATAAAGTCTTGACATCCCTGTACTTTAAGTAGACTAGGATGTTTTGTGGGCTTTTGTTGTACCTTCCTTCTATTCGAAGGAATCTTCTTCAGTAGTTTTATTTATTTAATAACCGGTATGAACATCGCTTTAGTTTTGACGGTATCACAACCTTGCTAACCAAGATTGTGGCCACGTAAAATCGATTTAAGCCCCCCAGTGGAAATATTCCACTGACCGTTCCAAGGCGGCTCTTCCGTGGCGATTTATTTATGTTGTTGTTTGTTACTTACTGTGTGTATCACTTGTGTCTTTTAATTTTGGATGGCCATATGGCCATTTTGTGGGAAAGTAACTGTCCATATGGCCTTCCTTTGTTTAGGTTTCCATTATGGTCTGGTCGCTTAATGTTTGTATTTCTTTCCCTTTGGTGTCTTTTATGGATGGAGTAAGTTAATTGTATCAATTCCTGATCTTTGTTTTACTTCTACTTTGCATATCAGGGCTGTTTTGTTTGTGCCGTGTGGCGGCTGTAAAAGGTCTCCCCGTACATGCATTTAATGCTCTTATTTTTCCAATCCTCAGGGATTGCTTATGCAATTGCTTTTCACTGTTCCATCAATTGACATCCTTTAGATACCTGTTGAAGGTCATTATTAAACCGATGTTCGTTCCTCGTTGTATAACAACTGCTTGTTTGACATCCCTGTACTTTAAGTAGACTAGGATGTTTTGTGGGCTTTTGTTGTACCTTCCTTCTATTCGAAGGAATCTTCTTCAGTAATTTTATTTATTTAATAACCGGTATGAACATCGCTTTAGTTTTGACGGTATCACAACCTTGCTAACCAAAATGAGTATTACAAATACATTTAAAATATCAATATCACCCCTTAGGTTACACTCTGCTTCTTCTGTACGGATTCCCCATTCTATTAAGAACTTTAATACTATGTTGCCTTCGGTATTGGTTAGACCCTTAAATTTGTCTTCTGTAACTTCAGTTAATCTCAAAGGAGCAGGCAATACCAATGTTTTTGGGAGTAGTCTTCGTATAAGACTATCTCCTCTCAAATCACCCATCCTTCGAAAATATACTAATCCGTGGAAAAGAAGTGGAATGTATCCTAGCATTTCTAAGTGCAATGCCAAGAGGTGCAGATGTTGTTCGCATTTAAGCACTGCGTCTACCGTTACTTCATATGTAAACGGTAGACGCTTCTCTGTAGTTAACATGTCTGATTTGACATGACAGTCTACAGATTTAATTTATCTAATTACTTGACGTGCTGCAAACTGTAATATGCAGTACGTCGGTCAAACTAACCGCATGCTTAAAACTAGATTGAACGAGCATTATCGTAGAATGAGTAAGCCTAAGAAAACTGACACTTTCTTGTACCGTCACTTTCGACGTACAGGTCATTCTGTAAATAACATTATTATACAACCAGTGGAAAAACTTTATTACGATGCAAATTCTACATCTAGATTCAAAATAATCAAAAGACATGAAGCTGAACTGAAATGGATTAAATTTTTACAGACCCCTTTTACACTGGGATTTAATGACAACATTTATCATGAGGGTAATATTTCCAGAATGCCGGACTTTGATATTTTCTCACTCCTGGAATGTCGAAAACGCAGAACTAGATCTCACGGCACCAGGAAAAATGGTAACTTTAAACGTAAATCACGTGCGTTTAAACGAAACAATACTAGACTGAAGTGACTGTCAATTATATTATTAAATCATGGACGCCACTCTATGCTTTCATTTTTAAGTTCATTACCCGTTTCTGTTTTACGTCTTCTGGACACCGAGGCGAATAAATTCTACGATAGTTCTCATCAGTTATATGATGCGGCTCTCTTAACTAGAGGCTATACTCAGCATACTCTCCGTCCTTACATTGATTCTGAAATTAATCATAAACGTCATTTCTTCAAAATATCCTTCATTAATAAGGGTATGGATTTTATAGATTTGCCCAGTATCTTCCGTGAGAGATCGGTGCTTTCTTCCATTCCTGCTTATTTTCAAAATACTGAAACACCTATAATTTGCTATAAATATAACAAACCTGTTAGATCTATCATTTTTAATTTCAATAAACTTGTTTCAGATCTTGATATTGATACTAATACTCCTGATTCATGTGATTGTAAAAACTCAAAGTATTGCTATCCTGCTGCTGGTCATGTAATTACTGGCAATTTGAAAATTATTCCTGATTCTAGGATAAGGAATATAATTTCTAAAGGACCGAAATATCGGTTTCCTTCTAAAATTGATTTCAGTAAATGTAGAGATGAAATCGCTGCTTCCTTGAATGAATTCGGTAATCGATGGTGTAAGCGAGAGTATGTTGAGTGTAAAGCCCTAAAGGACTGGAAACTTAGCATTTTAAGACTAGTGAATAAACGCATTTCTTTCTATTCTCAAAATACTAACTTATTACCTCCTAAGCCCAAGACGTCTTTACGTCATCTTAAACTAGGTATTCAAGAATTTCATAAGAAGTTTGTTTTGGCCCCTGCAGACAAGGCCGCTAACAACGTCGTCGTTGTGTGACGGCTCCACTATGTTAACACGCTTAAGCAGGAGCTTGGTGGTACTAAGGCCTATGAACTTCAGCCTTTGGCTGAAGAGAGAGCTATAGTAGATAAACATGTTTGTCTTTCAGCCACCAAATTTGCTGTGTGTGTTAACGAAGGCCAAGACAAGCTTCCTACGCTATACTGGTTACCTAAACTTCATAAAAAACCTTACAAAGCACGGTTTATTGCAAATTCTAGTTCTTGCACTACCACTGAACTTTCTAAATTATTAACTTCCTGTCTTACTGCTATTAAAACGCATGTAATTAAATATTGTGATAAAGTCTTTGAAAGATCAGGAAGAAATCTGTTTTGGTCTATAAAAAATTCGAATGAGGTTTTAAATAAATTGAAATCTAGACAGTTTCGTGCTTCTAGTCTGTCTACCTACGATTTTTCCACTCTTTACACTACACTTCCTCATAATCTTATAAAAGAAAAGCTTATTGATTTAATTGAATGGGCTTTTCACAGAGAAGATTCTCTCTATCTTGCATGTAATGTCAGAAATGCATTTTTCACTTCTAAAGAGCATAAGAATTATACACTTTGGTCCTGTCAGAAAGTGTGTGATGCCCTCACCTTTCTACTTGACAATATTTATATTAGATTCGGTACTAAGTTATTTAGACAAATTGTGGGTATTCCGATGGGTACTAATTGCGCACCTCTTGTGGCTGATCTGTTCTTGTATTGTTATGAAAGAGACTTCATTTTGTCGCTTTCCATTGGTGGCCAGTCTGAGGTTGTTGGGGCTTTTGGCTCTACTTCTAGATATTTAGATGATTTATTAAATATTGATAATACCTATTTTGATGGTTTGATCAGTCAGGTTTGCCCCCTAGAACTTCAGTTGGATGAAGCTAACTCTTCTGATACCGAGGCCCCGTTTTTGGATTTACATCTGTCTATTGTGGATGGGTTTGTTTCGTGCAAAATTTGTGATGAACGCGATGACTTTGATTTTGAGATTGTAAATTTTCCTTTTTTGGATGGTGATGTTCCTCGTGCGCCATCCTATGGCGTTTATATTTCGCGGTTAATTCGATTTGCTAGAGTGTGTAGTCATGTAACTGACTTCAACACTCGTAATAAATTATTAACGGCTAAACTCCTTAATCGGGGTTATCGGTACCCTAAACTACGCAAAGCCTTTTCAAAATTTTATAGACGCCATTCTGATTTAATTTCAAAATTCAATATTGGACTTAAATCTCTTCTGCAACAAGGTCTATCGGAACCCGAATTTTATGGTGACTTAGTATATAAATTCAGAAAAATATATAACCGCAATGACTTCAGCACCCAATTTCGTAAAATCATTCTTCGATATAAAAAGATTGGGTACAACATGGATATTATACGACAGACTGCATGCATGGTAGTTAACCCAATCACGGTTGGCAACTTTGCTTCCCTCTTTAATTGCACGCTGGTGGGTCAGGCCTCAGATTCTATGACGGCTCCAACGTAAAGGCTTATTGAAAATTAAAGAGATAATGTTGGTTGGTGCCTGATGCTCTGTCTCTGGTCGGGCTCATCGGAGTCTAACTGTTGGTTTTCTTTTGCTCCAGCATTTCAGTGGTTTCTTGCTGTCGAGTCCTCACCGTTGTCTCACCTCTGTGGTTCTTTGATTTCTGTGTTCACGGAGATGTTGCACTGGTGAGTTAGGAGGCCTTCATGCGGACTGAACAAATTATTTGTCTAAATCGCGACGGAAGTAAGGGCGAGGATTGTGGCCACGTAAAATCGATTTAAGCCCCCCAGTGGAAATATTCCACTGACCGTTCCAAGGCGGCTCTTCCGTGGCGATTTATTTATGTTGTTGTTTGTTACTTACTGTGTGTATCACTTGTGTCTTTTAATTTTGGATGGCCATATGGCCATTTTGTGGGAAAGTAACTGTCCATATGGCCTTCCTTTGTTTAGGTTTCCATTATGGTCTGGTCGCTTAATGTTTGTATTTCTTTCCCTTTGGTGTCTTTTATGGATGGAGTAAGTTAATTGTATCAATTCCTGATCTTTGTTTTACTTCTACCTTGTCATAAAAATACATGACCACAAGTGAATGAATGATTGATTTGTTTGTTTGTTTGTATGTATTGGGTTTAACGGCCCAGTTAACAATATTTTAGGACATTTTTGAGTAGGTCAGTTTACCTTGCCACACTTTTCCAGGGCAGGCTTATAACCGCAATGACTTCAGCACCCAATTTCGTAAAATCATTCTTCGATATAAAAAGATTGGGTACAACATGGATATTATACGACAGACTGCATGCATGGTAGTTAACCCAATCACGGTTGGCAACTTTGCTTCCCTCTTTAATTGCACGCCGGTGGGTCAGGCCTCAGATTCTATGACGGCTCCAACGTAAAGGCTTATTGAAAATTAAAGAGATAATGTTGGTTGGTGCCTGATGCTCTGTCTCTGGTCGGGCTCATCGGAGTCTAACTGTTGGTTTTCTTTTGCTCCAGCATTTCAGTGGTTTCTTGCTGTCGAGTCCTCACCGTTGTCTCACCTCTGTGGTTCTTTGATTTCTGTGTTCACGGAGATGTTGCACTGATGAGTTAGGAGGCCTTCATGCGGTCTGAACAATTTTTTGTCTAAATCGCGACGGAAGTAAGGGCGAGGATTGTGGCCACGTAAAATCGATTTAAGCCCCCCCCAGTGGAAATCTTCCACTGACCGTTCCAAGGCGGCTCTTCTGTGGCGATTTATTTATGTTGTTGTTTGTTACTTACTGTGTGTATCACTTGTGTCTTTTAATTTTGGATGGCCATATGGCCATTTTGTGGGAAAGTAACTGTCCATATGGCCTTCCTTTGTTTAGGTTTCCATTATGGTCTGGTCGCTTAATGTTTGTATTTCTTTCCCTTTGGTGTCTTTTATGGATGGAGTAAGTTAATTGTATCAATTCCTGATCTTTGTTTTACTTCTACTTTTTATACTTAAGCGGTTAACCAGTACAGTGCACATTCTTTCGACAACTGCCCTTCTTGAATCCGCGGAAGGGAGAGAATGACCGCAGAAAAGATTTCATGATCAATCTCCACGAAAGAATGTTGCCGACCTCGGAAGGTATCGACCCGCGTCCTCCTGATCATCAGTCAGACGCGCATCCGACTGGGCTACCGAGGCCGGCCGTATTACATAAATAAAAGTTATCGTATAATGTCGCTGTTATTTTGTGGATAGCGTAATTATGTGATCACAAGTGAAAGAATAATTGAATAATTGAGGTTTTACGTCCCCGTCAACACTGTATAGGTAATTTTGGAGACGTTGTTTCCAATTTTGTAGGACTTTTACTCGATATTGAGATAGAATGACATCTAAAGCCCTACCAGCCAAGCGAACAAAGGGTTTAAATGCAGGGACGATCCATCTCGCACCACTTCTCCTGGGCAGCCTTAGACCATCTAAGCGGTTTACCAGTTCTCAAGTACGGTCGGTTTCAGCTCTTGAGTGGAAGCACCATGCAGCCCAGTCTATTTCCTCAAGCCCCGGTGGGCGGGGCCATGTCAGCAAATGAAATAGCACATAGTTACTGGCGCGTCAAATAATGACGTCGTCTGTGACAACCGCCTGTTTCCTGTTGACATTGTTTTAAATTTTTTTATGATAAACAGAATCTTACACACGTGGTCATTTAATTTGAAATTCAAGGAACGATCCTCAAGCGAGTTTCGTAAAATTCATATGAGATAAACCTACGTGTAAGAGTCTTTATGTAAATTGTATCAATCTTGATTCATACGTTGTAATTACAGCCCCCCCCCCCCGCCCATCGGGGCTTGAAGAAATAGATGGGCTGCATGATGCTTCCACGCAGAGCTGAAACTGACCGCACACGAGTACTGGTAAACCGCTTAGAGGATCTAAGCCTGCCCAGGCAAAGTGGTGCGAGTCGGACCATTAATGCTTATATCCCTGTTGGTTTCATTGGGCGGTATGGCTTGAAATGTTATTTCATCTCAGTGTCCGGTAAAAGTCCCACAAAACTGGAAGCAACGTCTCCAAAATGACCTATACAGTGTTGACGGTGACGTTAAACCTCAAATCAAACAAACAAACTATCGTAGATATGTTATGTTACGAGCCAGGTGTAGCAGAAAGAAAAAAGCAAATAAGCCTTTTGGAAAAATTTAACAAAATTTATTTACAAAGTATCTTTAACCTGTAGAAGTAAGAAAATTAAATGCACTTAGGTCTGTTATGAAATATCCTTGAATGAATCTATTTTCCTTGATCCCACAGAATCCACAGTCCAAAATGAAATATAACCTTTAACAATCCAGAAATAACTTTCGTTATAAACCCAAACTTAAAACTCCAAAGTCTGACTCAAAGTAGTAGTAGTAGTAGTAATGTTCTGGTGGTTTACGTCTCCATGGTCCCACGGACTTGCTCCATAGTGGCACAGAAAGACGATCTCTGACTCAAAGAGAAAATTAAGCTCTTTTATAGACCCTATAAAAATTCAAGACAGTTTGAATTTAGTACAAAGCCATATTGTTTGCTTTATTAAGCCAGATTGCAGTGTCTGCTTTGTTAGGCACCTGGCCATAAAAGAAACACAAAATAACTGCTAAAACATAGTTAATCATAATCTTTTCATAAAACAATATAGTGACAACAAATGTCTACATTCAAGCACTGAGAGTGATTATAATTGATATGGATATTTTGTAGTCAAACACAAATATGTTCTTATTGTTATCCTTGATGACCACAGCCTGGGAGGGGATAAATGCCTAAACGGGTAGCCTTCATCTTGAGCAATGTTTTGATAAGTAAATAACTGCATGTTAACCCATTTAGTACCAGAAACCCCAAAACGGGTACCCTGGCAAACAGTGGAGGCCCAGATCAGACGCCGCAGAACGCGGCGTCTGATCAGGGCCTCCACTGTTTGCTTAAAGTTCAGTCATTTTCCAAATAAATTTTGATGAAAACACAACCTGACACCCCTAAGTTTGATATGAACTCCTGCTATATATAAGGAGGATGATTCCATTTGGTACAAATACGGTTAAAAATAAAAACGCTGCAACCACTACATAATGACCCGCAAAAACCCATACAAAACATTGTCACAAAGGAATTCACGGTGAAGGTGCATCAGTCTTTCCCTAAACAAAGTTGACATGAATACATGGGTGAGATGACTATTTTCAATGTTCAAAGGGCCATAACTCCAATTGGAAGTAATGCAGAATTACAGTTCTTATTTTCTGCAGCACCCTTCATAGTGAAGTTTACGGAAAATATCTCAATATAGTTCCCTGTTTAATCAGTAGATACAAATACAGTAAAATTCCTATATTAAGACCACCTTTGGGACTGTTCAAAAGTGGTCTTTAAGACCACTTTTGAACAGTCCCAAATGTGGTCCCTGACCAGAGGACACTGCGGGCAGAAATCACAAAGAAAAATTAAGCGACACCTTCAAAATAAGCTCTTTAAAGCAGAATTAGTCATGATTTTAGGTGGTCTTAATAGCGGAATTTTACTGTATATCACAGAAACCGTTACTTACAATGTTCAAAGAGCCAGAAACTTGTACCAAGTTTGACCGAATTTCAACGATTCGTGCATGTGAAAGGGTGCTGCCAAGCCGTTTCTGGCTCAATATTGACAGGTTTGGGTGCCCGTGACCTTGACAATAAAGTCAAGGTCACCAACAGCAAACCAAATCTTTGGTATGTTGCGATGATATATTGTACAAAGATTGACCAAATTTCACTGATTCATTCATGAGTTAGGGTACAGATGATGGCATTTTTGGCCCAAAATTGACAGTTTTGGGGGAGGCTTGTGCCCTTGCAAATGAGGTCAAGGTCATCAAAATCTAATGTGTGTTTTACCCTATCCTAGTGATGTAACCATGCAAGTTTAGTCAGAAGCCGTCAATGGGTACAGGAGTTATAGTGCTTCAAACAGACTATTTACGCTACTCGCCTTGTAAACCAGGGGTCGCAGGATCGATCCCGGGCTTCTCCAGACTTTCGGATGAGTCTTTAAACCGAGGTCCCGTCTCCGTATGACCTTAGCTGTTGGTGGGACGTAAAACTCAAACACTCACTCACTCAAACAGACTACATGATAGAAATGGCTATGTTCAATGTTCAATACCTACAAACGTAGGACAATTAATGTTCTGTAGGACGTTTTATACGTAGTGCTCTACCGTCTACATATCCATGAAGTTTCGCGAATATAAAATTTATGGCGCGTTCACGAACTTATGATAGAAATGGTTGTTCAATGTTCAAAGGTCAATACGAGGACCTCGTAACTCCAAAAGTAGGAAAATCAGAGTAACGAATCGTATATTCTGCGCGTCGTCTCATCGTGCTCTGTATATCTTTGAAGTTACGTGAAAATATCTCAAATAGTATCAGAGTTATGAAGCGGACACGAAACTATGAGAGAAATGGCTACCTTCAATGTTCAAAGGGCAATAACTCCAAAAGTAGGAACATTAGAGTTACGGTCCCATTGACTAAACGTCCCAAGCCATTTTTGACCGGGTGCACGACATTTCGTCTAAACCCACTGCGTCAAATAGACCCTTCGTCTAATACGACAATTGGTCTAAAAACCATTCTGGTACGACGAAATCGTCGAAAAAAATATTAAGGATTTTAGACGAAATGTCACACCTTTGTTATGTTTCGTATTTTTTTTTCGATATTTAGACAATCTGCCTGTTGTCTATACTAATACAGATGATACTTTTCTTCTTTTTGCTCAAAATATACTCATGGGTGCGGTTTTAATGAGTACCCATAATCTATATTTTGAGCAGAAATAGGAAAAATAGGGTTTTCCCATGTAAACCCATGTTTTACTATATAAATGTGGGGTTCAATGGGGTTCAAAATTGTATAGGTGTATTTGTAATGGGATGGGAAGCCTTTGTCACAAGGATACAACCTAAACTATTAATTGAATCATAGAGAATAACAAAGGCAACCAGAAGATCTGCTTCCAAAGGTACTCATATACTTAGAAAAGAACAACCAAAACCACGGTACTATTAACATAAAATTTCCTTTGTGTAAAAACTCTGCTCTTAACTAAGTTCTCTTTAACCCTTTTTGTACCAAATGGAATCTTCCTCCTTATATATAGCAGGAGTCCATTTCAAATTCAGGGGTGTCAGGTTGTGTTTTCATCAAAATTTATTTGGAAAATGGCTGAACTTTTTGCAAACAGTGTGGGCCCTGATCAGACGCCGCGTTCTGCGGCGTCTGATCTGGGCCTGCACTGTTTGCCAGGGTACCCGTTTTGGGGTTTCTGGTACTAGATGGGTTAATGATTATGTTTGCATATTCATGTTTTGTAAATAAAAGCATCTAAATATGTTTTCACATTCATTTTGTAGTGTTCATGGGAGTATATTGTCGCATGCCCTTCCAAATCTCTTCCTCCTTTAATATGGGACGTTTTGTCCACCCTGTCGAAATAGAATGTAGGACCAAACACACCCCGGACAAAACACCCCCTGCTCATTTTGGCATAGGAGGACAAAACACCCCTCATGTTTTTTACAGGGTGGACATAACACCCCCTGCAACTTATGAAAGGGTGGACCCCCCTTGTAAGTTTTGCAAGGTGGACAAAATCCCCCCTATCATGTGGACAATAGCATGGGAGGTTTTGTCCACCCTGTCAAAATTAATAGTGTAGGATGTTTTGTCCACCCTGAAAAGCTCAGTGATGTGGGATGTTTTGTCCACCTGGTTAAAAATGGCATGGGACGTTTCGTCCATGTGACGTTTTTTCCTACATTCACAGTTCATATGTTCTGCACGTCGTCGCATGGTGCTTTATATATCAGTGAAGTTTCATGAAAATATCTCAAATGGTATCAGAGTTATAGAGCGGGCACGGAACTATGAGGCACTGACGAACGGATGGACGGATATTCGAAATTGGGGAGGGTATAACATTATAATGCTGGAGGGGCATAAAAAGCGGATCGTTTTAGGTTGTTTGACTTTTTTTACATTATACAGTATCTCTATGATTTTTCGGTCTCCATTCTTGAATTACAAGTGTTTAAACATAGTGATTTATGTTACACTGGATTTGGCATTACCAAAACACGCCAATACCAATACATTGTAAATTTTATCACCTGAAAACCGAAATTTTTAGACGATAAATTGTGATTTTTTCTTATTTCTGCTCAAAATATAGATTGTGGATACTCGTTAGAACCGAGGCGGTTCTAACGAGTACCCACAATCTATATAATAGAGCGGAAATAAGAAAAATAAGGTTTACCCCTGCAAACCCCAGTTTTACTATATAAAAGTGGGGTTCAAGGGGGTCAAAATTATATAGGCCTGTTTTCGTGATGGGATCTACCCTCTTTATGTTTAACAGGATAATAAAAAATATGTGTGAGTTTTTGGAAAATGTTACATTTTTGTTCTGGCGAAATTGCTTAGCCCATTTTGTACCGGAAATCCCAAAAGAGGTAACTGACAAACAGTGCAGGCCCAGATCAGACGCCGTTGTACGCGGCGTCTGATCAGGACCTATACTGTTTGCAAAAGGTTCAACCATTTTCCAAATACAATTTGAAGAAAACACAATCTGACTGGACTCCTGCTATATATAAGGAGGAAGATTCAATTTGGTACAAAAATGGTTTATTAGACAAGTTTTTCCTCATTATTTCATGAGTATTTTTATGCGTTTGCAGTAGAGCGTATAATACGTGCCCAAATTCAATGCTGAAAGAGTCAACTTCAGATGAAGCTGTATAATATGCACGCAGATTTTCCAGGTGAAG
This sequence comes from Lucinisca nassula, assembly GCA_963580285.1. Classification (NCBI taxonomy): domain Eukaryota; kingdom Metazoa; phylum Mollusca; class Bivalvia; order Lucinida; family Lucinidae; genus Lucinisca; species Lucinisca nassula. Next base: position 29,153,184 of record OY757012.1, on the reverse strand, counting down.
CAAATTCCCGAAAAGTTAACCCAACCGGTTTGATGCTTGGGTCATACTGGGCTTCATCAGTACCCAGTTTCCCATTACGATAACACCTGTGCGACATTGTGCATTTTTTCATATCTCCAAAATGGCTACTTTTCTGACGAAAATCCATGATATTTTGTTGTTGCTGCTCGTTAGAATCGCCTCATTGAGGCGGTTCTTACAAATACCAACAATGTCCACATGGGGACTGTGAATTCTGCTGATTTTCATAGTGTTGCCTAGGACAGCAATTTCATATAGCCATTATTTCATAATGAATGGTCCGTTTTACATCAAACTCGGCATGAATGTTAACTGGCCTGTAGCCTTTCATGGAACCTTTTTAGGCTAATTCATTGTTGCCATGGTAACGAGGGGGCTCAAAATTGTCAAAATCTGTGATTGCATATGTATTTTTGACCGAATCTTAATCTTCACACTGCTGTCAATGCAACAATTAAGGGGTTTAGCACTGGTGATTTTCACTGTCTGCAGCATGTTTTGCCGCAGCCAGCGTCAATTTCGAGTCATTTTTGACTCCAGACACCCTCAGACCCTCAGATTTTATTCCAGCGGCTCGCTGGGACATACCCCCCGCCCCCATTTTTGGTTTGGCCGTGAGAGGGAGCGGGGGTGTGCAGGCTACCATCCCACTTCAAAAGCCCCATGGGTAAATTTTTGGTTGGGAGCCGCCCGAAAACAACAACAAAAAAAAAAAAAAAAAAAAAATCAATTTTTAGGACAACTTATCCTAATCTCATCATAGCTATCCAGGGGTGGGAAATGCAGATTTGAGGTGGTTCTGGGGCTCAAAAAACGGTAGAGGGTTCAGGCACGTAAAAAGGCGTATCTGAGTGGGAAGGGTTAATTAACTGGAATCTTGAAAAAACAACAACTCTAAAATGTATTAATTACAAATATCATATTCTGCAATGAAATGATAAAAAAAAAAAAAAAAAAAAAAAAAAAAAAAAGCAACATTATTTTGATAAGTTTCGATCTTATTTATTAAGCCAAATTATGATGTCACTATAATTAAGTAACTGTATATTGTCTCGGATCGGTGAAAATAGACCAACATTATTCCAAATTTGAGACTTTGTTTTATGACTGGAAGCAGTTGTACGCCCCCTTTCAAGATTATTTTACTTATATTACATACGTATTCATCGGAATTGGCGAGAACCGGAGTCCCGGGACATAGAAAAAAGAAAGAAAGAAAGAAAAAGTAGAATGACTTGTAAGTTGAAAATGTCATAAACTTTTTCAAGCCAAAACATAAATATATAATAGTTGGCCATCCGATCCCAAAAAAGATTGATATTTTTACTTTTGATGGCAAAATTGAGTAGAGTATGGTACCCATGCTAAATGTAATCCTTGATGTGTGTCAACAATCATAGGGGTGGATGCCACGTCTGGAAATGCGTCTAATGCTCAGAAGTAGGTCAAAGGTCAAATGAGTGCAAAATAAACATGAAACTATTTATAACTCTCTTTTAACACATATTTGGGGAAAATGTTTGCTTAAAATCACCATAAACTACTCAGGTGCGGTGAACAATGGAAAATAATTATAAAATTCCCTCAAAGTATGTCAGTCTTATAGGTCAGGGGTCATTTAAGTGCAAAGCTCGTGAAAAACGGATGTTTTCTGAACACATTTTGTTATATTTTGCATAAGGTTGTGTTGCTGACCAGTATTTATTATACCCCCGCCATACGAAATATGCTATGGGGGTATACAGTTTTCGTTCTGCCGTTCGTCCGTCCGTCTGTCCATGTGTCCGTCCTTCCGTCCGTCCATCCGTCCATTAACATTTTGGTTAAAGTTTTGCGTTAAAGTTTCTAAGACATTGTATCTTCTGAACCCTTTGATAGATTTAGTTGATACTTACACTGAAGTTACATACTGGTCTAAAGATTTCATTGATGCATGTCCCACCACCCACAGTGACCTTGAGGTCAAGGTCACAGACTTAGAAATTTTACATTTGGTGAAAGTTTTATGACAGAGTTTATAGATGCCTGTATGTTCTAAACTCTAAGACAAATTCAGTTGATACTTGCATCCATGTTGCATACCAGTCCAAAGATTTTGTGCTGCATGTCCCTTCTCCCACCCATTGTGACCTTGACCTCAAGGTCACAGACTTAGACATTTACATTTGGTTAAAATTTTAGGACAAACTTTATAGATGCCTGTATGTACTAAACTCTAAGACAAATTCAATTGATATTTGCATCGATGTTGTATACCAGTCCAAAGATTTCATTGATGCACACCCCACCTGCTTCAGTAACATTGATGCCCCCACCCCTTCAGTAAGTTTGAGTGCCCTCACACTCTTGTAACGTGTATTTGATTAGAAAATCTGCTTGTTTACATGGATATGGGATAAATGGAATAGAAAGGGATACAAATTTTACAGACTTGAATCACTGATGATCCCCGATATTTATATAGCACTGGAATCTTTCTTTGTGACTTTGTTTCTGTAATGGGTCTGAAACATTGCCTTTGCGCAACTACCGTAAGTCAAATCGCGACTTCCGTTGAGCTAGCCTGTCCGACAACAGGTTGTATTAGTCAGAACCCACCAGCTGACTGAACCGGGTTGCCAGGCCGGTTTTTATCACAACATAGACAGAATACAACACTGTGCAATTTCTAAAACAGAAAAGGCGATATAAAATGGTTTTACAAGCATTAAATATTTTCAACTAAAATGTTACTCTGTTATGAGCAGGCCCGATTTTAACACTTTCTATGTGTAAGACAATTAAACATCAAACTTTAACCTTATCCCCTTAATTAAAATCACGCATCTCGGATAACTGGAAATAATAGATTAACCAATTAACAACACATAAAAACATCCTTTATGCGTGACTAAGCAGGTGCAAAAAGCTTGATATTTTTACGTTTGATGACAAAATTGACTAGAGTATGGCACTCATGCTAAATGTAATCCTTGATGTGTGTCAACAATCATAGGGGTAGGTGCCACGTCTGGAAATGCGTCTGAGGCCAAGAAGTAGGTCAAAGGTCAAATGAGTGCAAAATAAACACGGAACTACTCATAACTCTCTTTTAACATATATTTGGGGAAATTGCTTGCTTAAAATCACCATAAAACTATCCAGGTGCAGTGAACAATGGAAAATTATTTTAAATGTACCCTCTAAGTATGTCAGTCTTATATGTCAGGGGTTATTTAAGTACAAAACTCGTAAAAATAGATGTTCTCTAATCAAATTTTGTCATATTTAACATAAGGATGTGTTGATGACAAGTATTTATTACAATAAATACATTTGTTACGTGTATTTGATCGAAGTGAAGGCAATGATCAGGAATCGATTCAATTAACCCACAGCTCCCATCAGAGACACCAAAGGGAAAGAAACACAAACATGAAATAACTGGACCCTAATGGAAACATCAACAGCGGAAAGACAAAAGGACAGTTACTTTTTCACAAAATGGCCAATTGGCTATCCAAAACAAAATAATATAAGCGATACACATATTCAAAGACAAACCATAACACAACTAAATAAACCGCGACAGAAGAACGGCCTTGGAACGGTCAGTGAAGCGAATTCCGCTGGGGTGGGGGAGGGGGGGGGGCGGTCTTAAATCGATTTTATGCAGCTGTAATCCTCGCCCTTACTTCCGTCGCGATTTGGACAAATCATTTGTTCAGTCCGCATGAAAGCCTCCTAGCTCATCAGTGCAACATCTCACAGAACACAAAAATCAAAACAGCCACGGAGATGAAGAGATGAAACAACGGTGAGGACAGCAAGAAACCACTAAAATGCTGGAGCAAAAAAAACCAAAACTTGTACTCCGATGGGCCCGACCAGAGACAGAGCATCACGCACAAAACATTATTACATAAAACTAAATTCTCTCTAATTCTCAGCAAGCCATTACGCTGGGACCGTCGTAGAATCTAAGGCCTGACCCACCGGCGTGCAATTAAAGAGGGAAGCAAAGTTTTCAACTGTGCTTGGGTTAACTACCATGCATGCAGTCTGTCGTATAACCTTTATGTTGTACCCAATTTTTTATATCGAAGAATGATTCTACGAAATTGGGTGCTGAAGTCATTGAATTATATATATATTTTTTTCTGAATTTGTATACAAAGTCACCATAAATTTCGGGTTCCGATAGACCTTTTAAGACCAACATTGGATTTTGGAATTAAATCGGAATGACGTCTTCAAAATTTTGAAAAGGCTTTGTGTAGTTTATGATACCGATAGCCCTGATTAAGAAGTTTAGTAGTTAACAATTTATATCGAGTGTTAAAGTCAGCTACATGACTAGACACTCTGGCAAATCGAATTTATTGCGAAATGTAAACGCCATAGGATGCCGCACGAGGAACATCACCATCCAACAAAGGAAAATTTACAATCTCTAATTCAAAATCATCACGTTTATCATAAATTCTCCAGGAAACAAACCCATCTACAATAGACAGATGTAAATCTAAAAACGGAGCCTCGGTATCAGAAGAATTTGCTTTATTTAACTGAAGTTCTGGGGGTAAATCTGACTGATCAAACCATCGAAATAGGTATTGTTAATATTTAATTTACCACCCAAATATCTAGAAGTCGAGATACGAAGTTAAAATTGCTTGTTATTTATATATGACTATGTCTATCATTTCAGATTATGCGAAAGAAAGCTCGTATCTGTGATATCGGAGAAACCCCTATTTGGTTTGCATTGCATAGACTTGTCAATGTTGAAGTAAAATCATTAAATCATATGGGCGCAATCGCGAATACATATTAGCTGTTACCCTGTATATTGTAGTGATCTAAACGGCTCTTAAAATGAAGTGGCATCTTGTAAAATACAAACTTTGAAGACTGCTAAACACTTACATTAAGCGGCAGCAAATTTTGGCGCTTTTTATGAGAATACCTTTTTGCGGATTCATATCTTGGCGGATTTTCGATTTCCGAAGAAAAAGAATCGGTCGAATCTACAAAGCCATGTAAGATGACAAAAAATAAATCATCGGAGTTGGTCATCAACAGTGTCATGCAAAAACTGTAGTAATCAGTTAATTTTTTGTGTTCACCGCATGATTAACCCAATGTGCTACCTTGATAATCCAAATGTCTGTCTTGAGGTGTGTCACTTTCCTCTTATCTAATTGGTTTACCCATCATATTGAGCTCACAGTTAAAGCCATCAATCAATTACTAATTACATCCAAAATTTTGACAATAACTCTCAAGGTGTGCTTGTTTTCATTCAGCCGTTTTGAGCTGCCTTATGACTAGAACATTGTTTTTCTTTATTTCGGCTTCTAAAGAAGTAAATACACTTTTTCTTTTGTCACCGATGATGCCTATGACCTACTGACACATTTTAGTTGTGATGTGTAAAATAAAGTTTCTTCTCTTGCATTCTTTTTACTTTATTGGCGGATTTTTATTTTGGCGTTTTTTTCCTCACTGCAAATAGCGCCAAAATAAAATGACCGCCAAATATAAGTGTTTTACAGCAGCTGCACGTGACCTTTGATAATGACCCACTTGTGTTGTTATTAGATATATCTTCATAAAATACTATATCCTTGATATGTCATTGTGACGTTTAGTAAGAACTCAGAAGACGATTTGGAATGTTGCTTATAATAATGGATGGCATGTGAATAAACAACATATTTTGCAAAATAAACATACTTTGCCAAATATGTACTTAAATGACCTTTGACCTAAGGCCGATTAGGTTGGCCATTATGCTGTTTGTATAATGTGTGGGTTTTATGCTTCCTAGATAAGGAAATGGCAACTCATTTGGCTTTGTTTCAGTTGACATACTAGATAACCCTTTGTACAATAAATATTGATGCATATTTAAAGAAAATTTGTACTTAAATGACCTTTGACCCTGGCCAAATCTATGATACAACTTCTTTTATCACATATGATAGATAAACAATGTCCTTAATACATTGCTTGTGTTTGAATTAACTTTATTTGGTCTACTTAGATAGAGAGAGGGTACAAATACCAGCATATACAAATTTTATTGTATTTTTGCACTCATTTGACCTTTGACCTAATTCTGAGGCTCAGGGGCATTTTCAGAAGTGGCATCCACCCCTATCACTTTTGCATGACACTAAAGAATACTATTAGCATGGATGCCATACTCTACTCCATTTTGTCATCAGAAGTATTTTGTCGTGGTTTGGATGGCCAACTATAACCTGTGATCGCAAATGACTAAAATAAATGGAAGCATTATAAAAATCAATGTAAAGAAAAATGTGTCCCAAACCCTGATGGCCATAGGGCAGTGGATATACATCATGTAAAGGATTGGGTCTAACCTGCTTTATCTGCAAGTTAGTACATATATGTAGACTACCACAGACTGTTGCTTCACGAACACATGTCTATATAAAATGAACCCCCCCCCCCCACGAACCCCACTTTTATATAGTAAAACTGGGGTTTGCAGGGAAAACCTTATTTTTCTTATTTCTGCTCTAAAATATAGATTGTGGGTACTCGTATAGAACCGAGGCGGTTCTAACGAGTATCCACAATCTATATTTTGAGCAGAAATAAGAAAAATGTAATTGTATAGGCGTGTTTTCGTAATGTAAGGTCGTCTATTTAGACCAAGCACTTCTGAAAAGTCCAGAAGGTGATGTCTTACTAGAGGACATTTGGTGTACATCACGGGAACAAGTCCGTGAAATGAACACATCCCTACCCCCCCCCCCCCCCCCCTTTATTGAGAAAACTGGGGTATACGGTGGTATACATATTTTCTTATTTCTGTTCCAAGATAAAGGTTGTGGGTACTCGTTAGAACCGCCTCAATGAGGCGGTTCTAACGAGCACCCATAAGCTATGTTTATAGTATAAAATAGAAAAGTATCACGGATTTTCATCAGAAAAGTTGCCATTTTGGAGATGTGAAAAATGCACTATGTCGCACGGGTCTGTTATCGTAATAAGAAGATTTAAATAATATGACTGTACGATTTTATAAGAAGAACTGGTCTCGATTTCAGCTTGTCTTAAAAGGGAGTTTACTATAAATCAAGTGCCCACTCACGGCTGTATGACCCGAACTTTCTTGTAGCCCGAGCGAGGCTTGCTTCGTGACCCTCAACACCAGAGTTCGAAACTCCCAAACACCTTTTTTTTTCCTTATTTCAGTCGACACACGATAAAAGGGCCCTTAGCGGTCTCAAATTCACATCACACCATCACGTGAACAAGTCCGTGAAATGAACACCCCCTTACACCCCACTTTGTACAAAGAAAACCGGGGTTTACAGGGGTAAACATATTTTTCTTATTTTGACCCCAAGACATAGGTTGTGGGTACTCGTTAGAACCGCCTCAATGAGGCGGTTCTAACGAGCACCCGCAACCTATGTTTGCAGTATAAATAAGAAAAATATCATGGGTTTTCATCCGAAAAGTAGCCATTTTTGGAGATGTGAAAAAATGCACTATGTCGCACGGGTGTGTTAGCGTAATGCTTATCAAATGCTCATGTGCATCAAATTTATAGGTACATGTATATAAAAATGATCTTTTGCATGAAGCTACCTCAGAGCCTCTTCTAAATGTCGACGACCAGCTAAGGACCTTGCGAGACTGCGCGCGTAGACTGCGCATGCGCGGTTTCGCATTAGCCTTTGCTGGTCGCATAGGCGATAATGAACCTTTTCTCTTCACCTGACTGTTGTAAGACATAGTTTTTCCATTTCACGGACATGTTAACACATGCCAACACATGAAGAGTCAAGAGTCTGAATCCATTACGCAAACACGCCAATACAAATACATTGCCACCTTTATCACAGAAAAAATGAAAATTTTATGATGAAAAATTGTGATATTTTTTTTATTTCTGCTCAAAATATAGATTGTGGGCACTCGTTAGAACCGCCTCATCGAGGCGGTTCTAACGAGTACCCACAATCTATATTTTAGAGCAGAAATAAGAAAAATAAGGTTTACCCCCGGAAAACCCAGTTTTACTATATAAAAGTGGGGTTCAAGGCGGTCAAATTTATATAGGCATGTTTTCGTGATGCCATCGTCAGTACTGCCCTATTAGTAAATTGGTGGGCTGTGATCCCTGGCAATAGATACGTTTTACTTTCTCCCGCCCATCGGGGCTTGGAGAAATAGATTGGGATGCATGTTGCTTCCAGGCAGAGCTTAAACTGACCACAAATAAGTGCTGATATACCGCTTAGAAGGACTAAGCCTTCCCAGGTAAAGTGGTGCGAGTCAGACCGCCCAATGCATATAAACGTTTTGGTTTCATTGGGCGGCAGGGCTTGAGATGTCGTTTCATCTCAATGTCGGGTAAAAGTCCCACAAAATAGGAAGCAGCGGCTCCAAAATGACCTAAATAGTGTTGACGGGGACGTTAAACCTCAATTCAAACAAAACAAACAAAATACGGTTTTCGGAAGGCATTGATATTTGCCGGGATCAATGTTAATGACCAACATTCAGCATTCAACATTGTGAGTCACATCTTGAGAAAACCTGTTAAATATCATTTGCAAACACTCATGAGGCAGATTAGACTGCGTTCGCTGCGCGCTTGGATAAAAAAAACATTACAAAACATGCCTATTCAAATATATTGAAAATATTACTACCAAAAATGAACATTTTCAGATGAAAATTCTAATATTTTTCAAATTTCTGCTCAAAACTTAGATTGTGGAAACGCGTTATAACCGCCTCGACGAGGCGGTTCTAACGAGTACCCACAATCAACAATTTTGAGCAGAAATATGAAAAATAATAAATACCTATATATGAAAACCCTAATTTTACAGTATAAAAGTAGGGTTAGTCGGGGTCAAAATTATATAGACATGTTTTCGTGATGTTCAGTTTTACTGTTTTAGGTCTAAACTTTCACGGCTTTTGCAAGTGTTTGTTTTGTTTGATTGAGGTTTAACGTCCCCGTCAGCAATGTGTAGGTCACTTTGGAGACGTTGCTTCCAATTTTGTGGGAATTTTACTCGACACTGAAATTAAATGATATCTCAAACCCTGTCGCCCAATGAAACCAATAGGGGTTATATGCATGGACGGCCAGACTCACACCACTTTTCATAAGCAGGCTTTTTAGAACCTCTTATGCGGTTTACCTGAACTCAAGTGCGGTCGGTTTCAGCTCTGTGTGGAAGCATCATGCAGCCCATTCTATTTCTTCAAGCCCCTATGGGCGGGTTCCGTGTTTTACCTGGTCGCAAATCTAAAAGACATATTTTTTGCGTGACTGGGCTCATTTTATAGTGCACGATTGCATACAGTACCGCTCAAGTTCCCTTTTGTCAATTTATCTACATTGAATTTTCAAGGAGCTGTGTCTAACTTTGACGTAAAATGACATTGGCAACGCGGTTCACCGGAAGAAATAAATGTCGAACAAAATGACTGCAATACCGTTACGAGACTAAAGTTTCATATGTCAAGATTTTGGATTCAGGATAAGAGACCAAAGTTGAATAGGTCAAGAATGTGGCTGCTGAAATTGAGGCCAGAATTTAGTCGGTCAGGACAACGACAACTTCTGCCTTTGCAAACAGTGTAGATCCAGATCAGATGGCTTTGAGCCATCTGATCAGGCACTACACTGTTTGTCATGCAGTTTGTGAAATTAAGAAATCTTTTATATCAATTTATTTGATTGGTTGAAAATCAGCAATGGGAGTGGCTTAATTAATTTATGCAGCGGGATAAAGGTTAAATGCAGAAAAAGGAAGACAAACATATTCTAGGTCAACACTTCGACTGATGAAATATGAAGTTTAGTCTGATGGACATGTTCTCAGCTTCAAAAATCGTGGGTGAAGTGAATATGGACAAGGAATCGAGCTGCACTGCATTGTAAATAATGAGTTCAAAAGTGATACTTTTTCGAGTGTTGGGGTGTGTGTGTGTGGGTGGGGGTGGGGGGGGGGGTGAAGGGGGCTTCAGAAGCTGAAAAGTGTTACGTGTTATTAGGATCCCAATTAAGGCTTCAAATTATTCTTAATGCACTGTAATGAAGCTCAGCACTACAGACTAAATGAATGTTTATTTGTGTGTTATTTGTAGAAATCTTTAACATCAAGAAGCTGTCCTTTATAAAATGAACCTAAAAGGCAGAGGACATCATTCAATTTTAGGTCATGTAGTTTATTTAATTGCATTATCCACCTACTTCCGAGCAATAACCATGAAATAAGGAAATGCTGTTTGACAAATGTTTTGGCATTTAGAAAAAGGAAATGCAGCCTCAGTGATTATCATAATAACCCATTGTAAATGCCACAAACATGCTAGTTAGCATTTGATCAAGTCCTTATAAATAACACTATAGACGTTAGGCTTCAGTGTGTATCTATGAGGCTCAAACAGGTACATGTAGTTGGAAACATAGGTAAGTGTTCAACTTCTTTATGTAGTTATGAAACTTATGTTTCACTTTTATATTTGGTAAAACATAGCACAGAAAACAATGTATTTGAATGTTTACACCTTCAGGGGAGGTAACTTTTGTCACCTATGTCAATAGGGGTCAATTCTTAAAGGAAAGAATTTGCTTCGGAATTCTTAAAGGAAAGAATTTGCTCCTCCGGAGCAAATTCTTTCCTTTAAGTGTTGACCCCTTTTTCAGTGGGAAAGGGCTTATAGAAAAACGACCAGGAAGTTCCGAAAGTTGCGTCTCTTTGAAAAATGGCGGAAAAATCTGCCATGTGTATCCATTCCCCTTAAGAACTTTGGTTGGCATTAAGTGTTTAGGGTTGCTGTTAAATCTAGTAAAACTAGTTATGTCTTTGATAAACCTGGTTTGCTCATCTATTCAGACTTTCTCTACACTTCTTACCAATCAATAAGCGGTTCGATACCTTCCGGGGTTGGCAACATTCTTTTGTGGAGATTGATCGTGGAATCTTCTCTACGGCCATTTTCTCCCTTCCGCTGATTCAAGAAGGGCAGTTGTCAGTTTCTGGCGAAAGAATGTGCACTGTAATGGTTAACCACCCACGCAAAAGCTTGCCCAGGAAAAGTGTGGATAGGTATACTGATCGGCTCAAAAATGACCTAAATAGTGTTGACTGGGGCGTAAAACTCCAAAACAAACAAACAAAACAAAATCAATCAATAAGAAAAAACAAACAACAAAACTACATATTATTATGATGAACAACATTAGTTGCAGTACATTACCTTTGTTTGATTACTATTGCTTGACCGTCTATACAAATACATTGTAAATTTTAACGCCAAAATGACAATTTTCATATGAAATATTGTGATATGTTTCTTAATACTGCTCAAAATACATAGTGTTGGTACTACTTAGAACCGCCTCATCGAAGCGGTTCTAACGAGTACCCACAGTCTATATGTTAGAGTAGAAATTAGAAAAATAAAGCTTACCCCTGTAAACCCCCGTTTTACTCTATAAAAGTGGGTTCAAGGGGGTCAGAATTATATAGACGTGTTTTCGGGATACTAACCAAAGTATAAAATAAGTAAGCAAACAAAACAGCACATCATCAGAAACACATTTATGGTAATGAAAATTGTATAGCCTGCTATAAAACTTCAATAGCAACGTTACAAGCACTGCATCATGCCCCGCCACTGAACTGACATCAAGTAAGTTCCTTAACACTGTCAAAAATGAACTCCAAGTGAAGAAGAATAAACCTTTCTCTGTATAAAGTTAAATGAATAAACGTTCAAAGAGCCATATCTCGACACTCACATTCAAAGGCAAACTATAACCAAAATAAACCGCGACAGAAGAACCGCATAGGAAAGGTCAGTGAAAAGTACAGTCAAACTTCAATGGCTCGAACACCTTTAGGACAATGAATATCTGTTCGAGACAGGGGTAGTTCGAGCCACTGAGGGTAACTTCCAGGAGGCATAACGGGGTTAATTTTGAGACATCTTTTCGGTGCTTCATAATAAAATGTATGCTGTGTGTACTCATTAGAATCGCCTCGACGAGGCGATTCTAATGAGTACAAACAACATACATTTGCAAGATAAAAGTCGAAAATGTTCTTAATTATCCCACACTGCTTCTAATGTAGAGAAATTCCTTAGGTACTCAAAAACGGGTTCGACTCAGCCATGGTAAACGAGCCATCGGTGTTCAAGCCATCGAAGTTTTACTGTATTTCACTGTTAGGCTTAAATCGATTTTATGCGATTTTGCTATCTCATTTGTCGGGTTTAGGGGGAGACTCCTACTTAAAGTTTATTTCATAAAACAAGAACATATATAAAAAAGTGAATATTGTTGAAAAGAAAGATAATATCTATGGAACATTTGTTAAAGTAGTCAACGTTGCATGCACTCTATTGTTAATTGCAACTATCTGGCTATTTTTTACGTACAGGTAAATGTTGATTGACCCAGATAATCGGTAAAAGATTGATTAATATTCATGACCATGAGAGAGTACATGTAAAACAGATATCAACCAGTGGTGAAGGCATAGAATTGTTTACCCTTACATCTGAAAGAAGTGTCGATAACACCACTGAAGTTCAACATAATTCCTTCATTCGGACAGATGCCAAAATGGCGTGGGCACAGAACTTGAACTTCTGAAAATATATCTATATAACAATTGTGCAAAGATGACCACAGTGAGGATATTGAACACATGAATTGCTGAAGTAAAAACAGTTACAATCCAATATGTAAATAATCATTTATTAAACTGTTTAGTTGTACTCATGCCTTGTATGATCCTCAATATTATGCTTGGACAAAGGTAAAATTACACGTCATTAATACTTAAAGTCCTAGGTATGACCCTGAAGACTTTGCTTTGGTGAAGATATAAGTGCAATGACATTTTCTTTTCTTCAGCCAGATGCTGTCAGCGTTATGAGTGCTTTTCTTATCTGACATACATGATTAGGAACAGTAACCATGTACCAGCGATGGAAGAAGATCAGCTATATAAATTCATTGCTTAAGACAGAGTTCCGGAGATGGGATACCATAACCACCCCAGCTTTTTATTTGAAATTCGACCTAAGTCCATCAACAGCGACGATACAGAAAAACGAGTGAGGAGGCAATGGAGATATGAAATTTAAATTAACATTGACATAGTTTTCAGAGACAAGACATTACTGTGACTTTTATATAAGTTTTTATTATGAACTTGATGATATCCTGGTCATGCTGATCATTATAGAGTTGACTTGTTTGTATGAAGTTAACTTGTTTCATGATCATAGTTATCTTGGTCACTAAGCGTCTTGGTCATAAGGTAATATTTTCAAGTCATCAGAAACAATTCTGGCCATTATAAAGTAGACTTGTTTGTTAATTATAACTATTAATTAATGTTGCATAGTAAATGTGTTTATGTATATAATGGTCTGAAGAATGCTATAATTGTATGCAAATCGTATGTTTATGAAAACATGATCAGAACGTATAGGTTAATTAATGATGGATTTAATCAATTAAAGGTTAATTGATTTACTTAAAGAAAGGGAAGTGTGTAACATAATTATGTTTATACAGGAACAGTACGACAGAAAAAATACTGAAGGGTCATAAATTAAGGGAAACATATTTAGAATGAAATAATATTGAAAGGTCGTAAGTTTGTGCGTGGCATTTTAGTTGTAGGTATTTTCTTGATATAGCAGCTTCATTTTAGTATTCTAAAATATCACTTCTATAACTTTGTACAAGAAGGCAAAGACCGTTCTTTAGCTGCACTTGCATGTAACTTGAAAGCCATTCAAAGCATAATTTGATAATAATATGGTTTAATAATGAGCCAGCATTGTTTCGTAACTATGTGAGTGTAAAATTTCCACTTTTGATTTGTTTTGGTAAATGTCAATTGTACAATAGACAACCAACAATCATGTCAGTCATTTAGGAATTTTTTCACCACACACAGATATTTATTAATGATTATGACAATTAACTTAATGCACGTCATATTTACAAAAGCTGGTGCAGCCCTCCTTACATATTAGAAATGCATGGCACAGCAATCATCCAGTGTATGTTATTAGTTCATTAATTATAATTGGACTGATTGTGTATCATTTGAAGCTGTTTTGGTATTATATTGCTATGCTGGAATGTTATGACAATTTGCTGCTCGTTATTAGAACTGCGCTTCTGATTATGCTTATCAGTTTTTGGGTTTTGATTTTGAAGAGTTTTTTTAGACTTAGCTTCACAGCGTTGAAAAATAAGTTCTGAATAGATAGATTCTTTGGAAGCAAAGAATACACCAAATAAACGAAAATACCATCTCGGTTTTATTGAGTCTGTTCATGACCAGTATTTAAATGTGCAACAGCGGCCACGTCCTCTAGCACCGGCTTAAGCAGAATTCTTTTTATAAAATGATTCTAAATGAACTCAGTAATCTCAAAGGACCAGAAAATATAATCTGCACAGTCACGTACTCTTGAACCGGCTTAAGCAGAACTCTTAGCAAAATGATTCCAAATGAACCCAATAATCCCAAAGACCAGAAAATATAATCTGCACTATGATGATGCACGGAGAGTCATTTTACGACCGACGTGCGGCACAACACCAGCTGCATTGAAGGTGAATAAATTCTGAATAAATAGATCCTCTGGAAGCAAAGAATACAACAATTAAACGAAAGTAGCAGACTCGTTTTAATTGAGCCTTTTCATGACCAGTACTGAAATGTGCAACACCGGCCACGCCCTCTAGCACCGGCTTATTTTCAAAATTATTATAAATGAACTCAATGACCAAAAGAGACAGAAAATATAATCTGCACTATGATGATGAACGGGGATATTTTACGGCCGCCAGACGGCACAACACCACCTGCAGTGAAGATAATAAAGTCAGGAATAGATAGATCCTAGGCAGACTCGGCTCTGAAACGCTATTGTTAAATTTTGGTTGTCAGAATTAAAACAGAAAATCTTTACAATGGACTTGAGTTTGATGTTGCACTGATGAGTTAAGAGGCTTTCATGCAGACTGGACAAACTATTTGCCAAATCGCGACGGAAATAAGGGCGAGGATTGTGGCCACGTAAAATCAAGTGGCATGCGTTTTACTGACCGTTTCACGGCGGTTCTTCTGTCGCGGTTTATTTGTGTTATGATTTGTCTTTGAGTGTCTGTATCGCTTATATTATTTTGTTTTGGATAGCCAATTGGCCATTTTGTGGGAAAGTAACTGTCCTTTGGGTTTCCGCTATTAATTTTTGAAAGTTGATTTATAAAATCAAGTTTCTATGTCATTACATTTCTACTTCTGGTACTGGACCGCGTTACTCCACTTCGGCTGTTCGTTCGCTGCATAAAATAGTCCAAAGGAACTCTTGAAAACTAATTTTGAAGGCATGGAACGTCGTTCGAAATATTTCGTTTTCAAGACTTTATACGGATTGAATATAAATTGGCACAAAAAGACATTCTGAACAGAATTCGAAAACAATACTCTAGGACATTTTCCTACGCGCTTTCCGATGATATTTATGTCAAGTGTACTCTTTCATCCCTGAGTCACTGAACAGGACACTTCTCGCTTGAAATATATTCTTATAGAAAGGAATTTCTGATAAGTTCACTGACATGATGGCAATTAAACAGTGTACATGTACATTCTGGCGAGACCTGCAAGCTACGTGCTGTCTTGTCAGGATCTACAAGGTTTGCATAGATACAATGTATTTTTACCTCGGCGTCTGCACCGGTCTACAGGGTTAAAAGGATTAGCTCGCTTCTCTGTGATTATCAGTGACCTACTAAACAACCCATAACTGGCCGACATCAAAAACAGTTATTCACCTGCTTTCGAGAGCTCTAATTACAAAAGATGAGTTGTGTTGTAAGCTGTGAGTTTAACATCAAGTTCCGTACTTTTAGCAAATAGTGAAGACCCCGATCAGACGCTACATTCTGTGGCCTCTAATCTGTCTTAACTGTTTCCGAATGTCCCAGTATTGAAACAATTGGCATTTATGGGTTAATGTATTTATTTGGAACAAAAACGTATTTTAATTCGCCTTGGGTAGTCGAAGTTCGGTAAACGCGGCGTCTGACCAGGGTTATAATGTATAAATCAAATGGTTTAAAAATTATCTTTTTTTTCGTCCAAGTTATTCTTCTTTTTATGTCCCGACGCCCGAAGGAACATAGCTCCAAGCGGCTGCACAGCGTATGTGCATCGTCGTATCAACGCAACGTTGATGCGACGTTGCTAAGACGTGATGTGCCCGCTAGGAGAACTTGCCAGTCTGTAAGATTATTAGCAGATGGGACAAGCACAGAATGTACTGAGCTAATTTGGAAACCATGAAGAAATTAGCAGACACGTTTATCTTTCTTTCTACCTTTTTTTCTTCGTGGGAGTAGTTGGGTGAGGCACAGGTGATGTGTATCTTGTATAACTGGGGCGTCCAGCTGATACTGACTTACATTTGGGCAAAGCCTGATGTCCTTGCAGCAGGTAACGGTAGATGGTGAGGGTTAATATTTCTTCAGTTTCTACACTTCCATTCACTTTGTCCCTCACCTTCATCTCATCTGCTATCTCTTCTATCCCCCCCTCCCTTTCTCTTGGAGAAGACAAAATAATCCACAAGGATTGACCTGTCGTTAAACCCAAAACAATCTATGAATCATTTTTATTTTCTTCATCGAATTTTTTAACCCTCACAAAATGACTAGATAACTGCTTGATCTACGACTGGCATTGTTATCATAATAATTATTCCTCATCAATCAACTTTCCTCAGTACTTTCAGTACTTTGATTCCATTAGGGTCTAGTTGTTTCGCGTCTGTGCTTCTTTCCCTTTGTAGTCTCTGATGGGAGCTGTGGGTTAACTGTATCGATTGCTGATCATTGCCTTCAAAGTAGAAGTAAAACAAAGACCAGGAATCGATACAATTAACTTACTCCGACCACCAAAGACACCAAAGGCAAAGAAACACAAACGTTAAGCGACCAGACCATAATGGAAACCCAAACAAAGGAAGGACCTAAATACAGTTACTTTCCCACAAAATGGCCATATGGCCATCCAAAATAAAAAGACACAAGTGACACACACAGTAAGTATCTATTTTACATTTTCCATATCACGAGACTTCATTTGTCTCATGTTCCACTTACTCCTCAGTTTCAATTCTTGATACTTCCGGACATAAACGAACTTCATTCACTTTTGCGATCTTTTTCAAACCCATGAGTGAATAAACTCGGTTAACGTTGGTCTGTTCTTACGCTGATAATAAATTCGAAGTTGCATCAAGTAACACTCAGGTCCCGTGTCTACAAGAGTTCTAAACCTTTGTTTATCAGTTTTAACCAAATAATAATTTGGACTGCCTGAAACGCTTATTTCATAAACTTTTTGAGGTGAATTTCCTTGCATGTTGATTAAGCTCTTTGCATCGACCTCTTTAGGCAAAGAGCGTCTTAGTATCCTGGTTGATTATTTTGATTTTGTGTTCTAGATCTAGATGACTCATTAGTGGTTTATTTTGTTGTTATTCGTTCTTATAGTCACTACTTACATGACCAAGTTCTCCACAATTCCAACATTTAATTGGTCGTTCTGACTGAGCAGTGTGCACTTTTTGATTTTTGTTTCTATTTTGATATCTGCAGAGTTGACCTCGTGAATGGTCTACATCCAGTGGTATGTCTTTTGTTTGCACAAAGTAATGCGTCATTTGAAACGTAGCTCTTAAATTTTGTTCATTGGTGGTGACAGCTATTGCTCCTTATAAAGAATCAGATTGTTCTCTTAAAATTTTCATTTGTAAACTCTCTTGGGTCTATCTGTCTACGAAAATGTTAATTAGCTGACGACCAACCGCCTAATCCCACACCTGATTCTGATAAACTTCCTTAAGCAGAGACAAAATCCTCTAAGCAAACACTTGCATATTTTAATCAGGCAATTGCTCCAGTTCGTAACAATGATAGAGAAAAATGAAGAAGATGGAACAGCTGACTGTTCTTTTAACTCTTGCCATATATTATTTGTATTTGCAGCCATATATCTCTGAGGTAACCCACTTAATGCATCCCCAGAAGATCGGTATGTCACTAAAATTTTCCTTGCATCTATTATACCTGCAACAATTGCATACGTTCCTTCGGTCTTAATCCATACCCTATAATTCTTTAAATCTCCATTAAATTTTACAACGGCAGTTGAAGTCCCTAGTGAAGTGAGAGCTTGCGAAACGTTCGCTAACCCTAATGTAAAGTTTTTGGAAAAACGTGTGGGACAGGGTCAACCTGAACTTGAGGCTGACTGTGTCGTTGTTGTCATTAAGCCATATTTAAAGTTTCCTTAAAGAATTATATAAATGGATTATAAGACTTACATCTGTTTGGTAATTGGTAATATCATGACTAACACATATACCCACAGACTGTAAAAGAAAACAACACTTGCTTTCCCTTCTTTTTACGCCATATTCTTTTTATTCTCGAAGGTCTTTCTTATCCTGCGAGCGGCACCAAAACAAGATTTGTAACGTGATCACGTCTGTTGTTCGTGATCTGTAGTATTCTGAGCCTGCTGCAGTATTTCTGCGTTGTGTACATTTTTAATAAAAGCCAAGTCCATTGTACAAATTTTCTGTTTTAAATCTGACAACCCTTATTTAACAATAGCGTTTCAGAGCCTAAGTCTAAAAAGAAACCAGTTTTTAAAAATCGAAACGCAAACACTGATTTACATGATCATAAGCGCAGTATTTACACAGACCAGTAAAATGTCACACAATTCCTGCATATCTATCTTATGACAAAACAGCTTCAAAATATACACAACCAGCTCCATCATGATTACTGAACTAATTACATGCTATGTCATGCATTCCTTATATGTCACGTGAGCTGAACCTGCTTATGTAAATATCACGTACAGTAAGATAATTGTCATAACCATAAACAAATAAAACAACAAACTTGACAAGCTGGAAGTCACCAACGAAAATATTTACTTCTCTGTTGCAGGACAGGATTGTGAAATAGGTATGGAAAAAAAATGACTGAATATTGAGCTTTCGTCCCATTAGTTATAGACTGCATTTATCAGCTGATTACTGTTGGAAAATCGTAGGCAGTGATAAAAAGCTGTCATCCAATTCTTCCGATGTAACTATCACTGATGAAAGGAGTCACAACTACAGATGCAGCAGCTGTTAATAGATCATCCGTCAATGCTGTTGCAGCTTACATAATGGCAACATAATGTGGCAAAAGACAATAAATAAGCGAATTAAAAACACTAACTAAATATTATTTTGATGCTACATTAAAGAATAAATGTAATCTGTTTTAGAAATCAATAATATTAATTATTCATATTCATTTTCACATTTTGTAACAACTTCAGCATCCAGTATAAATTACGTTTTTTTTTATACTTTCCTAGTGTGTTGATCTCTCGATTATTCTGTTCTGTACTTTATCTGTTCATTAATTCCTCTGTTCCGTTATTTCGTTCAATATTCTGTTGTATATAGCATATGTTATGTAATTCCAATGTTCGTTTATTACCTTAAATTTTCTGTCCTATGA
This sequence comes from Lucinisca nassula, assembly GCA_963580285.1. Taxonomy (NCBI): domain Eukaryota; kingdom Metazoa; phylum Mollusca; class Bivalvia; order Lucinida; family Lucinidae; genus Lucinisca; species Lucinisca nassula. The sequence continues at coordinate 29,133,536 of OY757012.1, read as the reverse complement.
ATCCTATGTTCAGTACTTCCTATGTTTTGTTATTCTGTTCAATATTCTGTTGTATAAATCCCATGTTCTGTAATTCATATGTTTTATAATTCCCTGTAATTGTCTGTCCTATAAATTCTATGTTCCGTACCTACTCTGTTTTGTTATTCTGTTCAATATTCTGTTGTATAAATCCCATGTTCTGTAATTCCTATGTTTTATTATTCCCTTTAATCTTGTGTCCTATAAATCTTATGTTCAGTACGTCCTCTATATTTTGTCAAGCCCCTATGGGCGGGGGCCGTCACAAAAACTTTAACCTTGATCATAACTTCAAAAGTATTTGACCTAGCCCCATGAAACTTCACACACTTATTCACCATCACAAGGGCTACATTCTGACCAAGGGTCATAACTCTGTTGTCATTTTTCGCTGAATTATCTCCCCTTGAAATTTGGCAAAAACTCAGAAATTTGCTCCCACAGGGGGCATTGGTCACCTATAGTAACAGCTTATTATTATTATTATGATTTTTTAGATAAACTATATACTGCACAGTTCAAGTTTAAATTTGTTGCTGTAGTTGTTCAGTCTGGGACCACCTTTGAGACTGTTAAACTTTAGAACAGTCCAAAAGGAAGTCTTAATATAGGAATTTTACGGAACTACTGCAAATGTCCATTAAGAAAATCTTTTCATTTAAAAAAGACCCACCTTATATAGAATACACAAAAAGGGAGGTTTATAAGCATCAAAACAGTTGGTTGCAGTTAGGTCGCACCTATTTCATATTAATTCCCTTTAATCTTCTGTCTTATAAATCTTATGTTCAGTACTTCCGCTATTTTGTTATTCTGTTCAATCTTTTGTTGTATAATTTCTATGTTCTGTAATTCCTCTGTTTTGTAATTTCCTTTATTCCTCTGGGGCCAGTTGTTCGAAACTAACGATGTCGTTAGTTAACGTTTCCTTAAAACTTTGATCATTTAATATGGCAAATATACTAATAGTTTTGGTGAAAAAATGTGAGCAGCTTTTGCATTTGCAAAAGCTGCTCACATTTTTTCAGCAACAAATACAAATTTTTAGGTACTTAACTTGCTAGATTAGTTAACAATTTCACCAATAACGAGCTCTTTAGCTAACGAGGCTCTTGACAACTGGCTCCTGTTCTATATAACAAATATAGAAAAACAGGTGCCCAGGAAAAGCCACAAACAAAGATTACAGCCTACCAATGGCACCAAGAGGAAAAGTAACTAACAATGTGGAAAACACAAAAAGGAAAACACAAAAACAAAGCAAAAACCAAACGAATCAAAACAATACAGCAACCAGCTCCATCTTCCTCCACAATAGGTGATCAAGGTGCAACAGGCACAATTGATGAAAGTTGTATAAATAGTTGTAATAATACAGAACCATGGACACATACAACATGAAGAACCCCGTCGGAAAATCAGACAAAGCTACATTTAAAATAAACAACATCTGAACGGTCATTAGAGAGAACTACTGGGGAGTTAAAATCGAGTCTATGGGCCCAACCGTCACTCTAGGTTCTAATATTCTTGCACGCCAGACAAGCAGATCCGTGATTTTACCCTGGGATAGAAATTTATGTTCTGACCCTAGTGTTCCGACCCAGGCAACTAACACAAACCAGTGCTTCAGCTGAAGTGCACGACCCACCGGATGCTTTTAGCTTTATGAGTGTTACCATATATGGGTATGGCGGCCATTTTGGTCATGTGACCTTGACATAAAACGGTTCCCCCAATAAATGCGCCTTATCGTAAGGAGCAAAAATATATCTTATACTTTAGTACTGTATTCTGAATCGTTTGCAGGATAAAATCCAACACAAAAGCATATGTGTCAAAGTTTGACCTAGGCACAAAGAAGGTCAAGGTCAACCCAGGGTCACCATTTTAGCAATTTATGGTGGGCCTACGTTCCAGATGCTATTTATCAAGTTTCGTTGAAATCTGCACAGTGGTTCTGGAGAAGACTATTTTTGAAGGGTTTTTACCAAATATTGCTTGGCGGCCATTTTGGTCATGTGACCTGGACCCCATGAGGAAATTTTGGTTTCCCCCATCCCGTAGAGGCTCCATATGAAATTTGACTTCAATCGGCCCAACGATTTCCGAGGAGAAGCAGTTCGAAAATTTTCACATTTTTCGCCTCGGCGAGGCTGTACTAAATGGAATGTAATATTTCGCAAGTTCATTGATAAGATCTCATTGATATTTATCAGTATGCCAAAAATTGTTTAAATATTCCAAGCGGTTAAGTCACTATCACCAATTTTCACAAACGGGTTACGGACGGACAGATAGACAGACCATATATGGCTTGGCGGCCATTTTGGTCATGTGTCCTGGACCCCATGAGCAATTTTTGGTTTCCACCATCCCATAGAGGCTCCATATGAAATTTGATTTCAATCGGCCCAACGGTTTCCGAGGAGAAGCAGTTCGAAAATTTTCACATATTTCGCCTCGGCGAAGCTATACTAAATGGAATGTAATATTTCGCAAGTTCATTGGTTAGCTCTCATTGATATCTATCAGTATGCCAAAAATTGTTTAAATATTCCAAGCAGTTCAGTTACTATCACCAATTTTCACAAACGGGTTACGGACGGACAGACAGACAAACCATATATGGCTTGGCGGCCATTTTGGTCATGTGACATTGACCCCATGAGCAAATTTTGGTTTCCCCCATCCCATAGAGGCTCCATATGAAATTTGACTTCAATCGGCCCAACGGTTTCCGAAGAGAAGCAGTTCAAAAATGTTCGAAAAGTTTCACATTTTTCGCCTCGGCGAGGCTATACTAAATGGAATGTAATATTTCGTAAGTTCATGGGTTAGATCTCATTGATATCTATCAGTATGCCAAAAATTGTTTAAATATTCCAAGGGGTTAAGTCACTATCGCCAATTTTCACAAACGGGTTACGGACGGACCCAAAGAAGGTCAAGGTCAACCCAGGGTCACCATTTTAGCAATTTATGATAGGCCTACATCCCAGATGCTATTTATCAAGTTTCGTGGAAATCTGCCCAGTGGTTCTGGAGAAGACTATTTCTGAAGGGTTTTACCATATATGGCTTGGCGGCCATTTTGGTCATGTGACCTGGACCCCATGAGCAAATTTTGGTTTCCCTATCCCATAGAGGCTCCATATGAAATTGGACTTCAATCGGCCCAACGGTTTCCGAGGAGAAGCAGTTCGAAAATTTTCTCATTTTTCGCCTCGGCGAGGCTATACTAAATGGAATGTAATATTTCGCAAGTTCATTGGTTAGATCTCATTGATATCTATCAGTATGCCAAAAATTGTTTAAATATTCCAAGCGGTTAAGTCACTATCACCAATTTTCACTTACGGGTTACGGACGGACAGACAGACAAACCATATATGGCTTGGCGGCCATTTTGGTCATGTGACCTTGACCCCATGAGCAAATTTTGGTTTCCCTACTCCCATAGAGGCTCCATATGAAATTTGACTTCAATCGGCCCAACAGTTTCCGAGGAGAAGCAGTTCAAAAATGTTCGAAAATTTTCACATTTTTCCTCTCGGCGAGGCTATACTAAATGGAATGTAATATTTCGTAAGTTCATTGGTTAGATCCCATTGATATCTATCAGTATGCCAAAAATTGTTTAAACATTCCAAGCGGTTAAGTCACTATCACCAATTTTCACAAACGGGTTACGGACGGACAGACAGAATGACAGACTGACAGAATGACAGACTGACAGAATGACAGAATGACACGGTGATTTTAGGGCACTCTTAGAAAAAACCGACTTCAGTCGGTTGCTTTTTCTGCGGGTCGTGCAATTCTATTCAACTGCCGGAACTACGTCCGCACTACTTTTATTTTGTAAATAATATACATGTCCGAGCTGTCAAAGTTAACCGGAGTTGTTGTGCAAGAAAAAGAATCCAATATAGGGTTCTGTTGTAGATGGGCGTTTCCAACCCTCGGAATAACCGTGCTGAGCGGAACCTCGGCGTAAGCTCGGTTCCGCTCAGCAAGGTCATCCCTCGGGTTGGAAACGCTCATCTACAACAGAACATCATATCAGATTCTTATATTATTAACAGCACACAAAACAGTTGGTCCACATAAAGGTTGCCAACTCAATCAATAGACCACCGCAGTATAACATACAAGTTAGAGCAAATTGAAATACAAATCAAACCGAATAACTGTGATGAATTAACCCTTGTCCTGCTGAATATTTATATATGCCACACCCACTACCGATTATCAACCAATCAGATTACTTGATGCAAATTATTGCAACAAATTTACAATCTGAATGGCAAACAATGTAGATCCTGATCAGATGGCTTCGTCAGAAGCCATCTGATCTGGATCTACATTGTTTCAAAGATGAGGCATATCCGGGATTAGCAGGACATGGGTTAAAAATTAAAGTTGAGGACTCGTAGCTTGTTCCACACACTGTAAACTGTAGCTAAATAAAACCACCAGGCAGACCTGGCCCCGAGGTTATAAACCTTTTTTCATGCACAACTCAGCTGAGCATGAAACTTGTGTGGCTCATAAAAATCAAAATACTAAGAAATTGAGCGGGTTTTTTTCTTTCTCAAATAGCAGAGAATGTTATTTATCCTGCTCATAAATTTTAAAATGCCAACAGTTGTTGGCATTTCAAAAATTGTGAGCAGGACAAATTTTATGCTCAAGTGAGTTGAGCATGAAAGAAGTTTTATAACCACAGGGCCAGGAGTATTCAAGCCAAAATCTATGTTATGTAATTCATGTGTTCTTTCATAATTTCTCTTCTCTCTCACCTTAGTTACTTCACTAAACCTAATATATTTAAATGAACCTAATTGTATCTGAATCTTATGTAATTATTTTACATAAAATAAACAACTGCATGGAAAAGTTGTTATCGTGGAGAATCCAAGACATATGTGGTAAAAAATTCCTTAATATTTGACATAAATGTTAAATAGTCTATTATATGATTGCGATTTACTGAACAAACCTAAAGTGGAAATGTTAAATTCACATAGTTCCTGCATACCTATCTAATGACAAAACAGATTCAAAATATACACAATCAGTCCACTTATGATTAATGGACTAACAACATGCACTAGATGATTGGTGTGTCATGCATGTCTTATATGTCATGTGAGCTGCACCTGCTTATGTAAATTGTTTGTTTGATTTGAGGTTTAACGTCCCCGTTAACACTGTAAAGGTCATTTTGGAGACGTTGCTTCAAATTTTGAGGGACTTTTACCCGACACTGAGATGAAATGACATCTCAAGCCCTGTCGCCCAATGAATCCAATAGGGTTTATTAGCATGGACGGTCCGCCTCGCAGTGCGGTTCCTGGACAGGCTTAGATCCTCTAAGCGGTTTACCAGTACTAGTTTGCGGGCCGGATTCAGCTCTGCGTGGAAGCATCGTGCAGCCCATATATTTCTTCAAGCCCCTATGGGCGGGGACGTTGCTTATGTAAATATCACGTGCGTTAATTGCCATAATCATCAATAAATACCTAAATCTGCTAAAACAATTCCTAAATGATTTACATAATAGTTAAAATAGTACTGCGCTTTCTGAGCTAGTATCTTGAAACTGACAACGGTTATGGTCATATGGATAAGTACGGGGGGAACATATTTTGAATTGTGGCCCCCTCCCCATGGGGCGACGCCAGGGATCAAAAATCCATTTTGTACAAACATAGCTATGTTGCATATCAAAGCAAAGGTAATTAAATGCGGAATACAATGGTTCAAAACTTTTGCCCTGGTGGCATGTCTTGGGGTCACTAAAGGTAAAAAAGTAGGATTTTTGGGTCTTTTTCGTAGATTATCATACAAAGTCTCCAAGGCTTTTTGAGCTAGACTCTTGAAGATCTCACATGTAATAGCCTTATGGATAAGGACTGGAGGAACGTATTTGGAATTTGGATGTGAAACACCCGTGGATTGGGCCTGTCTCCACCCAAGGGTTCAAAAATTTATTTTGTGCAAACATAGCCATGTTACATATCAAATCAAAGGTAATAGAGAGTAGAATATAGTGGTGCAATAATTGTGCCCAAGGGTATGTGTTGGTGCCACCAGATGTCAAAAAAAAGTAATTTGGGTCGTTTTATTCTGGCATGATTTTCACAGCTCGAGGATATGCGATGGCGCGCAATCAACTTGCTCAAGTTATCTTTGATTTGATATGCAACATGACTATGTTTGAACAAGATAGATTTTTGACACCTCGGGTGGAGTCAGGCCCTGGCCTCACGGAAAAACACATCAAAATTCCAAATACATACCTCTCCAGTCCACGTCCATATGGCTGTTACCTATGACAGTTTCAAGGTCCTAGCTCAAAAGCCAAGGAGGAGTTGTGTGTTAATCGAAAAAAAGACATATAATCCTATTCTTTACCTCTGGTGACTCCCCCCTCCCCCCTAACATGCCTCAGTTTTGCATCACTGTTATCCATGTATCATCACCTTCAATTTGACACGCAACATGACTATGTTTGTGTTTGTACAAAATAGAGTTTTGACCCCTGAGCACCACTACCTGGCACCGCTTACATCGGGGGTGGGGTGGTGGTGGTGGTGGTGGTGGGCGGGGCGGGGCGGGGCGGGGCGGGGCGGGGGGTGGGGTTACATCAAAATTCCGAACAAGTTCCTTCAATCCTCATCCAGAGGGATATTATCTGCTACAGTTTCAAGATTCTAGCTCAAAATGTGTAGGAGAGTTGTTTGACCATCGAAAAAAGGACATATAATCTTACCTTTTTACCTCTGGTGACCCCCAAACATGCCTCCGGAGCAAATATTTGTACCACTGTATTCCAATCTTCATTACCCTCGATTTGATATGCAACATCACTATGTTTGTAGAAAATGGATTGTTGACCCCTGGATCCCACCACATGGCCTCGCTCACAAGGAAGGTCATATCAAAATTCCGAATACGTTCATTCAGAAAGAATAACTGCAAACAACTAAATAATGTTACCAGGAACCGGGAACCAGGAACCGGGAACTAACTTTACACTCATTTTTAAAGTAGAATTGATCTTAATTTTAGGTGGTCTTACTGTAGTTGTTCTTTCGGCTATCCGCTAGTGATGTTCTCATTAGGGTTTAGATACTTCATGTTCGTATTTCTTTCCCTTTGGTGTCTCTGATGGGAGGTGTGAGGTAATTGCCTTCACTTTTAGTTTACAGATTTCAGATAACTATATTTAAACAACATTCCAACGGTCAAAGCGACAAGAATAGAACGACTAAAATTAACATTTACTAGATTTTGTTATTCGTCAGCAAGAGTCACGTGGACAATAGCAGGCGTGAAAGTTGTGTAGTTAGTACATTTGGGTCAGTTTTTTTTTTTGGTTTTGGTTTTACGGCCCTTTCAAGATTATTTCACTCATATCGAGCCGATCGTTATTCAGAGGTGGGCGAAAACTGGAGTATCCGGAGAAAAACCACCTGACTTTCCGTTGCAGAATTTGGCGTCTGACATGTGACTCGAGCGTAGCTCGAACCCACAGCGGTGAGAGACCTAATGATCAAGAGTCAGCGCTCTTATCCACTAGGCCACGGCGGCCCGTACATTTGGGTCATCAACTTAAAAATGGTCCCGTCGATAAGACCAGTACAATGACATTACAAAAGGGATTGCTTTATGAATATTTTGGTTGTACTGTCTTTAATCGGAAAGCCAACATATTAACAAGCTATATTACAGGACAATAAACATATAAATATGAAGGGATGGTTTAAAAGTAAGAAGACAACATTTATAATAACAATAAAAATAATAAAAATAATAATAGTAATAATAATAATAATAATAATAATAACAATAATAAAGATATAGAAAATAAACGTTTCCCCTATAAACCTAAGATTTTCAACAGCCAACCCTCTGTATACCGACATTTAGAAGCCTCCGTGGTGTAGTGGTTATGCTACTCGCCTTGTAAACCAGGGGTCGCAGGATCGATCCCGGGCCCCCCAGACTTTCGGATGAGTCTTTTAACCGAAGTCCCGTCTCCGTATGACCTTAGCTGTTGGTTGGACGTAAACGTCAAACACTCACTCCTATACCGGCATTCGTTATTTATAACGACAGTTTCAATGGAATGGGCTTAGCCTAGATTCCGAGCGACATGGGCTGCCCTCGGTTTGGAAATGCCCAAATTGAATCTATAGTCATGAAAGATTCTTGTAATTTAATGCTCCAAAGAACAAATGTTATAGATATTTGTTAGAATCGCTTATTTTGTTAGAAAATGTCACATTCAATAGGTACAGTGACATTCCTCTATTAAGACCACCTAAAATTAAGACTAATTCAGCAGCTTATTTCGAAGGCTGCACTTAATCTTTCTTTGCGTTTTCTGCCTACAGTGTCCTCTGGTCAGGGGCCACCTTTGGGACTGTTCAAAAGTTGTCCTTAAAGGCAGTTATTCTTGATTATTGAGGACTATCATTTCATTACATAATACTATGTAGCCATCAGTGCTGACTGAAGAGAACTCCTATGCAACAGGTAAGGGGCCTCCTTGGGGAAAATCAATAACTGACTAACTGTTAACTAGAGTGTACCTGATTTCCCCCTTTAGTGCCTCAGTCAGGGGATTCAACAGGAGCTACTAAACACCCTAATAAAGGCCGCCTTTGATCTGCTATATACAGTATATCACAGGGGGGTGGGGGGCAATAAAACAATTATGAACACACGGTGTGTCCTACTGGCTAAGAATAAATGCCATTAAGACCGCTTTTGAACAGTCCCAAAGGTGGTCTTAATTTAGGAATTTTACTGCAGTATGAGCCGCGCCAGGCAAAAAGGATGTCTTTAAGCATATCTACCCATCAAAGACGAAGATCAGTCTGCGCTTACATGTAGTCTGATCATAGCTTTCACTATGCACTAGCATCAGTTTAACAAGTCCGTGTGTTGAACACCTCTATTAACCTCGTTTCATACAGGGAAAAGTGGGATTTACAGTGGTAAGCCCCCGCCCATCGGGGCTTAAAGAAATAGAATAGGATGTACGGTGCTTCCACGCAGATCTGGAAACCGACCGCAATGTGTACTGGTAAACCGCTTAAAGAGTCTAAGCCTGGCAAGGCAGAATGGTGCAAGTGGGACCGCATTTCGGTTTGTTTTGGCGACAGGGCTTGAGATGTCATTTCATCCTTAGGTCGAGTAAAAGTCCCAAGCTTTTGGCAGCAACGTCTCCAAAATTACCACAATGGTGTTGACGGGGACGTAAAACCTCACCATTTCTAAAACAACTAACAAACAAACAAACAAACAAACAAACGGAGGTAAACATTAGTCAAGTTCCTTATTTGTGGATGAAAATTAAGATTGTGAGTACTCGTTAGAACCGCCTCATTGAGGCGCATTTTGTCGGTTCTGACGAGCACCCAAAATCTATATTTGGACTAGAAATAAGAAATAATAATCAAATGTTTTCACCCGAAAAAGTGCTAGTTTTAATGATAAGGCGTGAAAAGAAATAGCTGTGTTTCCGCTAACATGCTGAAAAAAAATTTGGTCGGTAGGTAGGAGAAACTTTTTTTATTATTATTTTATTTTTTCTCCCGAAAAAAAAACAAAACAAAAAAAAAACAGGGTAGGACCTATATCTTTTATTTGTTTTTGTTTGTGTACATGTTTTTGCTAATAAAATTATCATGTTGAGACTTGCACTGTATATCATAATTCATTTTAGCTTCTCAAAAAAGGCAGTCCTGTAATTTGGAAGGTTCTAAATGCCAAAAAAAAAAAAAAAAAGGACTTAAAACGCGAAATTACTATGGGGAAATGCAAAGACAACACTGAGTAGGGTCGGAAATTGAAAATGGTAGGGTCGGTGTTTCAATTTTTATTTTGAGCTTTTGCTGATAAAAATAGCGGGGGTCTGAAACAGGGTCGGTCGGGTTAGCGGAAACACGGCTATTTTTAGGCCTAAGAAAAAAACGCAATTTTATCATAAGGGTGTGTATTGTCATCACGAAAACACGCCTAACGTATATAATTTTGACTCCCTTGAACCCCACATTAATAAACTTGGGTTTACAGGAAATATAGATTGCGGGTATCCGTTAAAATCGCTTCGGTGAGGCGGTTCTAACGAGTACATAGATTCTATATTTTTAGCAGAAAAAAAGAAAAATATCACTATTTTTCATCTGAAAATTATCATTTTTTCGGCGGTAAACTTTACAATGTATTTGTATGGGCGTGTTTTCGTAAATGTAATGATAAATTGTCACTTATGTAGTCAGAGAAGTTTGTATTCTGGCTAAGTTTGTCTGAAAGCAGATTCGAGATTTCCATCATGTTAACAAGTCCGTGAAATGAACACCCCTTATATAGAGAAAACTGGGGTTTACGGGGATATATTATTTTCTTATTTCTGCTCCAAGAGCAGCAATAACACAGCCATGTGACATAGTGCATTTTTTCACATCTCCAAAATGGCTACTTTTCTGAAGAAAATCCGTGATATTTGTCTTATTTATGCTAGGTTGTAGGTACTCTTTAAGACCGCCTCATTGAGGTGTTATAGTAATGCTCTGAGGACACATGCTCGAAGGACCCTTATTGCCAAGATGAGGAGGTGGGGGGTGAGGCGGGGGGGGGGGGGGGGGTTGTAGAAAAAAACAATTTTATGGGTACATTTAGCAAATATTTTGGGGGTTACTTCTAAAAATGATTATAGTATCCAAATACTTTGGTATTTTGGTTTGGCTCTAAATGCATACTTAAATACTCACTGAGTATTGTTGACAGAGTATTCCAGTCATATCAGAAGCTGTTTAGAAGCTGTTTCAATAATGTTTTTTTTTTCTTCTCAGGGAATGGTTGCATAAGGCGAGCGCTTTTTATAGCGCTTTGTCTGTTCTATGCAACGCTCGGCTCGATTGAGGCGCTTTCTAAAATGGCTGCCAAAATAGAACGATTTTCAAACCTGAAATATTCCAAGAAAAAAAGATGCGGCGCTTGCTTCAGTGATTGTTCTTGTTTTCTGTTGTAATTTCTGCTAAAACTGATAAGAAAAAGTAATGAATGGCTTAAAATTGACACTCAATACGTCGCGACGTCGGGTGTCGCCAATTTGTTTCGCCTGGTTGCTATGCAACGTAGAATAGGGCAGCTCCAAACATTGTTACGAAGCGCTACGAAGCGCTTTTTTGTGGCGGCCCGTTGCTTACACTTTTGCTACAGAACGCTTTGAAGCGCTTTGAAGCGCTCGCCTTATGCAACTCTCTCCAGTTCACTGGTTTTATAGTAATTACAGAACTATACTTATGTTATCAATACAATCATTATACGGGAGAAATAAGAAAAAAACAACTTTTTACTAAAAAGCAGGCCAGTATAATTTGGGAATACTTTTTCTGGGTATATAGATAGTCCTGAGGTAACGATCATATACTGGGTATATTTTCAGGAGTACATTGTTATTATTTTTTTTTGTGTGTGTGGGAGGTGTGGGGGGGGGGGGGGTCGAACACTGATTGTTGGTCCCAGCATATGTAGCAGTGAGTGAATGTTTGAGTTTTACGTCCCACAATTATCTAAGGTCATACGGAGAAGGGACCTCGAATTAAAGACTCATCCGAAAGTCTGGAGAAGCCCGGGGTCGATCCTGCGACCCCTGGTTTACAAGGCGAGTAGCGTAACCACTACACCACGGAGGCTTCTCCTATGTAGCAGGCAAAAGTCAGAGTACCCCACCCTGAGCCAATGACACTGTGAGAAAGCTCACTTCTGTAAATGTCATAATGGCTTCAAAAAATCCTCCTTGATCCTCCTTGCTACTCGCCTCATAAACCAGGTAAACCGGTCCAGTCTCCATCTTATCTTAGATGTTGCTGGGAAGTAACCGCACCCTAATCCAACACACAGAGAGCTTCAAAACAGAGGACCGCTTCATAAAGTGGGGAACTGGAGTTCACAAGCATACATGTATACTTTTTTCTTATTTTTTACTATACGTATAGACTAATGGTGATTTTACGGGGAATGGGAACACCTGGCAGATTGTTCCGCCAATTTTCAAATGGATACAACTTTCGGGACTACCCGTTCGCCTTTCTATAAGCCGTGTACCGCCGAAAAAGGGGTCTACTCTTAAAGGAAAGAATTTGCTCCTTAAGAGCAAATTCTTTCCTTTAAGTGTGGACCCCTATTGACAAAAATGCTTTTGCAGGAGTTGCCTTTCCAATCAAATTACATACTTGATACATTTGTTCAAACTGTATGTCAAACAAAGTAAATCCTGATTGATCGGTCATCTGATCTCGATTTACACTGTTTACAAAGGTAGGGGTTGTTGTGTTTACCAGGATAAGGCTTAACTTGTGAAATCCCAGCACTGTCTCATCTGATCTTCCGGTCACAATACACATACAAAAAAAAAAAAAAAAAAAAAAAAAAAAACACCCCTTTGGAATCAAAAATACTTTTGCAGGAGTTGCCTCCCCCTGAAGGTGTTCCCATTCCCCTTAAAAAACGATTTCATCTCGAAAACACGCCTATACAATTTTGACCACCTTGAACCCGACTTTTATACAGTAAAACTATGGTTTACAGGAGTACAACTTATCTTTTTCCTATTTCTGCTCTAAAATATAGATTGTGGGTACTCGTTAGAACCGCCTCGATGATTAAGAAATTAATCAGAATTTTTCATCTAAAAATTTTTTTTAGCTGTTAAAATATACAATGTATTTGTATAGGCGTGTTTCCTTAATGAAAACGATTTTATGGTGCTCATAGTTTGCATTGGTGTTCAGCTCACAGACTTGTTAGTAAAAATGCTGTGTAATGTTTTTTTTTTTCGACCACTTTTGAACAACCCTCGTCTATTACAAAACCTCACGTGAAAGCAAGGCATTTATAACGCGCACAAAAGTGAAGCTTTAGTAGTTACGATTAAAGATGGACACCATACGAACGCTGTTGTTTTTTATGTGTTTCCTGACAACCGGATTTGCGGTTGTCTTTGACAACAATTTCGAACAGAAACTCAAATCATACATAGATGTTAGCATGAAATGTCGCAATATTCCAGGCATGACACTAGCAGTAGTGAAAGGTATTTCGACTTTTTTGTCTTGTCAATGTCTATCTTCATGTCAAAAGTATTAAAATATTTCTACGGTTTTCAAGTATTACAAAATTAATACCAGTTAGGCGCCTCGTAGAACTGCAGGGCACCCTCGCTTCAACCAACCACCTGTATAATGAATTCCGTCAACACGATAACACATCCATGTGAATGGGCTCAGTGGCCTTATGGATAAGAACGGTGACTCTTAATCTCTCACCGCTGTGGTTCGAGCTTCTCTCGGGCCACCTGTGAGACGCAACGATAGGTCAGGTGGTATGGGAACTCCGGCTTTCGGCCACCTCGTGTTAACGATTGGCTCGAAAAAGTATAATAATATTGAAAGGGTCGTAAAACAAAACACATACAAAAATTAAATAAAATAAATAAATAAATAAATAAATATAAAGTAAATAAAAAATAAGAGATACCGTCTATATATAGATTAAATAAGGCAGTGCATTCCAGTAAGGGGAATGGGAACACCTAGGATATTTTTCCGCCATTTTTCAAAGGGAGACAACTTTCAGGATTTCCTGTTCGCTTTTTTGTAAGCCCTGTCCCACTGAAAAAGTGGTCTACTCTTAAAGGAAAGAAGTTGACCAGTATTGGCATGGGAGACAAAATACTTTCGTAGGAGTTGCCTCCCCTGAAGGTGTTCCCATTCCCCATAAATCTCAATAAACCTATTTTTCTTATGAAACGTTATAATACATTTCTCATTTATACATGGAACATGGGTTGTAGGTGCTTGTTAGGAAGTTCTAACGAGTGCCCACGACGTATCTCTTGGTACAGAAATAAGAAAAAAAAAGTATACCCCCTTACCCCCTTTGATATTTTATACTAAGTGGGATTTACATGGACTTTTGCGCCCCAGTCCCTCGGAGCTTCGAGTAATTGATTGGTCTGCATGGTGCTTCCGCACAGAGCTTTTGTTTGTTTGAACTGCGGTTTGACGTCACCGTCAACACTCCTTAGGTAATTTTTGGAGACATTGCTTCCAATTTTGTCGGACTTTTATCCGACATTGAGATGAAATGACGTCTCAAGCCCTGCCGCCCAATGAAGCCAGAAGGCTTATATGCATCGGACGATCTGACCAACACCGCTTTGCCCTGGCAGGTTTAATCCTTCTTAGCGGTTTACCAGTACTGGTGTGTGGTCAGATTCAACTCTACGTGGAAGCATCATGGAACCCTCGCACAGAGCTAGAACTGAGCAAACTGAGTTCTGGCAAACCGCTTAGAAGGTTTAAGCCTGGGAAGGAAAAGTGAGGCGAATAGGAGAGCCCCCGAAACCATAGCGGTTTCTTTTGCCGGGAAGGGTGTGATATGTCGTTTTATCTCAATGGTTATTTAAAGTCAAACGAAACAGGAAGCAACTTCTCGAAAATGATCCAAACAGTGTTTACGGGGACGTAAAACCTAACACAATTTAGGTCATTTAGGAGATATACAAATTACCGGTCCGACTAGCACCTCTGCTCCTGGGCATGCTCAGAATTAAGCGGATACCAGTACACAATATCGGTCTGTAGCAGCTCTGCACCATTCAGACCAATCTATTTCTCAAAGCCCCGAGGGGCGGTGCGCTTAACATAATGTATTGGTTGATTAATCGATTGATTGATTTAGGGTTTAATGTCACCGTCAACACTGTTTATGTGATTTTGGAGACGTTGATTCCAATTTTGTGGGACTTTTACCGGACATTCAGATGAAATGATATCTCAAGCCCTGCCGCACAATGAAACCAAAAGGGTTTATAAGCATGGACGGTCCGATTCGGTCCATTTCGTCTGGGCATACTTAGAGCCTTTAAGCGATTTTTCAGTACTCATGTGCGCGGTCGGTTCATTACGAAACCACGCCTTTACTAATACATTGTAATTTTTACATTAAAAAAAAAAAAAAAAAAACAGATGAAAAATTGTGATAATTTTCTTATTTCTGCTCAAAATGTAGATTGTTGGTACTCGTTAGATCTGCCTCATCGAGGCGGTTCTAACGAGTACCCACAATCTATATATTTTAGAGCAGAAATAAGAAAAACAAGTTTTACCCCTGTCGTGCAGCCCAATCTATTTCATCAAGCAGCGATGGGCGGCTCGCTTAAGTTAATGTATTCGTCAAATTCAAGAACTGAATGACAAACAGTGTAGATCCTGATCAGATGGCTTCTTCTGGATCTATACTCTTTGCAAAGGTAGATCTTGTTGTATTCAGCAGGGTAACGGGTAACAGCACAATCATATTTAAGCTTTCTTTTTTTTTCAGGCGATGAAGTATGGTCCCATGGCTTTGGAAAAGCAGACATTGCACTGGGCAAGGCGGTTGACTCTGACACCAGATTTGAGATAGGCTCCGTTACGAAATCCTTCACAGCGACTCTTGTTGGAATAATGCTTTCAGAAAATGGGTATCTTTATTGACCCATTTTGTACCGAAAACCCCAAAACGGGTACCCAGGCAAACAGTGCAGGTCCAGATCAGACGCCGCAGAACGCGGCGTCTGATCAGGGCCTACACTGTTTGCAAAAACGTCCAGTAAATTTCGAAATAGATTTTGAAGAAAACCACAACCTGTCGCCCCTAAATTTTGAAATGGACTCCTGTTTCAAATAAAAAGTAAGATTCCTTTCGGTACAAAAAGGGTTAAATATACCTGTCACGTGCATGTTAAGACAGTCTTGCATAACGCGTCACGAGAACCTATGTAATTTTGTCCTCTTAAAACCCACTTTCATATCATTACGAAAACATGCCTATATAAATGCATTGTAACCCTTATCATCCGAAAAATGAAAGTTTTAAGATGAAAAATTGTGATATTTTTCTTTTTCTGCTCAAAATATAGATTGTGGGTAGCCACAATATATATTTATCGAGGTGATTCTAACGAGTACCAACAATCTATATTTTAGAGCAGAAATAAGAAAAATAAGGTTTACCCCTGTAAAACCCAGTTTTACTGTATAAAAGCGGGGTTCAAGTGGATCAAAGTTATATAAGCGTGTTTTCGTGATGTATTCAAACTAGGGTTTACAGGGATATATGTCATTTTCTTATTTATGCTAAACCGAAGATTGTGGGTACTCGTTAGAACCGCCTCGCCGGTTATAACGAGAACCCATGCTCTCTGGTTTGGGTAGAAATAAGAAAATTATCGAAATGTTTTATCTGAAAATTTTCATTATTTTCTGCACTAAAATTTTCAATATATTTGAATAGTCGTACTTTTGTGATGAGGTAGTAAGTACAAGGTTTCTTATATTGCACAAAATATAGTTTTTTAACGTGAACAATTGTTACATTTTTCCCGCATTAGCCGTAATTATATGTTGTGGATGCTTGCGTTTTCATGACACGCATTTGCTAATGTGATGTGAGGTCTTCATTAAACATGCACTGACATTTGTCTTTTTCGACAGTCTTTCAAAAAGGACACGAGGAATCTTATGATGAAAAGGTACCCGCTTGTTTAGGTCGTTATTTAGCTCAGCTTGTTGTTCATCTTATGTAGTAAATATGTTTATAATCTTGCAGAAAAGAAAATGCGCCACATTTTCCAGCAAAAATACCAAAGTATTAGATATTAACCTTGGTAGACCAGTTAACAGTCTGATCTTGATAAGCTAAGGATGCTTTAAGGGGAATGGATACATCTTCAGGGGAGGCAACTCCTTCAAATGTATTTTTGTTTTCAATGTCAATAGAGGTCAACCCTTAAAGGAATAAATTTGCTCCTGCGGATCAAATTCTTTCCTTTAATAGTAGACTCCCTCTTTCCATGGGACAGAGTTTATAGAAAAGCAAACAGGAAGTCCCGAAAGTTGTCTCCCTTTGAAAATGGCGGAAAAATCTACCAGGTGTATCCATTCCCTTTAAACAACCGCCCCCAGTTTTAGATGTACATTTTACATTTACATTTTGCTGTATTTAGTGTTTCATTACGCGAACACGCCTATACAAATACATTGCCTCCTTTATCGCCGAAAAAATGAAAATTTATGATGAAAAATTGTGATATTTTTCTTATTTCTGCTCCAAATATAGATTGTGGGTACTCGTTAGAACCGCCTCGTCGAGGCGGTTCTAACGAGTACCCACAATCTATAATTTAGAGCAGAAATAAGAAAAATAAGGTATATCCCCGGAAACCCCAGTTTTACTATATAAAAGTGGGGTTTAAGGGGGTCAAAATTATATAGACGTATTTTCTTGATGTATGTCCTATCTATAACATGATTTTCTAGGTTGAACTGGACTGCCAAAGTTACCGATATTCTGGGATCCGGATATGAGTTTGGTGACCCCTACCGAACGAAGGAACTAACTGTAAGGGACCTGATGTCTCACAGGACTGGGCTGGCGAGGCTGGACGTACCTGGACTTGTAGCAGGGATTCCTAAATCAGTTTCAAGGACAGAATTTTGCAAGTAAGCTAATTATGTAGATAACTTTCATGCATAGCAGCATCACCAATAAAAATCTGCGCTAACGACACATTGCGTTTACATGTCCGTTGATTGTTAAGCAATCACCGGGCCTGAGAGCCCTAAAAACAGTATACGTATTCCTTTGTGTTCCAAATCAAAGCTTGTGGGTACACGTAAGAACCGCCTCATTGAAGTCATTAGGTCTCTCACCGCTGTGGTTAGAGCCTTTGTCAGGTCACATAAATGACATCAAGTGCTACAACGGATGGTCAGTGAGGCGGTTCTAACGAGCACCACAACTTATGTTTGCAGTATTTTTTAAAAAAAATATCACGGATTTACATCAGAAAAATGGCCATTTTGGAAATGAGAAAAATGCACTATGTCGCACGGCTGTGTTATCCTAAAGTTTTCATGCGCATCTATTTAAATATTTTTTTCAGACGCATGAAATACTTGCCAGAGGAAATACCATTTAGAGACGGCTTTATTTATAACAACTACATGTTTATGATGGCCGGCCATGTTGCTGAAAAACTTGGACACGATACATGGGAAAATCTGTTGACCAGAAAAGTTTTACAACCTTTGGGAATGAATGATACGACGTTTCTTCTAGCACCGACAGATTTACTGGAGAAAAACACGGCAAAACCTTACCTTTATTATGATGGTGACTTCCATAATGGCACCATGGAAATATACACGTAAGAAATGGCCCAATAAAATACAAAAAAAAAAAAACAGCAATAAAAAATACCTTTAATTACGACTAAATCGTACGGAACCCGGGAAGGGACATGATTTTTTAATTTTATAAGTTGTGCGCACAAAATAATATCTTGTGCTGACAAGATATTATCTTGTTCGGACAACATATTATCTTGTGCGGACAACATATTATCTTGTCCGGACAACATATTATCTTGTGCACACAACATTTTATCTTGAGCGCACAAGATATTATCTTGTGCGGCCAACATATAATCTTGTGCAGACAAGATATTATCTTGTCCGCAAAAGATATTAAGTTGTGCAAACAAGATAATATCTTGTCTGCACAACATAGATCTTTTGCGCACAAGATATTATCTTGTTCGCACAACTTAATATCTTGTGCGCACAAGATATTATCTTGTCCGCACAAGATAATATCTTGTGCGCACAAGATAATATGTTGTGCGAACAAGATACTATCTTGTCCGCACAAGATACTATCTTGTTTGCACAACTTCCCAAGATCTATGTTGTGCAAACAAGATAATATGTTGTGCGAACAAATAAATATGTTGTGCGAACAAGGTATTATTTTGTGCGAACAAGATAATATGTTGTCCGCACAGGATAAATTATGTTGTCCGCACAAGATAATATCTTGTTCGCACAACTTAATATCTTGTTCGTACAACGTATTAAAAGAAAAATTAATGTTCCTTCCCGGGTTCCGCAAAATCGGCCTTTAAAAGCTTATGGAGACGGTTTGACGGTTTCAGTAATTTTTTCTTTGTGTTTTCTACACCAGTGTCTGATAATAAGAGGCCACCTTTGGGGCTGTTCAAAAATGGACCTAAAGGCCACTTTTGAACAGTCCGAAAGGTGGTTTAAATTTAGGAATTTTACTGCACACCTCAACAGAGTCAAACTGCAGTTGCTCGAACACATTTTAGATCATGAAAATACATTCGGGGTAGGGCTTGTAAGAGCCACACAGTGCATGCCAAGGCGCAAGGTCAGGCTTCGAGGTTATAAAACTTTTTTCATGCTCAAGTCACTTGAGCATGAAATTTGTCCTGCTCACAAATTTTAAAATGCCAACAACTTGGCATTTTAAAATTTGTGAGCAGGACAAATACCATTCTCTGCTAACTGTGAAAGGAAAATTCCAAACCTTATTTGTATTTTAATTTTTACAAGCACTAAAAATTTAATGCACAGCCCATTGAGCATGAAAAATGTTCTAGAAACCCGTGGCATTGAGGAATAATGGTAATGACTTAGGGATATCTTTTAACCTCTTATAAAATAGAGACATGTTTTGTGCTCATTAGGAGCGCATCAACATTCATTTTCAAATTGTCCCCGTCAAGCGATTTTGGTACTTATCGCCTATGCGAGCAGCGATGGTTCAGGCGAGCCTGCGCATCCGCGCAGTCTCGCCAGAACCTTCGCTGCTCGCTCATACAAGCAGTGAATCAAGAGGAACCTTCAGACAGAAAGCCATATTCCTGGCCCCTCTGAACGGATAGGCATGCGCAGTTAAATTTTGTCATGGCGGAATGCTCGAAGACACAAATTCGCTTGGCGGGGCTCAAATAAAATACGAATAATAAACCTTTCTTAAAGACTTGGGCCCAGTTGTTCAAAGCATCGTTACCTTAACGAGCTCATTAGTCATCAAATTGTTAACTGTTCTAGCAAGAATAAAATCTAAAGTTTTGGTATTTCTGCTGAAAAAATGTGAGCAGCTTTTGCACAAGCTGGTCACATTTCTTCAGCAAAAATAATAGCAAATTTGCCATAATAAATGATCAATTAAGATGAATAAACCTCCCTAAATGACCTAGGCCCAGTTGTTCAAAGCATCATTACCTTAACGAGCTCGTTAGTGGTCATATTGTTAACTGTTCTAGCAAGTTTAATATTTAAAATTTTGGTATTTTTACTGAAAAAAATGCGAGCAGCTTGGTGGAGGTGGAGGACAATGTTTGGTAGGCTTAGTAGTGAGAGATCAGTTCTGTTTGATTGAGGTTTAACGTCCCCTTCAAGACTATTTAGGTCATTTTGGAGACGTTGCATCCAATTATGTTGGCATTAAGCCTTCATTGAGATGAAATTACATTTCAATACCGCCGGCCTCGGTCGCTCAGTCGGATGCGCGTCTGACTGGTGATCAGGAGGACGCGGGTTCGATACCTGCAAGGGTCGGCAACATTCTTTCGTGGAGATTGAACATGCAACCTTTCCTACGGCCATTCTCTCCCTTCCGCTGATTTAAGAAGGGCAATTTTGTTTTGAAGTCATCAAAAAAGTTTACACATTACTTTCACAAGTCCGTGAAATGAACACCCACTTAAACCTAGCCTAGCAACTAGGCGTTGAAATGGATAATGTGAAATCAAAATCATCTTTTGCATTAAAATGAATAGTGTATAAACGTTTAGCTAGTCTAGTCTCTCTGGCTTAATTTTGAGATTACTACGTTTGGAGATTCTACCAAATAGACTTGCCATTACCAACAAGGTGATAAATTTTTAATATAATAAAAAAATACTAAAATTGATCAGGCTTTAATTATCAGACTAGTAGAGATTGATCATGAAATCTTTTCTATTGTCATTCTCTCCCTTCCGCTGATTCAAGAAGGGCAGTTGTCAGTTTCTGGCGAAAGAATGTGCACTGTACTGGTTAACTGCTTACGTATAAGCCTACACAGGAAAAGTGTAGCTAGGTAAACTGACCGGTTCAAAAATTGCGTAAATTGGTGTTGACTGGGCCGTTAAACTTAAATACAAACAAACAAACAAACATCTCAATCCCTGTCGCCCATTGACTCGCACGACTTTGTTTGGACAGGATTAGACCTTCTAAACGGTTAACCAGTACTTTCAGCGCATGCAGCCAAATCTATTTCTCCAAGTCACAATGGGCGGGGGCCTGGAGATATATCTGAATCTGCCTGGTACTCCATACATCTATATATAATATAGAGTATTATATGGATATATGTTAAGACTATATATAACGACCATGTGCAGTTTTTGTCCAGAAAGCATGCACGGATTGCCTGTTTGGATCACTATAATCTTACGTCCGACTTTCAGTGTCCATAGGTGCACAGTCCTCATAGAGATGATTCCAGAGTGACAGGATACGCTGGCCGGAATTTCCAGATCATACGGCTGGTTCCGATATTTAACTGCACACATGGCGGGCGTTCAGCGTAAGGCGTCCGTTGCTTTGGAGGCCTTACGGGCTGAAAAGGCTGCTCGGCAGAGAGGTCCCTTTGACTGGCCATCATCTTCCAGCGATGATGAAGACCTTGAAGATTTTGAAGATTTTTACAATAAACAATCACTTGTCTTAGGGAGAAATCTTTAAACCAAAAAGCTTTGGCTGGATTTATGGATATCCATAATTCGAATCATGGATATCCATAAATCGATCCGAATTATGGATATCCATAAATCGAATTATGGATATCCATAATTCGAATTATGGATATCCATTATTCAGCTGATTAATTGATATCTATAAATCGAATTATGGATATCCATAATTCGATTTATGGATATCTATAAATACGGATTATAAATAGTAAAACGGCGCCCCATACAGAAGAAGCTTTAAATTTTCGATTTGCGTGCAGGCATATATTTGTCCCAAAATGGCAAAACACAACAAACAGATGGCGAGACAATGATCAGGAATCGATACAGTAACCTTACACTTTCCAACCAAGACACCAAATGAAACGAAGGAAGCACATTAAGCAATGGTTTCTTTCTCAAATTATGTCCAAAATGGCTATCAAACATAAAGTAAAGTAAACTTCCTGGATTAAGACCACCTTTGGAACTGTTCAAAAGTGGTCTTTAAGACCACTTTTGAACAGTCCCAAAGGTGGTCCTTTACTAGAGGACACTCGGTGTAGAATATGTTAAGAAAGAACAGCTGAAGTCTTATAAATATTGCTTTAAAAGCAGAATCAGTCCAAATTCTTGCTTTTGCTGGTCTTAAGAGCGGAGCTTTACTGTACGAGTATTGCATGTACCAAGGCAGACACTTTAGGGGAATGGGAACACCTGGCAGATTTTCCTCCATTTGTCAAAGGGAGACAACTTTCGGCACTTCCTGTTTTCTATAAGCCCTGTCCGACTGAAAAGGGGGCTACTCTTAAGGGAAAGAATTTGCTCCTCAGGGGCAAATTCTGTCCTTTAAGAGTTGACCCCTATTGACATGGGAGACAAAAATACTTTTGCAGGAGTTGCCTCCCCATTACAATAACACACCCGTGCGACATAAGGCATTCTTTCACATCTCCAAAATGGCTACTTTTCTGATGAAAACCCATAATATTTTTTCTTATTTGTACTGCAAACATAGGGTGTGGGTGCTCGTTAGAACCGCCTCATTGAGGCGGTTCTAACGAGTACCCACAACCTATGTTTTGGAGCAGAAATAAGAAAAATAGTGTTCACCCACTTAAACCCCAGTTTTCTCTTTATAAAGTGGGGTTTAGCGGGGTGTTCATTTCACGGACTTGTTCACGTGATGCCTGAAGGTGTTCCAATTGCCCTTAATGACATATACAAACCACAACAGAAGCAACACCATAGAATGGTCAGTGAATTATGTTTTACTGGGTAGTGGGTGGGCGGGGGATGGTGGTCGGTAGACTTTAAAATATCTCGCCCTGAGGTCTGTCGTGCTTAGCACAAGCTTTGGTCAGTTCGCGAAAAAAGATGCTGTCTAAAGTAGGAGAACATACCGAGCAATCAAATTTAGAGAATGAACTAACTTAGATGCAAGCAGCCCCCGCCCATAGGGGCTTGAAGAAATATATGGGCTGCATGATGATTCCACGAAGAGCTGAATCCGGCCCGCACACTAGTACTGGTAAACCGCTTAGAGGATCTAAGCCTGTCCAGGAACCGCGGTGCGAGGCGGACCGTCCATGCTAATAAACCCTATTGGTTTCATTGGGCGACAGGGCTTGAGATGTCATTTCATCTCAATGTCGGGTAAAAGTCCCACAAAATTGGAAGCAACGTCTCCACAATGACCTTTACAGTGTTGACGGAGACGTTAAACCTCAAATCAAACAAACAAACAAACTTAGATGCAAAGCAAACAAGTAAATTAACACAGTCAAAAACAGTACAAAAAAAAAAAAAAACAATTGGTAGATACTAGGGGCACCCGGCTTTAGAAGAAATTATCACCAGGAAAATACGCCATTAAAATGTTACCACCAAAAATAAAATTTCTCTGATAAAATACTTATAGTTTCAATATGTCTGCTTAAAACATAGATTGTAGGTACTGGTTAGAACCGCCTTGGCAAGGCAGTTCAGTCTAACGAGTACCCACAATCTATGTTTTCGAGCAGAATTAAGAAAAATGTATACTCCTGTCAACCCCAGTTTTACTACATAAAGTGGGGTTTAAGGTGGTCAAACTTATATAGGCGTGTTTGCGTGATGTTCAGCATTATTGCAGAGTAGTAAAAATGGGGCCTTTTGATATATTTTATGCAATTACATTGATAATACATGTATATATTAATTATAATTATTGATTTCACATTATACAGACTTCACCCTATGGAGCCAGCGGGTGCCATTCTGTCTACCGCTAACGATATGGCGAAATGGCTGAAATTTCATCTAAACATGGGCAAAACAGAGTCTGGCCAACAGCTAATCAGCAAACAGTTAATACAAGACATACACCGTGTGACCACGTCGATTCCGATGTACCCCTCCATGATGACCCGACCAAAGTTTCCGGCCAGTCACATTGTTTTCGGATATGGATATGGATGGTTGTCTCAGGAATACAGAGGTACCCAACTCGGAAACACGCCTATTGAACCCGTTGTATGTGGACTCTTGTTTGTTTGTTTGTTTGATTTGAGGTTTAACATCCCCGTCAACACTGTATAGGTCATTTTGGAGACATTGCTTCCAATTTTGTGGGACTTTGAGATGAAATGACATTTCAAGCTCTGCCGCCCAATGAAACCAATAGGATTTACAAGCATGGACGGTCCGACTCGCACCGCTTTGCCTGTGCAGGCTTAGATTTATGTAGATTCTTCCATTGCTATATGTTGGACAAGTCCATTTGTCGTTTAAGGGTGTCAGGCCTATTTGTTCGTGTTTATTCATCTTTCACGGAAAATTCTGTTTGCTAATAGTGCGGGTCTGCACTGTTTACCAAGGTACCCCTTTAGGGGTTTCCCGCTTATAATGGGTTAAATTGACCCCCATTTAACGCCACTTTTACGTATACAGTAAAACTGGGGTTTACAGGTGTGTGTGTGACTGTGAATTCGGGTTTAACGTCGCTTTCAACAATTTTTCAGTCATATCACGACGGTGTCTGGTTGCGACAGGGAGCTCAATGCTCACGTTTATAGTGCTGCCTCACTGAAGTATCATGTCCCAGACACATTACATGATACCACACCCAGTCACATTATCCTGACACTGGATCGACCAGTCCTAGCTCTACCCCGGAAATCTGAGTGCCAAGCGAGGAGCAGACAGTACCATTTTTAACGACTTTGGTATGTCGCGGCCCGGGATCGAACCCGAGACCTCCCGTTCCCCAGAGCGGACACTCTACCAATTGAGCTATCGGGGCCGGTGGTTTATAGGTGTGCACATTTTTTTTCTTATTTCTGCTCAAAAATAGATTGTGGATACTTGTTGGCACCGCCTCGCTGAGGCGGTGCTAACAAGTATCCACAATTTACTTTTGAGCAGAAATATAAAAAAATACATAATCCTTTTTAGCTGAAAATTTTCAATTTTTTTTTGGTGGTAAAATTATTAATATACATGTTTTTGAATGGGCGTTTTTCGTTTTGATCGATAGTTCAGTTCTACTTTTAAGGGGACTGAATGCACGTTCAGGAGCGACAACTTGTTCAAACATTTTGTCTGCACTAATTGTAGAAGTTAACTCATGAAGGACTCTTTCAGAATCGATCACCTGGTGTATGAATGTCATTTGACGTGTCACCAGTAACAATTCTGATTCTGATTCTTTAAAGAGCGCCTCAACACCTTTACGAATGTAAGTGTAAGCGAGCATCCGGAATGAGTGTTC
Organism: Lucinisca nassula; assembly: GCA_963580285.1. Classification (NCBI taxonomy): domain Eukaryota; kingdom Metazoa; phylum Mollusca; class Bivalvia; order Lucinida; family Lucinidae; genus Lucinisca; species Lucinisca nassula. The sequence continues at coordinate 29,108,106 of OY757012.1, read as the reverse complement.
TAGAGCGATTCAAATAAGCTTGAAGCTTTCATCGCAATCGAATGAAAATAAATTAGTATGAACTAACAGAAAGTCTCGAAAAGTGGCAACGTTGCCTTGTGAACATAACATAGGAGTGAGTGAGTGTTTGAGTTTTACGTCCCACAAACAGCTAAGGTCATACAGAGACGGGACCTCGGTTTAAAGACTCATCCGAAAGTCTGGAGAAGCCCGGGGTCGATCCTGCGATCCCTGGTTTACAAGGCATGTAGCGTAACCACTTCACCACGGAGGCTTCCAAACATAACATAGGAAATATTATAGATGTTCCTAAGTCCATAAACTCTCACCGAATGATCTCATATTGCATTTTCAAGTTGTAAAATTATTTTGAATATGCTTTCTACACGCAACCGTTTGCAAAATTGAGCTCGTTTGTTTGCGATAGCCGGTAGTTCACGGCTTGCTCTCTTTCAAGCCACTGTTGCATGTCTTATTCTACGGAATCCGGGAATGGACATGAATTTTTGTTTTAATATGTTGTGCGCACAAGATATTATCTTGTGCAGACAAGACAATATCTTGTTAGGACAGCATATTATCTTGTGCGCACTTGTAAGCGGACAAGATATTATACTGTTTGGACAACATTATCTTGTGCGGACAAGATGATATCTTGTTCGCACAATATATAATATCGTGTGCGCACAACATATTAAGATGTGCGAAAAAGATATTATCTTGTGCGCACAAGATAATATCTTGTCTGTTCAACATAGATCTTGCGCGGACAGGATAATATCTTGTTCACACAACTTAATATCTTGTGCAAAAAAGATAATATCTTGTCCGCACAAGATAATATCTTGTTCGCGCAACTTCCCAAGATCAATGTTGTGCAACCAAGATAATATCTTGTTCTCACAACTTAATATCTTGTTCGCAAAACATATTAAAAAAATCATGTCCCTTCCCCGGTTAAGTATAATTCCCCATGAGAAATTAATTTCATATTAATTTCAAAGAGTTTTTATAAGTGTTTATCAACATTGCAATTTTGAGAATTATCTCAGTCTTTCTAAACCCACCTTGTACACATTCTTTAATTTCAATTGTATGAACATTTCTCGGTGAAATTTCCTATGATGCAGCTATTTTGTGAAACTGTTTGTCTTGCGTCTTTTCCTAGAGCTGCAATGTTGCTACTGGAGGCTGACACGCATGTATATATTTTTGATTCCTCCTAAACCCCAGTTTTATATTGCTAAAGTGGGGTTTACAGGGGTATACTTTATTTTTCTAATGTCTGCTCAAAACATAGAATTGCATTGTTGTAACTCGTTCTAACGAGGCGGTCCTAACTATGTTTTGAGCAGAAATATGCAAAATATCGGGATCTTTATCTGAAAAAAAAAACAACAGTTTTGCGGAGGGTTAAACACTTATATTAAAATCCGTTTTGTTGAAACTTTTATTACATCACCCTCAAAGTGAAAACATTAATGCAAAATACATTTGTGTCAATAACATTACGTATTCTCCCTGGGTGTTCCGATGAGTAACGCCCTACCATGCTGCCTTGCGGTATAGAAGGCGAGATGTGGTAAATATTTTGATTATCATTCCGGCGGCCCGGGTCCAATGGCGGCCGCATAAGTTCTACATTCTTTTCTGCACCTGTTACTCATGTACCGATTGTACTATATTTCAGGCTTCAGGCTTGAAGGTCATAATGGTGGGCTAGGAGCCTATAGGACCCTCCTCTGGACATTTCCTGATACGAATGTAGGCCTATTCGCCAGTATTAACGGGCCAACTATTGGACTAAATTCATCATATCATTATGATGCTGTAGCCTACTACCTTGCTGATCATTTACTGGGACTTGAACCTTGGCTAAATGAAACTACAGCATGTGCCTTCCCGGATCCGTGGGTTAAAAACCAACAGCCTGCTTCGGTGAATCAAGAAATACCAATAAATGTCACCAAAATCGCGGAACTGGAAGGCTCCTATGGGAGCAAGATCTTTCCTGATATGGATGTTTCTTCAAATTCTACGGGCCTGCTCTTAACGTCAAATATACTGCACGGAGTTTTGCGCCCTTCCTCAGAAAAAGACCGGTTCCTGTTTGAACTGACATATCCCTTAGAATATGCTTTGCAGGAAAGCAACTCCACAGTATCTGTTAACGTCACGTTTCATAGAGATGCAGTCTCTCACGCAGTCAGTAAACTAACCCTTAAACTGGAAGTAGATGTGGAATATGAAAAGAAGCCAACTGGGCAAATTATTGGGTAAATAGAGAATCTTACATGAGTGGTCATGCATTATTGAATTTATTAAACGAGTTGAGGAAAAGGGATAAAATGCGAGGCTCTGCCGAGCATTTTATCCCTTTTCCTCAAGGAGTTTAATAAATTCAATAATACATGAGCACGAATGCAAGATTCTATTTATCATATGACATTTAAAACGCATTTTATTCACGATTGTTTACAAAAAAATGTCAATTATCCACCGTTAGTAAACACGACGTCGTTAAGGACGTGTAACGTTACGGGACGTATCTAGCTAATTTGCATATTTAATCCACTAGTGGATTATCGAAAATATTACATGGCGTTATTACACTCTCAGACGCGACGTCATATGATAAACGATGGTGTACATTTGTAGTATATTCAAGTTGTGCCTAAAATTACGAAACCACGCCTATACAAATGCATTGTAAACTTTACCGCCGAAAAAAAAAATAAAAAAAAACGAAAATTTTAAGACGAAAAATTGTGATATTTTTCTTATTTCTGCTCAAAATATAGGTCTGACGAGTACCCACAATTTATATATTTTAGAGCAGAAATAAGTAAACAAGGTTTACCCCTGTAAACCCCAATTTTTCTAAATAACGGATGTGGGGGTGAAAACGACTCAAAATTTTATTGGCGTGTTTTCGTGATCCATCGGTATTGGCAAACAATATAGGCAAATATGTTGCAGATCGGAACAATACTGGAATTACCGTCGGATCCTTGCTGCTCCAATATAAATGTGCAAAATATCACATATCGGTACTGCTGAGCAATAGGATGCATGCTTTATGTCCGACACTCACACAGTTTACCGCTCCATGAATGTGGTTTAAATCCATAGCAAACTTTTGAGTTCATCACATTGTTGTTTTTTATTTTCTTCATGACCGTCTAGTCCATTATCAGGTCTGAGAGTTTAGACATTTCTAAAGACTGTCCATAAAAATAAAGACAGTCTTTGAATTTATGGACTCACGTGTAGAAGGAGCGCAATGCAAATAATAAGAATTTAGAAATTTATTACATGATAATCTTTGCGTAGCTAAAAACTTTGATCCGTTGTCTTGTTGATTAATAATCCAATAACTAAATAATTAATTATGTGTAGTTCAGATGTTCTCCCTAACACTATAAACAATGAAACATGTCACCTGATGCGTGGCACACTTAAACAAACCTAAACAAGAATATCTTTCGTAGTCGTTTCATATAAATACTCGAAAATTAGACAACAAAATCTGGAAAAAACTTTCTGTGTATGCAATACATCAAGTAACGAATAAGTATATAATACATTTTCTGCGATTTTAGAATTTTTGAAAATTCCTACAATTTCCATTGCTTTCTATAGACACGTGAGTTCATAAATTTAAAGACTGTCTTTATTTTTATGGACAATCTTTAGAAATAGCTAAACTCTCAGACCTGATTATAGTACAGAGAACAACACGCTATTAAGACCATCTACAATTTAGACCGATTCTGCTTTGAAATATTTTCAAGTAGGCGTCAGTTATTCGTTCTTTGTGTTTTCTGCATACAGTGTCCTCTGTTCAAAAGTGGTCCGAAAGGTGGTCTTAATAAAGGAATTTTACTGTAATTTCAAAATTTGTTTAATGTACGCAAAATGGCTTGAGAAGTATTACATGTTCGTTCCATGTAGCCCGTTAATACACGGGAAGTTTTATATGTGGACCTTGCTATCCTACCTTTGATGTATGTTGTTTGTATGTTAATGTGCCCAATAGCCTTAATGCTTATTGCATAAATAAAAACTTATTCAGTGTATAAAGTCTTGTCATAAAAATACATGACCACAAGTGAATGAATGATTGATTTGTTTGTTTCTTTGTTTGTTTGTATGTATTGGGTTTAACGGCCCAGTTAACACTATTTTAGGACATTTTTGAGTAGGTCAGTTTACCAAGCCACTCTTTTCCGGGGCAGGCTTATACTTAAGCGGTTAACCAGTACAGTGCACATTCTTTCGACAGCTGCCCTTCTTGAATCAGTGGAAGGGAGAGAAAGACCACAGAAAAGATTTTGTGATCAATCTCCACGAAAGAATGTTGCCGACCCCGGAAGGTATTGAACCCGCGTCCTCCTGATTACCAGTCAGACGCGCATCCGACGGAGCTATCGAGGCCGGCCGTATTGCATAAATAAAAGTTATCGTATAATGTCGCTGTTATTTTGTGGATAGCGTAATTATGTGATCACAAGTGAAAGGATAATTGAGGCTTTACGTCCCCGTCAACACGGTATTGGTCATTTTGGAGACGTTGTTTCCAATTTTGTAGGACTTTTACTCGATATTGAGATAGAACGACATCTAAAGCCCTACCACCCAAGCGAACACAGGGTTTTAATGCAGGGACGATCGACCCGCACCACTTCTCCTGGGCAGGTTTAGACCATCTAAGCGGTTTACCAGTTCTCATGTACGGTCGGGTTCAGCTCTTGAGTGAAACACCATGCAGCCCAGTCTATTTCCTCAAACCCCGGTGGGCAGGGTCCTGTCAACAAATGAAATAGCACATAGTTACTGGCGGGTCAAATAATGACGTCGTCTGTGACAACCGCCTGTTTCCTGTTGACATTGTTTTAAAATAGTTTCATGATAAACAGAATCTTACACACGTGGTCATTTAATTTGAAATTCAAGGAACGATCCTCAAGCGAGTTTCATACTGGAAATGCGTCTATAGGACACGGATGCCCCGCCTGAAAATATGTCTATGTTCGTATTCATCCATAGAAAGTTATTGACTGTGTTTAAAGTTTTGGACCCTTTTTATGCCATTTGACCTCTAAGTATGACCTTGTCCTTGGAGGTATGGATCTGGGTTTGCACGTGACACATTGTCTCATGATGGTTAACATTTCTTCAAAATAATTTCAAAATCCATCCAGAAATAAGTTATTGGCTGCGTTTAAGTTTCGGACCCTTTTTGGACCTTTGACCGCTAAGTATGACCTTGATCTTGGAGGTACGGACCTGGGTTTTGCATGTGACACATCATCTCATGATGGTTAACATTTCTGCAAAGTAATTTCAAAATCCATCAAGAAATAAAGAAGTTATTGACCGCGTTTAAGTTTCGGACGCACAGACGCACAGACGAACGGACGCACGGACGAACGGACGGACGGACAGGGGCAACGCTATATGCCCTTTCCACCATTCTTCGAATGGCGGGGGCATAAAAATTCATATGAGATAAACACTCATGTAAGAGTCTTTATGTATATTGTATCAATCTTCCTTCAGACATTGTAATTGGTCTCTTTACAGCAAAAGGATCATTTCGTCATTTTTTCTTCTCTAAACTACGTCTTTATTTTTTTTTACAAACATCAGGTTAACAAGTCCTTGTAATGATATCGCTCTAAATATGTTTTATAAAAAGGTTATCCTTTTGAAGCAAGGATTACACCACAGAACTGAAAAATACGGAGTGTACATGCTTTTTGGGTCAGACTAGCTAGTTTCGGCCATTCAGGCCTCATCAGTGACCCTCAGACAGTCTACTTTGTATGGAGAAAGGTGAGATTTACGGGCCCGGGGTATTCAATATTTTCTTTATTTCTGCTCCAAGACATAGCTTTTTATTATAACTTCAGAAGAATTACACCAAGCCTTCAAGGTGTTCCAATCTTCAGGATCCCAGTGGTAGTATAAACTCCTTGATACGCCAAAGCATGTTATGCACTATAAATATGTTCTAGAAAGGGTTATCCTTTGGAAGCAAGGAATACACCACAGAACTGTAAAATATGGAGTGTACATGCTTTCTGGGCCAGACTAGCTAGTTTCGGCCAATTAGGCCTCATCATTGACCCTAGGAACTCTTCTCCTGTTTATGTAATACAAAAAGACAGGGAAATTCCGCTTTTAAGACCACCTAAAATTAAGACCAATTCTGCTTTAAAAAGCTTATTTAGTAGGTTGCAGTTAATCTTTCTTCGAGTTTTCTGCATACAATGTCCTCTGGCCAGACACCACTTTTGGAACGGTTCAAAAGTGGTCTTAAAGACCACTTTTGGACAGTCCCAAAGGTGGTCTTAATGTAGAAATTTTACTGTAGTGAAAATGATCTGGAATCGATACAATTACCGCAAACATCATTAGGAAAGAAACACAAAAATCAACTGTTCGGTAGAAGGAAGTGACGTCGTTGATAAACAATGGCCGCTTTTTAGCTCACCTGGGCCGAAGGCTCCAGGAGAGCTTATAGGATTGTAGCTCATCTGTCGTCCGTCCGTCGTCCATCGTCCGTCCACACTTTTGACCGGTTATATTTACACAGCATGCAGGCTGATCCCAATCATTTCTTATCTGTTGCATGCATCTGGTGAAGCATTGATGACATTAGCTTTTTATCGAAAATTATGAAAACTTTGGTTGCTATGGAAACCACAAGGTCCCATAGACTTACAATAGGAAAATGCTTGTCATCAACGTAGCGCCTTCAGTTTCAATCGGATCTTTCTTAGACTTTTATATTAGTAGACTGGGGATAAAGCTCGGATGAGTTCGAAAATTTGCAATGTCGGACAATTTATTGTAGAGTTACATGTACACCCACTTGATTGCTGAAAATGCCGATTTTTGACATTGTCATCACTGTAGCCCCTTCAGTTTTGATCGTATCTTTCTGAAACTTATATACAAGTCAATGATAAAAGCTCGGATGAGTTGGAAAAAAAGTTATGTCGGCATGTCTACCAAAGAGTTACGTCCCCTGTTATACTAAAAATGCCCATTTTCGATCTTTTCATCATCGTTGGCCCCTTCAGTATTTTTCCGTTGGGGTTTGTTTCTTCATGTTTGTGTTTCTTTCCCTTTGGTGTCACTGATGGGAGCTGTGGGTTAATTGTATCGATTCCTGATCATTGCCTCTACTTCTGTTTTATCTGATCGACATGAAACATACATATAATTGAGTCAGGGACAAACGCTCGGATGTGTTCGAAAACTGGCAATGTCGTCCTACCTATCATAGAGTTATGTCCCCTTTATTGCTGAAAAAATTCATATTTTTGACCTTGCCATCACCGTAGCCCCTTCATGTTTCATCAGATCTTTTTGAAACTTACATGTAAGTAGCTAATGATTAAAACCTCGGCTGAGTTTAAAATTGGTGAGGTCGGCCTATATTTCAAAAAGTTATGTCCCCCTTGATTACAGAAAATGCCTATTTTTGACCTTGTCATCATCGTAGCCCCTTCAGTTTTTATCGGATCTTCTTGAAACTTACATGTAAGTAAGTCAGGGATAAAAGCTTGGATGAGTTTGAAAACTGATGAGGTTGGCATATCTATAATCATAAAGGTATACGCACCCTAGATTGCTGAAAATGCCTATTCGTGACCTTGTCATCACCCCTTCTGTTTTATTGGGTCTCCTTGAAACTTATATGTAAAGTAGAAGTAAAACAAAGATCAGGAATTGATACAATTAACTTACTCCATCCATAAAAGACACCAAAGGGAAAGAAATACAAACATTAAGCGACCAGACCATAATGGAAACCTAAACAAAGGAAGGCCATATGGACAGTTACTTTCCCACAAAATGGCCATATGGCCATCCAAATTTAAAAGACACAAGTGATACACACAGTAAGTAACAAACAACAACATAAATAAATCGCCACAGAAGAGCCGCCTTGGAACGGTCAGTGGAAGATTTCCACTGGGGGGCTTAAATCGATTTTACGTGGCCACATTCCTCGCCCTTACTTCCAAGTATGTCAGGGATAAAGCTCAGAAGAAGTCGAAAACTGGTCAGGTCAGGATCTGCCATAGTGTTACTTCCCGTTATGGCAGAAAATGCCTGTTTTTGACATTTTCTTCACTGATATCCCTTCAGTTTTTATCAAATATGCATGTAACTTATATATGAGCGAGTTATGGATAAAAGCTAGGATGGGTTTGAAAACTGGTGAGGTCAGCCTAATTTATGGACATGTTGCTGAAAATGCCTATTTATGACCTTGTCATCACCTTAGCCCCTTCAGTTTTTATCGGATCTTTTTGAAACTTAATGTCAATAAGTCAGGGATTAAACGTTGGATGAGTTTTAAAACCGGTCAGGTCGGCCTATTTTTTATAATTACGTCCTCCTTGATTACAGAAAAATGCCTATTTTCACCTGGTCATCAACGTAACCCCTTCAGTAATATGGGATCTTCTTGAAACTTACCTATAAGTAAGTCAGGCTTAGATGAGTTGGAAAACTGGTGAGGTTGGCCTATTTATCATAGAGTTATGCCCCATAATTTGCTACAAATGCCCATTTCGGACCCTGTCCTCACCACCATCAGGAAAACACGCCTATATAATTTTGACCCTTTGAATCCCACTTTTATATAGTAAAACTGGGGTTTCAGGGGGTATACCTTATTTTCTTATTGTTGCTCTAAAATATAGATTGTGGGTACTCGTTAGAACCGCCTCGATGAGGCGTTTCTAAGTGTGAACAAAATCATGACCTTGTTATTTTCACAGTAGCAGCCCGGACTATTTTTTCTCACCAAAAGTCATATGTTACCGATAAAATAAGTCTATAAAATACCTTGAAAACCACTCTTTGAACTGTAAAAATTCTGTTTTCAAAATGGCGATCTGTTTATGTTTTGAAATTGACAGTTGTGACGTCATATATGATGAGCCAGGTCAAAATTGTGGCGTACGATACGATTGATCAATTACCGTAAATACCCATATAAAATAAGAAATGAAAAGAAAATTTACTTTTTTTAGGCGGATACCAAAAATATTTCATCTCGTTTGTTAAAAACATCCGAATTTTCACTCGTGCTTCGCACTCTTAAAGATTTGGATGTTGTCAACAAACTCGATAAAATATATTTGGTATCCACCTCAAAAAAAGTAATTATCCTCTATTTATTCAATCACAAGATTAATAGATTGTCAGCCAGCAGCAGGGAGATGCGGAACGGTGTCGGGAATTATACCAAGCAGGAAACAAGATAACGGGAACGTTATTACTGCAGAGCAGATTTCATGCGACAGCGTCAATACATCAATATATGTATATGTTTTTACGTATACACGTATTGTATTTCGGCGGGATTCTTCAGCTAATAGTGGAGCTGCCAGCCAGTAAATTGTTTTGCTAATTTGATAGGCTAGATAGCGGTATCAACGCAATTAAGAAGGCAAACTTCAACAAATGGAATATAAACGAAATGAGTTGAAATCATCAGTCGTTGATATAATTGAAAATCTGGACACTCATAGGACCTATGCCGAAGCGATTGAAAACGCAATGGTTATTCCGGTGGTTGAGCAACCTTCAGAAGGAAGCAAGCCCGTCTTATCGGTTTCAAGCTACGACGGATATGAAGATGAGTCGGTAATTTAGTTATCAGTCACTCCCTATATATATATTGCATTTAACACATTGACTTGATAAAGATATGCTATCTCAGGACAAGGGAACTCCTACATCATAGTGTAGTTTATGTTTTCTTGTCCTTTGGGATCATTGATTCCATTGTGGATTTTTGAAAATATTTGAAGGTCGCTGATGAGGCTTAATTGGCTGAAACTAGCTAGTCTGGCACAGAAAACATGTACACTTCATATTTTCCGGTTCTGTGGTGTATTCCTTGCTACCAAAGGATAACCCTTTAATAGAACATATTTATTACGTCAACGTGAAATTGCACTTTTATTAATGAGGCGGACGACTGAAAAAAATGGCATAAATGTTATTATTACTGGAAAGGAAAGTGGAAAAAATACTTTTAAAAATATCATAGAAAAAATGATGTCAGCTGTTACTGAACATAATGGTGGGACGCACTGAGGACCATCGATAACTGATCGTAAATTGCTAATTCAAGAGTGTACAAGGGGATAAACTGATAAATAGGGTACCAGATTCGTGCCTTTTGATATCAAGTTTATCAGGCTCAGGCTCATGTATTATTGAGTTTATTAAACGCGTTTAGGAAAAAGGATAAAATGCGAGGCTCTGCCGAGCATTTTATCCCTTTTCTTCAACGAGTTTAATAATTTAAATAATACATGAGCACAAATGCAAGATTCTTTTTATCATATGACATTTAGAACGCATTTTATTCACGATTGTTTATAGAAATGTCAATTTTCCGCCAGTAGTAAACGCGACGTCGTTAAGGACGTCGCACATGTAACGTTACGGGACGTATCTATCTAATTTGCATATTTAATCCACTAGTGAATTATCGAAAATATTACATGACGTTATTACACTCTCAGACGCGACGTCATATGATAAACTAAATTTATGACTAAAAACTTTTATAGGACTTGTTCTGTCGTTGTTTATTATATGAGCCCCGCCAAGCGAGTTTGTGTCTTCGAGCATTCTGTCATTACACATTTTAACTGCGCATGCCCAGCCATTCAGAGGGGCCAGGGATATAGCTTTCTGTCTGAAGGTTCCTCTTGATTCACTGCTTGTATGAGCGATCAGCGAAGGTTCTGGCGAGACTGCGCGGATGCGCAGGCTCGCCTGAACTTCGCTGCTCGCATAGGCGATAAGTACCAAAATCGCTTGACGGGACCCATTTGTTATCGGTTGTCTTGCTTGTATATTTTTATTTTGGATAGCAGTTAGGCCATTTTGTGGGAAAGTAACTGTCCTTTTGGCTATCCGCTAGTGATGTTTTCATAAGGGTTTAGTTATTTCATGTTCGTGTTTCTTTCCCTTTGGTGTCCCTGATGGAAGGTGTGATGTAATTGTGTCGATTCCTTATCATTGCCTTCACTTTTATTGCATCTTGAAAACACGCCTATATAGTTTTGACCCCCTTGAACCCGACTTTTATATAGTAAAACTGGGGTTTACAGGGGTAAACCTTATTTTTCTTATTTCTGCTCTAAAATATAGATTGTGGATACTCGTTAGAACCGCCTCATCGAGGCGGTTCTAACGAGTATCCACAATCTATATTTTGAGCAGAAATAAGAAATATATCACAATTTTTTATAATAAAACTTTCATTTTTTCGGCGATAAAGGTGGCAATGCATTTGTATAGGCGTGTTTGCGTAATGTTGAGAAGTGTTTGGCAAACCGTTTGACTGATATTTAAATGTTGGCCGATATGGAAAGAAAGAACATGGAATGACAGAAGAAAAAATAAGTCAAAGACAACCATTGCCACTTACAATATAACCCATGTGATTCTTTACTCTTCGAAGTTTGAGGGTTATGCGCTGATGGTTGTTGAGTATCCTTTGCCGAAATATATACCGCATACCTATATGACAAGAAAAAAAGGGATTTACAGACAGACAAATAATGGGAGAAAATTTACACACACACACACAAAAAAAACACACACACAAAAATAACAAACAAACAAAAAACAACAACAACATCATATTGTAAACCTTGCATAGTTTGATGTTTATGACGGTTCCAACGTAAAGGCTTATGTTGGTTGGTACCTGATGCTCTGTCTCTGGTCGGGCCCACTGGACTCTAAGTATTGGTTTTCTTTTGCGCCAGCATTTCTGTTGTTTTTTGCTGTCGAGTCCTCACCGTTGTTTCATCTCTTTGGTTGTTTGATGTTTGTGTTCACGGAGATGTTGCGCTGATGAGTTAGGAGGCCTTCATGCGGACTGAACAAATTATTTGTCTTAATCTCGACGGAAGTAAGGGTGAGGATTGTGGCCACGTAAAATCGATTTAAGCCCCCCCCCCCCCCCCCAGTGGAATTCGTTTCCGCTGACCGTTCCAAGGCGGTTCTTCTGTCGCGGCATATTTTTTTATTATGGTTTGTCTTTGGGTGTTTGTGTCGCTTATTTTATTTTACTTCGGTAAGCCTTTTGGCCATTTTGTGGGAAAGTAATTGTCCTTTTGGCTTTCCGCTGTTGGTGTTTCCGTTAGGGTCTGTTGCTTCATGTTTGTGTTCCTTTCCTTTGGTGTTTCTAATGGGAGCTGTGGGTTAATTGTATCGATTCCTGATCATTGCCTCTACTTCTATATTCAATGGTTCTTCAAATCAACATTGGCATGTATGGTAAGATAAAAAAAATAAAAAAATAATTACAGATTGACAAATATGCCAAGAATGCCTATTATCTCTTACACATTGCAAGTCACTATGATTGTATACAATGCAAAGTTTTGAGACTTCTAGCTTTTATGGTTCTTGAGAACTTTTGACGAAACATTTAACGTATTAAATGATGTTTATGACGGTTCCAACGTAAAGGCTTATGTTGATTGGTACCTGATAAGCCAATGGGTTCCATGATATATGAGGAGAAATAATAACGACACATTATGAATGAAATTTCACATTCTATAGTTAAAAGTCGAAAAAACCATGCACATCATTACATTGCATAGATATAATCACAATGGCATTTTGCTGTTATCTCAACAACCATGCATGGAGAATTATAAAATGTCATGAGCGAGAAAATAATAGTAAATTACAGCCACTCAATAGTACAGCAAAAGTGTTACTGTCCAAAGCGAAACTCGGGTTGTAGCTTGCATAAATTCCAAACAAACATTTGTATGTTTAATAACAAAAACAAAATTTTCTATATAATCTGCACGTAAATTGTATTTGGATCCCTCGTTCAACAGTTTTTTTTTAAATTTATTATTAAAACCGTCACATCACGAAAACACGCCTATATAATTTTGACCCCCTTGAATCTCACTTTTATATAGTAAAACTGGGGTTTACAGGGGTAAACTTTATTTTCTTATTTCTGCTCTAATTTCTTATGTCTGCTCTAAAATATAGATTGTGGGTACTCATTAGAACCGCCTCATCGAGACGATTCTAACGAGTACCCACAAACTATATTTTGAGCAGAAATAAGAAAAATATCACAATTTTTCATCTTTAAATGTTCAGTTTTTCGGCGATATAGGTTACAATGTATAGGCATTCTTTCGTAATAGTGTTAGAATAAGCAGTATTATAAAGAAGTTTAAGTGTACAGCATTTTCGCTTCATATAAGTTATGGATATCACAGAAACACTATTGTATTCTCTGGTCTTTCTGACAGTTGGACACGCGGTCGTCTTTGACCAAGACTTCGAACAGAAGCTTGAAGCATACATAGATGTTAGTATGAAATGCCACCATATTCCAGGAATGGCATTGTCAGTAGTAAAAGGTAATTTTAATTAGCATTTACCTATATACATGTACTTTGCACGTCCTTATATTTGAACATGTACACTCTTCAATTTTAAGTTCACATCACGAAAACACACCTATATATAAATTTGACCCCCTTGAACCCCACTTTTATATTGTAAAACTGGGGTTTTCATGGGTATACCTTATTTTTTCTTATTTCTGCTCCTCTAAAATAGAGATTGCGGCAATCGTAAGAACCGGCGCGATAAGGCAGTTCTCACGAGTACCAACGATCCATATTTTGAGCAGAAATAAGAAAAATATCATCAATTTTTCGTCTCAAAATTATTCGTGTTTTTTTCGCAGGTATAGTTTACAATGCATTTTGTATAGGCATGTTTTCCTAATGATTATGTATTCAATGTTTCCTGGAGACATTATGAAAACATGCCTATACAAATACATTGTAAACTTTACCGCCGAAAAAGGAAAGTTTTAAGCTGAAAAATTGTGATGGTTTTCTTATTTTTGCTCCAAATATTGATTGTTTGTACTAGTTAGAACCGCCTCATCGAGGCGGTTCTAATGAGTACCCAAAATCTATATTTTAGAGCAGAAATAAGAGAAATAATGTTTACCCCTATTAATATCAGTTTTACTATATAAAAGTGGGGTTCAAAATTACATAGGCGTGTTTTCGTGATGTAAACATTATTGGACGCGTGGAACGTCGCTGCAGCTTGTGTTAATCAGGTCTGAGAGTTTAGCTATTTCTAAATACTGTCCATAAAAATAAAGACAGTCTTTGAATGTATGGACTCACGTGTCCATGGAAAGCACTGCAAATCATAAGAATTTTCAAAAATTCGAAAATCGCAGTACACGCGTTACGCAACCTCCTTTATTACATGATAATCTGCGAGTAGCTGAAAACTGAGTATGATGCGTTGTCTTGTTGATTAATTATCCAAGAACTTAAATAATTGATTCTGTGTAGTTCAGATTTTCTTCACTATAAACAATGAAACGTGTCAACTGATGCTTGGCACACTTGTTGTAAAGTACATGGAGGGAGAAATAAAAATCAAAAATGAGTTCCTTTAAGAGCAATGAAAAACTTCATAAGAAAGAAGATGGGTCATACTACGTAGTTTCGGCTAATAAAGCCTCATCAGTGACCCTGAAATGATCCGGCAAAGAAAGCCAGAGGAAACATACTGCAATTTTGCGAATTTCGAATAGGCAGTCGATTCAAAGACTGATATAAATCAAAATGGGGTCCAAATAATTAAAAAACCTGTCTAGAATATGAGTCTAAACCTATAATGTATTTCTGATTTCTCATAATATTCACGCTGATCTCAAAGGACCAAAAGTAAAATATAAACTGCACTGTGGTTGATGTACGGGGAGACGTTTTACGGCCGCCACACGGCACAACACCAGCTGAAAACCTAAACAAGAAAGTCTTTCGTAGCCGTTTTATGTAAATACTCAAACATTAGACAACAGATTCGAGAACAAAACCTCAGTGTATGCATATGCAGTTCATCATGTAACGAAGAAGTTAATATAATACAGTTTCTGCGATTTTCGAATTTTTGAAAATTCTGGCGATTTGCATTGCTTTCTATAGACACGTGAGTCCATAAATTTAAAGACTGTCTTTATTCTTATGGACAATCTTATGCATTCCGCCTGGGAGAGAACACATCGATTACAAACCCCCGTCTCTGTAGGGTTAACCTTGCCTCCACTTCTATTTAGAAATAGCTAAACTCTCAGACCTGTTAATGGAATGTGTGGCTGCTATAAAAACAACTTCCGGCATTCATCATTGTGTACACGTAGATATTATTTTCTAGTTTATTGAGATCACTGAATCCCATTACGGAATTTTGAAAAAGGATTGCGGGTTACTGATAAGGCCTTTAAATGGTCGGAGCTAGGTAATATGGCCACGAAAAACTGCTTATTTGTCTAAATCGCGACGGAAGTAAAGGCGAGGATTGTGGCCACGTAAAATCGATTTAAGCCCCCCCTCCCCCCCCCCCCCACACACACACAGGAATTCGTTACCGTTGACCGTTCCAAGGCGGTTCTTCTGTCGCGATTTATTTTTGTTATGGTTTGTCTTTGGGTGTTTGTGTCGCTTATCTTATCTTATTTTGGATACCCTATTGGCCATTTTGTCGGCCCCCGCCCATCGGTGCTTGAAGAAATATATGGGCTGCATGATGCTTCCACGCAGAGCTGAAACCGACCCGCACACGAGTACTGGTAAACCGCTTATAGGATCTAAGCCTGCCCAGGCAAAGCGGTGCGAGTCGGCCCGTCCAGGCTTATAAATCCTATTGGTTTCATTTGGCGACAGGGCTTGAGATGTCATTTCATCTCAATGTCGGGTACAAGTCCCACAAAATTGGAAGCAACGTCTCCAAAATGACCTTTACAATGTTGACGGGGGCGTTAAACCTTAAATCAAACAAACATACAACAAAATAGGCCATTTTGTGGGAAAGTAACTGTCCTTTTGGCTTTCCGCTATTGATTTTTCCATTAGGGTCTGTTGTTTCATGTTTGTGGTTCTTTCCCTTTGGTGTCTCTGATGGGAGCTGTGGGTTAATTGTATCGATTTCTGATCATTGCCTTCACCTCTATTTTCCAAGAGATTGCGCTGTTGATGCACGTCTTTTTGCATTTTTTATTTTGCGTTTGCCCTCATGAAAATATCTTTTTATGTACCGGGGCATATAGTTTTTGCCCTACCTGTTTTTTTTGTTCATGGACAACTTCTTTAACGTTGGACGTGGACAACATTAACTTTGGTCATAAAGTTTGAACCGTTTGAGATAGAGCACTCCTATTTGTCCCGTAGATTCCTTGTGACAAGAGCTTCACATCCATGCAAAAAATGTTGACCTGTGACCTTGACCTGGACCTGTGATCAACTTTAAAAGAAAATGACCTTCCCCGGGGACATGTTTGTGTTTCACAAACACATCTACTTTTTTTATTACCTCGGTGGCTTGAGATGGTTATGTTCTCCATGATCGTGGATTTTTTTCCAAATGGCTCCTAAGTATTTTGCCCTTGGAATCTTCTCAATGTCAACATCGGTGATGTTTTGACGATTGATTACAGCTCCATTGAAATCTTTCACTGCATTGTCAGCGTGGCTTATTGTTGATGCGTATACTTGCATGCTGGTGATATTGCAGGGAGCTGTTGGTAGTTCTGTTTGACACAGGTATGTAGCCAATGACAATGTTCACAATGTCTTTATGTATGAGAAACTCAACGCTATACTCATGTCATCTAAAGTAGACAAGATGTCTTTCATGTGTGTTACCTCGCGAGCGTTCTTCCATGTCATCTCACATGCACCTCGCAACTTACATCCTGTTCCGAATTTCCTTACATTCCAGGTGCCAAAAACGATGCCATTGCTATATCCAACATTTGATGCATGGATTACGCCAGGATCATACATTATTTGCTTCATCATGATGCGCAGCGAAAGACGCGCCTTTGTTTACCCGGGCGACAGCCGTGTCGGTTAGGAGTATCTTCTGTCAACTTGTGTGTCTTACGCATGGTAAGCCTAGCGGGACCAATTCCGCTCAGCGCTAAAGACCACATTTAACGTATCTATTGCATAATGTATATTTATCCCGTCTTGGTCTGGAACACGTTAACGTTTAGCCCATCTTAGAGCCAATTATGAAAACTCGCCTATTCAAATACATTGTACATTTTACCGTCAAAAACAAAAAATAAGATGAATAACTGTGATATTTTTCTTATTTCTGTTCAAAATACAGATCGTGGGCACATGTTAGAGCCGCAACATCGAGGCGGCCCTAACGAGTACCACAATCTATACTTCAGAGCAGAAATGTGAAAAATAAAGTTTACCCTGAAAACCCCAGTTTTTGCTACATTGAAGTCGGATTCAAGGTGGTCAAAATTAGATATGCGTTTTTTCATGATACCGTCCGCTCGGGCCATTTACGTCGTCTAGGAAGACCTATGACGCCCAATGATGGCATGTTAACCCTACAGAGACGGGGGTTTTGAATCGATGTGTTCTCTCCCAGGTGGAATGCATATCTGCGTTGAGAGGCAAAGACAGACATATATTTTATCTGCTGCAATTCGAATCCGAACTCACCAGGACTCTGTCATCTATGAATTTGAAGACCAACGGCATAACCTACTGAGCTATCCAGCTATTTAGAGCATAAATAAGAAAAGTCAATGCATTGGAAGTCATTGAAAATTACATTATTTCATGTTGAAAATAATGGTAATGATGCAGAACTGTGATCCTTGGGACGTTTTTTTTTGGCTTAAAGCGACGGCTGCAAGCCAGTTAGATTGGAAAAGTGGTTCCGGTTTTAGACTTCTCTTTCTATGTTATTTTGGATCCTCAGGTGTGTTTTTTTTTTAAACAAAAATCAGAGATACAGTCAGCTTTTTCCGGTGTTCTGGTTCCCTCACCCTATACCTCAATAGCTTTCGCATATTTTAATAGAATACAGGGTACCGGTTTAGTGAGAGATGGTCTAGTGACAGAGCTATCGTTCCTGTGGGAAAGTTTAACTAAACACCGAAGCGAATTTATCCACTAGGCCACGGTCTACTCATCACTACCGTCAATACAGTTAAACCGACCACATTGATAAATCATCTGTGTAGCAGTCTACAATTCACTCGAAGGTCAAAACTCAATGGGTTTTGTTGGGTGCTCTATAGTAATCACTCAGTCCGTTCGTCTGTCTGTCCACAATTTTTTTTTATCCTCCATAACTTTCTTATTCCTGGATGGATTTAAATATATACTTGGCAGAAATGTTAACCATAATGTGATGGAGTGTTGCGCGAAAGACTCAGGTCCGTACCTCAAAGGTCAATGTCATACTTAGAGGTTAAAGGTCATAAAAAGGGTATTTTTATCCTCCATAACTTTCTTATTTCTGGATGGATTTGAATATATACTTGGCAGAAATGTTAACCATAATGTGATGGAGTGTTGCGCTCAAGACTCAGGTCCGTACCTCAAAGGTCAAGGTCATACTAAGAGGTTAAAGGTCAAAAAAGGGTCTTTGTCGTGTCCAATCAATAACTTTGGTATTCCTGGATGGATTTAAATATTACTTGGCAGAAATGTTAACCATAATGTGACGGAGTGTCTCGTGCAAGACCCACAGCCGTAGCTCAAAGGTCAAGGTCATACTTAGAGATAAAAGGTCAAAAAAGCGTCTGTTTTATTGTGTCCAATCTATAGCTTTCTTATACCTGGATGGATTTAAATATTACTTTGCAGAAATATTAACCATAATGCGACAGTGTGTCACGCGAAAGACCCAGGTCCGTACCTCAAAGGTCAAGGTCATACTTAGAGGTGAAATGTAAAAAAAAAAAAAAAAAAAAAAAAAACGCCTTTTTTTATCGTGTCCGATCAATATCTTTCTTATTCCTGGATTGATTTTAGAATAACTTGACAGTAATGTTAATCATCATGAGAGGATGTGTTGTGCGCAAAACCCAGGTTGGTTTCTAAAATCGAGTTATCATGTTCAAAATGATTCTTTGAGCTGTGTTCTTTCATTTCCTTGTTCTTTATAGTTTTTTAACATCAACATTTTCCTACTCCTCTGATAGCGCTGCCGGGGCGCTAGTTATTTTCACTAACAGCTCTAGTTATATTGAAGGTACTGCCTACAATAAATGAACAAAGTTTACGGCGTCCTGACAGTCAATTGGTCCAGTTTTTATCAAGATTAAGATTCACCTTAAATAGCTTTATACTGTTTATTTCTTTTTAGACTTTCAGATAAAAACTGTTAACATTGGTAACATTGTTTACTTTGGTTGTCTCTTGTTTATAATATTTTTATACTTTGCTAATAAAAGATGTTAACATTTAATGTCTCTTCCTCCTTCGTCTTGTACTCCCTTGTATGTATATTTGTGTCGTCACCTAACAATTACATGTTTACTGGCCACATGACATGAATGTATACTCAGTATGTATGGAGGACCGCCTCCGTGGTCCAGTGATTAAGGTCGCTGACTTGTAATCACTGGAGGGTCATGGGTTCGTGCCCCGCTACCGGCCATGATCGTTTATGTGAGAACATTCGGTAGTTTGTGTCGGAGGATCGGAGTCTAGTACTGGTACTTTCCAGGAACGATGGTTAGGAAACTACCCGCCTGTATATGACTGTAAGATTGTTGAACGGGCGTAAAACCTGGCAAAACAAACAGTATGTATGATGTGTTCTACCACATTATTGTCTCTCATACATCTGTTAGGGACATTTATTTTGTTTTGTTTGTCCATTTGTACATGCGAAAACGCATATCGTCCGTGCACCATACGTCCATTATTCTTCCTGTCTGTCTGTTAACAATGTCTTCTTCCAACTACTATTCAGATACTACTGAGTAAATTTCAATAAAACATGGTCATCACAATGATCCCTTACTATCATAGTTGGTCAAAAGTGAGAATGTGATCATTAGGTCACATGTCAATGCCTCAGTTACCTTAACATTGAAATATTTCTTCCAACAAATGTCAGGGTAGTGCCACATAGAAAATTGACACCTCATGGGTGTCCATTCCAATGTGTAGATAAACCATATATTGCCTTTGAGTACAGTGCATCAAAAGTCTATGTCCCATTAACAAGAACAGTGCAACTTGCTTCCTCACCAGTACTTTCATCTACATCAACTCGTACATCCATGTGGCGGCAATATGGCTACATTTACACCAGGAACAGTACCCTTAACACCAGGCAAGCCTTTCCTTTTAAAATGAACCTTTATTTCTCTTTAACCTCATAACTTAAGTCGGAATGACATCCATCTCTTGATTTCCCAGGCGATGACGTATGGTCTCGTGGTTTTGGAATGGCAGACATTGTCCAAGACAAGGCAGTTGGTCCTGATACCAGATTTGAGATAGCATCAGTCACGAAATCTTTCACTGCGACTCTTCTTGGTATACTGCTCTCAGAAAATGGGTAAGGTTATTCGAAACTTTCTTTCTTTCCTTATTTCTTTCTTTTCTTGAGCTTTATACTTTAACATGAACTCGACCCAGTTGTTCAAAGCATCGTTAGCTTAACAAGTATATTGGTATTTCACCATGTGAACAAGTCCGTGAAATGAACATCCCCTTAAACCCCACTTTATATAGAGATAAATGGGGTTTACGGGGAATACATCATTTTACTTATTTCTGTTCCAAGACATATATAGGTTGTGGGTACTCGTTAGAACCGCCTCACTGGGGCGGTTCTAACGAGCACCCATTACCTATGTTTGCAGTATAAATAAGAAAATTATCATGAAGAAAAGTAGCCATTTTGGAGATGTGAAAAAAATGTTTTATGTCTCGTGTCTTATCTGAAAACATCGTCAGCAGCTTTTTCATTTTCAAACGCTGCTCACAATTTTTCCGCAAAATAGTATATTTAACCAAAATGTAACATTACGTTATGGTATGTCTTTGAGTGTGTGTATCGCTTTTTTGTTTGTTTGTTTTGTTTTGTTTTGGATAGCCAATTTATTTTTGAACAACTGGTCCCTGATATCTAAATGAATGAATACACTTTCAGGGGACGCGACTCTTTCAACATGTTTTATTTCTTCTTTATCATAAAGGGCTTTCTCAGAAGGGACAGAATATGCCCATTTACGAAGAGATTCAAATGCAAATAGGCAGTCGCAAAACTTGCGCACACTTTTGACGGAAACGGTTGAAAACCTTTTTTGTTTACTTCCCTTTTTTACTTTTATTTCCAGATTAGACTGGACGGCCAAAGTAACAGATATTCTGGGACCCGAATATGAGTTTGGCGACACCTACAGAACTAAGGAACTGACTGTAAGAGACCTGCTATCTCACAGAACTGGACTGGCGGGATTGGATCTACCAGGACTTATGTCGGGGATTCCACAATCAGTTTCCAGAGCAGAATTTTGCAAGTAGGATGACTAAGTATAAATATGTTTTCTGTTGTGTTCATGGTTTTCAACTATATTGAAAGCACGCCATGGCTCAGGTACCAAAACTGGCTCGTTTGGAGTCATGGTTCAATATAGGGATCAACATTGGTTTTTCATGCATTAACAATTGCGGATCCCGAGGAAGCTGTTTGACCATGAGGCCGCTAGGCCAACTTTTCAAATATCTCCCGATGGATCCGGCAAAGGTTAATGCAATGAAATAACCATGGATGATCGTTGTTCTTTCATACGAAAACGCCCAAATGCTCCATATAAACTCCATATAAACTCTTCAACTGCGACCCTACCACCTAAGCAAACCAATATGTATTATATACAGGGACGGTCCGACTAGCATCGCTTTTCCTGGACAGGTTTAGACCGTCTGCACGGTTTAAGGTATTCAAGTTCGCTCGGATTAGGCTCTGAGAGGAAGCAACATGCAGCCGAATTTATTTTTTCATGTCCCCCATCTGGAAAATCGAAGTGAAGGCAATGATCAGGAATCGATACAATTAAAGCCACAGCTCCAACCAGAGACACCAAATGGAAAGAAACACAAACATTAAACAACTAAACCCCAATGGAAACATCAACAGCGGA
This sequence comes from Lucinisca nassula, assembly GCA_963580285.1. Taxonomy (NCBI): domain Eukaryota; kingdom Metazoa; phylum Mollusca; class Bivalvia; order Lucinida; family Lucinidae; genus Lucinisca; species Lucinisca nassula. Next base: position 29,086,055 of record OY757012.1, on the reverse strand, counting down.
AAGCCAAAAGGACAGGTGCTTTCCCACAAAATTGCAAATTGGCTATCCAAAGTAAAAAAGATATAAGCGATACGCACTCTCAAAGACAAACCATAACAAAAATAAACCGCGACAAAAGAACCGCCTTGTAACGGTCATTGAAATGAATTTCACGTGTGTGTGTTAGGGGGTGGGGTTTGGGAGGGGGGGGGTCTTAACTCGATTTTACGCGGCCGCAGTCATCGTCCTTACGCCCTTATCGATTTCGAAAAAATACTTTTTTTTCAGTTCGCATGCAAAATAGAAATGAAGGCGACGATCAGGAATCGATACAATTAACCCACAGCTCCCACCAGAGACACCAAAGTGACAGAAACACAAACATAAAATAACTAGACCCTAATGGGAACATTAAAAGCGGAAAGGCAAAAGGACAGAATGGCCAATTGGCTATCCAAAACAAAACATAATATAATCGATACACACTCAAAGACAAACCATAAAAAATAAACCGCGTCAGAAGAACCGCCCTGGAACGGTCAGTGAACCGAAATCCAACGGGGGGGGGGGGTGGGGGGGGGGGGGGCTCAAACCGATATTACGCGGCCGTAATCCTCGCCCCCACTTCCGTCTCGATTTAGAGAAACAATTTGTTTAATCCGTATGAAGGCCTCCTAACTCATCAGCGCAACATCTCCGAGAACAGTAAAAACCAAATAACCACAGAGATGAAACAACGGTGACGACCCGACAACAAGAAACCACTGAAATGCTGGAGCAAAATAAAACCAACAGTTAAACTCCGATGAGCCCAATCAGAGACGGAGTATCAGCACAAGTCTTCCTAACTCGTCATTGCAGCATCAACATCTCCGGGAACACACACATCAAACAACCACAGAGATATAATAACGGTGAGGTCTCGACAGCAAGAAGCAACTGAAGTAACTGAAATACTGGAGCAAAAGGAAATCAACAGTTAGACTCTAATTGGTCCGAGCAGAGACTTCTTTCTCTAAACTTTATAGGAATAATCCATGAGTGACCCTCTAAGAAAATTGCTCAAAATAATGTTCTTCACTAAGCATGATGGCCACCAGAGCTAAAAATTTCAAACCTCAAAATGCATACCTCAAAATGACTTCTACGCCTAAACAACCAGACTGATTTTGAAATAATTTCACAGACATTTTCCTTGGGTCCATCAAAGTTACTCAAACGCTCTACTCCACCATATTACAAATTATTTCATTTGTACAATATGGATCATGTGGGCGATCCAGGGCCACCATGGCCTTCTTCTTCTGGAGATACTTGCTTCTGGAAAAAGACATTTATCTGGTTTCTTTCAGATTTGCGTCTCGCAGACGTTTAAAAGTCTCTTCAAAATTGTGTATACGAACCTGGAAGGTTTTTCCGATATACTATGATGCCATCTAAATATGAGCCGTCAGCATGCCCTACAAATAACATGTGCACCCAGCGAAGACTCAGATCAGCCTGCGCGAAAGGCTGATCAGAATCTTCGTTGTTTATTCTAAGGATAGCTAAGGGCCAAATGCTGCTTTTTGCAGCAAGAGAATTCTCTGGTCAGACTATATGGATGCGGAAACTGATCTGATTTTTCGCTGGGTGCACATGTGAATTGTTGGAAATGCTGTGCCCCATATATAAGTAATGTAACATATGCCAGGCCTGCAAGCACCCCTACCATTAAGCGCCGAAACACGATCGGCCAAACGGCATGACATAGGACATAGACAAACAGTGCAGACCAGTATCAGACACCGCATAATGCGGCTTCTAATCTGGGTCTACACTAACTGATTGCATGGTTTTCTGCTAAGGTTCAACTATTTTCCAAATAATGTTAAAGAAAACACAAGCTGACGCTCCTAAATTTCAAAATGGTCTCCTGCCATATATAAGGAGGAAGATTCCATTTTGTACAAAAATGCTTAATTTCAAATACACTTGTCCAACAAACAACAATACATGAGACCACCAGTATGCAATTGGATATACAACAAATATACATGTTTGGGTCGATTGCTTATTAATCGGCGAAAAATTACTACATGATCAAGAAGATAAGGAATATCTACTCGGGACTGTTGCTATCGCACGGAATCCAGGTACCAGTTATTTAATTATATCTCCGCCTTTCTTGTCGCTTTGACGTCACAGTGCTGTGTAAAAAGGCATAACGGTAAAATATGGACTGGGCACATGTCTTGGGATACTGGGAATATTTGTAGACTTAGAGATAGAGAATGCCAGGTTTCTCTCAGCCGTGCATGATAAACTTCATATCAAATGACACGAATCTAGTATTCTATTTATCAGTTAATCCCCTTGTACACTCTTACAGCTTTGCCATTTTTCCCAGTAGACCAGTTCATTGAAGTGCAATATCACGTTGTCCTGAATAAGCTCACTTGTCCTGAAATAGCATATGTTTATCAGGTCAGTGTGTTTCAATGCAATTAATATAGAGGATGACTGATAAAAGCGCTCCAGAGCGCGGCATTTGATCAGGGTCTGCACCATTTGCTAAATACATGTACCCATTCAGAAATATTTTTCTAGCCTACGCGCAGAGACACCTGACCAATCGGCGCTGCAAGAACTGTGTATTGATCTTTCAGACGCATGAAATACTTGCCAGAGGAAATACCATTCAGAGATGGTTTCGTTTATAACAACTACATGTTTATGATGGCTGGTCATGTTGCTGAAAAGCTTGGACAGGATACATGGGAAAATCTGTTAACCAGAAAAGTTCTACAGCCTCTGGGAATGAACGATACGACGTTTCTTCAAGCACCGACAGACTTACAGGAGAAAAACACGGCAAAGCCGTACCTTTATTATGATAATGACTTCCAGAATGGCACACTGGAAGTTTATAGGTAAGGATGGGCTTTACTCTTTTAACCCCTATCCGGCTGTATTAATTAATTAAGCCAAACCCATAACGGACCGTTAACCAATCAAATTATTAGCTATAAAGTACAGTAAAATTCCGCTATTACATGTAAAATAGAAGTGGAGGCAATGATCAGGAATCGATACAATCAACCCACAGCTCCCATCAGAGACACCAAAGGGAAAGACACACATACATGAAACAACAGACCTTAATGGAAACACCAGCAGCTGAAAACCAAAAGGACTGTCACTTTCCCACAAAATGGCCAATATGCTGTCCAAAATAAAATAACATAAGCAACACAAACACCCAAAAACAAACCATAACAAAAATAAACCCGACAGAAGAACAACCTGGGAACGGTCAGAGGAAACGAATTCCACTGGGGGTGCTTAAATCGGTTTTAAGACCACCTAAAATTAATACTAAATCTGATTTTAAGAGCTTATTGAGAAGTTTTCAGTTAGTCTTTCTTTGTGGTTTCTACACCCATTGTCTCCTCATCAGAGACCACCTTTGGCATTGTTCAAAAGTGGTCTTAAACTTAAATACCCCTTTTGAACAGTCCCTAAGGTGGTCTTTATATAGGAATTTTACTGTATTTATTCAAATTTGCAAACTGAATGTCAAAATATGTTGATTATGGTGAGAGCTATCCAATATGGATCTTAACTGTTTGCAGTAGTAAGGGATTTCATTTTCAGCGGGTTGCGGGTTAAAATCCAACAGGCGCCTGTACGAGACTAAAAAGTTGCCAGTGACACTGAACATACGAATCAAAGCACGGAGAGCACTTGTGGGTCGATTATCTCTGAGTGTAGATTGTGAAAATGGGCCTAAAAGGGGACGTAATCTGTTTCGTTCAACCCTTAAATTCCTGTACTGTAAGCAAACCTTGTTGGCCTTTATCAGACGTTGCGGTTTTTTTGGCATCAGATCCTTAAAATTTTGTTTAGTAAGCATACACTGTAGACCCTGATCGGACGCCACGTTCCAGCCCAGATTCCACAGATAACCCTTTTACGCACTGCGATAAAATTCTATAAAAATGTTAAATGGCTTTCCAACAAACGGGTGACAGTCACGTGGACTGTTAAGAGTCAGCGCTCCTACCCATTATGCTACGGAGTCGAGTCATCATCCAAGCTTCGAAATGCTTCACTTCTTTCTTTGATTTTAATTGTTGCCCGCGATGACACATTAATGAGCTAGAAGGCCTTTTTGCGAGCCCAACAGCTAACTTGAACCGTATCTAAAGATGAAGATGAGGGTTGAGGCCCCGTAAAAATCGATCGCTGACCATAGCTGGTAATTATTAATGGCCGTCCAAAGGCGGTACCTTTCGTTGCGGACATATTTGGTTTTTGTTCGGTGCTGTTCAAGTTTTGAATGTTTTCATTCTATCACTTCTGTATATCCAAATTATTTAGTTCAGTAAAGGTAACTGAAATGCCACATCTTTTGGAAAGAGCTGCTTCCCGGCTTGTCGCTTTTAATTTTGTTGTTTGTTAAGGCGTTTTAGTCCATCTTTCCCTTTGTCTTTGGGATAGGCTTTTGGTTCTGGTTTAATCAGTTCCTGAAGTATTTTACTCATGTAATGTTTCAATCTTGCTTTGCGTCTACGCGTAAGATCTGGGTCCAGTTGTTCAACGCATCGTTCGCTTAACGAGTTCTTTAGTTGTAAATATTCCAACCGTTGTGGCGAGTAAGGTTTCCTATACATTTGTATTTTTGCAGAAAAAAAAAAACTGAGCAGCTTTTGCGTCTGCAATCAGAATTGTTACTGGTGACACGTCAAATGACATTCATACACCAGGACCTGTGATATTGGAAGTTAGTCCCTAGCTCTAAAGTTAGAGCTGCTCTAAAGTTAGAGCTGCTTATATTTTTTCCGCAAAAATATAAGTATATTTGCCATATTAGGTGATCAAAGTTTTAACGATTCGTAAGCTAATAATGTCCTTAATTTTTGGAATCATTTGAACCATTGTGCTCCTGTAAACGATAACCCCTACCTTTTCAAACAGTGTAGCTCAACATCATATAGTTTGCCAAGAATCTACACTGTTTGTCATTCGGTTTACGAATTTGTATGAATACATTAAAGGCCATCACGAAATCACGCCTGTATAATTTTAAGCATCTTGAACCCCACTTTTATACAGTAAAACTGGGGTTTAAAGGGGTAAACCTTATTTTTTCTAATTTCTGCTCTGAAATATATACGAGGACTGTTCAAAAATGAATGCAACTAAGCACATAAAAATGATTCCGTGATAGATTTCGATGAAAAAATTATTTTGTCCCCTCAAAGTATTCCCCTTTAACAGATATACAAACTTTCAGTCTTCTGATCCAATCATTGAATGCATTTTGGTAGTCTTTTCGAGCTATACTATGAAGGCACTGGAATATTGCAGAACCGAGGTGTTTGCGCTGTACAAATTTTCGACCAGAAAGGTATTTTTTCAGCCGCAAAAAGTCACACGGGGCAAGGCCAGGGGAATACGGGGAATGAGGGAGTTCAACAACCTTTTTCTGCTTCTGATAGTCTTGCACAATGAACGCCTTGTGCGATGACGCATTGTCATGTAGCAATCTGACATTGGCCAAACCAGTTGCGGGTCTTCGTTCTTTGAAATATTTCTTCAATTTTCGAAGAACTTTATTCTTGTAAAACTTCGCATTTACAGATTTGCCTTTAGGCACAGCAACCTGAATAGCAGGGCCCTGATTTGAAAAGAATATGGCATACATTACCTTCTTGACGCTCATTGTCCGCTTTGCAATGCATGGTCTTTTGCAATACTTTGTTGTCCATATTTTGTTCTGAATCTTTCGTTTTTGCTCATAAAAGTGAACCCATGTCTCGTCACCTGTGACGACATTCGCGAAAGACCGTGCATTGTAATTTGGAAACGTTTTAAGCAACTTTTTGGCGCACTGAACGCGTGTATTTTTCTGCTCATCTGTCAACAGATGGGGAATCCATCTAGCACAGATCTTTCTCATTTTCAAATCCCGTTTCAGAATTGTATGAGCTGCTCCTAATGAGATGCCAACCATACTAGCTATTTGTCTAGTGGTGTATCGTGCATTGGTAGCAACTATTTCTTTCACTCTAGCAACCATCTTGGCTGATGTTGCTCTTTTCGGCCGACGATCATGTGGTGCATCTTCTGTTGAGCATGGTAAAGAACCGCGCCGGTGAGGCGGTTCTAACGAGTACCCACAATCTATATTTTAGAGCAGAAATAAAAAAATCACAATTTTTTATCTTAAAAATTTCATTTTTTCGACGATAAATATTACAATGTATTTGTATAGGCGTGTTTTGGTAATGAATTGACCAGATTAATTGATAGTCAATGGTGGGAGAGACAAATGCATTTATTCACTAGGACAAGGATACAAAGGAGTAAACAGAGACTTGTGATGATGCTAATATGCACGTATACTTTACATTACGATAACACCCCCACCCCTTGTGATATAGGGCATTCTCTCATATCTCCATAATAACTAGTTTTTCGATGAAAATTTGTGATATTTTCCGTATATATCCACTTAACATAGGTTGTGAGTGCTCGTTAGAACCGCCTAATTGAGGCGGTTCTAACGGGTACAAACAACCTATGTCTTGGAACAGGTATACGCAAAATAATGTATACCCCTGTAAACCCCAGTTTTCTCTATAAATAGTGAGGTTTAGAGGGGTGTTCATTTCACGGACTTGTTCAGGTTTAAGCATAACTAAACAATATACAGTAATGTTTCAATGGCTTCTTTGTGAAGGCTCTGATCAGGGTCTACACGATTAGCTTAAAATACAAGAATTTAAGGTTTAAACGAAACAGTCAAAGTTTGCATCCAGAACCATATCCCCTGCCTGCACTCAGACATAATCAGCCGACGTAACATAACGTCGCTTTTCATTGTCGGGATTTTGTTTTACGCACCTCTCAGCGTGTGCTCTATTTCGCAAGAATTACAAGGACAAAAAATGAAAATCTTGATTGCATCACGTGAACAAGTCCGTGAAATGAAGACCCCCCCTAAACCCCACTTTATATAGAGAAAACTGGGGTTTAGGGGGGTGGGTATTCATTATTTTTCTTATTTCTGCTCCCAGACATAGGTTGTGAGTACTCGTTAGAACCGCCCCAATGAGGCGGTTCTAACGAGCACACACAACCTATGTTTTGAGCATTTATAGGAAAAATATCAAGGATTTTTATCAGAAAAGTAGCCATTTTGGAGATGTGAGAAATGCACTATGCCGTCGGGTGTGTTATCGTAATGAATGCATGGACAATTGTCATTTGGAGATGTCAATGGAAGATTTTTATTATAAAAATGAATTTCCTTTTTGGCGATTTTATCGATGTGTAAAGTTTACACGTCAATAAAATCCATAAAAATGATAATTCATTCCCTATAATTCCAACTTTTTCATCGAAATATTAAAAACGTCACCGAAATGGTAAATTCTAACACAGCGCGCCTATATAGGCAATGGAAAATAACTGTGTTTTATTCTGCAACAAATCACAGCTCGGAAGAGCGTGACGAGTGACGTCATTAAAAACTGCAAATTTATTACGTCACTTGTCGATTTCCTTGACGTTAGACGGTGTAACGTCAATTTTCTCGCATCGAAAACGTTAGAAAAGGATGTAAATGCATGTGTTTCAGTCGTTAATTTTAGCTGGATTTCTTCTAACAATGGCGAAAAGTTGTGAGCTATTGAAGGAAACAACAACATTATTGCCGATTTCCAGCGTGTTAGAATCGAAATAGATCAGCTCTAACTGTGATTTATTGAGTAATAAATCACAGTTTGTCGGTCAGTTGTAAGTAGACAAATCACGCGCGCTACGAGCTCGTGATTTGTCTACTTTACAACTGACCTCCAAACTGTGATTTATTACTCAACAAATCACAGTTAGAGCTGATCTATTTCTTAAGTTGAGGTAAATTTTAGGAAGCATAAGAATGAACTTACCAACTGCCACGGCGGAAGGATTAGTCAGTTAGAAGCTGCCATCTTTGAAAAGAACCCAAGCAAAAACAACGTCAATTCCTTAAATTGAGTTTTTCTATAGTTTCAAAACTTTTAATAGAACGTTGTTGACATTACGTCATGTACAATGACGTAGCGCACGGGTTCTAAGCGTGCTCATTGACATAACGTTATATAGAGAATATTTACTTTTTAGATGAATACCAAATAATATTTCATCGAATGTGTTGAAAACATCAGAATTTTCACTAGCGCAAAGTATTTGAATTGATTTCATTGTTAAGTATACAATAAAATGTTTCATAACAACTACATAAAATTATATATGATGGCCGGCCATGTTTTAATACAGTTATCCAATAATTCTGCAGCCTTCATCCTGAAGAACCAGCGGGTGCCATTTTATCTACAGCCAGAGATATGACGAAATGGCTAAACTTTCATCTTAGTTTTGGCAAGACTGTGTTTGGTGAAGAGCTTCTTAGCAAACGCCTAGTACAAGATATGCATCGCGTGACCACGCCCATTCCGGTATATCAGTCACCGATGACCCGACCAAACTTTCCAGTCAGTCATATTATTCATGGGTATGGATACGGTTGGTTTGTCCAGGAATATAGAGGTACGATTGTACAACACAGGCGTAGGTCAAAGGTCGCGTTCACATCATCTTAAATTTATCAAATGTACTTTTTTAATATTTGCTTAGCTGATTTGTTCAGAAATGAAGGAGATTTTTAAACGTTCCTAGAAGTGATTCATCGGATGGGGAATCATACAGACATTGCGCGTGACCCTGGTGTTGTGTACACTTCATATGCCATTGAATAAATAAGCGTTCTTGCTTATATTTATAATTGTTTATTTTTATCCTTCTTTTAAAGAAGAAAAATCCTAAAGTACCCAAAGAAAAACTCAGAAGAAAACGATGCCATCTGATATTATTGGCATTCTTATGCATTTTGTCTATTTTTTTAAGTTACAGGCCAAGTGACCATTATTCTTGGTTTGCAGCATGCGTGTTGTTTAAAGCGTCACTTTGAAGAGAAATGATGTTCGACATTTCATGTATGATTCACATCAAATACCCTGCTAAATTTAGTTTAAAAATAGAAACGGGAAAAGCGTTACCTGCTATGCATTTTTTCAAGGATGTGTCCTTGGGCAAGTCACGTAATGACACTGCCCCACTCCACCCAGGTGTAAATGGGTAGCAGTGGTGTAAAAGCCACTGCCTCTCTCTCTCTCGCGCGCGTGAAAACACCCGGAATGAGTGTTCGAGAGCGATTCAATAAGCTTAAAGCTTTCATCGCAATCGAACTAAAATAAACTAAAATAAATTAGTATAAACTAAGGATCAAAGTGAACTTACTGATGTTTTTTTTTTCAGGTTACAAGCTCGGTGGCCATTATGGTTGGTTTGCAGCATATATGACCTACCTGTGGACATTCCCGGATGTAAACGTGGGTCTATTCGCCTCCGTAAACGGACCAAGCATTGGAAGAGGGTCTTCCGATCATCTTAATGTTATTGCTTACTTCGTGGTTGATTATTTACTGGGCCTTGAACCGTGGCTTAATGAAACTACGGCATGTCTTTTTCCAGAGCCGTGGCGCAGAACTGTACAGCCCGAGTCCCTGAAGTTTGAAGAAATGTCAATAAATATGACAAACTTCGCGGAACTAGAAGGCTCATATAGCAGTCCGATTTTCCCGGAAATAAGAGTTTTCTCAGATTCTACAGACATGTTCTTAATTTCTAATAAACTGCATGGAGTTCTTCATTCTTCGTCAGAAAAGGACAAGTTTTTGTTGGAGCTTAGATATCCTCTAGAATATGCTTTGTACGAAATCAACTCTCCAGTGTCATTTTACGTTACGTTTCATAGGGATGCCGTTTCTAACGCAGTCAATAAACTGACGCTAAATCTTGAGGTAGATGTAGAATATGAAAAGAAACTGGCAGGACAAACAGTCGCGTAAATGTCATCATGTCAAAAATGCCTGAAAAAGGATATATGTAGACTTGTAAACATTACTGTGAATGAAGAACAGTGGGATTTGTTTAAAAAGTACATGCATTTCTAACGTACATTAAAATATGAAAAAAATGTCGGGACACGCTCAAAGCATAATCAACTTCGCTTGTGCCCCGATATTATTCATAATAATAATTCAATTGACGAGTATTAAATTAGTAATACGTATTTATTATGACCAATTCATTATGTGACGAAGAGTTCTTGTTAGATAGTTACAACTGAGACATGAAATCGAATTCACGCAGTTTTGCAATTAACAGCAAAAGCAAGCCGATCATGTCATAACGTCACTATCGTCCAATCCTACTGGAGTGAACCACTATTTAATTTTGTCATCACTTATTGATCATGTGACGTCGCGTGTGTCAACCTGTACACAGTTGCGTCCCAATAGTTTGCTACAGAGATTTTCTTTAAAAGCACTGAGAATGTAAATATAAGGAAGGATATACCCGTTTTTTCCTAGTATCCCAAACTCCAAGGGACTCATTTTTGCTTTAGATAACAAAGTGTGTGTGTGTGTGTGTGTGTGTGTGTGTGTGTGTGTGTGTGTGTGTGTGTGAATTCGGGTTAAACATCGCTTTCAACAATTTTTCAGTCATATCACGGCGGTGTCTGGTTGCGACAGGGAGCTCAATGCTCACTTTTATAGTGCTGCCTCACTGAAGTATCATGCCCCAGACACATACCATGATACCACACCCTGTCACATTATCCTGACACTGGGTCGACCATTCCTAGCTCTACCCCGTAAATCTGAGTGCCAAGCAAGGAGCAGCTAGTACCATTCTTAACGACTTTGGTATGTCGCGACCCGGGATCGAACCCGTGATCTCCCGTTCCCCGGAGCGGACACTCTACCAAGTGAGCTATCGGGGCCGGTGTTTAGATAACAGTAGTATGATAGAAATAAAAGTAGTTGAAATTCAAGGAGCATTTAGAAAAACTGAAATGTCATTTATCCAAAATTAAGTTTTAATTAGCAATACATGTAGTTTGAGATATCAGTGTTTGAGAAAGCGAGCGTTAACTGTATGTTATTAAAGCTCAAAGCATGGATTGTGGGTACTCGTTAGAAACTCTTGAGTATAAACAACAGGCACTGGCTCAATCGCTCGATCTAAAATTGTATCCGACTGATTTTGTTCTCTATTCTTAACTCTAGTGATCATTTTATTCAGTGGAACAGAATAAATAGCGCTACAACCTTTAACTAGAGCTATCACTTAAGGTGATGAATACAGAATACCCCCACAAAAACTGCCTTGATAGTACAACAGCGGCATTTTGCAATTTTTTCACTTGAAAGGGGCCATAACTATGTCGAAAATTGACGAATTGTAGTGGAAATTGAACTTGACCTGTATTTTATGATGTGACATCAGTGTACCAAAAACTATAAAAAATCGGTGAAGCGCTTTTTGAGTTATCGTCTAGAAACCAAGTCAACAGACCGACCGACCGACCGCCCGACCGACAGACCGACAAGCTCACTCCTATATACCCCCCCCCCCAAATTTCATTTGTGGGGTTATAATTATATTATATGCGTCACAGGTTTGTAGCGGGTTATGGAATCAACATTTCTATGAAATCATAATGAAATCAGGATTTTGGCTTGAGAGGAAAAGTTATCTTAAGATGTTTCTAATTCAAGCTCTGGTGGCCACCTTAACAGTTCTATAAAATTTTTAAACACATTTTTGACGGTACATTTCTGAAACGTCAGTTACAAATTTCGACCAAATCAGCCTAAATTATAGACACCCTATACTTCTTTACGCTGCTATACCTCACAAGTCAAAGACTTTTATATCTCACACTCAAACTAAACCCATGCCGCTGGTAATCATATAGTCTGGCCTCTATAGCTCTGTCGGATGCACATCCAGCTCATGATAAGAAAATAGTGTTAATTTCAAAATTCAATATTGGACTGTAACGTCATTAGAACGCATTTTAGGTATTTAGGTCTTATTTTCCCCTAATTCATCAGTCCATCAATAAGTCCATGTAATGAACACCCCGTAAACCCCACTTTACATGGAGAAATCTGGCATTTGCAGGGTACAAATTATATCCAATATTTCTGCTCCAAGTCATAAGTTGTTGTTACTCTTAAGAACCGCCTCATATATCAACCTGTATTTTGAGCATAAATAAGAGCAATATTATATTTTTATTGACTCATACCGTCCACTGCATATAATCATTTTGGTTTCATTAAGACGTCATTTCATCTCAATGTCGGGTTAAAGTCCCACAAAGTTGAAAGCAACGTCTCCAAAATGCCCTAAGTGGTGTTGACGGGGACGTTACAAAAAAAAAAAAACATTTTTATCAGGAAAATAAGCATAAGAATGCACTAAGTCCTACGAAACTGAACAATGTTATGGCCATGTCAACTATCATCTTGGTTTGTTAATTACTACTTTCAAATTATCCATACATATTTGCGTTGTGTTTATGATGACTTTGTAAATATATGTGCCCCGACATGAGAAAAACCTATCTTTGACATTTTTACTAGGTTAGCCAATAACCAGCCTGCAAAACTACATTCAATTTGGCTAGCAAGCTTCTTTAAAGTTTAGATATGGTAACTAGGGGTATAATACTATCAGAGGTGCTGTGTGAATGCGAAGGCGGATTTGAATCTTTGTTGTTCCCAAAACAGAAAATCCGAATTTCCTATTTTCCCATGACTTGCTCGTAAGTAAACTTTCGACCGTTAATCACACTAACAGACGACATTTTTAAAGCGTAATTTTATTATTTTTCAGTAAAAATAATGCTTGACATTACATGTGAATCGTCGGCCAAGCAGACGATTCACATGTACTATCAAGTCTTATTTATTATGAAAAAAATATTTCAGGAATACAAATTGTCGCCTGCTCCAGGAATTTATCTTGCATTTCAAGGGTGAAGGACAACACTATATAACACTGAAAATACAAAAATAGAACACTGAAGTTGGCTGAATAAGACAATGCGTACCCAGAGGTCACGATAGAGATTAAGGAAGCCTGTTCCCTATCTGTGTCAATATTTGATAAATCGTCTTTCTTATTATATATGCATATGACGTGCAAAATATTTTACAAATTATTGAAGGCCAAATACACTCGGACAAATGTAACTGGTTTGGGCAATGAATATACTTTCATATCAGACGAAATTCTTAAAATATCTTTGTCTCTTTGATCCAAAGCGGCTCGATTTTAAAGAGATAAATGCTTCCTAAGGAGCAAGCTGTTTAGAGGATAACTGTATTCAAAATTGTGATTTGGGAAGGTAAATCGGAGGTTTTACGGTCGGAAATTTTGTTTTACGGCGACGCGTCAGCGGAGCCGTAAAACGTAATTTGCGATCGTAATTCCGATGATTTACCTCCCCAAATCAATATTTTGTAAGACAGTTATCCCCATTCTAATGCACTTATACGGTTGTTTTGTTAAAAAATGTTCTTTTTTTGCCCATACGGCTGGCGCTGTGAGCTGCGTAAAACCAAATACCAACCAATGAAAAGCGACGTTACGCGATGGCATCGGGTTTCCGACAGTATATCGCAGAATATACTGTCGCAAATTTTTGACGTTATCCAGTCAGACGTCGCGTTACATATGCAAGTGTATTAGAATTCTTTTTAAGTGTAGAAGACTTTTTCGAAGGCGCTTGAAATGCAGGCAATCAATAAATGGAGAGATAGCGAAAGTTGTCACTACGTTGAATATGGTGTACTCTATGCCAAGACTTAGGGGATACATGTAACTGTATTCAAAATTGTCATTTGGGGAGGTAAAGCGGTGGTTTTACGGTCGGAAATTTCGTTTTACGACGATAGGTCAACTTAGCCGTAAAACTGAATTTGCGACCGTAACACCAACGATATACCTCCCTATATGATAATGTTGTATTACGATTATCCCCGTTCTAATGCCCTTATTTGTTTGTTTGGTTAAAAATGTACTATTTTGCATAAAGCGGAAAGCGCCCTGAGCTGAGTAAAACCAAATGCCAGCCAATAAGAAGCGCCTTTACGGGATGACATCGAGTTTCCGACAGTATACTGCAGACTATATTGTCACAAATATTTGACGTTATCCAATTAGAAGTCGCGTTACATACGTAAGTGCATTAGAATAGATTTTTTGCTTACCGTTAATGGCCATGATTGCCGACATGATGTTCTGCATGGCCAAAAACCGATAAGGCGAATGAATACACATGGACCGTAGCAGGCAAAACGGAGTCCTCGAGAATATGCGCTGAACCAAGTCTGGAATCAGACTGTACACAACAGTAGCCGGAATACACTATTTCTTATCTACATGAAAAAGCTTTTCATCAATGGCCATTAGTTTAGCGCACAGCGAAGATTCTGATCAGCCTGTGCATGCGCATAGGGTGATCTGAGTCTTCACTTGGCGCTAAGCGTTGAAGAGGTTTTTTTTATTTTGCACGGCCAATGTTAGTGACCACGTGACTGAGATACGGGTACTGTTGTCGAAAACATTTACAATTAAAATACAGCCCGAAAAAATTACCTTTCCCCCTTAAATCTGCATCTGAAAATGTCATCTGTTTATGCCACCTGCTGAATCTTCTTGCAAACTTTAAAAAATGCGTTCAAACAACACTATGAACCCAGATGAGACTTCTCCAACAGGGCAGTATGGTCTGGATACACACTGTTTGCAACAATGACTTAAAGTTACCAGCAGACGACAAAACAGACGAAATTGTTGTGCTTGGCATCTAATGGTGAACACTTGCAAATGGAGTGATACAACCATTTTTAAATGAAGTAACTTCTACGACGCTGTGTCCATTCCCTTCAGCGCGGATTAGCTGTTGCGTGATACAGTGACAATCAACTACTATGGATTCAAGAGGATTCATCTTGTGTGTCTCGTTTATCTTTATGTTGGCGGTTACTCTCAGCCATGGAAATGTCTTTACACAAGACACAGAGAATAAACTAAGTTCCTTTATCCAGTCTAGTATGAAATGCCACCACATTCCTGGAATGATAGTGTCAGTTGTGAAAGGTACCATTGTTTGCCTGTACTTGTATTTGACATTTTTGACAATCACGTAGCAAGTCCGTACAGCCAAAACCGTTTATTTAGAGCAAAAATGTGGGTTTAAGGAATTATTTATATACCCGCCGTAGCAAACATGGCGGTTCTAAGTAGCATTTTTTGTATCGGGTAACAATGCGTCATATTGTATCACGCAACACTATAATACACAAACAGCAGTTGCATTAAGAAACACACCTATGCAAATACATAGTAAACCTTACCGCCGAAAAAAATTAAATTTCAAGCTGAAAATTTGTGATATTTTTCCTTATTCTACTCAAAATATAGATTGCGGGTACTCGTAAGAACCGCCTCATCGAGGCGGTTCTAACGAGACTCACACTCTTTATTTAAGAAATAGATCGGCTCTAACTGTGATTTGTTGAGTAATAAACCACAGTTTGGAGGTCAGTTGTAAAGTAGATCAAAGCACGAGCGCGTTGCGCGCGTTATTTGTCTACTTACAACTGACCGACAAACTGTGATTCATTACTGAACAAATCACAAACTAGAGCTGATCTTTTTCGATTCTAACAGGCTGAAAATCGACAATAATGCTGTGGTTTCCTTCAAAACTCACAACTTTTCGCCATTGTTAAAAGAATTCGGTTCGGTTTGGGTTTTACGGCCCTTTCAAGGTTATTTCACTCATATCGAGCAGATCGTTAATCAGAGGTGGGCGAAAACCGGAGTACCCGGAGAAAAACCACATGACCTTCCGTTGCAGAACTTGGCGTCTCACACGTGGCCCGAGCGAGGCTCGAACCTACGGCGGTGAGAGACCTAATGACTAAGAGTCAGCGCTCTTATCCACTAGTCCACGGAGGCCCGTTTGTTAGAAGAAATCCCGCTAAAATTATCGACTGAAACACATGCAATTATATACTTTTCTAACGTTTTCGATGCGAGAAAAAGACGTTACACCGTCCAACGTCAAGGAAATCGACTAGTGACGTCATAAATTGGCAGTTTTAATGACGTCAGTCGACAAGTTCTTTCTTGCCGTGATTTGTTGTAGAATGAAACATAGTTATTTTCCATTGCCTATATAGGCGCGCTGTGTTAGAATTAAGAGCAGACATAAGAAAAATAAGGTTCGCCACTGCAAACCCAAGTTTCACAATATAAAAATAGGGTTCAAAGGGGTCAAAACTATATAGGCGTGTTTTCATGGTGATTCGCTTCACCGAAAGAAAAGAAAATGTAAAGACAATGAATAAACCGGAAAAATGACATGCAAATATAAGAATTCTTTATTTTTATAAATTTGATATAGTCGATTATCATATGACGTCGCGTCTGAGAATGTAATAACGTCATGTATCCGCTAGCGTATAAAATATGTCACTTAGTTAGACATGCCCCGTAACGTTACACATACACGTTCATGTACGGCGACCTTCACTACGTCGCGTTTAATGGTGAAAGGTTTGTTATTTTCTGTTTTATTTGGGGTTTAACATCCCCGTCAACATTATTAAGTCATTTTGGAGACGTTGCTTCCAATTTAGTGGTACTTTAACCCGACATTGAGATGAAATGACATCTCCAGCCCTGCCGGCCAATGACACCAACAGTTAATATGCATGGACGGGCCGACTCGCACCACTATTCCTGGGCTAGCTTAGGACTTCTAAGCATTTCAAATCAAACAAAACTCTAGGCTAATTCAGCAGACGACAAATTTTTGAAATATTTGTTTTTTTCCCAGTTTTCTGGGAAAATTAGAAGCATATTTCAAAATGTTGTCTGCAGCAAAAAAACAAAAAACAAAAACAAAAAAAAACAAAAAAAAAACGGGCATGCAGCGCGTTATAACATTCGAGTTTGAAACCCTTGGCTTGGCCTCGCTTCCGATCAATCCGGGTATCTGTCCCGAGCTGGGATATCGAACGCACTGCAGCATCAAGTCAGCATGCCTTTACATTTGTGACCCATTGAACCTCACTTTCGTAGAGTAAAGCTGTGGTTTACAGGGGTAAACCTTATTTTTCTTATTTCTGCTCTAAAATATAGATTGTTGGTACTCGTTAGAAACGCCCTCGATAAGGTGGTTCTAACGAGTACCAAAAATCTATATTTTGAGCAGAAAAAAAAGAAAAGCAAAATATCACAATTTTTATGACTCGGGCTGTTGACTACCTAACTCTTTATAGTCACTAATATTGGTTTTCAATACACATTATTCTAATAAGATAAGCACTTAAGTCACAAAGCTCGTATATGCTGTCCACAAGATTTCGTTTTATTAGCTCGGCTGTTTTCGAAGAAAACGACGAGGTATTGTCATAGCTCTGGCGTCGTCTGCGTCGTCATCGTCGTCTGCGTCGTCGTGCAAAAATTTGGACATTTTGTAATATCTCTGTCATTACTGAACATATTTACTTGAAACTCGGACTAGTTGTTCATTATGAAAAGAGGAACTCATACCAATAGGTGAGGTAACCCTAAAAATATTTTTTGCACAGTTATGCCCCTTTTTCGACTTTAAAATAAGATTGGATAAAACTAGCCAATATGGTCTGTTGGTATATACATATAATAATATTAATAATAATAATAATAATAATATAACTACTACTACTGATACTGCTACTTCTTCTACTACTACTGATAAAAGTTTTGATGATAAATATTATACTGTCACTACTTTTTCCACTACTGCTACTATCATTGGGCCCACGCCGATAGGGGCTTGAAGACATAAATTGGGCTGCAAGATGCTTTCACGCGGAGCTGAAACTGACCGCACATGGGTACAGGTAAACTGCTTAGGAGGTCCTAGCTTGCCTAGTCAAAGTGATCTGAGTCGGTCCAGCACTGTATTTTGGTTTATTTAGGCGTCATGGCTTGAGATGCCATTTCATTTCAATGTCGGGTTAAAGTCTCACAAATTGGAAGCAACGTCTCCAAAATGACCTTAACAATGTTGTGGGAAACATAAAATCTCAAAACATGTACAAACAAACAAACCACTTCTACTTATGATACTACATATAATAACGAGAATAATATTGTTTTTAAAATAAAAACGATGGCAATAATAATAATACCCTTACTACTACTCCAACTACTACAACTCAGTACTGCAATAATAATAATAATAATAATTCTGTTTGTTTGTATTGGAGTTTAACAGCACTGTCACATTATTTTAGGTCATTTTTCAGCCGGTCAGTTTACCTATCCACACTTGTCCTTGGCAGGCTTATACGCATGCGGTTAACCAGTACAGTGCACATTCTTTCGCCAGAAACTGACACATTCTTGAATCAGCGGAAGGGAGAGAATGACCGTAGAAAAGATTTTATGATCAATCTCCACGAAAGAATGTTGCCGACCCCGGCAGGAATCGAACCCGCGTCCTCCTGATCACCAGTCAGACGCGCATCCGACTGAGCTACCGAGGCCGGCTATAATAAAAATAATAATCAAAACTATGGTAATAATAATTTTATCTTACTACTACTCCAAATGCTATAACTACTAATTGTACTACTGCTTCTATCACTACTACTACCTCAACTTGAACTATTATTATTAGTATACAGTAGAACTTCGATGGCTCGAACACCGATGGCTCGTTTACCATGGATGTGTCGAACCTATTCTTAAGTCCCTAGCGAAATCCTCTACATAAGAATTAGTGAGGGATAATTAAGATTGGATAATTAAGATTTTAGTCTTTTATCTTGCAAATGTATGCTGTGTGCACTCATTAGAATCGCCTCGATGAGGCGATTCTAATGAGTACACACAGCATACATTTTCATTATAGAACACCGAAAGGATGTTTAAAATTTCACGTTATGCCTCCTGACAGTAACCAGCAGTGGCTCGAACTACCCCTGTCTCGAACACATTTTCGAGGTCCAAATGGTGTTCGAGCCATTGAAGTTCGACTGTAATTATTATTAATAAAGTGGATAAACACTAAAAAAAAGCTAATATTGCTTGTAGGAAAGAACATTTAACAATAATAATAATGATAACAAATAATAATAATAATAATAATAATAATAATAATAATAATAATAATAATAATAATGTGTTGTTCTTGATGTTGGAAAGGAGGGTGTTAAGTATAAAGAAGATAAGACTTTTTACTGATTCTGCTTGTCGGTTTATAGTTTCGCTAAGGCTGTGCTCGCTGATCAGTCATGGTCGAATTCAACTCTGGTAAATATACATTGTTAAATTCAACACCGGTTTATACGTCGTTTTAGATATTTAGTCTATGGAATTCAACAACAACAAATAAACAAAAAAAAAATGTACAACTGGCATTTGATACTGCAAATTCACTTATCATGTAATTCTAGTTAGAAGTTTATAACTTAACGGCTTTAATATTGAGGTATCATTCCCTTTTTCTTTCCGAAATAGATAAATGCAATCACAATCGAGTCACTTGATACGGCACTTTGTGCCATATCTTTTCTTGTTCATCTTAAAATCGTCGTAGTTTTGGTGGGAAAATGGACCATGTATTTGTATAGATGTGTTTTCGTAATGTATAATCATCAATAGTTACAGTCTATGTGTATATAGCTAAATGCTGAGGAGCAATGTTGTTAAACTTAGCCATTACGAAAACACGCCTA